>CM034035.1:2678333-3878333 GCA_019705995.1 Raphanus raphanistrum x Raphanus sativus
TTCAATTATCTTTCATTTCCTCTTCTCCATCAGATGGTAATTCTTCAATAGTTAACCCTCTTCCACTACCATCGTTGTTATTACTAAAGGGAGCACCTGAACTAATGGTGTTTGGTTCGAGCAAATCCTCAAATGGCCTAGTGAAGAAAGGATCATCAAAAGGATCTCTTCCTCCAAACAAACTACCTCTAAACGCTCCAAAATTTCCGAATCTACCACCAAATGGATCGCCCATTTTTAACAACTCTGGCAAACAAGAAGAGCTAATGATGCATTCAGATTGTAAATCTATTTTCCCATATTAGATTCAAAAAATAAACGTTGGAAGAGATCTTTGAGAACAAGAAATAAGAGATAGATTAGAGTTGTACCTTAGAGAGAATCCTAGAAGAGACTAGAAACTCTTACAAGACAATTTCACTGATTCAAAAAGACAACATAACAGCACTCTGCTTAATATATACACGCCACAATACCAGTGTGGACACGTGTCATATACACCAAGCTAGAAGCTTCTTCATCATTCTTCTTCCTTAATACAATCTGATTTTTTTTTTGTAATTTGATTTTTTGTTTTTTAACCACAAAAGTCCAAGGTATAAGCTAAGGAGGACAGCATCAACAAAAGGGATTTTGACTATTCAGAAAGATCAGTAAAGATTGTTATCAACGTGAGACTTTGGCTCTACATTTATAATAACTAGAGATCATATGATATCTACTCATGAAAGAAGAAGAAGAACATCTAGTCGTATGACTTAGGATTAGGAGGCCTTTAGGTCTCAGCTTTCTTCAATGGCGTGGAACTCTTTACATAACATCTTCTCTATCTCTGTCATCCCTAAGGTATTGTTACAGCCTTCCTTTTCTTCAGAAATCTTGAGAATCAAAGTCAGGTTTTGACGGGTACTCGAGTCCCTGAAGTTCAGGCATTCGTCTTAAATCTTCTTCTGAGTAGGCTGGAATCAACCAATACTTCTTATCCGTACCAAACACCTGAAAACATAAAAACTCCCGAAATAAGAAAAGAGATTACAACATGAGAAAAGAAAGAAAAATGTACACACGCACTTGTTCAAAGTTCTTCTTTCGACCAAGGTCATAAGGCCATTTCGGGCTTGTTTTCTTCTCATACGCCTGTTCACAAAGTCAACATACGAAGTAAATATTTAACAATGTGATGCAACAAACTGTTTTACATGATAGAGAAGGAGCATACACCTCTATAGTTGTGGTATTAGCAGCAACGAGGGAGATGTGCATGATTAAGAAACCCATAACGCTTAAAGCAAATGCCAGGTTTAAAACTGTGGTAATGAAGATGGAAACATCGTGAGATGGATGGATAAAGTGGGATCAAACATATAATCAAAACGCACCAAATGCAAGAAAAGTAGTAGCAAGGGTGCCTGGAGTTCCAGGTATCTCTTCCTCGCTAAAGAAGGCTATGAATTGTGGCATGAGAAGTAAAGTCACAAGAGTTGTTTCCAAAAAGGTGTAAAGCTGCATTTGAACACAAAGAGTCAAGAGTTTCAAACCATGGATGCATCCTAACTAAACTGTGAACAGGACAGATAGACTCAAAGTAGACTTTACCAAGAAGAGAAGAAAAATACTTGTAGTTAAGGGCCCCAACACAGTTAACAACCCAACACAATGGTGGTCCATCTTCAACACACACCGACCACCTGAGTTAAAAAAAAAACACACAACCAACACCTGAGTTAAGCACAAAAGTAAGAAAGTGTGCTCGAGAGAGAGAGAGAGAGAGAGAGAGAGAGAGAGAGAGAGAGAGAGAGAGAGAGAGAGAAGAGAGAGAGAGAGAGCTTACAAACAGAGCAATGATGGCAGCGAGGGAGGCTTATGCTGATTGCATTTCCTACAGAACCGAGTTCGTTGGTTGGAAGAATCGTTCTGTAACCCGCCAAACTCCAAACCATTCAACGGATCACACTCACCCTGTTGTTGCTCTTCTTCGTCTGAAACTGGCCTCCATTAGGAGGCACAGCTCCAGGATCAGTAAACACAACAGAGAAGTAGCTCCACAAAACCATCCCCAACTGCATTTAATCATCATTATTTAGTTTCTTCAGCAAAAAGTACGAAGCTTTTTGCCCATCAACGAAAAAAAGGGTTTACCAAGAAATGAAACATGAGTATAACGGCGAGAGCTGCGAGAGAAGCGAGCCCTCCAGATGATAATAATGCGGGACCGTAATTGGTCCAAAACGACGGCGTAATAGGTCACACCAACGATCCCTAAGACCAGAAGGATCATGATCGATCCGAGTCCACGTAGAGCTGTACAGAATTTAAAAATGTTCCACGCCATTGTTGTGCCAGATCTATGCATAGTTTTTAAACCCAATCACGATCAATGGAGAAAAATCTGATCTTTTCGATTTCTGGAGCAGAGAGAGAGAGAAAAGGAAGAGACTTCTCGGGGAAAAATTGAATTCGGCGAGGGAACGAATGTTAGTGAGAGATTCCAGATGCAGAGCTCGTCGAGGAAGACGAAGCCACCAACCTGAGCTAACTATGATATATCCATCAACGACGGGTTGATAGAGAGTTTAATATCAAAAAAGTGTTAACAACAAGCCCGTCTAGCTCAGTTGGTAGAGCGCAAGGCTCTTAACCTTGTGGTCGTGGATTCGAGTCCCACGGTGGGCGTTATTTTCTGCTATTTTTTTATCTTTTGATTAGTTATTAAAAAATATATATGAAGTAGAAACATTTTTTTTTATCTTTCGTCAACAATTAAGAATATATTACAAAATGGAAATGACCAATAAATTAAAGAAGTGATATTTTCAAATCATATACAATTTTTAAGACAAATGTTCACAAACGAGTTTAGAGAAAGCCTCTAGCTTGGCAGCTATTTATAGCTCCAGTGAATATTTCATCAGCTCCATACTTAAACTCGAACCCTGTACCCCTCAGCTTCTTTGTCGACAGGCTCATCCTTTTCTCTACTCTATAACTCTTCAAACTTTACGTACCCAAAAAGAGAGTTGTAAATCAATGCTCGAAAAAACCGATACGTGCACGTAGAAAGAATAATTATATACTTACTCAACGAAGGTAGCTGAAACTGAGGGAACTTCGTGGACAAAAACTCAAACACCTCGTCGACCTTCATCTCCACCGACGAACATATGTATCTTCCTTTGGCTACTGGTCTTTCTAATAGGAATATCATCGCCCTTGCCACGTCATCAATATGCACCATGTTGTAAGTATCGAACAAAATACTTCTCCTTGTAATTTCCTTCAATATTTTGAATTAATATTTACTATTGTGAGCAGTGATTATTACTCAAAATGCCTGTTATTAGCACATGTTTACACGTAGTTAATTAACTACTAAAAATATTCCATCCACTGTAATTAAATAGTATTTTTCTTATAAATAAAAAATCAAACATAACCAATAAAATACTCCATATATGTGGTTAAAATAATAAAATTAATTAAAGCTGCATCTTACTTTATTTATAACCAAGGATTGCCAACCATTATTGAATATGTAAATATTTTAATTAACCCTGATATGATAAGGTACTAATTTTAACAAGTTTTATCTATAGACTACCTAGATATATATGTTATAATATATATATATAACCAAGTTTTGTGATAATTATCGAGCCTTTTCTAAAAAATAAAAATTCTTTGTCGACCCAATTAGATTTTTTGTTAGCTTTAAACTGATTATGGATAAATATAATAATAATTTAGATATAAGCATTTACGTACCAAAGATCATGGCGAGAGAGATGAAGACGGAGGAAGGCAACGACGGAGATATAAAAGGTCCGACGACAAGGGGAAGCACGACCGTCACAACTTCCAATCCGTTATTCCCTCCGAACTCAAGTGCCGCCGTCTCCGCCGTCATTTTTGACACAACGTAAGAGCTACTCACTCTCTTCTCCTCCTGATTCCTAAACACCTCCACGTCGCTCCAAACGCTCTCGTCTACCTCTCCTCCGTTTCCTCCAGCACCGCTCCCGGCGCCGTAGAAAACGGTCACGGCGCTTGAGGTGTAGAAAAACGTTTCACTGTTCTAGCATCTACACATGACTTTAGAATTCCCATGAGACCTTGCACGGTGCGTTTCGTGACGATCTCCTCGGTCTCGTTGCTGTTCGGGTCCATAGGATGTGCCACGTGGAACACGGCTTTGCATCCTTCGATCGCCGGTTTAAAGCTCTCCGGTTCGTTTAGATCGGCGGTGAATATTTTAAGCCTCTCGGATGCAAAAGGGAGTTCGGTTAGGTAGCTTATATCTTTCTTATTCCCTTCTGTATTAACCGTAGAAAAAGTATAGTTAATAGCTAACCATTATTTATATCATTTGGTTATTAACTATTGAGCATATAAAATATATATGGTTGACCTTTATATATAGAAGATGCATGGAACATGACATAGCTATGAAGCTTCAAGATCCTACAAACTGACAGATAATTCCAGCCAAGTACAATAAATTCATCACATCCATTTAAAAAAAAATATAATATGATTTTCGATCCAAAAATCAACTTTAAATGTTGTATCTACATATATAAACTATTTCTATATACTTAAGGACCAAATCGGCCCTAAAATGTACAATTATTACTTGCATTTGTAAATCGATAGTTGAAGTGCATAAGAGAAATTAGTGAAGCTAATCAAAAATAAAGAAACCTGACTCGAACCTGGGTTGGTTTCGAACAGTGGCATGAACGGAGTAGCCACGTTGTAACAGACGCATGATGAGCCAAGAAGCAACGAAAACCAGTTCCTCCCGTTACACAAACCAACTCCGTACCGTCCAAGAAAGATGACACTATCTCACCTCCTCCGTTGTTGTCATCTTCTTCTTCTCTACCCATGTTCTCTCTCTCTCTCTCTCTCTTGTGGTGTGTGGGAACCTCTCAAGGGTTCTTAAATAACGGAACCTACGTCATTTAATCTCTCACACCTATCCGCGTGACATGTTCCCCGTTTTGCCCTCTTCTCTCTTTATTACAAATGTGTTTTAATGTATTTTATATATCCGTTACATCAATGCTACATTTTACAGATCATATATACTATTCTATTTAACAATTCACATTCTATGTCCGTTTATTACAGACATTGTTATTGGATTCCGTTATTTTCGTTCTTTCATCCTCCATGTACAAATGATCTTGTTTTTTTTTACTAATACATCCCATAGTTATTTGGCTTCTAGTGGTGGAATGCATTAGCTATTATATAATAAGCATGTTCTATACATATGTTAAGATTGTAATGATATATAATCAAAAGAATGATGTTAAAGACGAGCCGTTTTAACATCATTCTTTTTGATTATATATCATTACAATCTTAACATATGTATAGAACATGCTTATTATATAATAGCTAATGCATTCCACCACTAGAAGCCAAATAACTATGGGATGTATTAGTAAAAAAAAACAAGATCATTTGTACATGGAGGATGAAAGAACGAAAAATAACGGAATCCAATAACAATGTCTGTAATAAACGGACATAGAATGTGAATTGTTAAATAGAATAGTATATATGATCTGTAAAATGTAGCATTGATGTAACGGATATATAAAATACATTAAAACACATTTGTAATAAAGAGAGAAGAGGGCAAAACGGGGAACATGTCACGCGGATAGGTGTGAGAGATTAAATGACGTAGGTTCCGTTATTTAAGAACCCTTGAGAGGTTCCCACACACCACAAGAGAGAGAGAGAGAGAGAGAACATGGGTAGAGGAAGAAGAAGATGACAACAACGGAGGAGGTGAGATAGTGTCATCTTTCTTGGACGGTACGGAGTTGGTTTGTGTAACGGGAGGAACTGGTTTCGTTGCTTCTTGGCTCATCATGCGTCTGTTACAACGTGGCTACTCCGTTCATGCCACTGTTCGAACCAACCCAGGTTCGAGTCAGGTTTCTTTATTTTTGATTAGCTTCACTAATTTCTCTTATGCACTTCAACTATCGATTTACCAAATGCAAGTAATAATTGTACATTTTAGGGCCGATTTGGTCCTTAAGTATATAGAAATAGTTTATATATGTAGATACAACATTTTAAAGTTGATTTTTGGATCGAAAATCATATTATATTTTTTTTTAAATGGATGTGATGAATTTATTGTACTTGGCTGGAATTATCTGTCAGTTTGTAGGATCTTGAAGCTTCATAGCTATGTCATGTTCCATGCATCTTCTATATATAAAGTCAACCATATATATTTTATATGCTCAATAGTTAATAACCAAATGATATAAATAATGGTTAGCTATTAACTATACTTTTCTACGGTTAATACAGAAGGGAATAAGAAAGATATAAGCTACCTAACCGAACTCCCTTTTGCATCCGAGAGGCTTAAAATATTCACCGCCGATCTAAACGAACCGGAGAGCTTTAAACCGGCGATCGAAGGATGCAAAGCCGTGTTCCACGTGGCACATCCTATGGACCCGAACAGCAACGAGACCGAGGAGATCGTCACGAAACGCACCGTGCAAGGTCTCATGGGAATTCTAAAGTCATGTGTAGATGCTAGAACAGTGAAACGTTTTTTCTACACCTCAAGCGCCGTGACCGTTTTCTACGGCGCCGGGAGCGGTGCTGGAGGAAACGGAGGAGAGGTAGACGAGAGCGTTTGGAGCGACGTGGAGGTGTTTAGGAATCAGGAGGAGAAGAGAGTGAGTAGCTCTTACGTTGTGTCAAAAATGACGGCGGAGACGGCGGCACTTGAGTTCGGAGGGAATAACGGATTGGAAGTTGTGACGGTCGTGCTTCCCCTTGTCGTCGGACCTTTTATATCTCCGTCGTTGCCTTCCTCCGTCTTCATCTCTCTCGCCATGATCTTTGGTACGTAAATGCTTATATCTAAATTATTATTATATTTATCCATAATCAGTTTAAAGCTAACAAAAAATCTAATTGGGTCGACAAAGAATTTTTATTTTTTAGAAAAGGCTCGATAATTATCACAAAACTTGGTTATATATATATATTATAACATATATATCTAGGTAGTCTATAGATAAAACTTGTTAAAATTAGTACCTTATCATATCAGGGTTAATTAAAATATTTACATATTCAATAATGGTTGGCAATCCTTGGTTATAAATAAAGTAAGATGCAGCTTTAATTAATTTTATTATTTTAACCACATATATGGAGTATTTTATTGGTTATGTTTGATTTTTTTATTTATAAGAAAAATACTATTTAATTACAGTGGATGGAATATTTTTAGTAGTTAATTAACTACGTGTAAACATGTGCTAATAACAGGCATTTTGAGTAATAATCACTGCTCACAATAGTAAATATTAATTCAAAATATTGAAGGAAATTACAAGGAGAAGTATTTGTTCGATACTTACAACATGGTGCATATTGATGACGTGGCAAGGGCGATGATATTCCTATTAGAAAGACCAGTAGCCAAAGGAAGATACATATGTTCGTCGGTGGAGATGAAGGTCGACGAGGTGTTTGAGTTTTTTGTCCACGAAGTTCCCTCAGTTTCAGCTACCTTCAGTTGAGTAAGTATATAATTATTCTTTCTACGTGCACGTATCGGTTTTTTCGAGCATTTGATTTACAACTCTCTTTTTGGGTACGTAAAGTTTGAAGAGTTATAGAGTAGAGAAAAGGATGAGCCTGTCGACAAAGAAGCTGAGGGGTACAGGGTTCGAGTTTAAGTATGGAGCTGATGAAATATTCACTGGAGCTATAAATAGCTGCCAAGCTAGAGGCTTTCTCTAAACTCGTTTGTGACATTTGTCTTAAAAATTGTATATGATTTGAAAATATCACTTCTTTAATTTTATTGGTCATTTCCATTTTGTAATATATTCTTAATTGTTGACGAAAGATAAAAAAAAAATGTTTCTACTTCATATATATATTTTTAATAACTAATCAAAGATAAAAAAATAGCAGAAAATAACGCCCCACCGTGGGACTCGAATCCACGACCACAAGGTTAAGAGCCTTGCGCTCTACCAACTGAGCTAGACGGGCTTGTTGTTAACACTTTTTTGATATTAACTCTCTATCAACCCGTCGTTGATGGATATATCATAGTTAGCTCAGGTTGGTGGCTTCGTCTTCCTCGACGAGCTCTGCATCTGGAATCTCTCACTAACATTCGTTCCCTCGCCGAATTCAATTTTCCCCGAGAAGTCTCTTCCTTTTTCTCTCTCTCTCTGCTCCAGAAATCGAAAAAGATCAGATTTTTCTCCATTGATCGTGATTGGGTTTAAAACTATGCATAGATCTGGCACAACAATGGCGTGGAACATTTTTAAATTCTGTACAGCTCTACGTGGACTCGGATCGATCATGATCCTTCTGGTCTTAGGGATCGTTGGTGTGACCTATTACGCCGTCGTTTGGACCAATTACGGTCCCGCATTATTATCATCTGGAGGGCTCGCTTCTCTCGCAGCTCTCGCCGTTATACTCATGTTTTCATTTCTTGGTAAACCCTTTTTTTCGTTGATGGGCAAAAGCTTCGTACTTTTTGCTGAAGAAACTAAATAATGATGATTAAATGCAGTTGGGGATGGTTTTGTGGAGCTACTTCTCTGTTGTGTTTACTGATCCTGGAGCTGTGCCTCCTAATTGGAGGCCAGTTTCAGACGAAGAAGAGCAACAACAGGGTGAGTGTGATCCGTTGAATGGTTTGGAGTTTGGCGGGTTACAGAACGATTCTTCCAACCAACGAACTCGGTTCTGTAGGAAATGCAATCAGCATAAGCCTCCTCGCTGCCATCATTGCTCTGTTTGTAAGCTCTCTCTCTCTCTCTCTCTCTCTCTCTCTCTCTCTCTCTCTCTCTCTCTTCTCTCTCTCTCTCTCTCTCTCTCTCTCGAGCACACTTTCTTACTTTTGTGCTTAACTCAGGTGTTGGTTGTGTGTTTTTTTTTTAACTCAGGTGGTCGGTGTGTGTTGAAGATGGACCACCATTGTGTTTGGGTTGTTAACTGTGTTGGGGCCCTTAACTACAAGTATTTTCTTCTCTTCTTGGTAAGTCTACTTTGAGTCTATCTGTCCTGTTCACAGTTTAGTTAGGATGCATCCATGGTTTGAAACTCTTGACTCTTTGTGTTCAAATGCAGCTTTACACCTTTTTGGAAACAACTCTTGTGACTTTACTTCTCATGCCACAATTCATAGCCTTCTTTAGCGAGGAAGAGATACCTGGAACTCCAGGCACCCTTGCTACTACTTTTCTTGCATTTGGTGCGTTTTGATTATATGTTTGATCCCACTTTATCCATCCATCTCACGATGTTTCCATCTTCATTACCACAGTTTTAAACCTGGCATTTGCTTTAAGCGTTATGGGTTTCTTAATCATGCACATCTCCCTCGTTGCTGCTAATACCACAACTATAGAGGTGTATGCTCCTTCTCTATCATGTAAAACAGTTTGTTGCATCACATTGTTAAATATTTACTTCGTATGTTGACTTTGTGAACAGGCGTATGAGAAGAAAACAAGCCCGAAATGGCCTTATGACCTTGGTCGAAAGAAGAACTTTGAACAAGTGCGTGTGTACATTTTTCTTTCTTTTCTCATGTTGTAATCTCTTTTCTTATTTCGGGAGTTTTATGTTTTCAGGTGTTTGGTACGGATAAGAAGTATTGGTTGATTCCAGCCTACTCAGAAGAAGATTTAAGACGAATGCCTGAACTTCAGGGACTCGAGTACCCGTCAAAACCTGACTTTGATTCTCAAGATTTCTGAAGAAAAGGAAGGCTGTAACAATACCTTAGGGATGACAGAGATAGAGAAGATGTTATGTAAAGAGTTCCACGCCATTGAAGAAAGCTGAGACTAAAAGGCCTCCTAATCCTAAGTCATACGACTAGATGTTCTTCTTCTTCTTTCATGAGTAGATATCATATGATCTCTAGTTATTATAAATGTAGAGCCAAAGTCTCACGTTGATAACAATCTTTACTGATCTTTCTGAATAGTCAAAATCCCTTTTGTTGATGCTGTCCTCCTTAGCTTATACCTTGGACTTTTGTGGTTAAAAAACAAAAAATCAAATTTACAAAAAAAAAATCAGATTGTATTAAGGAAGAAGAATGATGAAGAAGCTTCTAGCTTGGTGTATATGACACGTGTCACACTGGTATTGTGGCGTGTATATATTAAGCAGAGTTGCTGTTATGTTGTCTTTTTGAATCAGTGAAATTGTCTTGTAAGAGTTTCTAGTCTCTTCTAGGATTCTCTCTAAGGTACAACTCTAATCTATCTCTTATTTCTTGTTCTCAAAGATCTCTTCCAACGTTTATTTTTTTGAATCTAATATGGGAAAATAGATTACAATCTGAATGCATCATTAGCTCTTCTTGTTTGCCAGAGTTGTTAAAAATGGGCGATCCATTTGGTGGTAGATTCGGAAATTTTGGAGCGTTTAGAGGTAGTTTGTTTGGAGGAAGAGATCCTTTTGATGATCCTTTCTTCACTAGGCCATTTGAGGATTTGCTCGAACCAAACACCATTAGTTCAGGTGCTCCCTTTAGTAATAACAACGATGGTAGTGGAAGAGGGTTAACTATTGAAGAATTACCATCTGATGGAGAAGAGGAAATGAAAGATATTGAAAGCGATGAAGAACATACTAGTTCTGAGAATCAACCATCTGTTGAGCACCCTGAAGATGATTCTGATGGTACTTGAAAGCTTTGTTTACTGATTCTATCAAATAAACAGCTTATGTATTGTCTATTTTTTTTCCCTGGTTGTTGTAGCTGAGAGGAAGATTCAGATTGTGAATCAAAGGAGTAACTTCAGTATAAGAGAGGGTGAGCAGTCTCGAGCTAAAACATTTAGGCATCACACCTCTAAGGTTACATACGGTGGTATAGATGGTGCTTACTATACATCTAGTAGAACCAGAAGAGCAGGCAGTGATGGAGTATGTTTTTGTCTCTCTTTTTCCACCCTTTTTCCATTTATGGAAACTCTCTGAGTACTAGTTGGATTTTGTTTTTCTAGGTGGTGGTTGAGGAAGCAGAGAAGCGGACAAGACTACTGGTGAAGCCACTCATAGGATCTCTAGAGGAATTAATGATAAGGTAAAGCTGGTGTTTGATGTTTTTTTTTTTTTCTTCTTGATTTTGTATTTAGTATTGACTCTGTTTGGTTTTGGTGTTATTCAGGGACATTCGGTTACTAGGAAGCTTAACTCGAGTGGTGGTGTAGAGTCAACACAGACTCTTCACAACCTCGATGAAGGTTAGTCTGCAAAACATCCTAATCATAAGTTAAGCTCTTTAAATGAAAAAAAATAGGAAGACTCTAAAGAGACTTCTTTGTATTTTTTAGAGGAACTAAGTGGATTTGAAGAGGCATGGAAAGGCAACTCATCTCTTGCTAATCATGAATCAACTGGTTAGTAAAACTTCTTTTAATTCAAAAGCTATCTTTGGTCTCAAATTCAGGATCTTGAGTTTTGATCTTTGCAGGCTCTGATCGTAGTTTTGGAGGATGGCTTCTTCCATCTCTGGACCAAACTCGTCGCCTACCAGACCTGTTTCAGACCGGTTCAAGCTGTTCTGAGCGTGGAGATAAGAAAGTTGTTCGGATCAACATTGAGTAAACCATAAGAAAGGTTACGTAGGAGAGATACGTACCAGTCTTTCATGTGTATGAACTATGATGTTGTAGTATCAATAATTTTACATTCGTGTAAACATGATCGAGTGAGTTTTGATTATTAGATAATATTTTTTTATCGTGACGTTTATATACTAGACAGATCTAGTCACAGACAGATTTATAATGCCTTACAATTCAAATTGTTACATAAATCTATGATGCTAGGTCAAGTGGTGAAGTACTTACATAGATAGGCATGAGTTCTTGACCAATCTGGTTATGAGCGATGCGTACTGATCAACATGTATGAGAAAAGTGGGGCTAGGGCTCAAGGTTTTGAAGTGTTCATCAAAAACATTAAGGAGAGGGATAGAGTTATATATCAAGACCAGTAACCACATCAAGTATTAGTCTGGCGAATAATGGCCACGTTAATCTCAAATTCCGCTTTAATTTTGTGAGCTCTACATCTACTCAAGAGTTGTAAGCATTCACCATCGTGAACTGATCACTATCCACAAGTTATTCTACCGCTACAGAGCTCACGTCACGTGCTACGGTCGATATTAGGCTTTAAACTGATTAGTAGACAAGACAGTAAGTAGACACTAGTCATAGTGGGCTTTGAATGATTTCTAATTCTTAATGTTGGACTCCAATTAAGAGTCATGCAGTTTTATAGTTGGGCCACAATTTTTAGCTACACGACGTCGTTTAGCTCATTTTCCACGTAGGCTATACATAACCGTTAAACGAACATAAACCCAATCCTGTTTTATCTCCTAACAGAATGCTTGTCTTGGCGCATTCTCAGCAGCATCCATGGAGTTCGATTTCACCCACCATCCACCTCCTCGGATCCTGCAAAACATCAGACGACGTGAACAAAATCCACGCTCGACTGATCACGACGGGATTCATCAAAAACCCCAATCTCACGACGAGGATCGTTCTCGCTTTCGCCTCCTCCTCCTCCTCTCGACGCCCGTTTCTCGCCGAGTTCGCGCGTTGTGTCTTCCACGAGCATCATGTATCTTCTTCTCCCGGAGAGGTGAAAGATCCGTTCTTATGGAACGCAGTGATCAAATCTCACTCGCACGGAGTCGATCCGATAAAAGCTCTGTCTTTGTTCTGTTTGATGCTCCAGAACGGTATCCCCGTGGACAGATTCTCCTTGTCCCTTGTTGTGAAAGCTTGTTCGAGGTTAGGGTTTGTGAAGGAAGGGATGCAGATTCATGGGTTTTTGATAAAGACAGGAACTTGGTCGGATTTGTTTCTGCAGAACTGCTTGATCGGTTTGTACATAAAGTGTGGTTGTTTGGGGTTTGCGCGCCAGGTGTTCGATAGAATGCCTCAGAGAGACTCTGTTTCTTATAACTCAATGATTGACGGGTATGTTAAATGTGGATTGGTTGAATCCGCGGGTGAGTTGTTTGATTTGATGCCGAGGGAGAAGAAGAATCTGATATCTTGGAACTCTATGATAGGCGGGTATGCTCAGAGAGCAGATGGAGTTAACCTGGCCTCGAAGCTTTTCGATGAAATGCCTGAGAAGGATTTGATTTCGTGGAACTCGATGATCGGTGGATATGTAAAGCACGGGAGAATCGAGGATGCTAAAGGTTTATTCGATGTGATGCCAAGAAGGGATGTGGTTACTTGGGCTATTATGATCGATGGGTATGGGAAGTTAGGTCTGGCTCATCAGGCCAAGACTCTGTTTGATCAGATGCCGCATAGAGATGTTGTGGCGTATAACTCTATGATGAGTGGTTTTGTTCAGAACAGGTATCACATTGAGCTCTTGAAGTATTTAACCACATGGAAAAGGAGAGCCACTTGTCACCTGATGAAACGACTTTGGTGATAGTTCTTTCCGCTATTGCTCAGCTCGGTAGATTAACTAAAGCCATTGATATGCATCTGTACATTGTGGAGAAAAGATTCCTTTTAAGTGGTAAACTCGGAGTTGCGCTCATTGACATGTACTCGAAATGCGGAAGCATACAACACGCCATGAGGGTTTTCGAGGGAATCGAAAGCAAAAGTATTGATCACTGGAACGCCATGATCGGTGGACTAGCTGTTCATGGTCTTGGAGAATCCGCATTCGACATGCTTTTGGAGATCGAGAGACGCTCCATAAAACCAGACCATATCACTTTCGTTGGAGTCCTAAACGCCTGCAGCCACTCTGGTTTGGTTAAGGAAGGACTTCTCTGCTTTGAGCTCATGAGGAGAAAGCACAAGATAGAACCAAGACTGCAGCACTATGGATGTATGGTTGACATACTAGCAAGGTCAGGAAGTATAGAGCTGGCGAAAATTTTAATAGAGGAAATGCCGATTGAGCCTAATGATGTCATATGGAGAACGTTTCTCAACGCTTGTAGTCACCATAAGGAGTTTGAAACGGGAGAGCTTGTGGCGAAACACCTTATTTGCAGGCTGGCTATAACCCGAGCTCCTATGTTCTTCTCTCCAACATGTATGCTAGTAATGGAATGTGGAAGGATGTTCGTAGAGTTAGAACGATGATGAAAGAAAAAAAGATAGAGAAACTTCCTGGATGTAGTTGGATTGAGCTTGATGGAAGAGTCCATGAGTTTCTTTGTAGGTAACACATTGTAGATAAACGATTATGCAACCATAAAAGACAATGTCACAACATATTCATTCAGTTGTTTATACATTAAGTACATCAGCTACAGTTACAAGGAGATAAGATTGAGTACAATCTCAAATGGTGATAGTCTGAAACCTTGGTGAGCTTTTATATTCTAGGACAATCAAAAGCAAAAAAATCTTGCTAAACGGCAACTAACAACTCGCTGCGAGTTTATTCAGTTCTAGCATAACATCTTCCATTGATGGTCTCAGGTTTGAGGATTCATGAGTGCAGAGAAGACCAAGTCTAGAAAGCTGAGTAGCTTCTGCCTCCGGGAAATTCATTTTTAGATTTGGATCAATGAAATCTTCATTCAGCCGTCCAGACTCTACAGCTTGTAAGATCGTCAAATGGCTGATTTTGCTTTTACCACTGAGTATCTGCAACATAATCATACCAAAGGCGTAGACGTCGCTCTTGTCAGTGAACCTTCCTGTAGTTATGTACTCAGGAGCTAAGTAACCCATTGCAGCACTCGCTTTGAGCTTGGAGAAGACGATATCATCCGTGAAAAGCTGTGAAGACCAGAATCCGCAAGATATGGATTATACCAGTGATCAACGAGGATCTTCTCTGCTGATAGATTCTGGTGAACTATTGCTGGCTTGTTCCCATTTTCTCCATGCAAGTAAACAATGCCTGAACAAGAAGAGAAAGAAACAAAACATCAGACCGTTAGGACGAAACTAATATTATATGATACGGAAGAACTAACCTCTGGCGATTCCATTTATGATGGAAACTCGAGTAGACCATTCAAGAACATCTCCACTCTCATCCTTGACATCAAGATACTTCAAAAGATTACCATTAGGGACAAACTCGTAGATAAGGAAACACTCTCCTCTCCCTTTAGAGCAGCAAAAGCCTCTCAGCCTCACTAAGTTCTCATGTTTCAGCAACGTCAGCATCTTCAACCCTCTGAGAAACTCTGATTCATCTGACTTACAGCTCGACTTCGCTATACATTTGATAGCCGCGACAGAGCCGTCTCTGAGGATACCTTTATAAACCGAAGAGACGTTACTCTTCCCCAACAGGTTCACCTCAGAGAAGCTCTGAGTAGCTCTCTCAATCTCCTCGAGGTTGAACATAAAGCTGTCGAAGACTTCTTGAGACAATGCGCTGTTGTTGGTACTGTTCTGTCCTCTCCCTAAGGGATCCCAACCTCTTGAGTACTCTAAGCTGATCAAGGGGGAAGAGCTTTTTCTTCTAGAAGTTTCTTTGAAGTTGTTGTACTCGGTGCTGATCCTACCGTCCATAGTAGCATCAAGACTGCTTCCAATTCTCTGTTTCCTACGTCTGTACCATGTGAACGTTGAGCCACCCAATACTGCAAATGCGAGTATTGATCCTATTAGTACCATGATGACTCCCAGAGGTGCTGACTTCGAGGCTTTAGATGAACACCCGCCATTTTTGTTGCTGCAGTTGCTTTTTTGCAAGTCTGCAGATTCTGGTTTAACATCATCGGTTGTTCTGTAACTCTTCGGGTTTGTTGGGTCGGGACGGTTTAGGTTCGGGTCGTTAGAACCGGTACAAGCTTTCAAATCTGTGAACCCATCTCCGCATAAAACCGTGGTTGTTTGAATACTGGAACCCATTGTTTAGCCTCTTCAAACCTTTAAACACACATACAAAAGAAAAATTAGATCCGGTTCGACCCGGTTCTGTGATGGTTTGGTTTGGTTCGGTTATCTAAGTATTTTTTACCAGAGGGAACAGAGCCGGAGAAGGAGTTGTTGCGGATGTCAAGAACTTCAAGCAAAGGAGCAGCAGCGAGTTTAACCGGAACAGGACCAAAGAGATCGTTGAAGCTCAGATCAAGCCTTGTTAACGTACGGATATCGCCTAAACTCGCCGGTATAGCGCCGGAGAGTTGGTTATACTGTAAAGCCAAGACAGTGATCTTCTTGAGAGAACCTAACTGTGTCGGTATACTCCCACTTAACTTGTTGTAGCATAACTGAAGAACTGCAAAAAGAATGCTCTGTTTCAATTTATCTGATGTTTAAAAGATTTTTTTTTTGCTGCAAGTTAAGAGATGTATTTTTTGACTAATTTGCATATGACTAAACCAAATTTAATTTGTTTGATGTTTAAAGATTTTTTTTGTTACAAACTAAGCGATATTTTCATTACTCTAAATAAAATATCAATATTGTTTGACAATTTATAATAATGTATTATTTTTATTGGTGAAATTAATTTTATTTTGATGATATTTGCATATAACTAAGATAAATTTTATAAAAACTGTTACTTTATTAATCTCTGTGCATCAACATTAAGCACCAAATAAAATGAAAACAGAGGGTGATGAGCTAAACCAGTGCAAGACCTAAACTCCTTTTTACCTATTGTAATAAAACCAAACCGGACCCACTTAAGATCTTGTTACTGTAATAAATGAAGTAAAACACGAGTTAGATTAATTCAGGAACACACATGCATGAACGAGACTGACCTTGAAGATTATCTAAGTCTCCGATTTGAGGAGGGATCTCGCCGGAGAGATTGTTGACGTTGAGGTATAAATCGGCGAGGAGAGGCAAGTTTGAGATATCTTTAGGAATCTGACCGGTTAAGGAGTTGAAATGAAGGTATAAACCGGTTAAGCTAGTGAGAAGACCGATGGAAGGAGGGATAGTTCCGGTTAGACCCATTCCTTGGAGAGATATGTTGGCAACGCGGTGGTTTCCGTCGCAAGCTACGCCGTCGAATGAACCGGGGGAGCAAGGGTCGGCGTCTGGGGTCCATGAAGTGAGGAAGCGTTTTTCAGGGTCGATAGAGGATTTGATATCGAGGAGAATGTCGAGCTCTGATGTGAAAGACAGTGAAGGAGAAAGAAAGAGTATGAAGAAGGAGAGGATAGTGAAGACCATGCTTGGTTGAAGAGAAGAGAGAGAGCGAGCGAGAGAGAGAGAGAGTGTGTGTGTGTTTGAGAGCGATGAAGAAGATAATGACTCTCTTTTGGTTTTTTGAAGAGTCAAACATTTTATTTTTCCAAGTAAAAGATTCTTTTTAAAGACTTTTCAGAATAGTACAGTAATAGTTAGGCGAATCTACCTTTTTCTTATTTTTTTCAAAACTGAAATGATACCAACTCTCACTAGATTTAATGGTAAGAAAAGTTGTTTCTTTTTCAGTGCACCAGCTATGAAATTGTACTTTTGCATATCATTGTTTTAACTTTTGCATATATCCCCATTAGAGTTAATCTGTTTTAATAAGCGAATTCATAAATGATCCATTCCACAATGAAAAATAAACTCACTTGTTTTTATATTCTATGCTAATATTTACATGTTGTTTAACTCAAAAGATTTGTGAAAATACTTATACAAATAAAATATTCACATATGTTTAATTCAGATTTCTTTTCGGATTTTAAATAATCAATTTTTTTGTTCATTTCAAACTAGATTATAGTTGTACTTGATTTTCAGATCATCGCGAGTAAATATCCTTACCTATGTGATATGTACAATATAACCTGATATCAAGCTTATATGTTCACATGGAGAATAAGGAACACAGATAAATGGGATTTTCTTGACATTATTCCACTGAATTACTATATTTTCTGCAAATAATTGTTACATATATGGAATAAAACAAGAGTAGGTCATATTATACATAGTGTATTTTTTAAGAGATAAGAGGCATCCAAGAGGCATGGGCAAAGAGTACATCAAATGGGACAAAGCAGATGATGGAGGCAAGTCAATAGAAGCAACATGTGAATATTTTGTTTTACACAAAATAATCGAATATAAGTTTAAATTTTTAAAACATGTGATCTTCTCTTGAGTTAGTGTTTGGCTATTTTCTTGATTTGATCACATCAAAAGGAAATGGACCAGCACCTCACTCAACTCTAAAGTATAACATGTGAGTTTACAGAAACAAGAAAGACATAAAGCAAGAGAATAAAGCAAAAGGCTATAGGGCTCCCTAAGATATCTCGTTTTTTTTCTTTCTAATCTGTTACTTCGTGGGTAGTGGTGGATGTCTGAATGATACACAGATATATGTAATAATAATAATTTTGTGCGTGTGTGTCGACTGAAATCATTGCAGTTTTGAGTGAGACTGAGACTTATCGAAAGCAATGTGTCCATTATAAATTTATAACTATTAGTTAGTGCAGTCAATTCTCTGTGTATGATGACATATATTAGATAATATTCAAGTTTCTGAATTCATATATCAAACTCAAGTTAAAACAACTAATCTGTGACCATTTAGCTATCGTACATCTACTAAACGTACCAAGCTACGCATACTCGTTTGCATATTCGATATGATGATTAGAAACAAAAATATAAACGCAAATATCAATTTATATAAAGAACTCTAAGGTAATCTATCCCATGTCTAATATCACCATATAAGACTTTAGTGGTAAATTTATAGAAGTTAAATACATAACTATATGTTATCAACTTATCATCAAGGTCACTTCTTCTACAAGTGTTTGAATCGTCTTCGTCTATAGAAAGGCTCACACTTCACACCAGAAAAAATAAGAAAGGCTCACAGGTAGTAAACCCAGCCTGTCACATCTTGTTTGGATGCATGGCTGTATGAGTACGATGTTTCATACAGTTCAAATAAATGATCATTATATTGAATATGTTGGTACTGGGTAGGCACCGCATTCAACGGACTATCATCCTTGTTTTGTCTTTGAGCACATCTATGTATTTTGTTTTGTTACATATCGTGTCTAGATCTAAGTGGGACTATTAATAGCAATACTATTTATATGTTGATGTTTTCTTCTTCTCGTATATGCAGACGTTGAAAAACGAAAATCATGTGTGTTCGATGTTTTCTTTGATTTATTATATCTTGTCCAACACTATGTATACGCGTGCCTATTAATTATCAGATGTTATAAAATCTCGACATTTTCAAATGCATTACTTTTTATTATAGTTTTCACTTTTAACGTTACTGCTTATTATAGTTAAGTATATCACGTATTTCAAGTTTTCGATTCACATTTGCGCTAGCTCGTTAAGCAATACGAAACCACTAGTAAACAATAACTTTGTTGTCGTATGCATAAAAACCACATATAATCTGAAAAAAACATTTCGAGTTCAGAAAATTCAAATATAAAAGGTAAGATTTGATTATTTCTTTTGTCTCTCCTAACACGGGAAAACATTGAATGCCTTTTCTCAAAAAAAAAGCACGGGAAGACAAAACGGAGTAGTGTCCATGATCGAACACAAACACTATGCACGCTAATGATTACATTTTGTAACGTACTTTATATATGAAAAATTCTGACATGAAAATATTTAAATTTGTGTAATAGTTAATATAGTACATACAAACGGTGAGTTATATTATATCAAACAAAACTCATGTCAAAATACGATCAGTATTTAAAATATAATATGAGTTAGATCTTTGATTATGGTGGAAATAATAGTCTTCTCAGATCTGGCAGATATTTATTTTTGTTCACATAGTTGACCAATGCATGCCACTACCATCCCTCTGTATTGATCGTAAATCGTAATGATATATCATAGTCATCTAACCCAACATACCATATATACACCAAAGATCAAAAATTTAACAATTTCAATTTCTGGTGCCGTGACATAATGGTCTCTGATCTATTATCACTATGACGTGAACTCGCAAATTTTTTTTGCGAAGCATATAATAATAGATTAAAGCATGGTTAGCTTGGAACTGTATTTATTTGTGAGAGTTCGTATATTTAGTTATAGAGGTTCCTTTTGGTTTAATAAAGGTCCCAAATTTAAGCCTGCAAACATTATTTTAATAAAGAATTATAACTATATAGAAGAAATTAATGTCTGAAAAATGTATTTTATAGTAAACTGAATAAGAATAGTATGAAAAATATGATATGATGTTTGGTTCACGGGAATCGAGTTTTATTAAAGACCAATAAACCAAACAAGTCGAAGACAATATTAAAGTCTAAAGTTTCACAAGCATTCACTGCATACTTAAGGACATTTTGTTTATATGCTAACTGAAGGTTCAGTTCTGCTAACAGGAGACCACGTGACCAGGACAAATGCTTACTTTAATTAGTTAACAATAATCCCATCGACAATAGATATCTTTAAAAGTTTTCTATTTTGCTCTAACGATTTTCACTCGTATATTTTGAGTTTTTCTAAACTTTTAACTTCAAAATTTTGATAGATTTTTTTCTTTATAACTCAAGAATAGATCTCAGGTTTAAACAGATTTAAACTAACTTTTTGGAAGCCTATGATCCATAAATAGTTTATGCACCAGACTTTTGAAATGGACCAAAAACAAAAATCTATATCTATATAGGTGTCCAAAGACATTGTGCAGTAGTTGTTTTTGGCAAAATTTAAACTTGCAACTTAGATACCGCTGGAAAAAGTCCGTCCTTATCATTAGACCATTGATATTTTGAACTTTGATAGGCTCTAAAATATATTTATATCTTTGTAACTGAAATACTTCATAAACAAAAAAAATCTAATCGATGGATTCAATAAGTGGGGGTTATTGGTTCCAGTACTTTAATGGATTTAGAAATTTCTATGGATTTGGAAACTTTTGACAAATCCACTGATTTTAAAATCAAATAAATGGATTTCATAAGAATTCAAATAGATTTCAAAATCAAGTAAGTAAATTTACTATAAATTAACCAAATGGATTTACGAGAGATGAGACCAGCTTGTTAGTATTGTTTTTTGTTTGGATTCAGTATGAGAAGAAAGCTTATACTCCATAGGCTCAACCTCAAAGAAACATTTTGGAGGAAAGAAACGTTTAAAATGGTTAACAGCAAGACGCTGAGTGACGTCAATGATTATTTTTGTTTTAAACAGTGAGCCGTAAATCTTCATTTTTAGATTTATAGTGGATTGTTTGAACTACAATCTCTTTTCTGTATTTTATCTTGGAAATTTAATTTTTACAATGCAGAGAGTGTTATTGATTAACTCATTTCAATCAGAAAGCGTTGTATATTGAAAGAAAATCAAGCACTACAAAAGTTAAGAAAGGCAACAGAAAAAAGCTAAACTTGAAAAATTATGATCAGTTTACTTAACATGTAATTTTACGTAGAGCTTAATCCTATTATTCAAGATGTCATGATGAGGTTGGATGGAGAAGAACCTAATGTGTTCTGATGAGGTTGTAGCTGTAGGTGGTGTGGGGGTTCATCTCTTCGTGAACAGAAAATAAATTGTGATGTTGAGAGAATTTTTTTAAAAAGTCAATATTACAAATCCAAGAAAAATAACAAAGTTTACCTTTGTATTTGTTCCTTTGTATTTTGAGAGTAAAATTCCTTACAAATCCATTGAAATATAGTTTTAAATCAAATCCTTAAATAAATCATTGTTATTGAATAACACTTGATTTCAAACTCTATTTTAAAATCATATAACCAATAACACTTGATTTACATGTAGATTTTAAAATCATAAAACCAATAACACTTGATTTAGTTTGGAATTCTAAATCCATTAAAATATACAAACCAATAACACCCCCTAAACTAATCTGACTAATCCCACATCATATATGGCTGGGCTTCGAATTCTCTAATAGAAAACCACCGTAATGAAGTCTTAAGAGTGATAGGCTTTTAACTAAAAAAGTAAATAGATATCAAAAGGGCTTATTTTTAATATTCGGCCTTTTTCTCTTTCGTATGGGCTATTACAAACAAAAGATTAAAAAGCCCAATGATAAACGAACGTAGGCCCAATTACAAACGATGAAAATTAGGGTTTACTATATAAAAGGCTTATTCCTTGACGCGCAGCAGGAAGAAAAGATCTCATCGAGACAGACAGTGAAGAAACTCTAGCTAGCACTTCAAGATGGGGCGTATGCATTCAAGAGGGTTCGTCAAAGTTCTTATCATCCTCCTACTCTGTTTACTTTATAATTCGATTCAGGTGTGTACTGTGATTCTTATCTCTTCTTCTTCTTCACCTCATTTTGTGTTATGTAGAAAGGGAATCTCCGCATCTGCTTTGCCGTACAAGCGTTCACCTCCGGCTTGGCTCAAGACCACCGCTCTCGATGTAAGTCTTCTCAGATTCTTTGATTCGTGTTTTTTTTGTCCGTGTTGAGACATTTGGCTTCAGTTCTGTCTTCGAATGTTGTCATCTTGTTTATTTATTTCTCCACTTTTACTACTCGTAGAATTAAGACAAGAACATGGGAGTAAAATAAACATATTTAAACACGAATCTTGTGTTTTTTTTAAAATTCTTGTTAGGATATTAGCGTCAGTTCTAGTATTAAGACCAGAACTTCGGAAACTATGGTTATGTTTTTTGTCGGAACGTTTTGATTTTTATTAATAATTGGGTCTGATCATTTGGATACTTCTGTTAAAAAAGGTTGATGAGTCGATATGCAAGTTTGCAAAGAAGGGTTTGACACCATCTCAGATTGGTGTCATTCTCCGTGACTCTCACGGTATCCCTCAGGTCAAGAGTGTTACCGGTAACAAGATCTTGCGAATCTTGAAAGCACACGGTTAGTCTTTGTTTAATCTCTTTTATCCTATATATATGCTATAATATAGAATGAACTTAAAAAGAGTGTAATTTTTATTGTGAAAAGGTCTTGCACCTGAGATTCCTGAGGATCTATACCACTTGATCAAGAAAGCAGTTGCTATCCGCAAGCACTTGGAGAGGAACAGGAAAGACAAAGATTCCAAGTTTAGGTTGATTCTTGTCGAGAGCAGGATCCACCGTCTTGCTCGCTATTACAAGAAGACCAAGAAGCTTCCTCCAGTCTGGAAGTAGTAAGTGGCACTATAATTTTTCAAATGTGTTGTTCTTCTTATCCTTAAGTAAAGATTCTTGAATATGTTTTTTTTTTGCAGCGAGTCTACTACTGCCAGCACCCTTGTTGCTTAGAGAGCATGGATTGAATTTGGAAGTTCTTCAAGAATTCTCGTTTCTATTCACTTCGTGTCTCAACTGGATTTAATTTCTCATTTTCGTGTTAGTGCTTGTTTTGTTTTGTCATGTCACAATTGTGGTTTTAATCATTTCAAGGAACAAACGTGCTTAAATTTTATGGTCATGGTTACTAAACATATAAAGATCACAAACAGAATATTCATTCCTTAGTTACAAAGTTTCTGCAAACATTCGTTTCACTCGCAATGATCAAATGTTGATGTATCAAACCGATGAGACAGGTTAAAAGAACAGATAAAAACTTGATTGATTAATGAAAAAAGACAGGTGATAATTGTATATCTCTCATAAGTCGCTGTTGTGTCGCCCATAACAATAAATCAGAAAGGAATTGGTTGCCGACTAGGCCAAGACTCGATCTTTTGGAAATACTCAACAGGCACTACACCATCAACACCTTCAGTCAAAATCACCTTGTTGTCTGAAATGTAGAACGCAATCCCATCTATAGACACATCAAGAGTGAAACTAAAGTGTTAGAAAGACAGTATTAGTGTTGATACAAAAGGAATTTGAGGTTCAAGTACTACCTTCAAGAGCTTTCTTAATGTCAAGGAAGATCAACACATTAACATTCCTTCTCATGCCTATCCAACAAGTCAAAACTTGAATCAGATAAGTGTGCATGCCATACGCAACTATTCTTGAACAGAAATAAGATCAAAGAGTAGCTTTACCACTTATCACTTCACCATCCGTAGGTAAGCCACAAGAGAAGTGAACATGGAGTCTATCCATACGCTTTAACCCAGATGCCAAGATCGATTCCAAATTCTTCTTATAAGTTCCATGCACACACACTGCCATGCCATTACAACCAAATCAAATGAACATGAGAAAACAATGCGACAAAGAACACAAGTGTAGAAATAAATATACTAGTAACTGCTTTTTTTACCTGGAGCTTCTTCCGGTGACAGTATTGGTTTAAGTAACTTTTCAGATTCAACCGTCTGCACATGAAGACAAAAAAGTAAAGAGAGAAAGGTACCAAAAATCAAGAGGCTTTTTTTTTTGGTTTTTAATTACCGTGATAGAGTGGCCTTGGTTAGCGCGAATAAAGAGCTCTCCATCCTCTTCAACGAGGCTAAAACGTTGCTTATTATCCCTTCTCACTGCCTGCAAGTTAAAAAGGAAATCTTAATAGACAAAACAAGATGCGATTTTGAAAGACTAAAGTGGGTGGAAACTTGACCTCTCTGATCTCATCAATGGTATGAGACTTCAACTGAATGTTTGCGGACGTTTTCAGATTCAGCTGAAGCAAGTCTTCGACTTTAACAAAACCATCACCTCTCATGTTCAATCTCAGCTCAGTAGCCATATGTCGCAAGATTCTCGTCCTAATCAAATCCAAAAACAAACAAAAAAGAGTTCAATTTTAACCTAAAAATCCATACTTTAATCGAAATCACTTACAAGAGTCTTCCAAGCGCATCGATTTTATCTTTGCCTCCTCCTCCTCCCCAGCCTCCGTCACGACCCTGAGGTCCCCGACGATCATTATCTCTCTCGTTTCCTCTTCCTCTACCGCCGCTGAATCCATCAGAACATCATAATCGAATCAAGACCAAACCTTGAGAGCTTTTGAAATGCAAAAATAAACGTGTGAGTTAGTTAGTACCTTCTGCTGGATTGAGAGAAGGAAGAGAAGGCCGGTTTGCTGGAAGAACCGAGATTCGAAGCATCCATGAAAGCAGAAAGAGGTGAAAATCTGGGGAAGATGCTCAATGTTATACAAGTTGGAAGAGGACGACTACTGAAACACAGAACACGACCAATCTTATACATTGAGAGAGTTATTGAGACCACGACGAAACACTTGATCGGTCCGTTAAATTACGGCAACGACTCATTCATAACCGGTTTAATCCTAATAATATCCGGTTAAATAGCAATCTAATATACCGGGCTTTTCGTTTGGCAGCTTAGCAAACCAACTAAACTTAACAAAAGTAAAGTTCGAGTAATCAAATTAGAAAAAAAAGGATTTATAAATGGAAAAAGTATCGTCTCCTTGGTTGTGTTAATGGCGGCTTTACAAAAAAAAAAACATAACACAAGAGAGGTTTGGTAAGGATTTACGAGCACTTTCTAATAGCCAATGAGCCACGTTTCAAGTATGTTCTCCACGTGGCTTAATTTTTTTTCTTTAAAGGCTTTAAGATCTAGTCTTTAAACGGGCCTCTACAAAGTTAACGGACCCTTTTAACAAAAAAGCCCATGAACCACTTATGTTTGTTTGTAGTGGTATTCACCCTCCACCTACATGATATGCTACAAAACCCTCCACCTACATGATATGCTACAAAATCTTTTTTGCTTGAACATTGTCTTGTCTGTTTTGCTACTGGTAGCAAAGGCTTATAAGCAGAAAGATTACACTTGCCAATGCTATTAGCAGTGTTCTAAAAATTAGCTTAATCAATAATCCGATACAAAGCTCATAATTAACCCCAAAGATTTCTCGAACATAATGTATTAATATTTGTGTTTATGGTTTCAGTTACAACTTAACTTATGAGACAATTTTTTATTTTATTTTCCGTCTTCTTTACATTTTACTACTTGGACAAAGAAGACAAATGTTTAAGGAAGAACATCTCTCACTTCAAAACCAAACCCTCACCTGAAGATACTCTTTAGATAAGTGACTTAGCTGCTGCAACCACAGCTTCAACGGTGATACCAAACTCTTTATAAAGCTTCCCTGCTGGTGCACTTGCCCCAAACGAATCAACTCCAATCGATTTCCCTTTCCCTCCAACAATCTTCCCCCATCCAAATGTCGTTCCAGCTTCAATACTAACTCTAGCTGACACATCTGATGGCAACACACTTTCCTTGTATTCATCCGTTTGCTCATCAAACAGTTCCCAACACACAAAAGAAACGACTCTCACAGTCTTCCCTTCTTTCCTCAACTCCTCTCCAGCTTGAGCAGCAATCTCTAGCTCCGAACCAGTCCCAATCAAGATCACATCAGGTTTGTTACCGTTAGAGTTATCAGAAACGGTGTATCCACCTCTCTCGACGTTTTCAATAGACGTTCCTGGAAGTTGAGGCAGCTTTTGTCTAGACAAGGCTAAAACCGAAGGTGTGTTCCGTCTGGTGACAGCGATTTTGTATGCACCGGCTGTTTCGTTCCCGTCAGCAGGACGGAACATCATGATATTAGGCATGGCGCGGAAACTGGACAAGTGTTCGATAGGTTGGTGAGTCGGTCCGTCTTCTCCAAGACCAATGGAGTCATGTGTCATGACGTATATAACACCAGCTTCAGACAGAGCAGAGATTCTCATCGCAGCTCTCATGTAGTCAGTAAACACAAAGAACGTTGCGCAGTAAGGGATGAAACCAGGACTGTGAAGGGCAATGCCGTTGCAGATAGCTCCCATACCGTGTTCCCTAACACCAAACCTGAGGTTCCTTCCTTCAGGTGTAGCGTTTTGGAAATCGCCAGAGGCTTTAAGCAACGTCATGTTGGAAGATGCGAGGTCTGCACTCCCGCCAAGGAAACCGGGAACGGCTTTGGCAAGTGCGTTAAGACATTGCTGAGACAGGTTTCTTGTGGCATCACCTGGAGACTCTGGTGTATATGTCTGAAAAAGTATTTGCCCTAAGTAAGAGCCATCTCCATAACACCAATTAAAAGCTACAGATTATGAGAAGTTAGTTAATACTTACAGGAAGTGCCTTCTCCCAACCTGCAGGCAAGTCACCTGAGATGATAGATTTCAACTCTTCTGCTTCCTCTGGATACTTCTTCTCATAAGCTGCAAACTTGGCATTCCAATCAGCTTCAAGAGCGGCTCCCTCAGGGGTGTGACGGCTCCAATGGCTAGAAATTACCAAAAGCAGGTCATCATAACACAAACATAAAACAAAAAGTGTAAGTTAGTTTCCACTTACCTCTTAACATCCTCAGGTACCTGAAACGGCTCATATGGCCATCCAAGGTTATTTCTGGTAGCCTCAACTTCCTTCTCACCAAGCGCAGCTCCATGGACACTGTATGAGTTTGCCTTGTTGGGAGATCCATAACCAATTGTAGTAGTCACTTTAATCAAAGTAGGCTTGTCTGTTACAGCCTTAGCTTCCTTAATAGCAGCACGGATCTCATCGTATCCATTGTTCCCATTCTTCACCCAAATAACATGCCATCCGAGAGCTTCAAAGCGTTTGTCCACGTTCTCTGTAAAGGCGATCTCTGTGTCTCCATCGATAGAAATGTGATTGTCATCATAGAATGCAATGAGCTTTCCGAGTCCCCAGTGGCCAGCCAGAGAGCAAACTTCATTTGTAATCCCTTCCATCTGACAACCATCTCCAATAATGGAGTAACTAAAAATCCAAAAACACACAACATCAGAACCAAAACACACAAACCAAGAAAACCAAACAGAAGGATTCAATATCATCATTACGTGTAGTGGTCGACGATTTCATTGTCAGGTTTGTTGAATCTAGCAGCTAGATGTTTCTCAGCAAGAGCTAAACCAACAGCATTTGCAATACCTTGTCCAAGAGGACCTGCAAAAAACAAACAAACATTTGACATCAGACAGAGAAGAGAAGCTTCGGTAATTGAGAAGAACTGAAACACAAACCAGTAGTGACTTCAACACCAGGAGTCTCGAAGTTCTCAGGGTGTCCTGGAGTCTTACTCCCCCATTGACGGAAGCTCTTCAAGTCTTCCTCCTAATAAACAAATCCAAACGCTAAAAGTTTCTTTCTACAGAATAATCTGAAGCAATAGAGTGAGAAGAAGAGATCCACAAACCCTGACGCTGTCGTAGCCAGCAAGGTGAAGCAAAGCGTATTGCAACATGCATCCATGTCCAGCAGAGAGAACAAAGCGGTCACGGTTGAACCAGTAAGGGTTCTTGGGGTTATACCTCATGACCTCATCGTACAAGATGTGAGACATAGGAGCACAACCCATGGGGAGACCAGGATGACCAGACTTCGCCTTCTCAACTGCATCTATCGCCAGGAACCTGATGGTATTAACAGATTTATCAACCAGGGTTGAGTCAGTGGTTGCATCTGTCACCTCTATGGCGGCTGCACGAACGAGAGGACGGAGGGAGTGACTGCTCGTGGAGGCTCTGCGTCGACAGTGGAAGAAGGTGGCGCGTGGGGAAGTGGATTTGAGAACAGAGAAAGGTGGAACAGAGACGTGGTTTTCAGATCCATTGGGAGAGATGGCTCGAGAAAGGAGACCTTGAGAGAGCGCTAGAGAAGAAGTAGAAGCCATGGATCAATCTGCCTGTTACTTGAGAGAGCGCTAGAGAAGGCTTCTCTGCACTTTTATACCAAGAAGGGGAGAGAGAGATGATGAGCGAACCGATCAGATCACGCCAACTCCTCGTGTTCGTTAAAGGACAAATCAAGTTAACGAAAATCTGACCGTTGGATTCAAAAAGAACAGAGTCTTGTTGGTTGATCCTCTACGCCTTTCAACAATTTTGTTTTTAAAGTCAATAAGAGAATAGGTGCGACATGAGTTGGTGTGTAAAGCAAAAGCCATGTTCATGACAGGGGTTGGTGAAGAATATAATAGCTTTAGATTTAAGAAAAAATATTATTATTAGTCACTAATCCACCAACTCTGTACCGGTTTTGATATTGACCGGACAAACCAGTCTCTTCAATCAAAATCAAAAACTAAACCGGAGAAAGCTTACTCAAGGTGCTTGTGTTGTGTGATGTGTCTTTACATCATCTTGACTCGCTTGCTGCTTGAGGAGGAGTTTCTTAGACCTCTCCTGGTTATAGTGTATGAAGCGGAAGCTGAAGGAAGTGAAGGAGACTTGTCGATATACGCGTAACGCTCATCACCGTTCCAATACAGAATCACTCGGTTGGTGCACGAATGAGACCAGCTATCGCCTGATATAGCATTAAGAATCATAAGTCATAACAAATGAATGATTATCATAATGATAATTAGCAAACAGAGATGGATAGATATGAATTTGGTCACCTAACGCAAGAGCTAACTGAAACGAGCCTTCGGTGTACTTTGTGGTCACCTGGTTTAACAACACAACCTGAGATTGAAGCAAACGAGTATGTTTAAAGAGTTAATTATGGAACTGATTTGTGACCTCGCAAGTAGTGAGAGTTAAGATAAATGCTTACAGCAAGTGAGAACTTTTTGGCAAGCTTCATAAACTTCAAAGCCATTTCGCTAAGCACTCGTGTCCTCTGAGCCAAGTCATCAAAGTCCTGACGGAAATGAAACGTGATACTGTCTACGATCACCACTTTAACCTGCAATCATAGAAGATAAAAAGACTTAACATATCATTAAAGTCACATGATGAACTAAAAAGTATTGCACCTACATCTTTGTTTTCAGAGATGAACTTGTCAAGATGATTAACCAATGCGATTTGCTCGGTGTAACTGCAGACACGGAAGTAGAATATGTTCTCTAAGATATCTTTAGGTTTCATTTGCACTTGATTTGCTTTATAATGTTTGTGGATGTATCCCGTGTATTCTTCCATGTCCTCCACACAAGCTTCTGCTATCTGTAAAGCACGCTCCACCATGAAGCTACCTTCCGTATCTGCAGCACAACAAAACTCGGCAATCAACAACAATAAATAAAGAGTCCAACCAAACCAAGTGGTTACTAGAGAAACAAAACCTATATATATCGCTTTCCCTCCAAGACCACCAAACTCACTCGGAATCTGAACATTCACAGAGAGCTGGATCCTGATTCCATTAATCCAAGTTAACCAAAAGTGTAAAAAGACCAATGGAGAGAAAGTAAAAAAAAAAGGAGACGTGTTTTACCCAATCTGAGTCTTGCCAATACCAGGCACTCCACCTGCAAGAGAAATAAACAAAAAGATTTAAAACTACTTGTTGCTGCCAATCTCTGTGATGGTGATGGCTTACCAATCTCTGTAACATCCCTACAGCTGATTCCACCACCCAGGATCTTATCAAGATCAGAACAAGATGTAGTAATGCGCGGCAAAGCTTCCTCCTCGTGAAGCATATCCCAAGCATTCCTTGCTCCTTCAGAATATTTTTAACCCCTTTAGTAAATAGCTCCAAGCAGTTTCATGATATAACTTATTACCATTTATAAGAGAAGTGGAGGATCCATTTGCCATCTTCAAAATCTCAAATGCTTCAGCCTCTGTGATGTTTACATCTAAATTCACAACAAACAAACAGAGAGTTATATACACACATGTAAGGGATTCAAGATCTCTCTATTTTAATTCTAGTGTGACCTTAAACCTACAGATGCTATCTGTATGTAAAGAAGAGAATCAAATCACCTCGAGCGAGATCGGTGGAAGAGACGGATGAAATCGAAGACAGAGAAGTGTATCCGGCGGATATCAGCTTTCCTCTAATCGAAGACGATAACGGTAGCGTCGACGTCTCCATGACCCGTCGTCGCGAGTGAAGGAAGGTTTTGCTTCAGTCGCCGGCGATTGAAGCCGCTTTAAGCGAGTGTTGGTTGGGTTGGCGCCATTAATGACCAAACGACTTGTGGTTTTCATTAAACTGTACAAAACATCACGGTGTTATAAAAAGTTAAAAACGACACGCAGTTTTGATTCAAATGCATAAAAAAGCACGATGTCAAAAAAATAAAAATAGTTGTGTTCCTCCTAGATCAACATATTAAAAACAACCCAAAATAGTGTGGAGAAGCCATAACAAGTAACAACTGAAGATAAGTTTGAATCTTTGAGTCGAACAGCTAAAGCAACAAAACACACTGCAGACACCAATGAAGTCTGACAATTGCAGAGAAGCTGTTTCCACTCGCCAAACTCCTTAAGAAGTACATGATTCTAATGCATTGCAGAGAAAGATTATTATTATTAAATAGATAAACCATTGGTTTTACTGAATTTGATTTAATTAATTAACCCGAAAAATAATAAATGTTTATATATTAGTGTTTGTTTGTTGTTGAAGAGAGTCAGCTCGGATGATTGAAGTAAGAGAGGGATGAACCCGTGCGGTTCTCAAAGAACGAGCTTCGCTTCTTCCTTGTGCGTACTCCTCTCCAAGAGGCCACCTTGGTCGAATATCATACTATAGTAGTCACAACAACACACATCCATCATAATGTTAAAGAGTCGTCTTTCATCGTTTAAAGTATATTGAGCTTTTGTTTAAAGCAACGCACCATGAAATCGTCAGGTTCAACTGCAGGTGGAGGTGGATCGAATCTTCCTACACGAAAATGCTCGAGACCAGTCCAAGCCACCATCACTCCTGTGAATAGATAAGATTACTCAACTGTTTATATTCTCTGTTTCTGATTAGCAGGAAGAAGTCTAGAGATAAAACAACCATTGTCTGTGCAAAGGCTAGGAGGAGGGCAAACAAGTTTCAGGTTTTTGCTTCCGACAATGTTGTTGAGTCGAAACCGTACATACTGGTTTGAAGCAACACCACCAGAGACTACCTGTAAAGATCAAAAAGAAATATTTAGTGGACAAGTGCGAAACAGAGGTTTTGTTTTTCTTCATTATTTGAGTCAAACTCACCATGTGTTTTATAGAAGGCTCGAGTTTCATTGCCCAGTCTATTGCTCGCTCACACTTTTCCTCCAGATGCAAGACAGCCACTCGCTGGTGAAGACAGACAATACTCAGCTTTTTTACAATAACCAAAAAGCATTTTGAGACTGATGATGATATCTCTACCTGGAAAGAAGCAGCAATATCAGCTCTGTTTCTTCGGTCTTCCTTTGTTGCAGAAGAAACAGGACATTTAGCATCACTGCACATCCCCACCAAAAAACCATTTATTTATTAAGTACTAAGTTAACATAATAACTCAACAAGTTAAATATTAAAAAAGTTACATTTCTCTGGCTTCAATGGCTAGCCTCACTTGTGTCTTCAAACCCGCATAAGAGAAGTTGCAATCTTTATGGTTTTTCATTGGAACCTGATGATAACAAGGTAGCAACATTAATAATGAGTAGAACAAGGAAAGAGCAAACTAGTTTCACACTTACATTAAACAAAACAGATTTGGAATCACCCTCAAGAGCAAGTTCTTCAACAGCTGGTCCGCCACTTCTGCGCATATCAAGGCCAAGCCATTTTGCTGTCTTGTCAAATGCCTCTCCTATAGCATCATCTACCGTAGTCCCTAGTTGTGTGTACTGACCAAGCTTATGAGCAAGAACTATAATATTATGCCCTCCTACACAGTATAAAAAAAAAACATTGCTATTAATAGAAACCCTAAAGCTCCCTTTAGTTATTGTTATCCTTCTACTAATGCAATACCTGATATGAGCAGTGCCATGAAAGGAAAACTTAATTCATGTTCCACTAATCTACAAAGGAGACAAATCAAAAAAACTGATGAGCAAATCAGAAACCTCATATTTGAACTAGTAAAGTGATCCACATTGAGAAAAATACCTAGCTACAAGGGCATGAGCCTCCATGTGATGCACTCCAACGATTGGGAGATTAAAAGAACCAGCAACTCTGCGAGCCTTCTGCACACCAACTGTATGAGTTCGAAAAGAAAGAAACACTTATTTATGTCTTAGTTCTCTATCAAGTGCACTTTATTCTTCTCAAACTTACCGCGAAGACAGAGGCCCAAACCAGGTCCAATGGTAACAGCAACAGCAGAGAGATCCTTCTCAGTCAAATTAGCTCTATCAAGTGCCTCTTGCACAACCTGAAACCCAATGAATACACATGTTCGTTTGTCACCAGCACGAAAAGAACTCAAGGAAACGATATCCTATGAACATATATATATATGGATACCCGAATAGGCTTTGCAATGAGAAAAGAGTCTAGTTTATGACCTTATCAATAACCCGAGAGTGTGCTTCTTCAGCTTGTTTGGGAGCCACGCCTCCATATTGAGCAAGCAGTTCTGCCTTAAATGTCAACAATTCAGAGATCAGACACAGGTGAGATACCTTCATGAATTTGATATAAAGGAAAGACTTTTCTCCAGAGCGACAAAAAAAAAACTCTTGTCTTCTAGTGATTAGTTGAGAGTCTTGTAAACAATCAAATGAACCATCTCATGAGAAAAAAAAATTAACACTTAGCTTACGCTCCGGAGCATAAGCAAAGGAAGGATCTTTACCTGAGAAGAAATGACTTGACTAAGAATCTCACCATTCCCTCTCACCTTCAAATCAAACATACCAATATCAGTAGTGTACTTATAAGTCCTCAAACAAAGAGAAAAAAACAGACCAAATGGGTGCTTACGACAGCAGCGGCAGTGTCGTCGCAGCTCGTTTCAATGCCTAGAACAACCAAACCATCATCATCATCAAGTTTCGAACTTTCCCTTTTGGGTAGTGATGAAACTCTATTTCCCGTGGAATAAGCACGTGTCCTCTGTAAATTGGATGCAGAGGAAGGAGAGATTTTGGTTTTAAGCTTATAAAAATGGTGTCTTTGCAATCTTAGAGAAGGAGACGCAGCTAGAAAACCCAATCGGGAAATCGCCGGCGAAAGTGTATGAAACAGCCTAACCATTTCACCCCACCGAGACACAGAGAGAGAGATAGACAACAACGCCGAGAAGATGATGAATTGCGTTTAGGCGTGGGGTTTGGAATAAGTGCCCCAATCCGGTTTAATCCAAATCTATTTGTTTCAAACCGAAATAATTGAACGGAGTCGATTTCCGGTTTAGACTAAACCACGGCGATTCGGAATAGGCATGGGCATTCGGGGTCCCAATCGGGTTTCGGTTTTATCCAATCGGGTTTCGGTTTTTCGGGTTTATCAAAATCAGCCCCATTCGGATTATTTGAAAGTTCGGTTCGGTACCGGTTCGGGTTCTATCGGGTTCGGGTTGGGGTTAGTAAATCTTCAAAGAACCGGTACAACCCAATATACTTTCGGGTTCGGGTCCCAATCGGTTTTTTGGTTTAAAAATATCCGATTTATACCTATTTTGTAACCAAAACCTAAGTAAAATTGGTTTGTTTTGGTTTCAAATACCTAATTTGTACCTCTTTGTAACTAAAACATAAGTAAAATCGATTTAAAATTAAGAAACGAACATCAACCATGATAATTCAAAATTAAACGAAAGAAAAACATATTTATTGATAAAAGAAAACTAAATAAATAAAATCATAAAATGAAAACCACGACCTCATGAAATGAGAAACATTGTTTAATGAAAATAAAATCTAAATCTAAATATTTCAAAATTTAACAGCCACCTTTAACCATCAACCTTCATATAATAGAACCACCAATATTTATGTAATACATAAATATTTTAGATGTTCAATATATCTTAATGTATTTTGAACACATATTAGAAATTGAGATCATATTTGGTATAAGACCTTTCTAGGGTTTTGAATGTTTCGGGTTCTATCGGATATCCATTTAAATTCGGGTTCGGTTCGGATAATACCCATAACCCGAAATACCAAAAAACAAGATCCATTCGGTATTTAAGTCGGGTTCGGATCGGTTCGGATTCATTTTTATCGGATCGGATTCGGTTCGGATTTTCGGGTTCGGTTTATTTGCCCAGCCCTAATTCGGAACTCTCTGGTTGATTTCTTTTTCCTTCAATTTCCTAAAAAAGCTATCATCATTATTCCTTTCTCTCCGTATCTCCTCCGCTTCCGGCGATTGATCCGTCCTTGAGCTTTGATGTTACGTCTTCCCTCCACCTACTTTGCGTGAAAGCTTGATTGTAAGTGTATTCAAAGCGAACCTTCTTCTGTCTGAAAAGAAAAAAAAAAAGCGATGTTTAGGGTTTGATGTCTCTACTACACATTCTCCTTAGTTTCTTTACAGTACAAGATTAAATGATGATTCACTTCGAGATCTAGACAAGAGTAGATGGGTTTTGTCTGAGATTCTGATATTTTTTAAATAGAAAAGACCATCTTTTCGCAGGAGGGTTTTGTCTGAAACAGAGAGATTAAGATTAAGATTTTCAGTTTTGTCTGAGAGATTTTTTTTTTTTTTTAAAAACCTCTCTTTTTTTTTCTGCAGGAGTGTTTTGTCTGAAACAGAGAGATTAATAAAAAGATCCAAATTTTTATTTTGGTGGGTTTGAATCAAGTATGCTACCAAGTGGAGGGTTGAAAGAAACTCAACTCAACAATAACAACAACCAGAAGGTTCATCCACAACCAATGGAACAACAACAACAAATCAACCAAAACCCTGAAGCTATGGAAGCACTCATCTCCAACCTCTTCGGCAACATCTCCTCTCTCAAATCCGCTTACATCCAGCTCCAATCCGCCCACACTCCTTACGACCCCGACAAGATCCAGGAAGCCGACAAGGCCGTCATCTCCGAGCTCAAGAACCTCTCCGAGCTCAAGCACTACTACCGAGAGCACAACCCCAAACCCGTCTGCGTCTCTCCCCAGGACTCTCGCTTAGCCGCGGAGATCCAAGAGCAGCAGAGTCTCCTCAAGACTTACGAGGTCATGGTGAAGAAGTTCCAGTCCGAGATTCAGAACAAGGACTCCGAGATCACTCAGATGATGGACAAGATCGAGGAAGCCAATCAGAAACGTGTTAAGCTCGAGAAGAATCTCAAGCTGAGGGGAATGTCTAACGAATCTAGTAGTAGTGTGGAGTTTCCTCCTGACTTGACCGTTGAGCTCTTTATCTCTACCTACGAAGCTGCTTCCAAAGCGGTTCACGATTTCTCCAAGCCGTTGATCAACATGATGAAAGCTGCGGGATGGGATCTCGACTCCGCGGCTAACTCCATCGAGCCTGAGGTTGATTACGCCAAGAGACCTCACAAGAAGTATGCGTTCGAGTCGTACATATGCCAGAGGATGTTCGGTGGGTTTCAGCGCAAAGATTTCTCATTAGACTCAGCAGAGAGTGCAATGGCCTATGATGATGACGACACTGAGACGTTCTTCCGTCAGTTTCTTTCACTGAAAGACATGGATCCACTAGATGCTCTGTGTGCAAACCCGGACTCCAACTTTGGCAAGTTCTGCAGGAGCAAGTATCTCATCTTGATCCACCCCAAGATGGAAGCTTCTTTCTTCGGAAACCTGGACCAGCGTGACTACGTGGCGGGAGGTGGGCACCCGAGGACAGGGTTTTACCAGGCTTTCTTGAAGCTGGCGAAGTCGGTGTGGGTATTGCATAGGCTGGCTTACTCTTTTGATCCGGCTGCGAAGATATTCCAAGTGAAGAAGGGGAGTGAGTACTCTGACTCGTACATGGAGAGTGTGTTGAAGAACATAGTTGTGGATGACAAGGGAGAGAGCCCGAGAGTTGGTCTTATGGTGATGCCTGGGTTCTGGATTGGTGGAAGTGTGGTTCAGAGCAGAGTTTATGTCTCAGGTGTAAAGGTTGTTGAATGAAAGGAGGTTCTCTGGTCTTTACCTGATACCTGAACCTGAAGAGGGAATCTCAACAACTGTTTTAAAGCTTCCAAGTTTTATTGTTGTCTACTTGTTATAAATTATGTAATTCTGTGAAATCGTAAGCAAAACAAGTACTCCCTCTGTTTCAACAAAATGTATGTTTTGAAGTTTTTGCATGTATGTATTAAGAAAATGTATTAAACTTTAATTATAAAATACTTTTTTTATATGATGAACTATTTTTCCCAATTTTAGTCAATTGAAATTCAATAATTTATCACTTATAACTTTTTAAAAATGTAAAAATATATCATTTTGAAACATTAAAAAAAATAAAACATTATTTTGAAACAGATAAAGTAGTACTTATTGTCCGAATCAAGAAAAACCAAACGAAAGTTGGAAACAGAAAACAAGCTTAATTTCAGGTTCATGTTTAGATTATAACTTTAGCCTCAAAAATTTCTAAACACTAGATATTTTGAGAAATTTTTCATTGAGACATAAAATCTGAAAATTGTCATTCAATTCAGTATAGATAAATATCGGTAGGTTCCTTACATTTCAATCAAAACACTAGCGCAGATTGTTTCTGCTTAAAGTTACATAAACAAAAAGGGTGACAACAACAAAATGGTCTTCAATGGGGAAAAAGGTAGAAACGCTATTATCCCAAAGTTTATGAACCAAACCGCACACTTAAAATCACTTCTTAAGCCAAGGGAATACGTCTGGTGATGAAGGAAGCCTCGCCGTTAAAACCTCAACACCTGTCTCCGTTACCTGCAAAAAGTTGTATATGGATTATTAGCCTTTGATTAATAACCAAATCTGGTCTCTCTTTGTTATGACACTTAAGGGTTTTACCAAGAGGGTATGCTCAAACTGAGCACTGCGTTTCCCATCTGCAGTAACTGCGGTCCATCCATCAGGCCATGTTCGATCCCGCCACGACCCTATCATGACAATGTCCTCACGTGTTAACTAGAGAACCTCAATAGGGATAAGTAGAGCTTTTAAACATCTAACGAATGAAAAAAACAAAACTCACCTGCGTTGATCATTGGCTCGATTGTGAAAGTCTGACCTGCTTTCATCACTCCAACTGCTTTGTTTCCTGATTTTGGGGGTTAAGGACATTTATAAACTAATAAGCTAACAAGCATACAAACATAACAGGTCCTCGGTTCTTTGGATTTTCAACCAAGACACAAAAGGATACTTGCATAGTGTGGAATGTTAGGAGCGCAATGGAAAAGATCCCCAATTCCATGACCACAATAGGATCTCACCTGTTCAATCACCACAGTAAGTTATTATCTAAAGTTCTACAAGCAGATCATGTGAAGAGCTAGACTTTACCACTGATAACCCAGACATCGTAGCATGACGGTTGACTATCTCTCCTATTTCACGGAATCTAACTCCAGGTTTAACTGAAAAAGAATAGAAACGATCAGCATATACTTAACATAGACAACAGTCAAAACACCAAAGCTAACAACACCTACCAATTGCTATGGCTTTCTCAAGGCACTCATATGTGCACTTAACCAGTTGACGTGATGCTTCGTCAACATTTCCAACAAAGTATGTCTCGTTAAGGTCACCTATCCACAAAATCATTCTGTGAGACAGATATCTCCTTTGGTAACCAATATCAAGATAAAAATAATCAATTTTCTTCAGGAGAATACATACCATGGCAACCTTTATAACAGACTGTTACATCAACATTCACTATATCTCCATCTTCTAGTTTCCTGGAGCAATTAAAGTACAACGAGTCATTAGAACAAAATTTAACGCTATTTTGTCAGAAAGTCTAAAGAGTTCCAGACAGTACGTATACCTAGCATCCGGAATTCCATGACAAATCACTTCATTAACAGATCTGAAAGGGAACATTCAAAAGACAACACTTTAGACGCAGAGGAATTGCATGGTAGGGGAAAAATGGAGATGCATAGGAAGTACCTACGTGCAGCAAGATTTTGGAAAGAAGTAGTAGTTGAGGGGTGACGGGTATCCTCCTGCCAGAGCAAAAAAATTATATAAATAACAGTTATAGTGCTGCGCAGATGAAGTTCCTAAAAAGTACAAACCTGCTGCGATTGTTGCTTCATGAACCACTCGATCAATCTCATCAGTTGTCACACCAGGGCGAATCACCCTAGCGGCTGCATCCAATACCTCCCTGGCAATCTGATAGCAGAATCAATTCAAGTGAGACCTTGACAAAATATTAAGACAGCTGGCATTAAAGCAAAGAAGAAATTAACACTAACTTTACAGGTCTCGCGCATTCTCTGAATTTGCTCCGGCGTTTTAATCTACAACACAAGTATTAAAACCTTGTTAGTTGTACGTGACAAAAATGAGTATCAAATGAAGCCAAACAAAATATCAACAAAGAGATACAGAGTTTGAATCATAGATCTAGATTCAAGACAACTTAATGAACATAACCTAATGTATTAGAGGAACACCAACCTCAACAGTATGCTGTAGCTCGCTATTTGGTTCAATTTTCGGAGTGCCCTGGAAGTGAAAAATGGAAGAAAATTTGTTAGCAGCTTATAACATGGGATAGTTGAAAACGATCGTCATTGCAAGTCAATCGAACTGTTACATAATATTAACAGCTCACGTGCGTTGACGCTAAGCCATTCTGAGCCAAATCAACCTTGGGAGTACTAGTGAAAGAGAAAAACAAATCCAGGTGATAGGGACTTACATCAATAGCCCAGTCAGGTTTTTCAATCTCAGCAGGCACAATACGCTTGGGAGATATGAGATATTGCTTTAGTGGACTACACAAAAAGCAAGAAGAAGAAAAATAAATCCAAAAATCAAGAAGTAATATAATATCTAATCAACTAGTCAAGCAATACGAACCCTGTCCAATCGAAATGTGGAAGCTTATGCGTTCTACCCTGCCCTCTCCTGACACAGTAGAGCCAACCTTGAGAAACTAAATCAGAGTTCTGATCACCGGGAAGGGAATTAGCAATTGAAGAGAGCTGAGCTTTCACATGAGCTGATTTGTGTGAGCTCCACGCTGCTTTGAAACAGTCTTGAGTACTATTATCAACAACAAAAAAAGGAAAATCAAAATAAAAATCAACACTTTGAAGAAGAGAAAAAAAAAAGACGAAGAGGTTGTAAGACTAGCCAAAAGGTTAGAGAGAAGTCATTTACCAGAAAGAAGCTCCTTCACGAGGAAGCTTCAGTTCCATGCATTTCGGACACCTGTGAGCATTAGGGTTTGAGAATCATCAACACATGACTGAATCAAAATTGAACATGAGCATCACATGATTGACATGCCATAATCAATAGTTATCGATTCTATACAGGAATCTAATTCTGGAGCTAAATTATAATTAACTATGCAAGACAAGTCCAAAGAAGAAGAAGAAGAAGAAGAGGAGGATGGGGATGGGGTAAATAACGTACTGAAGAAGCGCTGGCTTGTCGCAACGAGCACACGAGAGAGTAGCGATGGTCGATGCATCTGATTCACCGGCCATCTCGATTCCTTTGAGTGTCGATCTCTCCTCTTTAGCTCAAAGGCGGAGGAAGGAAGAAGATGAATGAATGAAGAGAAGGAGACGAGAAATCTAGGGTTTATCGAACACACTGAGGGATGTCAGCGTCCCCGAAACGGCGTCGTTAGCCTTTTACTTAAAAGTTTCTTAACCCCAAATAGATGCTGGGCTTTAAAAGGCCCCAAATCAATGGCCGGACATGACCCAAACCCGAAGTCGACAACTATATAAACCAACCACCCGTGTGGACCTATTTTACTACCTGAAAAAACGATCGGTCGGAAAAGAAAGTACATGTACTCTCGTTGCACTTGTATGCTGCTTTTGTCTACGCATTCGTTCATACTAGCTAGTACATGTTACAGAGAGTGTCTTAAACAAGTTGTTTTTTTTTAAAATTACTTCTTTTAACACATTTTTTTAAAAAAAATACTTGTTAACTATTGGATATTTTCTTAAAATTGAAACAGTATTCATCTTCGTAAATAAAAATTATTAAAGTTGAATCAGCTGAAAAGTTCAATGATTACTTGAAATCTACGACAAACTATATATCGATATGGTCTGTGAAACACTATAAAGTTTTGAAATATAGCGACTGATTGTTTGATGGTTACCATTATATTATAAGTTTTCTTATAACCGAGAAATTTCAAATAATTGTTTGTGTCATAAAAAATCTATAATATAATGAGGCACTTGCATCATTCCTGATGCGCCACGTCAGCGGTTTTTGTGGGCCCCACACTCTAATTTTTTTTTAAAATCGGATGGGCTTTGGTTTATGATCTTCTAATGAGCTTTATTTATTTATTTTTTTCGAGGATTTCGTTGTCGGCCCGATAATTATTTGGGCTCCCTTTCATCGGCGAGATCCTTCTCCTTCGTCGTCTCAAGGCGATTCATATTCCTGCGTAACCATTGCCTAACTCGATCTCTTTGAACCCACTTTCTCTTCCGATGAAACACCTCCTCTTCCTGTAACGCCTTGTGAGGATTGTTTCGAAACTATTTCCTAGCTTTTTTTTTTCCCAAGAACATAGCTTTTTCGTTTCTTCATATATGAAAACCTCCAAATATGTGATCTTCTTTTATTTTCCTGCAGAACTCTGTGATTCACACGTTCATTGGCAGATGTTGTGGGTGAAATACTCTCTGTGCAGGGGTCTGATCTCAAGAACAATGCCGCAACCACCAGAGTTGTGGTACACCTCTTAATTGAACCGTACGTAACCTTTCACATCGTTTCAATCTTTCCTTATGATATCAAGTTGTCTAGCATCTTGATAAAGCTTTATACTGTGTTGTTTAGGTTGGTGTTAATGCGAAGACTTCCATTATATGCACCATCGCACCAGAAGAGGTGAAAGAAAATTTTCTTTTTGTCAGGTTTTACATTCTCCTGCCTTTTATTAATCATGTACACGAAAGATTAGTTAATTAATGAATCATAGTTGCATGGTCATGTGTGTAGTATCATATTGATGAATCAAAAGGAATTCTCCAATTTGCAAGCAGAACCAAACGAATCACCAACTGTGCTCAAATCAATGAGGTCAGCATGTCAATGTTGATTGGTTTGTTTTTTTCTTCTTAATTGAATATCTGACAGTGTTTTAATGCTTCAGATGTTGACTGATGCTGCTTTGTTAAAACACCAAAAATTAGAGATAGAAGAACTACGGCTGAAGCTTCAGGTATTGTCAACATTTAAATCAAAAACATCTAGGCATGGGGACGACACTAACATTACTAAATCGTGTAGGGATCCCATGCTGAGGTGCTCCCGTCAGTAAGTCCGCTGTCTGCTACTCCACTTTCGACTCTCTTCCAAATATATGATCTTTTATTTTTATGCAGGACTCTGTGATTCACGGGTTGGATTGTTTAGATTTTATTTATTTGTTTTTTTTCAAGAACAAAGTTTTGCGTTTCTTCAGCTGAATTGGTGCATATTGTTTCGAATCTATTTTCTTGCCTTTTATTTTCTAGAACACAGCTGTTCGTTTATTCATGTATGAATAACTTCCAAATATATAATCCTCCTTTATATACACAGGGTCCCATAGTGGGATATCTCCATTCTTACTTGGTTGTTTTCGGATTGACTTCTTTGGTAGAAATAAGCTCTCCGCATTTTTCTTGCTCTTCTTTGGGTATCTGCAGGAATTGTAGTTGTTAGCAGTATTATATTTTGGTTTGCGTTGTTTATTCTCTTTGAGGCTCAATGTTACGTATGCAGGTTTTTGGGGTGAAGCTTACCTTTACGTAATTTCGCAAGAGGAACGAGTGATCGTTGATGTCGTGTCTGAATGCTTGAACCAGGTCAAATGCAAAGATTAATAGTCATATCGTACTGTTTTATTTGAATACAGATGGAAGAAAAAATCTAGGAGGTTGTTGAGATCAAGCAACGAAATCTGGCTGAGGAAAATCATAAAACGCTGGAGCTTTTAAAGGATAGGTAAACTATACTTTCTTCTTTGAATTATTAGGGTGTTTTAAGAGTTTCTGAGCCATCACCAACATTTTCCATATTTCACCTTTTGTACAGGGAGCAAGCTTTACAAGATCAGTTAAGGCAAGCAAAAGACAGTGTCTCCACTATGCAAAAATTGCATGAGTTAGCACATAGCCAACTCTTTGAACTTCGTGCTCAATCAGGTTATTCATTGACCCTTAATATGGTGAACCATTTATGTGCTTTCACACGTTAAGAGTCCTATTAATTATTGTAGGAAATGTTCTTTCACCTATTAATTTTTTCCCGGATTGGTCAGGTCAATATGATTTGGTTCCCTTGAGTTTCTACTGTTGTTCTTGATGTCATTTCTAATGTTATGATAATGTTATGATAAGCGGCTACTGCAAATCTAAAGAGATCAATAAAACTTTATATTATAAATTCTTGATATAATAATTGTTTTCTTCATGTTGCAGGTTAGTCACTCTGAGAATTTCAAGAGCTTCACTTGGAAGAACGTCGAAAACTGCTCCGGGAGGTTGTTGGTTTGTCTAAGAGGTATGTTAATAGACATCGAGGTGGTGTTAGAAATGATACATTTTCTGTAAGTAAGAGTCACTTGCCAAACAGAAGGCGGGACTGTAAGCTTGGATCAATCTTAAACTTTCCAAAGGACTAGAGCTGCTATTTTTCGCTCGCCTTACTACAAAGAAGGCTTATGGGTTCTTCTACCGGCTTATGGGTACTTTCAGAAGGTTAGCTCCATGGATGAATCTGAAGCTATACTCACTTCTTCAAGTGCTATTAGTTGGACAATGAAAAGTTTAGGAGCCAGGTTGAGGCAAAGAACAAGGAAGTTAGAGAAGGTTAAAAGCCTATCAAGATTGGTAATGGGGAAATGCTTAAAACATGCAGAAGATATTTAATTTGACTTGCTTATGAGTTCTGCCTAAGAGATGCTTGGATCAGTTGTGATGCAAATTTACCTGTAACTGTTATTTGTTCTTCTTTAACTGTAGATTCTGCCTCCAAAATTTACACAGTGATACACGTCAAACACTTTACCTGTTATTTGTTTTTTCTGCTGATTCTATTGTTGTTAATCTCAAACCACTTTAGTTAACCAATCAGATGCTTAAGGTAGGCTTTTGCTTTTTTTGTCTTGTATGTGTATTCTATAGAACATTGAGCAGACACAGTATGCTAAACATCTACCCTTTTGTTTGATTTCCAGTATAAGTTAGAATGTGAAAGGCTAAAAACACAACTGGAAGAAGAGAGAGGAAAACAGAAGGAGCAGGAGCAACTCCAGTTTACACCTGCGATTAAAAGGCAATCCACTCCATCAACTGCTGCAACCACGGTTAGTAGATACAAATGCTTGACTCATGTTGTTGTCCAATAGTAACATAGTCTGAATAGATACTTTTGGATGCATATTGTCAAACAACTCTCATAACAGAGTCGCTCCCCTTTTCATATCAGCTTGCATTCAAACACTCTGGTGTATCAATACTGGCTGGTGTCTAGCTCATGTATGCTGAGAAATACTAAATTTTTAAACTTCATATAGATGAATACATTATCCAAATTTTGTGCTTTTTAACAATAATGTGGTGAGGCATGTGCCTAAGCTGGCCATAATTTATTTTGTTAACTTTCTTTTAGGAATGCTCGCATGAAAATTAGAACGAGGTGGAAGATCTCAAAAGTCAGATTGAGTTGCTAACCAATGAAAAGGACAGTCTGCAGGTTAGACATTATTTTTTTTATTGGTTGTTCAAGTGAATATGCTTTAGCCGTAAAATGAAATATATTTGTTAAAATTAAATGAATGATACCAAATGATTGTTTATACATCAACTATGTATTCTCAGGTAAAATTCAACGAACAAGTTTTTCAGAACAACAAACTTATGGGAGAGATATCTGAGCTCGAAGAAGGAACGCTTGTGAATGTTGTTCTTTTTTTCCTCTTAACATGTTAATCGGGTATTTTACGAGTATGATGAATATAGTATGAATATAGTACGATGGTAATATTTAGGTAATGATGTTTTTCTCCTTGATCAGTGCATCACTTTTTTGGGGTAAACGTATAGTGATCAAGTTTAACAACCAAAATATGGTAGAATGGAAAGAAGGATGAGAAGTAGTGGTAGACTACAAACATTATCATAAACTAAATATAATAGGAATTTAGGAGATACACCATAGAAGAAAAAACACTTAAGGAAGAAAGGGCAATATAATAAAGACATCATAACTGTAATACAAACCCAAGATTAGTAGCTAATAATCACAAAACTCAAACCGAACGCAAACAGCCCCCGCGCTTGCGCGGGGTATCGACCCCTAGTGTTTATAGTGCCATTCCCATTCCCATTTACTATATCGTTAATTGACCTAGTTATCAATGATGAACAGAAAAAAAAAATGTATGTTAGGTTAACCAATTTTGTAATAAAAAAATATTATATACAAATTTTCGTTTGTTGCTAACAAACTACATAGCACCATTTTCATATCATCAAAAGCTTTATTTCTCAAGAAAACACTTATCATATAGATATATATACATATATCCATAAACGATCATTCGTTTAGCAGATTCATTAAATCCATCCACCATTAACCTATAGTATTTAGATTAACGTTCTTAGCAAAAAAAAAAACCTATAGTGTTTACTAAAATTTCAGTTTGTTATTAAAACATATTTGTAGTCAATAGTAATTACAACGACACTATCTGAAATGATTAGCACCGAGGACGAGAACGAAGACATCCAAACAAAGTCTTTGCGGGCCTCTCGAACGGAAACTTGAATTATAAGAAATCAGTACCTTATACTGAACTTATTGTGACAAACCGAGTCTTCCATTTCAATAATTAGATTTCAATTTAATATTCGTATGTCCTTGTGATAACGAGGTCTTAACGATCTTCAGTCGTCTAATTATTGCTACAGTCGCTTCTATTCTTTTTTCTTTGCGTGAGAATTTGAAAAACTATTTTGTTCTCATTCATATGCATATATAATTTTTACATGTTATATATAAATTCATGCTGCAGGGCCGTGTCGTCATAAAATTTGTGGGGTACGTATATATATATTGATGTGTCCCTGTAAATGAACAAGCAATATATAGGCTGTAACTGGTTATCAATTATAGAAATATCATGAATAAATAGAATTGGAAAAAATGGGATGTAGAAAAATGGAATGAAGGAGGTTACGGAAATAAAAAAAAAACAAAATTTCATTTCACTCATTCCATTTATTCATGAGTTTTTTTAATCATGAACAAATTATAACTACGTTCCATTGTATTCCATGCATTCCATAAGAAATCATTGGAATGAAATTTTTTTTGTTCCACTCAAATGGTAAATTTTTTATAGAATCTACAGGAATAAGTCATTCTTATAATCCAGTTACACCCATAGATATGCAAAAGAACAAACAAATAAAAACTGTCCGTCTGTCCCTGTTGAGGTGAGAAATGTCGTCAAACTATATTGTTTTGAATATTTTTAAGTGTAGTATATCGATGATGTAATTTTGTCAATTTTTAGTATTTTCATGAAAGTGTTCAATTTTGTGATTATTACCTCTTCATACATTAATATTTTTTAAAAAAAAATCTCTACGGATAATCATCGAATAGACTAATTAACGTTCGGAGGTCAAATCACTTCGTTATTTCATGGTCAGCTGAATAAAGGCATGAACATTGAGGCCGTTGCCAATAAACTAAGGAACGTGTTGTGTTCCCAGTGCATAAAAAGTCAAACTTAATCAAGATGATAATGTTGGTAATCTACCCATAGATTGAGACATGTCTACATTATAGTTTTCGTAACCTCGTTTCTTTCGTCGATGTTACGTGTAACGCCGACTTGTTTTGAACGGCGACGTTTCAAGAATCCTGAGCTTGAATGATGCTACCAAAATACCAATTAAGTAAACCTTTGAACCAAAGTCTAACTTTTGCACAATAATTCTATTTGGTGTTCGAATATTAAGTCAGAAACCAAGAAAAAAAAAGTCTAATTAAGTGAGCACAAAGGAACGGAGAAAACGTATGCTTTGTGCTTTACTGTGCAAGAGACTCTGTAAATATATATGTTTAGACGTTGGAGCTTAATTCTTGGACAGTAACGGACCACGATTTATAATGTACACAGAAACCTTAGACCTTAGCTTGCATCATTTCATTATGTTGCATCCATATAGTCTCCATCATAATTTCAAGATCAACGTATGACTAGCTCCAACGAAGACCGTGTTGGCGCCTTTCTCATTATTGGTTTTGATGTTTTAGTATTTGCATTTTCTTGGACAAGTATTTACATATTTTAAACTCACTAAATTAACCTAATTAAAACGCAAGTGGTACCAACTTAAACAGTTTTCAATTCTCATTCGTTTGATGTTGAACTGTGGTTTTTAGTAGAATAAGACATATATTAGCTGTGCATTGCTTGCATGTAAACCGATTTATATAACAACTTAATAATCGGATTTGAATGGATAAGATCAATAATATTGTTTGCCTTTAATATAGATGACCAACATACCATCGCTTATTCTCAATTTTAAACCAAATATATAGTTATAGACAGGGGCTGAGGCAGTTAGCATAAATCGGTTTACATGCAAGCAATGCACAATAAAAAGTAAAATTTGACCCCACAAAAACAATTATTAAACATTAAAGATAAAATTTAATCATACAACTTAAATATTTATATTTTTTTACCTTCAAAACTTTAGATTTATAATAATTTAGTTTCATTTTTTCTATAGTTACAAAAAATTATAACTCCGATATATAAAAAAAAATTTGACTCCGGTACAAAAAATTTATGGCTCCGCCACTGGTTATAGATCAATGCAAGCTGTAGTGTTATATATATATATATATATATATATATATATATATATATAGAGCTAACTAACCTGTGGTTAATTAGATTAAATTTTGTTCTTCTTCATTCATATGCTATAAGTTGCTAAAACCTGGATCATGATCACTCAGAATTTTATATCTATGTATAGAACTATATATACGTACGTCGATATTATAATATACCACGCCTTGGTTCCAAAAATTGCTAATTTCATTTGAAATATAATGTAAAGCGTGTGTTTGACCAATTGGGTAAGTTTCTTGGGCTTCCACTTAAAACCAATTGGCAATTAGTGGATTGGCAAGGATATGATAATTACTATTAGGTTAATTATTTCTCGGGTGGCTCTTTTTAATTTAACTTTGATCCACAAGGATCGACCGCTCTGATACCATGAAATATAATGTAAAGCGTGTGTTTGTATTACGTATTGACAAAGGTTTATATACATCATGTAGAGTCCTAATCCTTAGGGGATAGTACTTATCTCTAAGTTACATCATTATCTCTATATTATACATCTTTATCTCTATATCATTTGTCAACAAAATTGCCAATTTCATAATTCTTATGTTTTACTGGGAACAACCTACGTGAACACATAATAAGATCAAGTCATTAAACAAACTTTATAGAAAATGTATAAACCTCGTTATACACTTTCTTTTCGCTTTAATATTTAAAAAGGATCGTGCAAATGGCTGGTAGTCGTATACTGCGGCAAACTCCTTTCGATAGAAAGCAGTGAGAACTTCGAAGCTGAAGCGACGTCGACGGTTGATTAGTCTTTCAAGGATATCGATAACACTGTCCCTCCCTTACCTGCATATCTAATAATAAACCTATCATTAATTATTGTTGCAACTGTATATAAATCAAACTAATCATATAGAGGCATGACTTTGAGTTTTATATCCTTCTTACTCGTTTAATGAGATAAACTCCCATATACGTGTGTATGCCGATAATGTTATCGAATACATAATTAATATTCCATAAAGAACCTATAAATTGCTTACGACTTGCTAATTAATAAACCTATTATTGCATGCAATCACATTTCGCTTTAAAAAATAAAATTTTATTAATAGGATTAACTGGTTTATTTTTCCGAGTTGAATTAATTTTGAATAAAACTGTCACCAACTCAAATTAGAGCTTATTATAATATTTATTATAGACGTCAAATAAAGATAGCACAAACCAGAGAAATAAATTTCAACACAGGGAATATATGACGGCACGATAGCTACCAATCGATTGGTTGGCACAGAAATATGTCTTTTGCTTCAGCTAATGAAATTACATATTTTAATTATCTAGTCATCCATGCATCCTATATAAACAGATCGATCCAAGACAACAATCTCATCATCAAATACCTTCAAACACAAACTTCTCTTCTCACAAAAGATTTGGCCTTATAATGGCTTTTCGAGTTTATATTTTAACGTTTGCATTCTTATGCATTTTCGTGGCATCGACCGTCTCCGGGTACAACTCAAAAGACGTGAAAGCATGGTGTAGCCAAACTCCAAACCCTAAACCATGCGAATATTTCTTAACCCACAACTCAGGCCAAAATCCCATAAAATCCGAGTCCGAGTTTCTCAAAATCTCAATGAAACTAGCTCTAGAGCGAGCCGTCCTCGCCAAGACCCATGCGTCCACACTAGGACCAAAGTGCCGGGACACACGTGAAAAAGCTGCTTGGGAAGACTGTCTCAAGCTCTACGACTTCACCGTCTCTAAAATCAACGAGACCATGGACCCAAACGTGAAGTGCTCGAAAACCGACGCTCAAACATGGCTCAGCACGGCTCTAACCAATCTCGACACCTGCCGAGCAGGGTTCTTAGAACTCGGTGTTACCGATATCGTCCTTCCTTTGATGTCAAACAACGTCTCAAGTCTTATATGCAATACACTCGCCATTAACAAAGTTCCTTTCAACTACACCCCACCCGAGAAAGATGGGTTCCCTTCGTGGGTCAGACCCGGTGACCGGAAGCTTTTGCAGAGCTCGACACCAAGAGATAATGCGGTTGTGGCTAAAGACGGGTCTGGTAATTTCAGGACGATTAAAGACGCGATCAACGCTGCTTCGGGGAGTGGTAGGTTCGTTATATATGTGAAGCAAGGCGTTTACAGTGAGAATCTTGAGATTCGAAAAAAGAATGTTATGTTGAGAGGTGATGGTAAAGGGAGAACGATTATTACTGGAAGTAGAAGTGTCGGTGGAGGAACGACCACGTTTAATTCAGCTACTGTCGGTACGTATGGTTACAAATTAAACAAAAAAAATACTATTGGTTAACAAAATAAAGATGATTACTAGTATCAATTACTTTCACGAGGTATATCCCAATATAATAGGCTATATTAAGCTTGTCATGCATGAACACAACAAACTAGAGTGAAACTGAAACTGCTAATATGATTCAAGATTTTAGAAGTAGCTCTTTACTTCTAGGTATGGTTTTCTAGCAAAGTAAACTTTCGTACAAATCTATGAAAATCCTATAAGAGTTGACAAAAAAACGCATATAAGACAAAGCAATTTTTTTTATGATGCTTCTTGTCGTGCATTTGCAAGTATACGCAATGCTCTATTATTAGTACACAATAATTCACAACGTTACTAGCGTGAAGTAAACAAAAATAATATATGATTTGAATGTTGATAATCCACTACGACAGTCTATACGAATCATACAATTTCGTTTTATGCTTGATTGATGTTATTTCAATAGATATGAAAAAATCAATTTGTCATTTGACTACAGTTTTTATGATATAAATGAATAACATTGACAATTCGTTTTTACTTTGAAAAATATTACTAGCTATTATACATGTCATGATAGTCCAGTAGACTACATGAGAATTCAATGTATTATAAACTGATAAAGTAATAACTTTTTATACCTTTTTTTACATAATTGCAGCGGCGGTCGGAGACGGGTTCATAGCCCGTGGAATAACGTTTAGAAACACGGCGGGTGCAAATAATGCGCAAGCAGTAGCTCTAAGATCCGGGTCGGATCTATCCGTTTTCTATCAATGCAGCTTTGAAGGTTACCAAGACACACTCTACGTTCACTCCAACCGCCAATTTTACCGTGACTGTGACATTTATGGAACCGTTGACTTCATCTTTGGAAACGCAGCCGCTGTTCTCCAAAACTGCAACATCTTTGCACGTCGTCCACGTAGTAGCACTAATACAATCACTGCCCAAGGAAGATCCGACCCGAATCAAAACACAGGTATTATCATCCATAACTCACGGGTCACGGCAGCTTCGGATCTCCGACCCGTTTTGGGATCCACCAAAACTTATCTAGGTCGACCATGGAGACAATACTCAAGGACGGTATTTATGAAAACTTCTCTCGATAGTCTGATCGATCCACGTGGATGGCTTGAATGGAATGGTAACTTTGCCTTGAGAACTTTGTTTTACGCTAAGTTTCAGAATACGGGTCCGGGTGCTTCGACTTCACGTCGGGTCACATGGCCTGGTTTTCGAGTCCTTGGTTCTGCCTCAGAGGCTTCAAGGTTCACTGTTGGTAGTTTTATTGCTGGTAGCTCTTGGATCCCATCGTACGTGCCATTTACCTCTGGTCTCTAAAAGGATATCTATAAAACAGAAACATTCTGTTGGACCTAACATTTATTTTGTAAGTTTTTAAATTAAATACACCTTTATATTTTATAGTTAAACCTACATTAAATCACTAATGTTCCTTTCTTTATACTACTATTCATGTTTCCAAACAATATACTTATTTCTTTATAATACTATCAATGTTTCCAAACAATATATTTTATATACTACTATCAATGTTTCCAAATAATACAATAATTAATCTTAGTTATTTTATATCCATCATTTTCTCTTTAAAATTTTGTAGAAACATCATAATTTCAGAAATTACAAAATAATGAACTTTAAAATTTGGATTATAAGATTACAAATTATGAAACTAATACAATTTCAATCAAATTAGATTACATATCGGTCATCCATCAGTTCAATCGGTTAGTCTTGGGTTTTAGTGACTTTTTAATATAAATATTTTAAAAAACTAAATTGAATTGTTAGATCTCCGGATTAACCGGTATAATCACAATCGGGTTGAATTTAAAAACACTGATTTAAATACAAAAATATTTTAAATACACACTCTTTAAAAGTTAACAAAATATCTGTTAAATTATTAGTGAAATTTTTCATCGTAAAATATTCCGCGCTTCCAAAGCGCGGGTCAAGATCTAGTCTCTCATTAATTCAAATACTATGTGATGCAAAGTCGTACATACGACAGAATTAATTGGTGTATTGCTGAGAATAAATATTTGTCTCTAAACTTTCTTGTATAATTATATAATAGTTCCATGTAATTTCGTTTTTTTTTCTTCTAAACTGTTGTATTATGTATTTAGTTAAAATTTGTATGTTGCTCTTTCAAAAGAAAAATATGTTGCTCTTCCTCTCATCCTCTCTTGAAGAAGAAAAGCCCATTAAAATAAGAGAGCCCCTAGAAGAAAAGCCCATTAACATACATACGCCTATAAGATAACTTTGAGAAGAAAAAAGCCTATTAACAGATAAAGGCCCATTAGAGCTAAAGCAATACGAACCAAAAACCCTAAATCTTCATCCGCGCACCCCTTCAACTCCAACTCACCGATATTTTGTTTTTGTTCTCAGAACAAACCTCCGCCTCTCTGTTAGCACCGAGACGATGACGACGAAGAAGAAGAGCGAAGCAGCTAACGAAGATCAAACGAGAGAAAACAAGAGAAAAAGCGTCTCTTCTTCTGCTGTAAAGTCTCAGAAAGAGAAGCCAGTAGTAGTAGCAACAAAGGAAGCGAAAAGCTCGAAAGAGGAAGAAGACCTGCTCTTAGATTCCGGAACCGATTCCGATTACGACGGAGATGTATTCCTCTTCCCCCTTGCGACTTCCTCTTCTTTAAATTGTGCATTTGTTTATAATTTTCCTCTAATGTGTGTGTTGTGATTTTTCAGAGCTTGTCAGGTTCTTTGAACTCCGACGACTTCGACTCCGATTTCTTCGATTCCGAGGACGATGCTTCACAGAGAGAGACGGATGGTGGAGACGGAGATTCATCCGAAGACGACGAGCTCCATGGTAGTTGCTTGTTTAGCTTTGAGAGTTTAGGGTTTATCTTCTTCTTAGGGTTTAGTGTTTAGGTTAAGTCTCTGTATAAGGTTTAGTAATAGAGAGTAACTATACGAATGGTGCAGGTCACGAGGGCTCAGATGATGATGAAGGTGAACAAGTAGATAGTGAGAATGATGAGGAAGATGGGAGTGATGAAGGTTCTGAGGAACGTGAAGTCGCTGAAGAGAGCGATTCTTCTGAAGATGAGGTTGGTGCTTTCCTCTATAACGTTGACGAATTTGGATTTGTCTTTCTTCATTTTCAAATGAGTTTATGTGAATTTTTTTTAATCTATAGGTTGCTCCGAGGAATACAGTTGGGGATGTTCCATTGGAGTGGTACAAAGACGAGAAACATATTGGTTATGACATCACTGGGAAGAAGATTACCAAGAAAGAGAAGCAAGACAAGCTCGACTCTTTTCTTGCAACTATGGATGACTCCAAGAACTGGTAATTTTTTAACTACGTTTCTCTTCATTTTGGCGTATTAGTGAAGTTAGTTAGTTAATAGGATTGTTGCTGATGCATTTTGTGGTGGGGCTTTTAGGCGGAAGATTTACGATGAGTATAATGACGAGGATGTGGAGCTGACTAAAGAGGAGAGCAAGCTCATTCGTAGAATGCTCAAAGGAGAAGCTCCACATGCTGACTTTGATCCCTATGCGGTACGTATGTTGTTTTAAGTGATGTCATATTATACCAATCACTTCGAAATTTGACCTTTGGATTGTGATTGTGATTGTGACAGCCTTATGTCGATTGGTTCAAATGGGACGATGCAATACATCCACTCTCAAGTGCACCAGAACCCAAGCGGAGGTTCATCCCTTCGAAATGGGAAGCCAAGAAGGTTGTGAAGTATGTTAGAGCAATAAGGAAGGGGTTGATCAAGTTTGATAAGCCTGAAGAAGAGCCCAATGTCTACCTTTTATGGGGTGATGATTCAACTTCAGACCAAAAGAGCAAGCACTTGACTTACATTCCTCCACCAAAACTAAAAATGCCGGGTATGAACTTTTTGCTGACCAATCTGTTTATCTGCTTCTGTCTTAGAATTTCGAAGGTCTTTAATCTGTACTATTTGTCTTTCCAGGACACGAGGAATCATACAATCCTTCTTTGGAGTACATTCCAACAGAGGAAGAGAAAGCCTCTTATGAGTTGATGTATGAGGAAGATCGTCCAAAATTCATTCCTAAAAGGTATATAGAACATCCTGAATGGTCTCTTATATAGATTTGTCTGGTATCTGTTAGGTTTTGTCTCATGGTAACTATACATGTGCATAGGTTTACATCTCTGAGAAGCATTCCAGCATATGAGAATGCACTAAAGGAGTCGTTTGATCGTTGTTTGGATCTATACCTATGTCCAAGAGTTCGAAAGAAGAGAGTAGGGCTTATTCGATCGTTTTATTTTCTGTTTCTTTCTTTTTTTTTTCCTGTATGTAATCTCACAGTATATTTCGTTTCTCCAGATAAACATCGATCCTGAATCTTTGAAGCCTAAACTACCTAGTAGGAAGGATCTTAGACCTTATCCAAACTCATGTTACCTTGAATATAAAGGCCATACCGGAGCTGTTACTTCCGTATCCACTGATTGTTCTGGCCAGTGGATAGCTTCAGGTATTTCATTTGGTGTTTTTATTCAATTTCTTGACCGCGCTTTTGTTTTCAAGATGCCAATCTCTATATTTCACTTTCTCTTTTCTTCAAAGGTTCTGCTGATGGATCTGTTCGTATATGGGAAGTGGAGACTGGTAGATGTCTCAAGGTCTGGCAGTTTAAGGAAGCTGTGAAGTGTGTCGCCTGGAACCCCCTTCCCGATTTCCCTATTTTAGCCGTCGCCATGTGAGTTAGGATCCTGGGAGTTTGTTTGCTGATTTGCTATAGTTTCCTATTCTGAAACCATTATTTGCAGGGGACAAGATTTGATTATCCTGAACACTGAACTTGGCACTGACGAGGAACAGCAAAGGATTGAAGAGCTGCTTCGCTTACCAAAACTTCCGGAACAAGATGAAGCGGGTAAGTATCTCAGAACAGCCACCAACATGTTTATAAGAAACATACGTGAAAACCCGAATGGTTAATTCTCTTCTTCTTGGGTATCATTCATAGTTGCGGCTATTGTAAAGTGGCTTCCAGATGAGACATATGGAGGGATCAAGATAACACATTTTAAGGTACGTAAAAATTCCTTGTTGATTGACAGTGTCGTGTAAATTACAAGAAAAGATCTTTTAACTGGTTTTATAATTTTATCAGAACGTATCATATGTTGACTGGCATCCAAGAGGAGACTATCTCTCAGCAGTCATGTCAGCAGGCGAAACGCGAGGTGTAGTCATACACCAGCTCTCAATGCATAAAACACAAAGGCTCCCGATAAAGATGCGCGGACTTCCTGTCCGTACACTCTTCCATCCAACCCACCGTGGGATGTTCATCATCGCGACGAAAAAGAATGTGCGTGTTTTCAATCTTCAGAAGAAAGAGCTGGCCATCAAAAAGCTCGAGACAGGGTTGAGAGAGATCTCGTCGATGGCGATTCATCCTGGTGGTGATAATCTGATAGTAGGAAGCAAAGAAGGGAAGATGTGTTGGTTTGACATGGACCTGTCTTCGAAACCTTACAAGACTCTCAAGAACCATCCTAAAGACATTACGAATGTGGCGTTTCACCGCTCGTACCCGCTGTTCGCTTCGTGCTCGGAGGATTCAACGGCTTATGTGTTCCATGGAAAGGTGTATAGTGATCTGAACGAGAATCCTCTGATTGTGCCTTTGGAGATTCTGAGAGGCCATTCTACTTCTTCAAATAGAGGTCAGTTTCTTTACGTGTTCCTGATTCTTTTTTTCATTCTTTATAAAGATTATTTTATGCTTATGTGTGTCCGTTTGATGGCAGGAGTCTTGGACTGCAAGTTTCATCCGAGGCAACCATGGCTATTCACTGCAGGCGCTGACTCAATTATAAAACTTTATTGCCACTAAATTTCTGCTTAAACCCTATTTTTGACAATTTTCATCTCTTTTTTATGTTGCTGTTTATCACATTGCTCGACCTTTTTTTATTTTGAGTATTTTCGTCGAATTACTGATGTATGTCTACTGCGTTTTAGTTGGGTCGTAGCCTCCTATGCGTATCCGGCTACACTGGTTCGATTTATCTTCTCTTTGTTGGCTAAAGAACAAACTTAATAACAGAGAACAACTCTGGTAACTCATATCAGATCACAGTTTTTAATTTACTGAAAATGGTAGCCTCATCACCTTCACGAGAGATGCAGATTAGGAGAGTAATGGTCTTGAGGTGATCGAGTAGCAACTTAAAGCTGTAAAGAAACTTGCAATTAAGAGTTCCACAGTAATTTGTTTGACTTCACTCTTTTCTAAATATAAGAGTGTGTTTTGAGCATGTAACATACATGATGTATGACCTTCTTCTCTAAGAGAGCACTATGTTTTGGTTCTTCAAGAGATTAATCTAAGACCATCTCCAACGGAGGAGGATGAGGAATCCTTAACACATAAACCTAGACTATTATGAATATAAAATAATATAATAACTAAATTAACTAAGGATTGATACGTAAATAAGGATTATAAGGATCAAATCCTTATAGACGTGGCATGTTGCTATTGGGTGGGGAGAGTTTTGTGTTTGGTTTGGCAAAAAATCTGTTCCGACCTCTCGCCTCTCTGCTTCCGTTCTCTTTCGTCGATTTCATCTTGTGAGGTGGTAGTAGTAGCAGCGGCGGCAGATTGATGAATCGTTAGGAGATTGATGTGTTAAGGATTTCGCCTCTCTGTACAGCAGCGCGACATGGCTTTTGGTAATTCGAATCGTCAGGAGATTGATGAAGATCTGCACAGCAGGCAGCTCGCCGTGTACGGGCGTGAGACGATGAGGCGTCTCTTCGCTTCTAATGTTCTCATCTCGGGGATGCACGGCCTTGGCGCTGAGATTGGTAATGCTTTTCTCTTGATTTTATCATTGGAACTTGTAGAATCATCATCAATCAGGGATTTAGTCGATCTTACTTTATAGTTGTAAAGTTTTTGTTCTTCTGTTTTGCTTTGTTGGTTGATTAAACTTTGTTGGTGCTTTCAGCCAAGAATCTGATTCTTGCTGGTGTGAAGTCTGTCACACTGCATGATGAAAGAGTGGTAGAGCTATGGGACTTGTCTAGCAACTTTGTTTTCTCTGAGGATGACGTTGGCAAGAATAAGGTGGATGCTTCTGTTCACAAGTTGCAGGATCTTAACAATGATGTGGTCGTCTCTAGCTTGACCACAAGCTTAACCAAAGAGCATCTTTCAGGTTTCCAGGTATGTAGACTTGCTTTCTATTGATTCTATTTGGTCTGAATCTTATGTGAACTAAATTGCTGTTAGATCGACATATATTTGGAGTTATGATAACTTTGGAAATATATTGATAAGACTTAAAAGAAATGGTTAACGTCTTCTTAGATGTTTGTCTGGTTCTATTGTTTATGCTTATAGGTATGTACTTTTGTGTGGGTGGTTCTTGTTGGTTGGTTTCACGCTGATTCATCTACTTTCTTGTGAAACAGGTTGTTGTTTTCTGTTTAGTAATTTCTCTAAGTTTGATCGGCTTCCACTCCTTCACTTAGCATTCCAGGTACTTGATCGGTTTACATCTGAAGCTGTTAGATTTCCTGTTGCCGGCTCAGAAGAGGACGCTCAGAAGCTTATATCTATTGCCACAGCCATCAACCGGGCAGGGTGATTTGAAGGTGGATTGGTACTTTATCCAAATCTCTCTTCTCTTAGGCTCGTGTTACTTCTCGAGCATCTCTTTCAATTACAGTCAGTACACAAAAGAGTTAGTTAGTTAGTAAAAATGTAGAAACTGATTAGTTGGTATAGAAACTGAAGTCTTGTGAACTTTCTCATTTTATTTGCTAAGTTATTATGGTGAAAGGGTTTGCTAAGAGTAACACCATTGAAGATACATTTTAGAGTGAATCTTTAACTATTTAAAAAGCAATAAAAAATTTATTATATTGCTAAAGACTCCAATGGTGGGTAACACCATTGGAGTTGCTCTAATATTATGGGTTCGGCCGTTTGGGTGTTTGATGGCAGAACTATTGGACTGCAAGTTCTAATTACAGTAAAACCTCTATAAATTAATAATGTTGGGATTTTAAAATTTTATTAATTTATATAGATATTAATTTACAAAAGTTTCCTTATTTAGACTTTTTCTATTTATAAATATTTTTATTTATAAAAAAGGAAAAATATTTTATTTTACCGTATGTACATTATTTAAATTTTAGAAATTTGACTTTCATATTGTTTTATTATCTTATTTTGTGTATATTTTTATGTTTCATAGAATTGTTAAGCGATTTTCAGTATAATGTTACCAAATATTGTTAAAATATATTGAAATGTTAAGAAAAATAAAGAATTTTCATTGTGAATATAAAATCAACAATATAATATTTAGCTTGTACTTATATAAAAATTATATATAGATAGATTATTAATTTATGATTTTAAAGGGACTATATATTTATATAAAAGTTTTTAAAATATTATTATTTTATTATTTTATTGTCGTTTGTGTTATATTTAACACCAGCCCAACTTAGGACTGACAAAATTTATTAATTTATAGAGATTATTAATTTATAGACTATTAATTTATAGAGGTTTTACTGTATATGAGCTCATACTCTTATCTCAATATGCATTTCTTATTGATCAGTTATATTTCATATAAGCTTTCGAACTACACAATTTGACCAAAAAAAGTAAACCCTAAAAGTTAACAATTGACCGGTAGGTCTGATCAGGCTTCCAATTCGCCGGAATAACTCCCTGAGCTACCACTACTTTACGAGACTTGCCAGATGTAAGTCTAACGTTGAACGGACCTTTAATTCCACCGCTGGAGTTCAGCTTCCACTCGGCAGACCTCATTTCTTGCATGGCCATAAATCCTCCGCCGGCCGGTTGAATCTCAACGGAGGCCAAATCTCCTTCACCGTTTTCGAATTCCACGACGAATGCAATGTAGTACGGGGTAGAACCGGCATCAACACGGAAAGCTATTTTAGTCCCTTTATATGAACACGTAGCACTGCAGGCACAACATAATTAACATAGATAAAAATGTCAAAAATTATTCATGTACAAAAAGTAAATAATTGTAAAAGAAATATCACCAAAACTATAGGCGCACAACAATCTGTTTCATACGTACCGTCTGTAACTAGCACGTATACCACCGGCGGCTCGAAGATTACCGGCTTGACCAGGTTTGGCTAAGGCACCTATGGCTTTGCCACTAAGGTCAAAATGAACTGGCTCAGAGGCGCAAGGACCCCCGGGGCACTCGTCCGTTATCGTCACCGTTATTGGTCTCCCTGAACATGCTGGATTCCCGGTGCACACAATCTAAAATAAACAGTCATTTATATTTTTACAATATGGTTGAGAAAAATATAATATATTTGTATTTTGTAACCCGACGTAATTGAGAATTGCATGCATGTATTAATGTATATATATAGTTGTAAACCAAATCTAGCCCGGCCACCGCAACCCTATAATTAATCAATACCACATTTGATTTTGTATAAATAAAATAGGTCGTTTATTGCATATATATGTTTATGTATGTAAATACGTGGATCTTTTTATGTTAAAGAAACATTATGTAGCATTTTGGGTCGTTTTTCTAAAATGCTATTATATACTAATATACGAACCTGATAGCACGTTCCACATCCTTTTCCATTGTTAAATAGTGAAGGGCCTCCGGCTGAAACCATAGCGTAAAGCGGTGGACTGGCCACTGCCGCACCATATCCGCAAGCTCCTCCTATAAACATATATTTACATCATCAAAAAATTCTTATTTTCGAAGAAAAGAATTATATATATTAGTTTCAAATTTTAATAATACGTACCGGTGCTACCGGCTCCCTCAGGTTCACCGTACCATGTAACACCAGCGTCGGCCCAGCCAGCAGCATTTATAGTTTCATTCTGGCAATAACAAAGTTTAAATGAGACTGCAAAAAGAGCTAAAAGAGAAAAGCATCTAAGTAATGATGCCATTTTATGATTTATTTTGTTTCGTTAAAATTCTGGAGTATCAATAGCTAGATGTGAATTCGATTCATAATATGATGAGGGTATTTATAATGTGTTTTTTTTTGGGAGTAGTTCTAAGGGATACATTCAGTTCTTTGTTTGGAAATCGTATAATCGATATAAGTCAATTTTCGGTACGTACGTATGGAAGTAGTTTAAGCTTGCCAACTCTCTGTAAAAGGAAAGCATATATATTTGAAGAACGTAAAAAGTCATATTAACAATATTAATAGTTGAAAAAAACCCCTTTGACAGACATATTGTATTGACATAATTTTCAATTGATACTCCAGATTTCAAAAACTGAAAATAGGAAAGTATTTTTTTTTACATTTGACTGTTCTTTTTTGGTAAAAATTTACGTTTGACTGTTGAAATCAAGACTTTGCAAATAAAGAAAGACTGTTGAAATCAAGACTTTGCAAATTAAGCAAGATCAAAGATATAAAACGTGAACAATAGAACATAAAATAATGATAATTATTGGAGGATAATGATGAATGTATTTTAGATATACATGAGTGTTAAGATAATGATGTAATTAGTGATTGGGTAATATCATAAGGTCGGTGAACATTATATTATATATACGTGAGTAAACTAATGAAGAAAACAAGTTTTTCCAACAAATTTACAATAATATTCTCTGTGAAATAAAAACAAGAGGTAGTGTTAAAAAAACAAATAACAATAGAAACTCTATAAACAAATATTTGATAAATTAATAAATGCCATTAATTAACAAAGAAAATTTCATTAGATAGTCTTTTTAGTTTATTTTTACAAAATAGTTTTTCAAAAAGAAAAATGATCAAAATAGATTTTATTAAATGATAAATATCTATAGGGTTAACTCGTCTAAAACTTAGAGTTTAGAGTTAAGGAGTGATGTTTAGAGAATGAATTCAAATTTTTAAAAATAAAAAATAAATATTAAAATTTTCAAAACAAAAATGGATTATTTTGGTCATTTTATTTTTAAGGATTATTTTTATGATAAAAATTTTAAAAATACTATTTAAAAATTGCCAATTAATAAATTTATTCGGATTCGAGTTGAACTGACTCAAAAAATAACACAAATTGACAAAATAATAAGATAATATTTTTTGTAAATATATGATCTCACTAAAATCATAAATTAATAATTTATATATTTTTATATAAGTATAAACTAAATATTATTATATATTTAGTTATATATTTACAATGAAATTATTTCTATTTTACTTAATAATTCAATATACTTTGATAATATTTAGTTAAATTATATCTAAAAACATATTTAAATTCTATAAAGCATTAAAATTATGCCAAATGATATAATAAAACAATGTGAAAGTCAAATTTCTAAATTTAATTAAAGTATATACAGTAAAATGATATTTTTTTTCTTATTTTATAAATAAAATATTCAAAAAAATCTAGTAAAAAACCTTTTGTAAACTAATAACTCTATAAATTAATAAAATACCATAGCTCCAACATTATTAATTTATAGAATTTATTTATGTTATCATACAAATAACTTATAATCTATATCACCATATGAAATTTAACACATACTTAGGGGCGTACACATTATTTAAAAACCAACATAGCTACATGCTTTATACTATAACATTAGCAAACAAACACATGTAATTAACGAAGATAATTCTTCTAAATCGTACTCGACTCGTGACTCGTCAGTAAGCTAAACTTAATCTAGCTAGACTTGAAAGTTTACGTTCGATTTGTACGTTTCACCGGGCTGCCAACCAGCCGGAATAACATCAGAAGCCGCAACGGTCTCGCGGGAGTCTAGATAAGTCAACCGGAGAGACAGTGGAGCTCGCAAAGGTGACGTCACGTCAAGCTTCCACACCGCACCCCATGAGTGGTTCATCGGAAGCCATGTGTCAGAAACCGACGCTTGTTTGAGTTCAACTAGGCTGATCTCGCCGTCTCCGTCTTCATACTCAACCAAAACCGCGAACGAGTAGGCGTTTGAACCTTTATCCACTTGAAACTCCACCGTTTTGCCATTATAGTTGCACTCAACTCTACAACAAACAAATAAGCGAAAACAATAATTACAACGAAACCAATAAATCAAACTTTAGCCTATAATAACAACATTGCTGTAGTAATTTATTTAATGTGACATATATTTACTTTCTATAAAGAATCTGCAAAACTCCGACATCACGAAGCTGACTCTCTCGACCGGAACTCGCTAACGCACCAAACGCTGTACCACTCAAATCGAAATGGACCGACTCTTCGACGCATCCTTTACATTCGTCTGTTATCAGTACCGTTACCGGATTCGTTGAACAGTCCGGTTTCGAAGTGCATTTTATCTGCACATTATATCAACTAACATAAGAACTTTAATTTATTAAACGCTACTCAATTGTACATATTTAGTTTGATCATGTCGAACCTGATAACATGCACCACATCCTTTCCCCGACTTATACAGCGACGGACCTCCGGCTGATACCATGGACGAAAAGGGAGCTTGTGCCACAGCATTTTTATAACCACACGCTCCACCTTCATTATTTTATATTCTAGTTAGTAACATTTTGATTATGCATTAATGTGCATTAGATTATATATGTAGCACATATATATATATATATATATATATATATATACCGTCGGTTCCGTAGCCTGTGGGAAGGCCGTACCACGTAGCTCCGGCCTGAGACCAATCAGAACCGTCCGTTGCCGCAGAAATATTGAATCTTTTTTGGGTTAAAGCAATGAGCCGAGTTTAATAGAACAAAAGTTAGACCAAAGAGTAGGTTCATGATAATGTAACATCGCTGTAAGACAAGAATTGCCATTGGAATAATGACTATGAAGACATGACTTTGGTGTTACTTATAGGATCTAACTGGTGACCATTGAACATTAGGAATAAAAAGGAAAAAATGCAGAGGAATAAAATTAGAGGAATAGAATTTCTTATCAATTTTGGTGAGAAATAAATTTGTTCTATATTTTTTTAAAATAAAAGGAATAACAAGAAATGAAAAAGAAAAACTATTCCATATAAATGGTAAAAATAATTAGGAACAGTAAGGAATGCACTATTCCCTTGTATTTCTTGATCACCGGTTAGACCCATAGACTTATCATTTGTTGATCGAAACCCGTGAAGGACTATACTATCCAACCGTTTCAAGCCACATGTCATATACTAAAATCGAGTAGCCCAACTTATAGGACACGTGAAGTCTTTTATTTTTTGTTTTACTACGAACTATGCCATACGTGACGGTTAACGGTTAGGCCCACAAGTTACATGTAGTCGGGATTTTCGTTGTCGTATTATGTAATTAATTCTACTTTACCCCTAAATCAAGGTCAACTGGAATTATATTGGATCTTCGTATGATCGTATCGATGGCGAAACTTGTACGTTAACGTAGCCGTTAATGGTGGTTTGCTTGGCCGTTGGAGGTTCATTTACTGATCTACACCGTTGATCTCAATCTCACGGTTGAAAACGATATAGTGTGTAAATTCATAGAAAAGTTATTCAACCCAACGTCAGGCAAAGGGTTTGAAAGTAATCGCAAACTGTTGCACGTAAAACTTGGCGTGAATTTCGGTACGACTTAGCGAAATCGATTACTTTATCGTAGTAAAAATAAAAATCTGAAATATTTTTTCTTATTAGATTTTGATGACGCACATCCGTCTGACTACATGCATTTAGACGCAAACGAAAGAAAAAAAAATCATTACATGGCCCGTATAAATTATCCGGCCTATTATAGGCCCTTGCACTTCTTTGGACAGCCGAAATAATATTTTCCAGGCTGAAAATACGACAAAGAAATAACTAAACTCAAACAATTTAAATTACATATCTATTAATAAATTTTATATTAAAAAATATTTTAGTTAAAACAATGTTAATCTTGTGGTCTTATATACTAATTATTATTAATAAATTTAGTTTTACTAAACTTTTAAATTTAGTTTTGTCTATTTTTTTACTATATTGAACTTTAAACCACTGATGTATTGATTTATTATGTATATTAATAATTTATAATATTTATTAAATTATATATTTGCATATAATTATAATTTTATGAATTTCATCTTATTTTTGATAATTTCGACTCTTTTTACCATCTGAAATAATTTACTGATCACAAATTTCAAGTTCTTCTATGAAAAAAGGACAAGAATGAAACAGACTCCAATCTTGACTACTTAAAATTATTAATTTATCAAGTAGTAATCGTTAGAGTTTGCAATGCATTAATATATTGATTTATATATCTCTTGTACGCAGCAATTAGAGATCATTCCAACACATCCATTCAAGTCTTATTTTTAATAATCTAGTTCAAAGGATTGGATCAAATGATCGATGCCTTTAGCTGGTAAATGCTCGTGAACCACATAACACAATTCTTTGTATAATGTTTTCTCAAACATATATTACTCTTATGTATGCGTGCTCCTGAAAAACATTTGGACAAGTACTTTTTTTTTTTCCATCTATAGATTTTATTAACAAATGGGACAAGCCCAAACTAGTACAAGCCCATAACTAAAAAGAACAAACAAGCCGAAACAAGGCAAACTGAACAACGAAATGGGCCTAAACAGAAGCCCAAACACAAAAGAAACGGCGCCATCCTTCCACGCGTCTGAGATCGATGCTCAGACTGCCCACATGTCCGCCTCCAAACACCCCGCAGCACACGCGTCCTTCCATCTTCACATCGAAACCAGAGACGCCGGTGAAAGCTTCCGGTCGCCGGTTCCCGTCTTCCAACCAGATCCAAATCGGAGACTCTCCTCCGTCATCAGTGCCGACGAGAACCCACCTCCGACAACAGTATTTGGACAAGTACTTTTGTTCTACTGAAAAATGGAATTCCGTTTTACTAATTTTTCTCATGCAAAAACAGGGGAAGTATTCAATGAATCAATAACGAACTAATTTATTTTATTTTATTTGAAGTGATTGATGCATATCATTAAATAAAAGGATGATAAACCATTCGTAATTAATGTTTATGTGCCACGATTAATCAAATTATTGGACACCAAATCAGCACCCGAATCCTAACTTTATAGTATTCGTATCACTATGTAATATGTATACAAAATGATTAATGTTGATATAAAATCCATGTTTTAGTATCGGCATGATTTGCTTTACGAACAATAATAGATTGTCAAGAATTTCAATATGACTACTAATATACAAAATTCATTTATTGATTTATTGTTTATATAAAGTATATGATGGAACTTGGGATTTCTTCCAAATGTCAATTTCCTGGTTGTGATCATAATTATAATTTCGAACTAACGACGACCAGTTTTAGGTAGACAATAATCATATCCACTCAAAATAACCTTTTCTAACTAACAGTACCGTTCATTTTATAAAGCACTAAATGGTCCAACAAAATAATAAACTTCAGAGGTAAAATAATTGAACTATACTTTTTGGTTTGATTATGTGTTTACGACAATAGAGGCTTCGAACTATGATCCTTCATAATTTTTTTCTAGCAAAGTATTTTTTCGCATGCCAAACAAAAATAGTTTAGAAATAGAAAGTTGGCGTCAATTTGCAATTCTTAAGAAAACGAATTTCTTCAAACTCGATGATATTGATATTCATAATATTATAAACTTGAAGTTTGTGCAAGGTGAATGATCCGAAAAATACAAAAACTGCTATTTAGCTTTTTGGCGGATTTGAATATTTTTCTTTAAAGTAGGTATGGTTTGCAACTGGTATATATACGACAAAGGAAACAACATTCATGGATGGAAAAAAACATTCATGGATGGGTGTTTTACTTTTATTTAAATATTTCTTTCATTTCAGTTTACTTATCGTTGTAAAATAAAATTTTCGTTTCAAAACAAATGTATAAACTTTAGTAATAATATTCTCCGGTTTAATCTTTAATTGGTTGAAATATATTTATATGTTTTTATTTTTAAAATATATAAAATTAAATGTTTTCTAATATATGTATATAAATTTAAAACGACAACTAAATAATTTTATAGAGTTACGTTTGTTTTCCCCCTGGTTAATGTGCATGCCACATTTTCATGTAGCTTGTAAAATTTTAACTAGTTTACGAAGTAAAAAATATGAGTTCAAATTAGGTCTCGGACATATTATCTGAGATTGGGATTTGATCCGAGATTTGATCCGGATCCATTTTAAAAATCCGAATAACCGGAGAGACCAGATACGAATCCGGATAATAAAATGTCAGATCCGTCCAAACTGAATCCGAATCCGGATATCTTAATTTTTAGTCTGGATTTCCAGATCATAATTTTTATTGATAATTATTTTTAAAATATGAATATATATATAAAATAATTCTATTTATTATATTTTTATTACTATACTATATATATATATATATAATTTGTAAGAGTAACATAGATATAACACTAAAGTATTATATATACTTCTTTTAAATTATTGTTAATATTTTATATATTTTAATATTTTTATTTATTTTAAGAATCTAAATCCGGATCCGGATATTACAATTTTTAGAAGAATATCTAATACTAGGTTCTAAACCCCTGACCAAATAAGAATAGTAAAAATTTGGATCAGTCGGATAAGGATCCAAATACCTTAAAATATAATGGATATCCGATCTATTCCAGTCGGCCAGTGCTAGTTCAAATCCTTTAGTTACTTTTCTCATTATTATAAGTTCTTATAGCCATTCCAATAGAGGATATTAGAGGTGTCTAATATAATAAAAATGTTGAAAATAAAGGAAGTTCTAAACTTATAGATTTGAAGAATCTTATTGGAAACCCATACTTGTCATCTTATAATTGATGCAATTATATTTTTTTGATTAAAATTTGGTTAAGCAATTAATTTGTATCAAAATATTAATATTATTATTTTTGTTTAAGAACTTTTTAAGGGTTTTGGCCATGATTGTGTAAAAAAAGCTATAAAATCGTTCGAACTATTCCTAATGTGAAAAAAATCTTATGAACTATCATTTTCCTAAATATAGACAAAACATGAACTGTTTTTTCTCCTATTATCGTTTTTTCTTTTCCTATCACCGTATTCACAATGTAGAAAGTGCAAATACGTATGCGTTTGCTGGTTAAGATATTAAATTCGTCAGGTGGTAACAAAAAGAAAACACAACATTTTGTTTGGTTTTGAGTTGAACATGACCTTAAGATTGCCGAAAATCTAAACAAATGTAATGCATGGCATATAAAATCTGAGATTTCACAATCACATATATAATTTAATTGACAACCCATATCTTAATCAGTGGATTTTAGTGTCTCTTAAGCAATATTGCTAAAAGTTCACATGTCTAAGAAACTACTAAATGCCAAAACAGTAGATTAACAAAGATTTTGCATATGAGAAAACCATTTCCTTAAACCTCAACAGGTACACAGAATGATAGAAGAATCTACATTTGCTAATACATAGATACGTACAACACCAGTCTCTATATTTTCTCTCTATTTACATTTCAAGAAAAACCCAACCGACAAGAACACAAGGTAATCAAAAAGTCAAACACCCTCAAAAGCAAACCGACAAAACAAAACAGAGTTTTTGACTACAACAAGATTCTTGAAAATTGATTATGGTGTTTAGGATCTTGAACAATTTGTCTGGATTTGATTTCCTCAGCGCAACGCAATGCCTTCTCGATCTGATAACCTCCTCCTATACTTACTTCTCTCTCAAGATGACAACAGTAACTCTCGAACACGCTCACATTCACATGCAACTTAAACCCCATCAAGAACAAGAACTCCAGTTCCAAGTTGTTTAAATCTTCCGTCTCTAATCCTCCTACTTTCGCAAAGTACGAGTTTCTATAGTTCCTATAAGAAACAAAGATTAGAAAAATGAGTCAAAACCAAGACTTTATTTTCATGAAATTGAATTTACAGAGAAAATGTATCTAATAAATATTTTAAGTCTTTTTTTTGTGAACTTACATGTCTTCGACGTATTTGGAAGCAACCATGATGGTTGTGATGAGGAGACGATGTACATTAGTGAGACTGATTCTGAAACCTTGATTATTCTGACAGAACCGGTCAATGTAGACATAAGCCACGACATAAACCGATGGACCGGCTTTGGTATACCGGAAAATCCTCTCTAAATACGATTGGATCGTCATGTCAGGAATCTCTAGGCAGTCGAAGACACGTGTCTTTCCAAAACCACCATAGCTCCGGCTGATCCTCTCGTTCCGAGCCAACGTCCGTTCAATCAGAGACGAGAGAACAGAGATCACGAGTGGTGTGCTAGAACCGTCTTGGTAAGAGTATGAATAAAGGTCTGAACGGAGCTTCCTCGGAGATATCGCCAGAGTATTTGAAGACGCCATTTACCAAGAAATCAAGAAATGTATTTCTTGTCGTCTAGTTAAGTTTCTATTAGTTTTTTCTTTGGTGAATAAAATGAATAAAGGGAAAGGGTTTTGAGAGGCTTTTTATATACAGTAAGCTCGAGATGATGGAGGAGAGTAGCTTTCATGTAGTAGGGCAACTTCCTCTTCTCTTCTTTTTATTTAAAATATAGTTTTTAACTGGAATTTGTAGTTACTAGTGTATACTGAATATTTAATAGTATTAAAACGTAGCTCGTGCGACTACGAAAGTTCAGGTTTTATTTTTTGAATTGTAACTATCTTTCCAGATTTGAATCACTTTCGTCCACATAACGCAAAATTTAGTTCCCATTTGCTAGAAGAAAATAACGGTTTTTTTAAAATCTTATATAGGAGCTATTTGGTGTTTCTAAATTCTGTATACTTTTTAGTTAAACATACAAAACCGACATAATTTTATATAAATTCATACAGAAATTTTTCGATGAATTCTTTATATAAAAATTGTTCAATATGTATAAGAGTCAGTGACTGAGACGGTACACTAAATCTATAGAATTTTATTATATGAAATTTTATTGAAAAGAGAATCGACATGGGTTTTTGGAGTCATATGGAAGCTGGAGAGAAGTTACTAAAAAAAGTAATTATTTATTTTACAAGCTGAGAATAAAAAACAAATGCGCAAGTGCAACAGCTAAGCTTTTGTTTTTTATTCACACAATACTATAATATCTACTGAAATTAATGAACCAACTTCAAAGTACTTAAGACAAATATTATACAAAGATTAAAATAGAACTTAGAAGGAATCTAAACAATAATTAAACCAAAGAGGGAGAGTACTCCGCCGACAGTCTGTAAGAAGACGGTGGAGAGAGATGTCAACTCAACATCGGTGAGACTCACTGGTGGAGCCGGAGGGCTCTGGGTGGAGTGGGGGGCCACTCATGTTAGTGTTTTTAACAAGTGGTTTTAACGCGGGTACTATTTAGACACACGTGTGTCACTCGTCAACGTCGACGTCGCGAGCTTCCAAAGACCACAAGGAGACTCACACGTATGGACGTTTAAGCAAAGACAACGCACCACTATGTTTTTCTGGTGGAATCACTCGCAGCTTTTCTTTCTTTTCCTTGCTAACTTTTTTCATATCAGGACGCTGCAAAGTTATAAATCTATGGAGTTCATATGGGAACGATCTTGCTAAATAAATGGAGTTATATCTCTTTCTTCTTTCAGTAATCTACATTGTTTCGTGTTATGGATTTAGAACCAGCGTCGTTTCTTACTTTTGTGAACTCTATGCAATTCTAATTTTATAAAAGAAAAGAAAAAATTGTAGTCGAGTTTTTTTGGTCAGAGAAATTGTAATAAAGTTAATTTGCCTAAAGCACTCTAACATCAATTAAAATGCAAAAATGGTAATGTGCATCTCTAATGAGTCACTCTATTTTTTCCTTGAAAATAAAATAACTTTTTTTTAATACAGTTAGGTTCTATCTCAGTAGTACAGTATTATATTTCAGAGTAAAAATTAGGCTTGGGCATTCGGTGGCCCGTTCGGTATCGGTCCGGGTGATTCGGATTTTCGGATTTTCAGAGTTATACTTAGAAGTATCATTCGATATTTACTAATTATCGGATCGGATTCGGTTCGGTTCCTTCCGAGTTCGGTTCGGATCGGATGTAACCAATGTTTAAAATTGTTTAAAATATATTTTTTAAACCTCAAAAAGTGACAAATTTTTATTTCAAAATATATAAATTATTTATAAATCTAATTAAATATTAATTAAACTAACTAAATTAGCTAAAAATAATTCAAAATAACAAATAAAACAAACTACAAAAAATTTTTGAATAGTAAAAAACATCTAAATCACCTTAAAATATATCAAAACATTAACATATTTTACTAATTTCGGATATTTTCGGATCCTAGTTCGGATTTCGGATCGGTTCGGGTTATAACCAAACACCAAAGTACTAAGCTCATAAGTCCCGTTCGGATATTTTTGTATAACAGTTCGGATTCGGTTTCGGTTTTTCTGGTTCGTGTTTAAGTAGATACTTCGGGTTGAAGTAAAAACGCCCAGGCCTAGTAAAAATAATATAATGAAAAATGAATTATTTTATTTATGTTTAAAAGGGGTCATGAATACGAAAGCTAATTTAAGTGTGTTGTCGCTCGCTATATACCTTCTTGCTGTAACAAACGCAGTAAATTAAATATGTAACGATTCAAATCTTTCATCGTTATCAAATATCTGCTCGACAACTGCAACTCGAACTAAAAGAAAGTACGAGTTCTTGATCTAGGGTACATGCCAGCATGGTAGAGAAAATATACCTGACCGATGATCTTTTATTTCCATGTGGTAAATAAAAAACTATATTAAAAATAGATGAAAGTGGAGGGACAACCAAAATAAAGTACAAGTAATAAATTGAGATACCCGAAACGAAGCTACCGCGCCACCGCACGAATTCGTTTGATAATAAATGCAAAAAAATGAAGGGACCCGAATTGATTTTCCTTACACCAAAATATCAAAACTATTTACCATATCATAATTGTCTTATTCAATTATTTTTTCTTATTTAGTTGTGTCTCCCCCACCTTTATTTATTAGATTTAAAATCATATATTTTTCGTGATTTATATTCACATCTATGATATTTCATTGTCGTTTTAAAAGGGAGAAAATCAGTGTATTGTCATTATCGATCTAAAAATGAATATGTTATATACGCTCTCAATAATCAAACATAGCTAGTATTTACTATGTTATTATGCCCTTTCTCAAAAAGAAAAAAACTAGTATTTACTATTTGTGTTTTTACACGGGTAGAATGGATTTTTGTGGTTGTGAAAATATCGTGGTCCCAAAAAAAACACACAAAATACCAAAATTGTATATATAGTAACACACAAAAACATTATGCAAAAGACTATACTAGATTATATGGTAAACTCTAACGGTAAGAAGAGAAATTGGGACAAAATATAAATTCGTCGGTCCTTAGCTTCAATGTTACCAGAAACTTAGTTTTTGTTTACTTAGCCAGACGAAAATGAAACTAGGCTTTAAGCCTCATTGAAAAAAACGAAGCTAATTTAGCTGTCGGTAATCTTTCCCTTGGAAAATTATTTGGTCTCATCCCAAATACTCCTAGATTAAACTAATGGTAAACTACGATTTGGAAAATAGTAACACACATAAATGTATACAAACTTGTTAGAAAATGAAACAAGCGTCATTGCTTTATGATAATATATAGAATAAAAGAAAAGAATATAACACTGATTGGCTGGAACATATTTATGAAATTTAGATTTTATATATATAAATGGCACTGATTGACTGGAACACATTTATGAAATTCAAGATTTTGGAGACGATGGATATGTACGAAGGTAAAAGAAAGTACTACAGTATATGTCGACTCTGACCGTACAAAAATGTCAGGCTCCATAACTTATGCCCGATAGATATGTATCATTACACTCACTGATTCACATACCTGTCTCCATCTCGAGATTCGTGTTCGAGATCTATATTTACAAAGATGAATTACTTTTAATGTCTACGCACGTATCTACGAAACTTCTTTCATCATTCATATTCCTTCCAGTACTTTTTTTTTTTTGCTAAAAACCTTCCAGTACTTACTAACGTAACAACTTATAATCAAATATTGTAACATTGACAGTGAGGTTATTTTTTACGTGCTATATAGACAAGACATTTGAAAAAAAAAAAATCAATAGAAACATCTTGAGCCGATGAAGAATGTAAGTTGCATATATTTGATGCCAAGCTGATTGCAGCCGATATTAGGATAGATTTATTTTTGTTGTTGGTCACTTACTCACCCGTCTGTGGATTTCACTTGACTTGTATCCAGGTTGAAAATATGTTTTTTTTTTCCGTCAAGTTTTTTGATATTAAATAAAAAGGGCCAAGCCCAATTACAACTACTAAAACAAACAGAAAAAGTCCATGAAGCTGGAACCCAACCAAAACAACAAAGGGCCAAACCAAGACTAAACCGGTGGGTCTGTAATTCAAACCAGACTAAACCGGACGATTTCTGCATGTCGAACCGTCGAGGAAACCGGACACGTGTAAGGATCTGGACCGGTTGGACGACACGCGTCACTTCAGTTTCAACTCGACCGACACCACTTGGAAACCGTCGCCGGAACTACTCCACCGCACACCTCTTCTCGTCGGAGCTCATGAGACTGTCTAGCCTCCGACGGCACCACCACCTTTCTTCAGAGCTTCACCTTCGTTCACCGGAGAGCTTCATCACATCACTCGAGAGCTTCATCCAAGTAAACCAACCAATGATCTCTATAACCCACGAAACTAGAACCGAAAAATTACCGACGGGCCACCGACGCCCTCCATTAAGGTCCACCGAAACCCGGACCAACTAAAACCGACAGAGCTAGACTGAGGAAGCCTTAACCCTCCGGCGACAAAACCGACGACGACGGATCTAACGAAGCTTCCACGTCGCGGGCACAAGAACCGACGGCGACGAAGCTGTCGGAGCCTCCGCCTCTCGGAGACAAAACACCATCACGCAGTACAAGAAGCTTCACCGCACCAACCCTCCGCAACCGCGCCATTACTCCAGTTTCAGAATCACCACGAAGACGTTAATTCCAGAGCTCAGACAAGGCGGAGAGGAGAGGGGACGAGGTGACAGCGGATACCAACCTTATGCACTCACTGGAGGGGCTCCGGTGACGGCACGCACGCTCACGCGCCGGCCGTTCGCCGGACCCAAGCTTTAGATCTACTTTCTCTTTCTACTGTACTTTCTCTCTCTCACTGGTTCAAAATTCCCTATCCAGGTTGAAAATATGTTATTACGAAGAAAATAAATAAAACAAGTTGAATATATTTGTAGATTTTTAATTTTATGTTAAATGACTCTGACTGAATCCTTAGATTTAGGGAATCATAAAGTCCTGTAAAATCAGACATTTCACTTCAGATATCCTATCATATGACCTACCAATAAAGTAAATGATTACAGTTTTTTTTTTCGGGGTCAAAATAAATGATGAAGAGTTTATTTTCGATATCCGTACTTATGAATTGTGGGTTGATACTTGATAGGCTTTAGTTTGGGCTTTTATAGGCCTTTTAATATGGGCTTAAGTTAGTTTTATATCCAAACTCCACCACCATTACTTTTCTAAAGAACGGAGCTGTGAGAATTACGCTGAGATGGCGTGACTTCATTGGCTAGTACCGTAATGAAGTGCGTGGCGAGAATAAACGCGTCCTTATATAAAGGCCCAGAGTCGGGTCAAAACTCCTAAAAGATACGAACATCTCCGCGTAATCGTTCATCGTCGACATCAGAAGGCGATTCAGGTGAGTTTTTAATTTGATTTTTTGTTGCTGCGACTGTGTGATTGAGGAATCCTTAGATCTGATCATGAGATCTCTCGATGTTGAAAACCAGAATCGCGTTAAATCTAACGATTTGCGATCTGATAGAGAGTAGTGTAGAATCTCCGCATGGTTTATAGCTATATATTGGTTTCAATGTTGAATTTGAATTTTGCAGTGATAATCTGAAATTTTGTTGCCTTTGAATTATTCTAGTTTCATCGATTCGCTGGGGGGGGGGGGGGGGGGGTTTGAGAATGTTGTTTCACCATTGGATTTGTTGCAACGGTCGCTCGTAATTTGCAATTAGAATCATTGGTGTTTAGAACTGATTGCAATTAGATGAACAATTCATAGCGTTTAGATTTCTAATTTTCTTTTTAACATTTTTTTCTTTTGGTTTTGAATTACTAATCAGGGAAAGTGATTAATTGTAACTTCTTACGCACGTGTGTCTTCAGTTAGCTAAAAAAGAAAAGAGAAGAGAAGAGAAGGATGGTGGGAAGTGGAGCTCCACAGAGAGGAAGTGCAGCTGCAGCTGCTAGCATGCGTAGGAGGAAGCCTAGCGGAAGTGGTGGAGGAGCCTCTGGTGGTGGTGGTGCTGCAGGATCTATGCTTCAGTTCTACACGGATGACGCACCTGGTCTCAAGATCTCTCCTAATGTTGTCCTTGTCATGAGCATCGGTTTCATTGCTTTCGTCGCTGTCCTTCATGTCATGGGCAAGCTCTACTTTGTCAAGTGATAAGACTAGAGAGCGAGAGTGAGCGAGAGAGAGAGCTTAAGTACGCCCAAGTGATTGCTAGTGACCAGAGTTATTAGACAGTGGTTTCAACTCTATGTTTTCTATTAAAAAAAAAGTTCCAGTTTCTTGATATTCTTCTTACAGTTTTAAGGGGATGAACATTTATATACATCTCACATATTCTGAGATATAATTCTTATTAAAAATATACAAGAACAAAATTTAAAGAATGCCATACAAGCCGAACAATCGTAAACAACTCCACAGTGATTTGTTCATCCCTCTGAAGCCTTGAGTATAGCCTTTACGAGCATATGGTGTTTTGACCTATGCCACATGTTTTAGTAACTGGCTATGTTTGTTTGCAGAGGCGAGAAGATTTGTACATTACAATATACTTTAAGCATGTTCTTAAGCAAAGCGGTCAGTGTTGTTTACAGCACTGTTGAATGTATAAGCTAGTCTGCTTGTGGTTGAACTTGGTTTTTGCGTCCTGACTCTATATTTTGGTATTCGGCCTTTGCTATCTAGAGCAGGTATTAGAGTAAAAGAGCCTAAGACAATTAATGGATCGTCTTAAAGCCCAAAGTGACAAGTTACTGGTAAGCCTTTTCTATTGCTTCAAGAGTTGTTCTTTCCATCATGAGATTACCGTTTGTGGAGTAAAAAATTCCGATATATGCATTTTGTTAGCTATACTTCTCGTCTGTTGGTTTGCTTCAACATCCCTTTATTTGGAAGTAGAATGTCATGAATTAGTATGAAAATGAAAAGAGCTCAGGTTTTCGAACACATAACTCCCTATGTAACTTTTATTGAGTGGATTGGCAGAAAGATGTAACTAAAGAACTGCCCACGAGAGAGGCTTCTTGCTCTCAAGTAAATTTAGTAATATAGGAGCTCTGAACTAGTTCATAATAAGTTAGTAACCAGTAATATATATAGTATTATGTAATGGAGTTATCTCATTGTTCAACCTCGGATATCAAACAGTGTTCTGAAATAAATCAAGAGAGGGAAACGCTTTGGCAAAGGAAGTGACCGTGATCAGCAACTATATATGGTATCTCCCTATGAGGAAAATCAAACCCATTTTCTAGTTACAAATTTGATTACTCATGGGTAGATGGTGGAGCAAAATCACACAATAACAAATGTCTAAAATAGGATTAAGACCTTTTGTAATTGTTTTGTTTGGTGTCAAATGACAAATACGTAATCTTTTGTTATTGGCTATTACTTATTATTTACGCCAACACAGGTTGATGATCCAGCAATGAGAATGTCTTTAGCCCAAGCTTCGGTTCGGTTTTATCTTCTTATGAAAGAATTATCAAACTAAAGTAAAATCTAACACAACCAGCTTTGTTAAACCATACAGAACATGTAATGCCTAAATTCACTCAGTCACTAGGTCACAAGATCTTTTATTTTGGTTCGTATTTAAACAATTCTGGTGGAAACGTAAAGTCACAAGAAGTGTGCAAGTAGATAATATATTAAACTCTGACCGCTGACGTCGTTTAGTGTAAGTGTAAATTGATGTAGCCTTTTCTAATTCATCTCCAGTAATTGATTTTAATCATTTGTAATTGTTTATTTTACTTGTTTTCTTTTTAAAAAATATTTATTTTACTTGTTAACGAATTGTTCTCTTCTCTAAAGAAAAATAAGGATTATATAATAACGTAGAAGAAAAGGTAGAATAAAGTTTTAAAATGTGTAGTAATTAACAATTTAATGAGGCTGAATTTAGTGGAGTTCGATTTTTAACACTAGTTTTACGCTCCCGTCGTCGCCGGTCACGTGATCAACGCCGCTAGGGCCGCTACACGTCATCATCACGTGACTCCCCCAAACCCAACCCCCAAGAAGAACCAAAAAAAAGAAAAATGACGCCGGACTAAAACGGAGGATGGTGGTGGTGATGGTGGTGAAGTGGGACGTGCTGTGGTTGTCTCATAACCTCCTTCTGCCGTCGAAGCTCCATCACCTTGCGGTGAGAGTTGGAATGCTGAGTCAAAACAAAAGTAGGACTCGAAGCCGGTCTGTATTCCGGTACAAGCCTACCGGATTTAAACCGGACTCCACAGGCGTTACACAACGTCTTAGGCCCGAGTGGTCCTGTCCTCCACTGTGGTGTCTTGTCCGAGGCACAGTGAGTGCATCTCCTCATCCCTCCTTCAGCTGTCTCCGCCGTGGACTGATGATGTCTTCCTCCTCCGCTGGATTGCTCTTTCTTAGGCTTGGACTTCCCGGTGACATGAACCTGCTGGTCATACTCCGGCATGGGTGCCCATGTTCCGGCAAAAGCAGCTGGAGCTCTTGATCTTTTGCTTCTTGGTTTCCCGGGAAACGAGGTTTCAGTTTTGACCGAAGTCATAGTTCCTCCCAATGGGTTCGCCGGAAAATCGGCAAAGGAGTCGTCGACGAACTGCGAGAGCCATTCAAGGTGAGCAGCGTCGTCACTCTGCACACACAAACGTTAAAATAAATGAAATTACACAAAACTAAATATCAACCTCTAAAAGAAATACTCGTTTCATAATATTAGTAGATTAAATTTTTCTTTATAAAATCAAAATTGTTTTCAATCAGTTATTTTCAATAGACTTTTACCTCTATATAAATTAAAAAAACATATAATATAATTTTAATAGTTAAATTATGGTAAAACTCATCAACATTTTAAAGCAATTTTCTAATTTGTGTGAAAAAAATTTAAACAACTTTTAGACTGAAACGGAGAAGAGTGCATACCGGAACGCATATGTCGTGGAGGAAGGAATGATCGGCGGAGGAAGGGAGATGGTGGTTGTGGTGGAAGTTAGGGTTTTGAGGGGGAGGGAAAGAGGAGGAGGAAGTAGCGGCGGTGGAAGTGGAGGAAGAAGCGGAGAAGATGTCTTCGTTGGAGAAATCAAGAAGGTCATCAATTCGAAGCATGTCTGGTGAAGATAAACCATAAAGGTCCATTGTTTAGTTAGGATGGTTGATGGAAGACTCTCTTACAAACTCTGACTCTGTCTCTTTCTCACTCTCTTCTACAGGACTGGTTAGTGTCTTTAATAGGAAGAGATAATGCAAGAGAGAGAGAGAGAGAGAGAGAGGAGAAGAGGGCAAGAGAACGTGCAGAGAGAGTGACCATGCACCGTGAGTGACCGACTCAACCTATTCACTTCTCATTTCTTTTCTTTTTTTAAATAATTATTTATCATCCAAAAATTAATAAACACTATGCATTTGCTGTTTAGCTATCCAAATGTTCAAACAAATACTACACGGAGAATGTGCCCAAAAAATTACTACACGGATAACACGGATAAAATTTATACAATCGGTAAGTATCACAAAACTATATGAATTTGCAGATGTTTATTGTGCGGCTCACCACAATATTTATCAGTTTTATATATATTCTTGATATCTGATACGAGAGTGTTGATCATGGTGAATTGGTGATATAATATTAACCGATAAAAGTTTTGTAATATAAATTCGAGCTTTAATACTCACATGATGAGTTAATTTTTGGAAAAAGTTAGTAGTTGAATAGTTCATTTTGTATGTTTTCATATGTTTCTCTCTCGTGATTTCATTTAAAATAAAATTAACTAAGCCATCATATAATACGTTAGATTATAGTATATGCTTTCAGCAACTATATTAATGGTGTATTGGGAAAATGCTTTGTTGCTGCGTTTTGGAGATTAGACGACGGATGATTCAATCAAGTGGACTGGAATATAATTGTACGTAGTCAATTCAATTCAAGTGGACGCCGGAGCAAATAGCAAATTACGTGTAGATATTTTTTGTATTTCCAATCCAATATTAATGAAAGCATTTAGATAAAAAAAAAACTCTCTCTATTTTATGATTGGTGGTCATTTTGACATTCACACATAGAATAGTAATAGATTAAAATGTATTTATTTTTAATAATTATACTTATTTAACCAATAATGTTTGAGATAAATAAAACTATTTGTAAAATATATGTATTTTATATTTAATGCTAAACTTAAAATATGTGTAAATCACATTAGAGTTCTAAAATAACACTTTGTCTTTCTCTGTAACAAAAATGTTAAACTCCTTTTATAAAATACAGAAAGTTATTGTTAATTCGAATTTGTTTTCTTGTTATCTGAAGTCAATAGACTTCCATATAAATCCAAGTTGGAGATACCTCTGGTGATGAAAATAAATTGTTGTTGTTAAGGACATCTTCAACCCCACTCCATATTTTACTCCAAAATTGAGAATGAAGTTGGAAATGGAGTGGAAAATGGAGTGATGACCAAAAAATAAAAATATTACTCCATTTATAAAGTAATGTTTTTATTTTTTGGTCATCACTCAATTTTCCACTCCATTTCCAACTCCATTCTCAATTTTGAAATAAATTATGGAGTGGGGTTAGAAATGCTCTAACATCACAAACGATCATCATTTTTTTATTGAAAAGACACAAACTATCATCATTGGTTTTATAGTTTTGTAAAAAATCGGAATCATTTATAAGAACTTGTATTTCTTAATTTATAGATACACCGCTTTTTATAGAAACATAATAAACCATTTTTCAATCAAGTTTCTTCAAAAAACTAATCTAATTCTGTTGTAAAAAAAACTGCATTTGATAATCTCATATTTTGTTTTCTTCTTACTAGACAAAATGTTCTCAGCCATCATATATACGTCTCTTTCACTGCTTCTGTACGAGTGTATATTATGTACGTATTATATGTAGTGGGTCATATATTCCCAGTGTTCTTTTCCTTTCGAGTAAATGATAAATATACGCATCCGTATATGAAACATTGCTATCGATTAATTTGGCTACCAAATCGCTTGTTATATATTTTTTTTGCGGGTAAATTTGTTTTAAAAAAAATTGTAACAAGAGTTATTTGATACATCTAATCTATTAATTTAGGGATTATCTACTATTTGAAGTTCTCATTTAAATTTTGGACTCTTTCATAGTTGTTGCTAGAATATATCATGCCTTCTATACAATGCAACCTACCAACTTAAATTAAACCAAATCTTAACCAACATAGATTAGTTAAACCTAACCAGTAACACTTTTATAAAATTTTTGGTTAATCTCTTAATATAATTAGATCATATAAAACTGAACCACTTTTAAATCAACGAGTTCCATATCATTCCAGACATAAGAAAAAAAATATCCGACTCATTTACAACGTAAGTATACAAAGACCGTGTATGCTTATGCTCATTGATCTTCCAGAAACCAAATAATTATGGCATAGACCAACATAGGCTCATGTTCGTATCACTAACTTTACTTCCATATATTTACTCTTCACCTACATCATATCACAACATACACAGTTCTGCAAGAACATGATTTTTTTTTGTTCAAACAACCAAATAATGGTGGCATATGGTCAGTAGATTTTTTAAATATGTTTTTATATATTACATTTTACGAGACTATGTGTATAAGTTTTTTTTTTTTGAAAAAGAGCATAACTATGTGTATAAGTTAAAAGGTAAAAAGTGTGACAAGGCAAATTATTATACTAAATGAAAGAAGATTAAATACAAACTAATAACAAGTACAACACAAATTATAACACTATTAAATTCTATATATATTTAATAAAATATTATATATATATGTCTAATATGTATATATATATATATAAATGTTACACAAAATATATATAATATTATATACACATATTATATATACCATATATTATTAATTGAAATTTGACAAATCAATTTCCGCCCTTTAGGGCGGGTCCTAATCTAGTTGTAGGATAAAAGTTAGTAGTAATTATAATAAATGATATTGTCCAACACAATTAAATGATTGTTAGAGATATTATAGGTTACATATTGTTAGTCAAATATTATAGGTAATACCAAAAAAATATTGTTAGTTAATGAAAGAGTCCAACAACTTTATTTAAATAGATTTTTTTTTCAGAATGTTTTTCTTTTAATAGTATAGATTACTCAAACTATCAATAGGTCAATATCAATTTGTCAAATGTTTAATAATAGGTACGGGTCACTATTTTTACAGCATATAAATTTTTTTATTGTTGAAAATATGATAAATATTTAAAAATATAAACCAATAGATATTTAAACAATATTCATTTATATTAAAAATGAAAATAATTACCCGTCCGGTCGGACGGGTCGAGCTCTAGTATCTAATTAGATTTGGCAATTTGCTCGGCTTATGTCCAAAAATAAAATAAAAATATGCGCATTGTCCAAGGAACTAATTAAGGTACATACACCGAAACACAAAATTATGAAATAAATTAAATGTCACTTCCACTATTAATCGTATGCCAGGCGAATAATGTAAGAAGGCCAATTAATCTGAACTAGACCTTGACCCGCCCGACCGGGCGGGTATTTATTTTATGTTTTTACCTTTTTATTTATGTTAGATTATGTATTTGTAATATTTAAATACAAATTTAAATTGATAATTAATCTTTTACATTTATAATAAAAACTAAAGTTAAAATTATAAGTTTAAAAAAATATTATGATACAAAATTTTAAGTTTCCAAACAAAAATAATATAGGAGTGGATCATTTTTTTCCAATTCCAAAATCTTAGCATCCCTTAAAACAAATAAAATAAATTTATAAATACATAAAATATATAAACATATTTAGAAATATAATTTATATTAAAATAAATTTATTAAAGAAAAATAATCTTGCGTTGTTGTTGTTTATTTCTATAGCTTGACCCGTGACTGTATAAAAAAGTTTCAGCATAAATATTTCTTTTCACTTTAAATTTTTTTTGTACTAATAGTATAATATATATATATATATATATATATATATATATATATATATTTGATTTATATTTGTAAATTAAAATGTATTACATAATTTTTGATATAACATTTTAAAACATAGCAATTTTATTTATTACTTTGAATAATTATACTTTGTGATTTTAGTTGTCTATTATATCACAATGCATCATATAAACGAATCTAATATTTATAAATAATTGGACTTATATTATGAAAGAATTATACTAAGAATTTATGAATAAAAATCTATATTACTAAAGTGAAATTTATTTTCCTACAGAATTTTGAAAAAAGGTTTTAAAGGATTTGTAAAAATAGATTCTTAAATCATTATCTTGAGAAAATAATAAAAACAATAAAAACAAATATGAAAATGATAATGATAACTTGGGCCGGGTGATTTTCAAAAATTATGACTTAGGCCATTTATAAATGGTTTATTAGGCTAACGTTATGATATGTGCACCTATTATCATTTTGGCTATAACAAAATACGTACATAAATATTAGGAGCAATGCAAAATAAGGAATGCCTATTTTTTAGGAAAGTAGTTTTTAAAAAATTTATTGTTCTCAAATCCTTTTTAGTTTAAAATCTGATTTAGGAAATCATTTAATAAATTAGGAAAAGACATAAATTACTTAAATGTAGGATTATTAAATATTTCAAGTGGCATAGACTTGTAAATAAATAGTAAATTTTAGGGTTAATCTATATGTGTACTTCTGTTTTAATAAAGTAGATTATTAAATTTTACGAGTGAGAGAGTTGTGATGTTCGGCGGATAATCTATTGATTAACCTTAATATTTCCCTCTTAGTTTTTTTTTTTGTTCAACCACCCTCTTAGTTTTTTTTCTCAGCTATATGCAGGTATAACACATGCTTTATGGTACGTGCCGACAATTTTAGTTCTTGACCTATCCATACTAGTTCTAAAGATAAAATTATTTTCATCTTTCACGAAAATAAATAAATGAATCAGTAAAGAAAAAGTCATCTAGCCACGTTCTTGCATGTGGGGGCCATACAAGTTACAAAAGAAGAAAGAATAATATAGTGGTGAAAAAGACAAAAGAGTATTTAGAATAATTAACCATTTGACTCTGCATATGTACCATATGAATTTTATGAGTTTGAATTTGAGATATAACTTTCATTTTCCCTACAAAGCATAGTAATTATCGATTTTCAGGAAAGATTAATTAGTGTATTCCCCATATTTTAATTATCTACACAAAACTAAATAAAATATTATAGAGAGGGAGCAAGAAACGGACCGTGTCGTGTGAGCTTGCTAGGGTTTATCAGAAAACAAAATATTTGAATGTGAAATCAGTTAGTAACTAATTTTCTTATAATTCGTGACTAACTAATAAGTGATTCTCCACAAGGTCTCAACCCCACTGCACATTCAGCATTAATTAATTACGATGGCACGGAAGGAGAGGTACCCATATGAGATAGTATTTGTTTTTTACTAGTACTATTTATTTAATTAATCTTCACTTACTACCGACAGTGTCTTTTCCAGCTGGCACGTTCTTCTTGGTGCAGAAGGGTTTATTTTAGAACACGGTACATTCCCATGTTACAACCTTTTTATAACTATTTACATCATAATTTACGAAGCAAAATTAGATATTTGCTGCAGTAAAGTATTATTTATATTTTTCTAAAAATAAGAAGATAGAGAAAGAGGGAAAAGTTATTATAATCAAAGTACAACAACGTACGGTGGGCAGTGGAACAATCTTCTCGTTAGTCCCTCTTCCTCAATCAGAGTCTCTTGTTTTGGTCATATATTTTAAGAAGATTTTTTACATACTGTTTTGGTGCCCTCCGAATGTTGTGGTCTCGTAACTCTAGTAGTGGGAGTAAGCAAGTGACCACTGATGAGAACGCTCCTAACTCGCATATATTAATATTATTTTACATGTAACTATGAAAATATATGTCATTATTAACATTATAATACTAGTATTAAAGCTTTTTTTGGTTTATTCTTTTGATTTTTTGTTTTCTTGAATCACGTGACGTGACAGAGGACGGTGATCCCAAAGTAAACAGCAAGAACACGTGCGGCCTCATGTGCCCATAATGACACCGAATGTTATTATATGAGTTTTTTTTTTCACAACAACACTAGTCTTTTTTTAAAGTCAATTGTAGAAGAAAAAGTTACGTATAAATATAAAAGAAAAGAAGACACCTTTCTTTTTTGTTTAGATAATAATCCATTCTGACGAATAACATGCAAAATGATAGACCATATGCTCTCCCTTTATCCCTCTTGTCCCCTTCTTTAATATTTCTAAGGGTTATTAGTAAATAAGTATTTACTACATATACACAAAAGAAAAGAATACAACCTTTATATTTACATACATTATCTCTTGTCCACATTCTCAAGCAACACCCAAGAATGGTATGTCAATTGACAACTGGTTTAACGTTTTCAATTCTAGAGACTTGCATTTATTCACCATTACGTACCTAACTAGAGAGATATAATAACTCTCTACCCAGCGATAAGAGTTTTTTTTACTGTATCCAGCGTCAGCGATAAGAATTAATAAGTCGATGACTTAAATGGATAACTAGAAGAAGAAGTAGAAAATAGCGTAAATATCAAAAATAATATAAGGTATATATAACTGTGACAGAACAAAAGATAGTTAGCTGTTCCGCAATATATACAATTTCTCAAATGAATTATATATTCATTCTAGCCCCCAAACGTTTGGGAATCATTTAAGATATCTGATCATTTCATTTTCATGGGTATGATGATTTAGTTATGAGAAAAAACTGCACTAGAAAAGATTTGAGAAATTCCCTTAGATAATTTTTTTTGTTTATTTTCACAAAATAGTTTTTCAAGGAGTCCTATGAGCAAAAGGGATTTTATTGAACGGTCATTATGTATTTATTTCGGTTAACTAATCTAAGATTTAAAGTTTAGAGTTAATGGATGAGATTTTAGAAATGCGTTCAAATTTTTAAAAATAAAAAATATATATTTTTTAAAATAATTATTTTGATCATTTTGTTTTTAGATATTTTGTGAAAAAACTTAAAAAAGTTATTTGAGAGAATTGACCAAAAGATTTTAGTCAAATTCTCAAAAAGTACTGTTATAACTAAAATATTTATATCATCCCCCCCCATAAAAATAATGTAACAAAATATTTATATAAAATGATTGGTTAGGAAAATAAAAACAAGTTTTATTATTCATTTTAAGGGACATATTAGCAGTAGTGTCCTGATCATAAAATATTCCTCAATTATTATGATTTATGTAACCAACAACCCAAAAACTAATAGAGAAGAGAGGAAAGCGATAGAACCAGACCGTACCGGCTATGGAGCCTACTTTGTGTTAAATGCGACAGCGACAATTGAAGATAGATATCCAAAGAAATTGTGTCGGAGCTATTCAAGTCTTTTACAAAATAATTTACTCAAGCATTACAGCATTCATCTAGACAAATCTAAAGTTTATTTGTCATTTTCCGGTTATATGGATCTTAGCATCCTCTAGTGTGTTTGGTGTTTACTTCTTCCATACTTGGAAAAATATAGGCCACAAAGTTAAATCTTCTTCGGCTTGTTAATATTCTATTACGTATCATTTTAGCTAGCCTCATCACAATCTACTGGGCCGTTAGTATCCTAACCCATTTGTAATGGGCCTCGTTGCTGCTGTGTGTCCATTTTATAAGAAATATAAATACACTCAACAGTCTTGAGTTTTTTTAAAAAGAAGACTTAATTGTATTCCATGTATCTATGATGATCCTATACACTTTGAGATTGAATTAATCGATCTGTGGGTCTATTATACGAACCTAAAGATTAAGAAAGCCCAGAACGAGAAGAGTACCCAAAGTTGAATAGATGACTCCTTCAGACCGAACCAACATGCCATCAGCTACATTGGTCGAAGTCTCCGACGCGAGCAAACTACTTAAGTTGAAATTTGGGTTGGTTCCGTACAAAGACTGTACTCCAACGACATCATCAACATTCAAATCCACTTTCTTACTTCTGGGCTTTAAAGTTGGGTACATAGCCGCGTCTTTCACCGAGCTATGGCCCAGCCCAAGCACGTGACCTATCTCGTGCACAGCAACTGACTCCAGATCGACGGCCACCGTTGATTTCTGCTCGTGGAAATCGACGGCCCACGTCTCCGCTTTGTCTAGATGAAGCCTACCGTTCTCGGGAGAGAAAGTGTGCGCCAACACGCCTAAAACGCCGTCGAACGGCTCTCCGTCGCCGTGATCTCCGGCGAAGAATCCGATTTTGATGTCGGCGATTTCGTAGTCCTCCGTCTCGACGAAGCTGACGGGGATCACCGAGGCCCACTTGGCGAAAGCGCGTCGGAACACGCGCTGAATTTGCGTTGGTGTTAGATAAGGGGTGAGGTTCTCCTGCGAGAAGGCGTACGTGAGCTGCAGTGGGATGTCTCTCGTCCACCTGGGCCTTCCGGGGAAATACACGTATTTTTGTTTTGTATGAAACGCCATCGTTTTGGAGTCCACGTCATCGGGGAATCCGCATCTTGGTAACCGAACGTGTGACAACGTGTCGGAATCTGGTTTCCCGGTTATCGGTAGACCGAGGTTTTTCTGGTAACGTGAGAGAGCTTGCTCAAACGAGACGTTGTTGCGTTGGAGGTAACCGAACCGGTGAAGGTGACGTTTTATTTCCGGTATATTGACGTTATGCCGGGACGGGTTAATAGTGAACTGAGATGGGTTTCGAGCTTCTATGGTCTGTGGGCTGTGGAGATTGAGATAGATAAGAAAGAAGAAGGAGAAGACGGTGATGGGTTTGCGTTTGTATGGATGATGACGCATGGTGTGTGATGATGATCGATGAATGATATTGAAGGTGGCGTGGAGGGAAAAGCTTTGGTTATAAATATATAGAAAGATATTTTTGGTTTAATGGGGTTAGAACGTTTGGTTATGAAATTATTAATGAATGGATTGTGTTTAGTTCAGTAGTAAGTTGTTGACTAACCAAAACACACCAAATTTTGATTCGACAAGGTACGTGAAATAAAGAAAATATATTACTATGTTTGACTGTTGAGTTTTAAAGATATATATTAACTTGATCAGTCTAAGAAGAAAAGTTCAACAATACTACTACTCTCCCTTGAATTGGGACTTTGACAAGAGAAAACGTGGAGGTTAGAACGTCTAGAAAAACTATTGTCACAAAAAAAAGTTATGGACATAGTATATATTTGGTAAAGTTATCAAAAGGTTGGCTTAAGAAATGAATCAGAAATTAGATTGAAGCAAATAGTAACAACTTAAACGAACAGGTATGATGGTAGTCATCACACCAACTCCTCTTCGAGAGAGAAAGAGAAGTGGCTTTGAGATGAAGTTATAAAAGAAAAGTCTGAGCTAGTTCGTTGGTGTCAGTTTCTTTCTTCTTATCTGACGTGAAGACGACTCTATGTCAATGATTATCTCTAACGATTTCTGGTTGGCTTATTTTGGACCCTATCTTATGATAAATAAAAATAGAGACTATAATAGTAATACATCAATTCATATTGTAACAGTTGAGAACACTACAAGTCTACAATCACCAAAGTTGATGTCACTGGTGGACCAAAAGGTGGGATTAATATATCAGAGAAAGGTTGAAGGGGCTCATGGCCCAGTAATTTCAAATAGATTTTTGGACAAAACCCACTTTTATGCTTGAGTGATTTGATCCTCTATGGTCCGTATAAATAATGTTGGAGATTTTAGAAAAAAAAAAAACAAAACCATTGATTAAAAAGATGGACAAAACCATAACTGTGATTGGAGGAATTAATCAGTTGCTTTGGTGGCGTTGTGGGCGTTGACGAGCTGAGTCTGGACATCGTTTGACACAGCACAGTGTTCTTTGTATTCCATCGTAAATTCTCCTTTTCCCTGTCCAAAATTCACACAAAAGTAAATATTATATTCAACAATGTCTTCAAAATGTTCATGATAACGATGATGAAGATAGTACCTGTGTCATGGAGCGGAGAGATGTGGAATAGCCAAACATGTTGTTCAAAGGCACCTGTTATAAATCACAAACATATTCCCAATTATTTCAAGATTTGAACAGCTTTATTAATAGTAAGAAGAAAAAAATGCTTTGTATTGGAACTCACATGAGCTTGGATTACTGAATCATCACCCTCTTGATCGTTTCCAACGATTATACCTTTCCTCCTGCACAAAGCGAAACAAGTTTAAAGTTAATTATTGAACAAGGAGTAAAATAATGTTAGGTTTCAAGTTTTTTTTTTACTTGTTGATGTCACCAGCAACAGTGCCCTGAAACTCTGTTGGTACTTTCAACTCAACCAACATGACAGGCTCTAGAATCACCGGTTTAGCCGCTGTGTAACACAGTCTAAACGCGTATATTGCAGCCATCTTAAACGCAAGTTCACTGGAATCTACGGCGTGTGAAGCTCCATCTGTCAATACTATCCGAATATTCTCAACCGGATGACCAATTAGTGATCCCCTGCAATAGATTTCACATATATACATGAAAGGGAGAACCAAAAGAGAAGTCAATAATGTGAAAAAGACCACCACTCACGAGTTTGCAGCTTCTTTGAAACCTTTCTCGATTGCTGGTATAAAACCAGACGGAATCGCTTGTCCAACAATCATGTTTTCGAACTCAAACTTCTCTTTAGAGTCAGCTGGTAGAGGTTCCACATACCTAGAAGAATTTTAGCAGACATCGTTAGGACTGGTTTACAAGTGATCGATCCCCTACCATATCATTTAAGGGTCTTATCAGTTTTTAGATACTCACCCTGTAACCCTACCGTACTGACCTGCTCCTCCACTCTGCTTCTTGTGTAGATAATCAAACTCAGCCCGCTGAGTAATAGTCTCCCTAAAGTTGACACGGGGTTTGCCGACAGTCGCATCAACCTGTTTGCAACAGCCAAAAAATAAGGTATCTTCCGTAGAGAAGAAGCGTTAAAGTGAGATCATTGTGTAGGCTTAAAGTCAGGCACCTTGTATTCTCTCCGCATACGCTCAATATAAATGTCCAAATGCAATTCCCCCATACCAGAGATAATCGTCTGTGAAGAATGATCAATGTTGATTACCAAGGGATGAAATAAAAGAGATAAAGGTGCAGAGACGCAACGGAGTTAGTCAGATAAATACCTGGTTACTCTCGGGATCCAATCCCACTCTGAAAGTAGGATCCTCTCTCGTGAACCGGCTCAATGCTTTCGAGAACTAACACCAGAACATAGAGTTGAGTAGCAAATTTATTAAAGCCAAAAGTTAAAGGAACATACAAAGTTGTTTTAGCTATAAAATTCACAAAAGTTACCTGTCCACCAGAATCTTTTGAAACTGGTTGAACAGCCAAGGACATAACAGGTTCAGGAACACTCATCGATGTCATTGTGTACCTCACTGATCCATCGGTAAACGTATCACCTGGTAATATAACGAGGTTAGAAATTTTTATGCCCAAAGTACGTTACCAACCCAAAGAAGCAAATTATGTTTAAATAATGCACAAGTATAAATGTTTTATCTTACTGTACCTGATGCACAATCAACACCAAACACAGCTACGATTTCCCCAGCATGTGCCTCTTGAATATCCTGAAAAATAGAACAAACTTCTAGAATCCAACTAGACTTGCTACCACGGAGTTAACATAGTGGGATCTTAAGGAGAAAAATAAACTGCAACAACTCTTACCTCCATATCATTAGAATGCATACGGACCAAGCGTGGGACCTGCACCGGGAACATTAAATAGCATTAAAGTAAAATCAAGTAAAACAGGCGCTATTTGCAAGAGCAACAAAAAGACCAAATGAAAAACTGGTCTGAATTTCAAACATTTTGCATCAATAGCTCTATTTGCGAGAAGTAGCTGAAAATGTACTTTAAGTCAGGGATAAGTAAAGTATACTTATTAAAGTTGGATTTAATGAAAAAAGGTTTGATTTAATGTTACGCACATGACTTCATGGCAAAGAAAAATCTCAAGGCAATGCTAAGATCCCTGGACTAACCTTTATTCTCTTTTTAGTATTAACATTTATGATAAAATCACCCTTCTTAATCACGCCTTCGTATATCCTGCATTAGCAAAAGAACATAAGTTAGCATTCAGCTATTTCAGAAATCCATTCCATCTATAAATAAGAGGAATATCAAGAATTCACCTTAGATATGTTAGCTGACCAAAACGTCCCTCCTCTAGTTTAAAAGCCAACGCAACAAGAGGTCCATCTGGAGAACCGGTCAAGGTTACCTGAAATGCACTGTTTTAGGACCGACTTTTTTTCTTTACAATATAAGATATTGCAAGGAGAGTACCTTCTCTTCCTCATTATTCTGGTCAAGAGCATAGTTATTGACTTCAGTTGGACAAGGAAGATAGCTAAGAACACCATCAAGTAGAGGTTGTACTCCCTGCAGGAAAAAGAAAAGCACGCCAAATGTTGAATACTTTTCAATATATATGACAACAGAGGAACCAAAGTACACATCCAAACTAGTACGGTATCAGCTTGTACATCTGAAGAAGGAATTACCTTGTTTTTGAATGCACTGCCCATAAATACAGGAACAAACTTCTGTGCAATGGTAGCTCTGCGAATAGCTTCCTGCATAACAAACTACAAGTAAGAGAACAATAACATACAAACGTAGCACTTCATGACCGCTAGAAATGAAAAGATAAAGACAATGGCTAAGGCAAGTTAAAGAGCTAGGATCCACATGATTCAACGTCCCTCGGAATTGATATCTCTGTTATAGTGAAATCAGTTATAACTAAATACCATAAGTTTGCCAACAATTTCTATTAATAATCCGGGAACTATCTTCCTTTGACTCAATGTCAAACAGCAACCACCATAGGAAAAAAGAACAAAACCTCAAGCTCAGCGGCAGTAACAGGCTCATCATTCAGAAACTTCTCAGCGAGCACATCATCAACTTCAGAGACTGTCTCTATCAACTCTCGCCTCTTCTCCGCAACCAACTCTTCCATATCAGCAGGAATATCACCATCCACAACATTCTCACTGCAATTCATAGACAATCAAAAAATGTAAAACATAAGCAATTCTACCCAAAAAAAAAACGAGTATTATAGGTTTATAACACAAACCCGCTAGATCCATGGAAGAAAATAGCTTTCGAATGCACAAGGTCAATAAGACCCTTGAAATTTTCTTCTAGACCAATAGGCATTTGCACAGCTGCACTATGATGTCGAAGCTTAGCTCTTGCCTAGTAAGTAAAAAAAAAGGTTATAAAACCAGTAAAGCTAAGCTAACTCATTCCATAGGTTATATATAACAACATACTTGGCTCAACACTTTCCACGGATCAGCTCCCATTCTATCAAGCTTGTTGATAAACGCGACTCTCGGAACCTCGTACCTCCTCATTTGCCTGTCAACAGTAATAGACTGACTCTGCACACCACCAACACTGCACAGCACTAGAATCGCACCGTCTAGCACACGCAAAGCTCTCTCCACTTCAATAGTGAAGTCAACGTGACCAGGAGTGTCGATTATATTAACCTAACATCAATCAACCAACCAAAACAAACAACGAATCAGTTAATCTAGTGGCGCGCGTGTGTTAAAGCTCGAGACCAGAGTTCGATTCCCCCCAAACGCAAATTAATTCATTTCTCTCGATCTAACTATCTAACTCACCTTGTAATCCTTCCAGGTACAGTAGGTGGCGGCGGATTGGATGGTGATACCTTTCTCGCGCTCCAAGTCCATGGAGTCCATCTTAGCGCCGACGCCGTCTCTGCCTCTGACTTCGTGGATCTCGTGGATCCGGCCCGTGTAGAACAGCACGCGCTCGGTGAGCGTGGTTTTCCCCGAGTCTATGTGAGCCGAGATCCCGATGTTGCGGACCCTGTTCATCGACTCCTTCCACCATGGCTCCTTCTCGCCTTTCGCCGCGCGGGCGGCGTTCCCCGAGGAGAATTGTTGGCGGAGATGGAAGTCTCCGGAGAGAAGCGCGGCGGTGGGAGAGGACGACGAGGATGAGGAGCGTTTGCGAGATGAGAAGAGTCTCAGGAGGAGGTTAGGGGACGGAGATGGTGGGAACCTCGGCATTTTGGAGGAACGAGGGTTTTAGAAAATGGGTTTGAGTGTGAGAGCTTTTTTATTTCCTGTTTTTCTTGATTTAAAAATTAGAAAAAAAATAAAAGATATTTTGTTTTCGTCAACTCTAAAGGGCCATTACAAGAGGTGTCGGACTATATAGTACAAGGCCCATTAAGGGTTTATAGAAACAAATTGTAATCTCCATTTGATAGGCCATAAAAGACTCGTACCCTGGCTTTGCAAATGTCTCGACTGAGCGAACTTTGAAAACCAGAGAAAAAACCTAAAAATGGAAGCGGATCAAACGGTTCTTTGCCAATTGCTTGCCGTCGACCTCAGCGACTATTGCTACAGAGTTTGTTCTCGCTGCGAGAGAGTCCTCTCTCCTTCTTCCTCCTCGTTATGCAAATTCTGCAAATCTAACGAACCCAAGTTGCTCTACCGTATCCTCATGTCTGTAGTGACAGATACATCAGTTAAAACTGTCATCTGTTTTGATAGAGCTGCCACTGTTCTCTTCGGTTGCTCAGCCGATGAGTTCTTCCACTTCACCAAACTCAACCCTAAAGCCTCCGCATCTATGGTCAATCAGATCTTTGATGGAGAGATGTTTCGTATGACGTTGACTCGGCCTAAGAACCTTAATGCACAACACATGAGAGTGACTTCTGTTGTTCCCCTGAGATCAGGGTTTCAGCCAGCTATTGTTACACTGAGACAGCTCTGCTGCAAATAGAATTCTTCTTTTGAGGATTGTTCTACTATTTACTCGAAATAACTTGGTAAACATTTCAAGACTACGATGTTGTTTGATTGTTTAGAATAGATGTAGTGCATTATCACTAGTTCATACCGATAACTAAAATAAATAATTTACTTCCATATCCAAAGACATTCAGTGACCTCAAAAGTTAAGTTTAGTGAAATGTAAAAAAAAAAAGTACTAATGAACTTGTCTTAGGACAAACTTGCATCTGTAAAACCAACATTAATCAGCTGGTAAGAAAACTTCTCTGCACAAAAAACGTTAACAGCTTAGCGAGGATACGCAGCAGAGATGACAAAGGAATGTTTTCTAAAGAGGGACCATCTCGAGATCATTGTGTTGGCTTTTGGCAGATGATGGAGACGATGACGATGATGAAGAAGACGAAGCGTCTTTGTTCCCTTCCGTGTTCATTGCTTGAACGGGAGGAGGATCCATAGTAGTTGAAGACGAAGCATCTGCATCAGAGAGATGATTCCTCATCTCCCTGTGTTCTTGACACAGAGCGCACCAATGCAAGCAGCAGTGAACCATGCAGTGATCACACGGCGCATTCTGCAGTCACAATGATCAAATTCAGAGGATCATAGAGAATAAATGATCTGATGTGGTGGGTTTTAATTTTTTTTTTTTTTTTTTACCTTGAGATGATACTTCTTCTGGAGTTCTTGGCGGAACAAGCCTGAGTAGATTCCACACATCCACCACGCAAAGAAGAGGCCTTCGCATATGACGACTGTTGTTTGAGGATCAATGTAGCCACTAAAGAGTGCGGTTACGGCTGCAAGTGCCATTCCTCCCTCAACACAGACAGCATGGCACACACATGGTTGAGTCCAAGGAATCTCTTCCCTCACGGCTTCGATGTTACGCCCATAGAGTACACAGGGGCAAAAGAGACCAGTCCTGCCTGCAAAACCCCATACAAAGAAAGAGAATTCAAAAAACTAAGGATCATATGAAACAAAGAGGGAGGGAGGGCCTTACAGCTGTCGGGGTCTTCAGCGCAAGCAAAGATGCCAGTGGTCCAGTTTTCATCAGAAGGAGGTTCATAGGTTTCAGGAAGAACTTGCATACATTCATGGCACTTGCGAACGTTCAACTGTAAACAAAATTCATAACAGAAACGAAGGAAAGTGATTGTCATGATTTATAATCAATCAAGCTCTGTAGTACAAAATGCCACACTGCAATCACTCCATGGAGTTTATTTCTTAGAGTCTATAGCCCTTATTGATGCTGAAAGCAACATTTCAAAGCAAATAATGCTTAAAAGAAATCGCCAAGGTTCAGGATCTAATGCACGATATTGATTAGAAAAGTCGTATTATCAGAGACATCATATAGAGGTCTAGATCGAGACAGAATCAACAACAAACCCTAGCATCATCCGATGACGATACAGATCTGAAGATATATAACTAAAGAGGCCGAGATCGGAGTGCGTGAGAGAGGGAGAATGTGACCTGAGGAACATCTATGGGCTGGTTGAGTTCGCCGGGGGTGATATCTTCCACAGGAGCCTGCTCTTTCCTCAATTTCACGTAACGCGAAGCGGCGCTTCCCTCTGCCATCGAAACTGGTCAAGAAGAAAGGTCTGATTAGTCTCTCAAGAGAAATTTCTCCAAACGTTTCGAAATGCGTGAGTCGTCGTTTCTAATCATCCATCGATGTGAGAAAGTCTTTGATTTTCTAGAATTTAAGGAAACAAATCTGTATGTGTTCAAAAAAAAAAAAAGGAAACAAATCTATTTAAAATAATAATGGTAAGAATCTTTAAAATGGACACCACGTCGTCGTTTTATCCACTTATGGCGGTGTGCATTAATACTTCCTTAGAGAAGAAAGTTTCAAATTCAATGTTCATGAAAAGCTGATAACAACAACAACAAACCATGAAAGAGTTTCAAACGTGACCAATCAATATCCGAATTCCAAATGATACAAAAAGGTAAACAATCTTCAAGGTTGTGAATTGTTGTGTACTGAGGATCAGACATCTCTGCTACAAAAAAAGACATTTCATGGAAATTTGTATCAAGACATCCAGTGCTTTGGAGCCATCATCAGTTCACGGTCACCAGCAGAGCCCTGAGATGCGATCTTTTGAATCCGAGATGAGAACTCCTCTGCCTGTTGTCAATGATTTTTAAGTTACACAATTTGTATAGTTTAGAAGACAATTCATTAACCAACAAAATAAAAGTAACAAAAACTTACTTTCTCATCAATCCACATCAAGGAACTGAGTTGATTGTTCAAGATCCTGACTACTACATCCAATGGATTCATCCCATCAACTGCTTCTAGTTCTCCACCCTATTTCACATATACACAAAAACAGTTATGTTATTGTTGTTGTTGTATAACTAAAATTCACAATAGCATATGGTAAGTCATCATGCGTGTATATTCACAGGACAAGTAGAATTCGCAATGGCATATGATAGGTTATGATGTATGTTCACATGAAAAGTAAAAGCGTATGATGTATGTCTACAGGACAAGAGAATGTAAAATTTACAATAGCATATGATATCATGTATGTATGGGTCACAGGACAAGTAAAAGTTGCAATAGCATATGATAGGTTATGATGTATGTTCACATGAAAGGGAATAGTGTACCTGGTTTGCATTTACGGATTGAATTATCGATCTGATTTGTTCAGTCATATGCTCCAGTTCTCTTTCCACAAGCTCAGACTGTTCATACCTGAAAAAATGAAAACAATTCTATCTTTTAAAGCATATATCAGGCAAGGATGTCACTGTGAGGTACGTTTGATGAATCATGAAAGGAAACCATGGACAAGGGAATGAATACGATATGATCTTCACAACAAATTAGAAATAATACGAATGCAGAAAAGTGATGGTTGTGTAAAGACTTGAGAGTTCTCACATCGCATCTCTTGTTGATGCTGCTTCGTCGTCGAGAAGCGATTTGCGCTCGTCATTATATATACGCTCAGCCTCCTCCTCCATGCTTTTCAAAGCTTTGTCAACCTGAACACACAAGTAAGGAGTCCACATAATTTACATAGCCCATTTTGGAATCAAAACGCATAACAGTCATGCATATTAGAATAGCGCACAAATGATTCACACTGCACGATACAGCTCCTAGTTTTACAGCATACCTCTTGTTGATGAGTGTCGATTAATTCCAGCTGTCTCTCCAAACTAGACTGTGTTTCAACCACTTTTGCAACTTCAATCTATTTGTTGAGCAAGGACACAAAAAGTATGAGCTAACTATACAATAGCTTAACATACATAATCAGATGTAAGCTTAGAACAATGAAGATTAGAAAAAAAAAAGATTCCAAGAGACTCCACCTCAAGCCTCAAAAGAACATCACGGTTCTGCAGGATCCGCTTATCCCATTCAGCTATTGCATTTGCCTGTTTCCGGAATCTCCCTGTACGCTCTTCTAGCTCGGTATTCCACTCCTTGATAATCTTCAAAACGCCAAAGAGAGACATTTGAACATTATATAAATATAATAACACGTCAAGAAAATAATAAAACATAAGAGGGTAAATAATAAATATATACCTCCTCAACAGTTTTGCCAGTTATTTCAGATGGCAATTTGGGAGCACCAGCCAGTGGAGCTGCAACAGTTGTTGTGCTTGTCCTACAAACAAGAAACACAAAAGGAAATATCAGCAACAAACAAACAATGGTGAAAGCAGTTGTAGCAGATATAGCCGTAAACATCATATATGAGAAGAGAAGAGCAGAGAGATTACCCACTAGTGGAAGCCACAACAAGTGATGTCTGCGTCGTAGTAGCAGTAGTTGATGCTGCCTGGGGTACAGCAAAAGCAGTAGTTGCAGCAGGAGAAGTCGAGGTGGTAAAACCAAATGCTGTAGCAGGGGAAGTAGCCGGAGTAGTGTTGGCTGCAGATGAGCCCACACCAAAAGAAGGGAACGTCGTTGTAGAAGCTGCAGCTGAGGAAGATGGTGCACTAGTCGCAGCGGGAGTCGAAAAGGACGTGGTGGTGGTGGTTGCAGTAGAGAACAGTGCTGGGGATGTGGTGGATGGAGGAGCTGAGCTTGCGGTTGAAAGGTTAAACCCCGTAGAAGATTGAAAGCCTGAACTTGCGGGTGTAGCAAATGAGAAGGAGGAAGATGATGATTGTGAAGGAGCAGAAGCGGAGGTAGCAGTGGTGGTTGAACTTCCTGTGCTTTTCAAGAAAGAGAGTCCGGTAGAAGCTGAGGCGGGAGAGGGATTGGTTGTTGTGGAGGATGAAGTGACGGTGGAAAATCCAAATGGGGATGGTGATGAAGAAGCTGCTGCTGCGCCTGACAAGGACGATGCGAAGAGAGACGGTGTTGAACTGGCTGACGTAGTAGATGATCCGAAGATGGACTGAGATGAACCGGTGGCTCCAAAGATGGATGGTGAGGAGCCAGAAGCTGAGGACGCAGCCGCACCGAAGATTGACGGTGAGGAGCCAGAGGCCGATGACGCAGCCGCCCCGCCAAAGATTGAAGGAGAGGAACCAAAGGCTGATGACGCAGCCGCCCCGCCAAAGATTGACGGTGAGGAGGCAGAGGCTGATGAGGACGGAGCCGCAGCGCCGAACAGGGAAGGTGTGGAGGCGGTGGCTAAAGATTGTGCGCCGAAAAGAGAAGCGGTTGAGCCAGGGGCCGATGAGGAAGTCCCGAAGAGAGGAGAACTCGAGCTGGCCGCAGAGGAAGGAGCGGAGAATAAAGACGAGGAAGATCCAAAGAGGGATGTTGAACCACTGGCTGGCGCTGGCGCTCCGAACGGAGATGGTGCTGAAACAGTCGCAGAAGAAGAAGCACCAGGCTGAGAAGCCGATGAAGTTACGAATCCGAAAGGAGAAGAGCCAGGAGAAGCCGCAGAAGTAGAAGATCCAAACAGTGAGGGAGCAGAACCAGACGAAGACGCAGTAGAGGATCCGAACCCGAATCCGGTGGATGCGGGGGCTCCAAATCCAAATGACGGAGCTGCGGAGGAAGCTGGAGTCGATGCGGTGGACGCGGTGGCTCCAAATCCAAACGATGGAGATGAAGCAGGAGCCGATGCACTGGCGGAAGCTCCAAATCCAAACGATGGAGTTGCGGAAGAAGCAGGAGCCGATGCGCTGGCTCCAAATCCGAACGATGGAGTCGTGGAGGAAGCAGGAGCCGATGCGGAGGCTCCAAATCCGAACGATGGAGTCGTTGAGGAAGCGGGAGCCGAAGCGTTGGCTCCGAATCCAAATCCGGTGGATTGATTGAAGGAGAAAGCTAACGGAGATGAGGTGGATGAAGCAGACGAGGAGCTTGCGACGGAGGAAGATCCAAACAAGGATCCTCCTCCACCGGTGTTCGATTGACCAAACGAGAACCCAGACATTGCGTTTTTCTCGTTAATCTCCACCGGAGCTAGGGTTTGTTTGAAGAAGGTTGCTTCGCTTCTCTTCGCCGGTGTTTCAAAACTTAAAGGAGGTTTTGCGAAAGAAACCCTCTGAGGAATAGAGAGGCTTTATGGTTAGTAAAGATGGAGAGTGTGGTCAAATGAGAGGGACAAACCAAAAAATGAAAATTAATAACCGTCGGCCAGGCCCATTAAGTATCATAGAAAACGACGTCGTATACTCGAGCCTTTAATCAAATTATCGGTTTTCACGAACCGGTCCTCTGCCCTAAGCGGTAAACAAAAAAAAATATATATCAAAAGACAGTTCACCGCCAAAAAAAGTCCTCTCGACGATGGAGTACGAACGGCGACTCGAAGCGGCGACCAACATCATACTCACCGCGAATTCACAAGCAAGCCACGCGCCTCCAGATTTCAAAAAGTTCGGAGTCACAGCGACTCTAAAGCCTCACCAAGTAGAAGGAGTCTCTTGGCTTATACACAAATATCTCCTCGGCGTCAATGTCGTTCTCGGTAAAATCTCCTATTCCTTCTTCCGATACAAATCAAAAGGTTAAACCGATTCGATCAATTCTCGGTTTCTAAATTGCAGGAGACGAGGTACCATACCAACAACGTCTTTTTGAAATGCTCTCTTTGTGATTGTATCTATGTTTAGTCTAATCGAAGAATTGAGCAGATGGGATTGGGGAAGACTCTACAAGCAATTTCTTTCTTGAGTTATTTGAAGTTTCATCAAGGACTGCCAGGGCCATTTCGTAAGTCAATGAGATCTTCTGCTTCTTTAGGACAAGTTCTGACTAGGCCTGGGCAATTTGGGTATTGATCCGGGTTGGATAATTCGGGTGGGTATCAGTTAATCCGGTAGGGGCTAGAGGATCCATATAGGAATCATCAAATTTTCAGGTTGGATTGATTCTTTAGGTTTCACAGCTCGGGTAATGATCCGATAGTAAATTAGGAACTAGAAAATACCTGGAAAAAATTTGGTTCTGGTTTGGTTATTTCCGGTATTTGAAATCAAATATAGAAATATAGAGTATTTCGAGTAAAATGTAAATAATTAGGATGATTCCAATAAAACTCTCAGGTAATTCGAGTTATTTTGGATATTTCAGATAAAATTATGCGGATACTTTCAGATAATTTCGGTTAATTTGTTTTTTTCTTCAAATTTTTGGATACCTATAGTTGATTTTTTAAACTACATATATATTTTGTTATTGGTTGTCAGTTCTGTCATTTCAGATATAGAAATATATGAATTGTTCCTGGTTCGGTTATTTCAGTTAGGTTCGGGTTTGGGTTTTCGGTTCGTGTTTTTTTTGCCTAGGCCTAGTTCTGATGTTGTATTGGTTAATGCTCTGTCCTTATTTTGGCAGTTGTGCTTTGTCCCTTGAGCGTGACGGATGGTTGGGTGTCTGAGATAAATAGGTTCACTCCAAAACTTGAAGTTCTTAGGTATGTTGGTGATAAGGATTGCCGTAGGGAGTTGCGTAAGGTGATGTACGATCATGTCAACAAGAGTTCTAAGGTGAGAGAGTAAAAGCTTTTGTCTTTCTCAAGAACTTGGGGTTTAGCAGCTGTGTGTAGTTATATTGTTCTGTTTGTTCTTTTTCAGGGATCTTTGTTACCGTTTGATGTGTTGTTGACAACGTATGATATAGCATTGGTGGATCAAGACTTTCTGTCTCAGATTCCGTGGCAGTATGCTGTAATTGATGAAGCTCAAAGACTCAAGAATCCAAAAAGTGTATGGTGCTTAACTAGAAAACTTCATTGAGCTGTGAACTGAATGATAGATCATTGGTTACTAGATACTGTAGGAATTCAAGATTAGCTTCCACTCATTCCACACATCCCTTGTGTAGCTGTTTATATGGATTTATGATACTTTGGTGGAAGCCATCTCTTTAGGATTATATAGTTAAAATCTGTTTGGTTAGTACTTTGGTTTTACACAAATTGGCTTTATGGACGTTTGATCTTGGGCGCTTATTCTGAAAAAAAGGAGTTGCTTATGTCACAGGTTCTGTACAATGTTTTACTTGAACAATTTCTCATCCCACGGCGTCTCTTGATTACTGGCACGCCTATTCAGAACAATCTTACTGAACTTTGGGCTCTGATGCATTTTTGCATGCCACTAGTTTTTGGGACTCTGGACCAGTTCCTTTCCGCATTCAAAGAGACTGGCGAGTCTTTATCAGGTTGGCTTTCTAGTGCTATGTGCACTCTGACGTTTATGTGTTGATATTCATTCATCCAGAAGATGTAAAAGGGATCAACTGACATATAAATTCCCTCTGTTGCCAAAACAGGTCTCGATGCATCAAATGTCAAGGAAACATATAAGAGTTTGAAGTTTATCTTAGGTGCCTTTATGCTACGGCGTACAAAATCTTTGCTAATTGAGTCTGGGAACCTGGTGCTACCACCTCTCACGGAGCTAACTGTGTAAAGTCTTGTATTTCTTTTGGCTAATCTGTTCCAGTAAAAGTATTTGCAGGGCTCTATTTATATCTTATTGTTCTGTCCTTTTTTTCTCTTCATAATAGAATGGTTCCGCTCGTCAGTCTTCAAAAGAAGATATATACCTCAATATTGAGGAAAGAGCTTCCAGGGCTTCTCGCACTTTCTTCTGGAGCATCCACTCATACGTCTTTGCAAAATATTGTGAGCTAGTTTCTCATGTTTACTAGTATCAAGTAGCTCAAGTTTTTTTCATAAATGCTTTGGTTATATTCAGTGAAATTATGCAATTTTTTTTTTTCATTTCTTGATTTGTTCCCTTGAGTAGGTGATACAGCTCAGAAAAGCATGTAGCCACCCTTACTTATTTCCAGGTATTGAACCGGAACCTTTTGAAGAGGGTGAACACCTCGTTCAGGTATTTTAAAGGCTTATTGACTATCCGAACAATCAATGCTATCTAGTATAAAAGTTTTGTACATTAACAATTGCGTTCCGACAGGCGAGTGGTAAGCTTTTAGTTTTGGACCAACTGCTCAAGAGGCTCCATGATATTGGACATCGTGTCCTCTTATTTTCCCAAATGACCTCTACACTTGACATTTTGCAGGTTTCGTCATATAGCTATTTTGTTTTCCTATAACCCCTGTGCAATGGTAGATTGCACTGACATGTAGCTTATATTTAAATACAGGATTTTATGGAGCTTCGTAAATATTCTTATGAGCGTCTTGATGGATCAGTACGGGCTGAAGAACGTTTTGCTGCGATAAAGAGTTTCAGCGCGAAAACAGAAAGAGGATTGGATTCTGAAGCTGATGCCAGCAATGCCTTTGTTTTCATGATCTCAACAAGAGCAGGAGGAGTGGGTTTGAATCTTGTTGCTGCTGATACTGTTCGTCATCTTTGGCCACTTTCCTTATTATATCAACATTGAGAGAATTACGTATGATTTGCTGGTAGTTCTTATTTATAGTGTTCTTTAATATGCAGGTTATATTTTATGAACAAGATTGGAACCCGCAGGTGGATAAGCAAGCTTTGCAACGAGCTCATCGGATTGGACAAATCAGTCACGTGCTTTCTATAAACCTCGTGTCTGAACATACTGTGGAAGAGGTAAGTGGTAGTCTTTCCATTTAGAAAGTCATCTGAATGTATTATCAAAACCTAAATGCGTGTCTGTCTATTCAGGTTATTCTGAGGAGGGCAGAGAGAAAGCTGCAGCTTAGTCATAACGTTGTGGGAGATACTGTGGAAGAGAAAGAAGAAGATCGTGGTGATTTGCGGTCCCTAGTGTTCGGTTTACAAAGGTTTGATCCTGAGGAGATTCAGAACGAAGAATCCGATAACCTGAAACTGGTGGAAATCAGTTCTCTTGCTGAGAAAGTTGTTGCAATTCGTCAAAACGTTGAACCGGATAAGGAAGCAAGGAAGTTCGAAATCAACTCGAGTGAGACTGTGAGAGGAAGTTCATCATCTGCTGCTAATGTGTATTCCGAGCTTGATGAAGCTTCTTACCTTTCATGGGTTGAGAAACTGAAGGAAGCATCGCGATCAAGCAAGGACGAGAAAGTTATGGAGTTGGGAGATAGAAAGAACGTGTCTGAGGAGAGGCATGTCAGAGTTGAAGCTGCAAGGAAAAAGGCAGAAGAGAAGAAGGTAGCAAATTGGGAAGCAAATGGTTATGAGTCTTTGTCTGTGGAAGAGCCAATCTTCCCTGAGGACGTTGACTCTAGTTCAGATGCAGGATCTGTTCACTTTGTTTATGGAGACTGCACGAAACCATCAACCGTCTCTCAGCAGGAGCCAGCAATCATATTCAGGTAAACTTCCATTTTTAATTTTTCTACTAAAACACCAAATATGAACTCTGAAGCTTCCAAATACTGATAAATGGCAGCTGCGTTGACGACTCTGGAAACTGGGGACGTGGAGGAATGTTTAATGCTCTATCAAAACTGTCTAGTACTGTACCCGATGCGTATCACCGAGCATCTGAGTTTAAAGACCTTCACCTTGGAGATCTGCACCTCATTAAAATTGATGGTAAGTTCTGTTTACCTTTTGGTGTTTCTAACCTTCTCATTTTTTTCTCCGTGTTGTGCAGACAATGATGAGCAACAAGACACAGAAGAAGGCAACAAGACACAGTTCTGGGTGGCACTTGCAGTAACACAATCTTACAGACCGAAGCGTAAAGTCCCGCGTAGTAGCATTTCGATTCCAGACCTTGAACGTTGCTTGGCCAAAGCTTCATTCTCTGCTTCTCAGAAATCAGGTATATATAGAAAAAGAAAATTACTTCATTGCCTTCTTTGGAGAAACTGTTCCCAAAGAGCATAACGTTTTTTCTCCCTCTCATTCTGATATTGTCCTCTCTCTTTATAAAGCTTCGCTACACATGCCACGTATTGGTTACCAAGACGGATCAGATAGATCTCAATGGTACACTGTTGAGCGTCTTCTCCGCAAATACTCATCCATCTTTGCCGTCAAAATATTCGTGTAAGTTATTTGTTATGTATTTCTTCTGAGATTACAGAGTGGAGGCTAAATGATCAACAAATTTCATCTCACTTTGGTTTCTGTTGCTTTCTTGCAGGTACTATTACCGTCGATCTCCCTAATGCGCTCAGCTCAGGTCTCATACTTTGTGTGCTTACTACTTGCTCTGTGTTAACAAATGTTGTAAGAATGGAATGTACAAGAACGTAATTACGGCGTCGTTTGGTTCTCTGTGTGTGTGTTATATAATTGGGCCCATCAGTAGCCCAGCCAATATGATAAAATAACTGTCTTTCTAATATATTCGCCTCGTCTCATCTTGATCTCTGTGCCAAGTTACACGTGTTTCATTCACACAGCCTCTTGTTTCCACGCGGTTATTTCTTTGTTTATTCAAGAGGTTTATTTTTTATTTTTTACCCGCGGGTTAAGAAATGATCCGAAGAAGATAGAAGGGAAGGTGGCTCCACCTTGTGGCGTATGTTTCGTTTTGATCCCACATTCCTTAAGCTCCAGGTACCAAATCCACTCTTCCTGTATTCTGATTCTTAAATCTTTCTACGTGATTCTTCTTCCCTGCAATCGGTTCTTCGCGATTTTTGTGATTGTTGTTTCGGTTCCTGCCATCCATCAACCTCGTTTTTTAATTGTTATCTGTAATCGATTAGAGAATCTAGGGTTTAGGGTTAATTGGAAAACTGGAGATTCTAATTTTTTTCTCAATTTCGTGTTTTCTTATCCGTAATCGAGACTCTTCTTCCCGCTTGATTCCTACGTTTAGTAACCCCAAGTATTGAAAATGATGATTTGGGGAAGTAGGCGTAGGCAGGAGTCTTTGAATAGGTACCTGATTATGTGTGTGTGTTTGTGTATGTTGTTAGAAACTGATCACAATGGGAGAAGCTGGTCGACCCAGAGAGGGAGAATCTACGTCCACGCCTCTAGTTGTAAGTATTGTCACTTCATCAACATAGTAACAATGTATTGATTCATCTATGCATACGAGGAAAGAAAGTAAACATTAGCCTTTTATTTTATTTTTGGGAGTACAGGGCGGTGGAACTGGGGACAATGTGGCTGCGCCACAACTGTTTACTTCTTTACCAGCTCTTAATGAAGCCGCTTCTTATATAAACCAAGCAACCTCTTACTTTGGGAGCTGTTTTTCTGACTATTCAGGTACCTACCTACCTTTTGTTTCCCTCTCTATAGATAATCTATGTATTCAGCATACTTTTTTCAACGTTTATCCGCTGTGCTTTCGTTGTGGAAACGAATAAATAAATGGCTTATATTGCATTGCTTTTATGTCTTTTTATTTCACACATTGTATAACTCAGGAATTCGCCGTTTTTTCCATTATTTTTCTTCAGTGGAGTACGGTGGTCAAGATTCGTGTAACTCTCTTTCCCGCCCCCATGAGTTGCTACGATCAACACCAGGAGGTGATGGGAGTTCCCCAGTAAGCGTATGCGTCACTCCTGGTCAAAGGTGTTCAACTTCTTCAGAGGCATCTACTTCTACTGCAGCCAGTAGTCCATCAAGGGAATCTACAGAGACTCTGTCGCAGGCGTCAAATGCAATAGTGACATCGAATGGTGTAGGTTTTTATGGAATTTCCATGTTCCAAGGGTATGTAATCTTTTCTGTATGACAAAATAGTAATGAAAAAATTCTGATACCTGAAGAATCTGACACTGGTGATGATTCATCTCCTTGTTTTCTTTTTATCAGGCTCATTGAGCGGGCACGAAGGACAGTCCGTGGCTCGGCAGATGACATAGGATGGTTGCAGCGTGACCCTGAGATGCCTCCTGTTGAAGATGGAACTGATAGGTTCAATAAAATCCTGGAAGACATCGGGTATGGATTCACTGTAGTAGTTCCATGTTTTAAGTGCTTTGTATCTTTGTACTTTACTGTTCTAACATCTTACTGAATGGTTACGTTGATTGGGTTTTCGTTTCCAGGCATGGTGTACACAGGCTTCCAAATACTCTGGTGTATTTGTTGGTTCCAGGTACCACTCACTACTTATTTTTATTCCTCCCATCTACTTTAGACTTCTTTACTATAATTTTTTGAAGAAAAGCAAAACTTTCAGGTCTATTCAGCAATCATGGACCTCTTTATTTTGTGGATACAAAAACGAAATTCTCAAAGATGGGTTTGGCCTGTCACATTGCAAAGATTCACAGCGAGGTAACTAACTCAACTTAATACAGTAACGTTTGGTGTATGTAGTAGCATGCTGATATACCTGAAAAAATGTTTCTATAACAGTCTTCGGTTGAGAAAAATGCGAGGGAGATAAAGGAATACATAGAGGAACTCTGTTGGGGATCTAACAAAAAGGTTCTACTTCTTGGTCATAGCAAAGGAGGTATAGATGCAGCAGCTGCTTTATCACTATACTGGCCTGATCTAAAGGATAAAGTCGCTGGGTTAGTATTAGCACAGAGTCCATACGGTGGAAGTCCAATAGCTACAGACATCCTCCGCGAGGGACAACTCGGTGATTACGTCAATTTGAGAAGGCTCATGGAGATTATGATCTCCAAAGTTATAAAGGTTTGCAACAACAACAACAACTCTCGTCTTGATCTGACAAAATTTCATTTCATATTCTGATGAACTCCTTGGAACAAATTAATGAAGGGTGACATTCAAGCGTTGGAAGATTTAACTTACGAGAGGAGAAAAGAGTTTTTGAAGAATCATCCGCTCCCCAGAGAACTCCCCACGGTTTCATTCCGCACAGAAGCTAGCATTAGCCCAGCGGTTCTCGCCACTTTATCACACGTGGCGCACGCCGAGCTTCCTCTGACGAACCAAGCCACGAAACTCCCGGTGGTAATGCCGCTCGGTGCTGCAATGGCTGCTTGCGCGCAGCTGCTTCAGGTCAGATACGGAGAGAAGAGCGACGGGCTGGTGACTTGCTGCGACGCAGAGGTTCCTGGCTCCGTGGTGGTTAGACCAAAGCGTAAACTAGACCATGCGTGGATGGTGTACTCGTCGTTGAACGAGGTTCCTTTAGAAGCTGATGCTGCTCAAGTCTGTGAAGCTCTCTTGACTTTGCTTGTTCAAGCCGAGGAAGAGAAGCAACGTAGAGCCGCTACGAAGAACGATTAATATATAAACGTTCTTCTTCTACCACACAAAAAAAAAAACTTTACATTGTGTTCTTTCTACTTACAGTTCGCGCACTGTGGTATGTGTATGTCATTGTATTTGTTTTTTCTATAGTATTACTGAAGATTTTATTTAGAGAAGTGATAACGAGATGAGCTTATTAATCCAGATGAAACACGCGATCGTACGGCTGAGATAGCTTTCAGATTCTATGGACGGACATAATAATGTTATTTCCCGAATTACCCCTCAGATATTCACAAAACTACAGCAACAAACCTTAACTCCGTCTCTCTCTCTCTCTCTCTCTCGTTTTCTCTGAGTGCTGTTGTGTTGGGGAGAGTGCTTTTGTAGCATCAGTCGAACGAATGATCAGACAAGAAGGTGTTATTGTGTAAGAGAAAAATTAGAGTTGTACGACCTGTGAGAGAGGTTAGGGTTTCTTTTCTTTATTCTAGGGGGTGGGGTGGGGAGCTGAGGAATTGAATTTGTTCTGGGTTTGAATCAATCACGTAGCTTCTTTGGTTAGTCATAGATCGTTTTAGGGTTTGAAAGTTGGGTTTTTGTGTGTTGTGGAGAGTTTCCTCCCTCCACTCAATCGGAAAGCTTTGTGCTTTCCTTGTTGGGCGATTCTAGGGTTTTCATTAGATGGCGAGCACAGGCGAGAAGCGTCACTTTAGCTCCATATCACACACAGAGGCTGCTGCAGCCGCCGTTAAGAAACAGCCCTTCTTCTGGCCCTCCTCCGAAGACAAGGTTTCTTCCTTTTCATCTCCCCCTTGTGCATGCCCTTTACATATATATCTCCATAGTTTACTAATCTAATCAAATGATTCTTGGTTAGATTTTAAGCTCTTAGATTCTCATATGCCAAAGCTGAATGTCTTTCTTTACTACTTGTTACCTTTTTTCTTGATGTCAGTTTTGATACTAACCATGAGTCCACGCCTCTAATGTGAACTTTCATGAGTTTGTTAAAGAAACTACTTTTGGGAGCAAATGATATAAAGTGCATTCTCTATTTCTGTCTCTTAAGAATTTCTCTTCTTGTTTGATACAGCTTGATACTGCAGTCCTTCAGTTCCAAAATCTGAAGCTGTCACAAAAGCTAGAGGCTCAGCAGGTTGAGTGTTCTATTCTTGAAAATAAGCTTTCTCAGATCAAGGGTAAACAATCTCCATACACTTCCAATTTGAAGTCTGTTCATAAGTCTTGGGAAAAGGTAACACTCTTAGAATCTGCTTTGGCCTTCTGACACATAAACTTGAATCCCCTTCCTAACTGATCACACAAAACTCAGTTGTAAAAAGGCCTCTCTAACTAGTGCTTTTGTAGCAGCTTACAGATGCAGTGGAATCATACTCCATCCGAGTGAGTAGTTCAAGCAGTGGATCTCGTAGTTCTCTAAACAAGGAGGGTATGAACTGCTTGGCTACATCTCTCTTTCTACCTTCTGTTGATGCTACTTGTGTGATAACACTTATGTCTTGCTGCGCAGATGGGTCTTCTCCGGATATCAAAGACGATTTCATCAACCGTCTACTTGAAACCGGTGCCACTGAGAGCTCCTCATCCAATATCTGCTCAAATGGGACGGAAGAAAATACAGGGAACAATGCATCATCAAGTCAGGTGACGCAAACCTTGCATAACCTAGTAGCTGCGACCAATGATATAAGGTGTATAAAGGATGAACTGTATCCCACAGTTCTCAGAACCGGTCTTGATAAAGGTATTATTACTTTCCACTTCAATCGATTTTCAGCCTGTCCTGGTTTCTTATTACTATTATTATAATATTAACAACCCTGGTCTTATATGGAATTGCATTATATTCTAGATTTGTGTGGTCATCAAGCGCTGAATGAGTTGGAATCAGAAGTTAAAGGCTTCAGAGCGGTTCTAGATGATGTACTTGTGAAGTTCAAATCACTTTCTAGAGAATTGCAGAGCTATCGAGATGCTGATGCTAAAGTTAGAGCAGACCTTAGACGAATAAGAGGTAGCTACGTAGTCTCTTCTCAATTGGAACATTGATTGTTAAATGCTAGTCTTCACATGGGCACTGTTAGATGCATTCATTCTAAAAGATTACCATATTTTGTGTTTCTTGAAGGGGAGCTAGAGGATGAGGTCGTGGAGCTTCAACAATGTAATGGTGACTTGTCGGCGCTGAGAGCGGAAAGGGATGCAACAGCAGGGGCGTTCTTCCCGCTGTTGAGCCCTGGAAAGAAGCTTGCTAGCAGCGATAAGATAAAGGATAAACAAAGGGATTTGCAAGACATGGAAAGGGTTCTGAAAGAGTTAACGGTATTATTATCTTCCTTTTGGTTTTGTGTGTGTTCATTGGTAATGCTAGGAGTGTTGGTTTAATAGCAGCCAGGATTCTATAGGTCCTGGCTTCAAGCAGGCTACAAGAGCTGAAAGCTCTTCATGAAGAGAGGACAAAGATTCTTGAAAAAATGAGCATTTTGCAGGTAAGTTTATTGATTTAATACCTGTATGGAAAACTTGTAGTAATGTAGCTTCTTCCTCTTTGCTAAAACTGATATATAAGTTTCCTAACAGAAGAAGTCAAAGTCAGTGAGGAGCATCTCATCTTCTCAAGCATGCCTTTCTTTGAAAGACCAGCTGAAAAAATCTAAAGAAGCAGTGTTCAAGTATATGGCCTTACTTGAGAAATTCCAGGTTATATTTGTGGATTGCCATTTTCATTTTCATTTTTTGTACGTATCTTCATGATTGTCTCGTGAAAGCTTATCTATGAAAATTTCAGGTTGAAAAAGATAGTATTTTCTGGAAGGAAAGGGAACTGAATATAAAAAACGAACTAGTTGATGTTTCTCGAAGGACTGCTTCTGTTACTGATTCTAGAATGGCTTCTTTAGACGTGGAGATACAGAAACAGTTGGATGAAAAAACGAGGATCAAGACTAGGTTGGGTAACATTCCAAAAGAGCGAGGTAACAACACACATTGGTCAATCTCTCATTACTTTGGAGTCTCTGATTAAGTGATCTTGTATATGTCAGGTAGAAAAGAAATCTTTGCAGATATGAAGGCATTAGTATCTTCGTTCCCAGGGGAAATGGGTTCTATGCGAAGTCAATTGGAAAACTATAAAGAGACTGCTGGTGGTATTCATTTTCTGCGGGCTGATGTTCAGTCCCTCTCCGGGGTTTTATGTAGGAAGGTGAGCTAATTGATCTTGAACAGTGTTTGCTGTTATAGTTTTGTTTGTTTGCTTAGTTAATAGGCTTAATTGGTGAAACAGGCAAAAGAATGTGAAGCGTTGCATCTGAGATCAGCTGGTTATACTTCTCAGCTACGTGATCTTAATGCTACGGTATGATGCATTACATTGGTACTCTTAAAATCCGATTCATACTATTCAAACTGGATTAAACCATTCTAAAATCTGTTTAAATCTATCTAATTTATTTTAAATCTGTTAAATCAAGTAATAATGTTAGTACGAATCCAGGAAGTTTTGGTTAGCGAATATGTAGTTGTTATGTTCTTTACTTTTAAAGTAACGTCATGCAGGTTCGTGATCTGAAGAACAGTCACGAGGAGCTAAAGTTGTTTCTGGACATGTTTAAACGCGAGTCAACTGATCCGAGGTAAGCACAATTAGTTATATGTAACAAATCCAATGATCGATAACAACGCACAATTTTGAGATCTGATCTGTTACAACAGTTTCATCATATTCTACGAAGTTTTTCTCTTTTGGTTGTGTTAGAATTTTGTTCATTGTCCTTTCTTAGCTCAACACTCGGTTTATTAAAATGTGCATTGCTCTAAGAATCACTATGGGATATTTTTGCTATTGGCAGGGACATAGCTGAAGCCAAGGAAGAGGAGTACAAGGCCTGGGCTCGTGTTGAAAGTTTGAAATCCTCCCTTGATGAGCAGAATCTCGAATTGCGCGTCAAGGCAGCAAACGAAGCTGAAGCTGTATCTCAACAAATGTTGGCTGCTGCGGAAGCTGAGATCGCTGATTTAAGACAGAAAATGGATGACTGTAAACGGTGAATAAATTAATGGCATTCATCTGCAATTTAGAAGACGCATTGCATATTATCACTGACAAGGGATCTGTTTTTTTTTTCCTCCATGTTTCAGGGATGTTGCAAAGCATTCTGATATATTGAAATCCAAAAATGAGGAACATGGAACATATCTTTCTGAAATACAGGTTTTGGCTTATGAAGTTTCTTGTCTCTTTGTTTGTAACATGTTTTCTTAAAAACGTTGATGTTTGGGGGTATCGATTTACAGTTAACTATCTTCTTTTAGACAATTGGAAGTGCCTACGAGGACATTGTACCACAAAACCAACAGCTTTTACTCCAAGTCACAGAGAGGGACGACTATAACATCAAGGTATATCCAAAAAACTCTTCTTCTTTTTTTATGTTTTGCAAGATCTGTTACTTGAATCCGATTGTTAGATAATCTTTTTCTTTTTGCTCGTCTGTTGTTGTTTCAGCTTTTCTTGGAAGGCATAACTTCAAGACAGATGCAAGATGCTCTGCTAATAGATAAGTACATCATGGATAAGGATATTCAGCAAGCCAGTGCATCAGCCAGTTTCCTCTCCAAGAGATCCTTAAGAATTGAAGATCAGGTATATTTTTTTTCATGCCTGTACTCAAATTGTAGAGAACCTCCTTTCTGACTCGAAATGTCTTGTTTCTTGCAGATGAGGCTGTGCACAGATCAGTATCAGAGACTAGCGGAAGATAGATACCAAAAGTCAATCACTCTTGAAAATCTGCAAAAGAAACGTGCAGATGTTGAGAATGGCTTGGAACAAGCTAGGTCAAAGCTTGAGGAGTCGCATTCTAAAGTTGAGAAAAGTCGGGTGGAGTATGGTGTATTGGAACTGGAGCTGGAAACCGAAAGGTAAACGAGTCACTCTTCGAGAGTCAACACAGACACCACAAGCAAGTGTTGGTTGCTTAAGTTAACGTTTCTCTTGTGCGTTACAATATATCAGGTTCAATAGGAGAAGGATAGAGGAGGAAATGGAAACAGCGAAAAAGAAAGTTTCTCGTCTTAGGTCTCTGATAGAAGGATCATCAGCCACTCAAAAACTAAGACAAGAACTCTGTGAATTCAAAGAGATCTTGAAGTGTAAGGCATGCAACGATCGTCCAAAAGAGGTAAATAATGACTCACTCTGCTCAAGTAATGCTTCTTTGTTTGAATCTACTGATTTGGTTTTGGTCTTTTTGTCTTGATGAATAAAACAAAGGTGGTGATCACGAAATGCTGCCATTTGTTTTGCAACCCATGTGTGCAGAAGATCACAGGAACTAGACAAAGAAAGTGTCCTACTTGCTCAGCAAGTTTTGGACCCAACGATATCAAGCCTATCTACATATGATGCTGATGGTGATGCACATGGAACAAACCTTTTGTTTTTTGTTTTGTTTGTTTTGTGCTCTCAAACTACTCTTTCAAAAAGAGAGAAAAATAGATAAAATCATAGCTTATAAACGCATATATACAGTTAAGCTCATTTTATATAAAGAGTACATTTGTTCCAATCTATTTGCTTCCACATTCATTGTGTAGTCTGCTTAAACAAGTAAGGATGTCTTGGGTATAGAGAATAGGAAGGTGGCTCATACACTTCTTGTTGGAGTGAATGTAGTTGTGCAAATGTGTAGAAAATTTTGATCCACATTTTCATTTGGAATGGAATAACTATTTCACTTTTCCTTTCTTTTTGTTTTTAAAATTTATTTATTTATTTCCTTTTCTTTTGAGAACATGATCATTGGTATTACTGCATATGCTCTTTTCTTTTTTCTTTTTCCCTTCAAAATGGCTGAGTTGTGAAAAAATAAATAAAAGCTAATTATTTGCACCATTTGCTCTTAGTTATTCTTCTTCTTGTTATTATTGTTTTTCTGCTATTGTTCCAGTTTTGTCTTTCTAATTGCTTGCTTTTTCTTTTTAGCCACTTTATTCGTAAAGATAAAGATCACATGTTTCAGCTCCATCCTGGCTTTGTCTCCTCATTTCATTATATACGTATAAAAGTTACTAATTAGATGTAAGAAAACCCATAAATGTTGAAAGGTAGAAATATGTTTTGTGTAACATCTTTGTCACACAAAAAAAAATGTTTTGTGTACAAACAAAATTAGGAAGTTCTTAAAAAATCTTATTAAACATATTTATATATTCATCAATGGACAAATTAAACCGACTGGTTAAATAACAAAAAAAAACACGTATGTATAGTATTGGATTGGAATCCCCGACTATGTAACCTAATTCTATCTGGCTAATTATGAGTACAAAAATGTATATAAATTTAACAGATATAAAATGTACTCTCGTTTGTTTCGTTAGAAAGTAAAACATTATGTCAACAGATCGGTAAAGTACATAAGTGATAAGTCTGAGCATATACATTTCATATTTTTTTTAACACTGGATAACACATTACATACATTTCATATCTATTAATTCCTATAAATATAAATTTTAGAATACGCCAGAATCATAGTTAAATCAAAATATCATTTTGTGACAAGGCTTAATATTTGATTTTGTCCATAAATAGCATCTAAAAGACTAAAACCGAACAGAAAAAAAAATAGAGGTAAAATATAATTTCTCAAATACATACTTGTGAAGCAAAGTATGCATGATTATATGAAAAAGTGTAAAGAGAAAGGAAATGAGCTTAAACTGCGACGCAAGAAAATAATATTACATTTTGAGAGAGGGACTCTTTTTAATGCACAATATTGACAAAAGAGGGAAGCAATCATACACTAAGTATCTAGTGTTTTTTCGCTTAAGCACTCCAGTTTCTTTAATAGTGTTCTTTCATGGTGGAACTTTTTTAATGGAATTTTTGAAATCTTTTAATTAAGCTGTATAACTTAAATAACAACTGTGTCCACTCAATAGTGTCTCCAAACATTTGATCTCACCACTGCCGAGATTATTCACGAGAGATCTGCTTCAGTTCACATTATTGGAATTTATAATAATAAATGTGTGTTCAGTTCTATTTGCAAAACTTAATTAATTCATCCACGGGAATTAAGCTGATCCTGGACATACGATTGATATTATTAATTAGATTTACACAATAGTTGCAAATAAAGAAACGTATATATATATTAAACAGTCGTACCTTCCAATAATATGGAACCATAATATAGTCGCAAACATTATATTAAAAATCGTTGGGTTTTAAATAAGAATTGGACCAATTACTTGTCTGTACGTAGTTAGGTTTGCATGCCAGAAGATGCCAAACAGCAAATTCACCTTCGTATAATTTGTCAGTGATAGTATCGTCCAGACTATCCAGGTACATGTATAATCTTATTTATAAGAAAATATTCTATATATACTCGTTTATATAATATTTGCTGTTGCCATTTGACATTTTTATATATGTAAAAATTAGTACTTATTATGCGGTGATACTAATATATTTTTACTAGTCGTATATACTTAATTTAATGTTAAAGTCTACCGGCTTAGGTGCTTGCGTTTTGAAATCTACTAATTTTTGTTATCTAGTAAATTATTATAAAGTTTTAAGTTGAAAGCATATACTTATATCTTACTACTATTCAATATTTTTTCATTGTAAATTTAAAATGGTGCTAGATGCAATCTTCATACACCAGTTGCGATAGCTGACTGAAGAAATACATATCAGTTGGGGCAGTTATGTACTCCATGTATATATATAATCTCAATTAAATAACAATATATACATTTCCAGAATTAAGAAACACAAATGATAGATTAGGAAGTTGTTGGGGTGCGTATAAAAAGATATACATCACGATATAATAACAATCGATAGGCTGCTATCAAACTGAGACTTAACTATGTGTTATTGTCTACATACATTCAAACCTTAAAATCATGAGAAAATAGAAAACTAATCCAGCTTTCATAATTATTACTACGTATTGAGATAACGATAGTGATCTCACTATTACACCCACTATGTTTTTATTTAATGACCTGTCTTCAACTATCCTCAAGTCTCACCAAATACCTGCCTGTATATTTGCTCTTTATATACATAGTCGAATATTACCAATTGCCAAGGAAAATAATATATGCAAAGTTAAGAAGAATTATTCACATATCATAAATTATTTTGTCTACTAAGCATATACCTAATTAAGTCGGTAAAGTATATTTGGTCTTAGATGAAATCTATTATTTGAAAGATGTGAATGTCTTAACGAGTTTGACAGGGACTTTTCCTTCTCTTGCCAAACTATGTGTGATCAAATCGTTCCATGTAGTGGATTTTCACCTATTTTGCCATTTACTGTTATATGTAATGACAAAAGCGTATTAAATAAAAGATAATTGTAACTATAACAAAGTTATTTGTCACTTTCAAGTCTAGGTCCAATATGTTTGGGAATCAATAACAGTCTTCACGTTGCCTCATAGTGGTGAACAAAGTAAGGTGTTGGCCAAAAGCAATCACCTCATTACAGCTTATAACCTTTCACCTTTGAGATAAATTAAAGAAGTGGACAAATAAAAAAAAAATTAACAAAAAAAATGTAGAAGTTGCAAATAAAAGATCCCAAAACACCATTTGCATGTGACTCATGCTATTTTCCAACACCTAATTTTGTTTTTTCTCAAAAATTCTTTTAAATAAGTTTATCTGAAGTTTCTCCTTCAGCTATACCTAGATTTCATACCACCATCTCATAAACAAAACTCGCACACTATATTTGACTGTTCTCTTTTTTTTTTTGGTTTATAGCTTTCTTTTAAAATGTTCTCCTCACATTTATATTACAAAAACATTTATCAAACGTCTATTTGCTAAAAATAAAAATAAAAATGAAAGAAAAAGCAAAAGCCAAACAAAAGTAAATAGAGAAATTGAAAACTAACTAAGGTGTTGTTAGAGTGAGCTGGAGTCTGATTCATTAAGACAGAAAAACGGCTCCTCAAGCCGAAACCCAGCATCGGCTCCACAAAGCTGCCACGTGGACGAGTAATAACAAAACGCATCGTTTCGTATCACCATCTCATTGCCATCAGTAAACAAGTCAGGCAAATCAAACAGTTTCTCTTCGTCTTTGTCTTTGTCCGCAAACGACGTCGTAGAAGCACACGAAGTTTCAGACAACTCTTGAGTCGTAATGTCCGAAGAAAACGCCACACAATCAGACAACGACTGAGCCATCACTGCTCGACTCGGCTCGGCTTCAGCTATTTCAGTTATGTCTGAATTATCGACGTGGAGTCCGCCGGATTGTTGCCAATTAACGGCGGCGGCGGTGGCAGCAGCTTGAATGTCTTTAGGAGAATTAGTGACCGGACGAGGAAGCTCGCCGGATAATTCAGGAAAATTGAGATAAGCCGTTGTACCTTTAATGGCTAAAGCAGCTACGTCATGAGCTCGTGCAGCCATATCAGCCGTTGGATAAGTCCCGAGCCAGATTCTTGATTTCTTCCTCGGCTCTCTGATCTCGGATACCCATTTTCCCCAGCTCCTCATCCGTACTCCCCTGTACGTCGGATGCTTATCTCCGCCGTTGGTCTTTCGCCGTTTCCCTCCTTGATCATCAAGATCTTCGACGGCTAATGATGATAATGATCTTCGATATGCTTTTCTTTTAGGGTTTTCTAAGTTAGAAGTTGTTGATGATGATGAAGAGGAAGAAGATGTTGTACTTGTGGGTGAATAGGACAATGAGGCGGTGGCTGAGGAGGAGGACAAGGCGGAGATGGTGGAGGTTATAAAGGTGACTTGAGAAGCACTCTTCTCTATGTTGATCTGTGTTTCCATTGTTAGAGAGAAGCTTTAGAAAAGAGAGTTGCACAGAAATAGATGTGGAGTGGGCTATTAATATTCCTCCACGATCTTGTTTTTTCCTTTGGCTTTTTCATATTATAAGGAAAAAATACTATAATGAAAAAGAAAAAAATATATAATGGTATTTGGTTATTAATAAAATGAATGAGGGAGGATGAAACTGGGTCCATGCCTCCATGTAACAAAGAAGATATTATTGTGATTCACCGTTTTAGCGAACCAGTTTTGTTCCATGCGAAAATAAATAGAAACAACATGGTTTCGTTTCAAATTCTTATTCTTTTTAAGTACAAAAAAATATCTGTACTCTTTGAGAAAAAAATTATGTGTTTTCTTTTAAGAAACAAAATTAAAACAATATTACGTACTTATTAATAAAGGAGTATTTTATGGCATTCGTTAAAGGGGAAGCCCTTGGTTAAATATATGTATTGTTATTTTACTCAGAGCCGTGCATACTGTATGTTTAGAAAGGCATTCGCCACAAGCCCCTATCTATATATTCAATTTAAGGGTCCCTAAAATGAGAAAGCTTGTTGTAACAAATTATTTGTTGTTCTATCTCCGAGAACTTGTTTTCCATGTTAGTGTTTATTCTTTTGGGTGTTTATTTTACTTTTAAATAAAAGTTTCTATGAAAAGAAATTAGATTGTAGACCGAAAAAAACATTTAAATCTCGGACCAGAAGGGATTAAGTTTTCTGGATTAATAAATATCATTTTAATTACATTACATCCACACACTAGTTCTTCATCAAACAATCTTTAAAAAAAAATTTATCAATGACTGATATTGCTCATTATCACATTTTCTTTAGTTGGCACCATCTCTTTTATTATTCAGTTTTTGGTGATACAATCTATTAGACTAACTTTGTTTACAGTTTTTTTTTTTTTTCAACTATATTAACAATGTTAAAGGCCCCGATTTTGAAACTCGCCTTAGGTCTCAATAGACTTTCGCACGGCACTGATTTTACTCTCCCTTGTCTAATATGGCCCGACCCTCCTGCATGTGCGTTACTTCTTAACATATGAATCGCCCGTCTTCCACTTTCATTTCCTCCGAATAAAATCAGGGTTAATGTGATGTTATATATGATTTAGTATATATTTTCTTTCTATTTCTCGTAGAGTCTCGTTTTTCTTCATCAGTATATTTGATTGGATAAATTTAGAAACAGAGTCGACGAATCGGATAGAGAAAGAGAACCCATAGAATGTGGTTTTGAGATTTCCATACACAACAAATTATAAAAATATGTTTCTAGTATACAATGATTAATTTTTGAATTGCTTATTTTTGTTGATGTGACATGCTTTAAAAGCTTAAAATTTTGCTCCTTTATATAAAAGAGATACCATTGTTTCACTATTTGTTTGATACTATTTTCATAACTATTATTTTGAAATTTGATTGTAAAAACTAAATATCTTTTGTGAACAGGATAATTTAAAAGTCGAAACCACATTCGAAAAATAGAAACTCTAATCAGTATATTATTTATTATTATATGGTAGTAGGTTTGGGGTATATTATAAGACTTGTTAGAAAAGAAAAAAAGACTTGTTATAGTCTTCTTCTTTTTTTCTTTTAGTCAAAGAACGATATTTAGAAAGGTCTAGTTGGAGTGTTTAAAAAAAAGTCAAGTTGGTACATTACAAGTCTCTCGATATATGTAAGTTTTTTATTATGGTAATGGAGAAACTGATTCAATAATAGATAAGGGTTTTAAAATGTCTACGTTTGCTAATAACTATGATTTCAAGAAAACCAATTAGTATGTAAGTTTCAAAGATTTGAGTTATATCCAGTTTGAAACATTTGTTCCAATCGTTTCTTGGCGCCGTCTTTTTTTTTTGGAAAACAACAGAAATACTTCAATTCAGGGAAATGGTTAGTACATAGCAAGGGAGGCAAGTAGATGAGTATTTTTCGCCAAGGAATCTGTTCTGACATTACAAGACTTCAATACATGAGGAAAAAAAAGATGAAATCAAAAGACAAAGATAGAGATTTAATATCCTTGAGAACTCCGTAGAAAATGACTTCAAATTGATAATTCTAATGAACTCAAGATTTTCAGATCTTATCTAGACGTTAGGTAAACCATGTTGTACCGCGAACAAAGCCTCCCTTAAAGGACACTTCTGCCATTAAGGGTGAAGCTACGAAGTCAGTGCGGGCTTGGCCTTCAATGGTTTGGCCGCTCTGGCTTTCCTGTATAATCCAACCAAACAAACTGAAACGGTTCTTTCCTAACTTCCTGATGCAGCGCATCCTTACCTCCACTTCCATTTGGCGCTAACACTTCATGTCTGTGGAGGGAACCGACGTTTTCTATTTAATTTGGGTTTTCATAGTTAGTTGGGTTTTCGTAGTTATCTTTAGGAAGTCATATTTATCTTTTAGTTTGTTATCATTATCTTAGTAGAATTGGATTTCGCCTCCTATATATTCTATCTTGTAACGTGATGAAAGGAGACACATTATACTTTTATTATCAAGAGCTTTTCAAGTTCATCTCTTCTCTTTGTTTTCGGCTATTCTTTGTGAATCAACGATCTCAAAGCTTGTCGACGTTCGGGTATTCATAGACTAAACGAACATCGTCTTTTATCATCTTGTGCTGCGCCAGTTTTGGTATCAGAGCAAGTCTCTTTCCGACCTAAATTTTTTTCAATACCGTTTCAGATTTCTATGGCTCCACGACGTGCAAACAACACTGATTTTCCAATGAATGATTGGGAGGAGTTGAGGCGAACACTCGCCATGATGCAGGAGAGCATTCAACAAACAATTCAAGATTCGTTGCGAGATCTAACCGAGGCAATGCATCTACGGTTTGATCAAGAGCAAAACGAGCATCGGGAACTTGATCGTGAACGGGATCGGGGTCAACCTGTGTTTGATGATGATGACTCAACCGACGAGGAAGGAAATCCTTTCGCTGATGAGAGGCATCGCCACCGTAACAGAGGAGGTCGCCACCACCGAGACCGAGAAGATATGAGTTGGGAGAGAGGTTTTAAAGTTGAACTCCCAGAGTTTCACGGAGGCGTCCGTGGAGAGGAGCTCTTGGACTGGCTTGTTGCAGTTCAGGAGATGCTAGAGTTTAAAAGAGTTCCAGAGGAGAGGAAGGTTGCTCTAGTGGCAACAAGGTTCAGAGGCAAAGCAGCCTCATGGTGGTTACAATTGAAAGCGGGTCGTGCTCGCGCCGGGAAAGCACCCATTAGTACGTGGGCTAAGCTGGAGAAGGTGCTTCGCAAAGCTTTCTTGCCATTCAACTTTGACAGGACCATGTACAACAGGCTTCAAAACCTGCGCCAAGGGTCTCGAAGCGTTGATGATTACGCAGAGGAATTTACACTGTTGTTGACGCGTACAGAGATCTTTGATAGCGACGTCCAGCTAGTGTCTCGTTTCATTGGAGGATTGAGACCTCAAATACAGAGTGCTATGTCTCAGTTTGATCCCTTAACAATAGCAGAAGCACATAGGCGAGCTGTTGCCTTTGAGACACAATTCAAAGCGTCCTCTCAGTCTTGGCCAGCACGATCACGAGGTCAACAAAATACAACTGATCCGGGGTCGTCAAACCAAGGGGCAAAGGAGACTGCACTACGGTGTTATGGTTGCGGTGAGAAAGGCCATTTACAGACAGCATGTCCTAATACCATTCGCCGAGGGTTATTGACAGATGAAGTGAAGTGGGATGATGACGGTTTGGAGCAGGAGGAGGATGACATCCCTGAAGACCGCAATGAAGGCGATCATGGACCACTCTTAATGCTTCGTCGCGTTTGTCTAACGCCTATGCGGCAAGACGATCAACCGTGGCTGCGAACTAACATTTTCATGTCGACGTGCACTGTCAAAGGCAAGGTCTGCAGATTTGTCATTGACTCTGGCAGCTGTCGTAATGTGATTTCTGAGGATGCCGTGCAAAAGCTAGGGTTGCGACGTTCAGATCATCCTACACCTTATAAGTTGTTATGGCTCAAAGAAGGATCAGAAATTCGTGTGGTCCATCGGGTCCTTGTGTCCTTATCAATTGGTGCTCATTACAAAGACAAAATTTATTGTGATGTGGTACCAATGGATATTAGCCACATACTATTAGGGAGACCGTGGCAGTATGATAGAGATGTGTCTCACAGCGGTAGGAGCAACGTCTACAGTTTCTTTTTCGAGAGTCGCCGTATCGTTTTACTGCCAAGCCAAGTACTACCACCGGAACCGGTTCAGAACACACCAGTAATGGACACTCGTCTCATGGAGGGTACTGGTTCTAGTAACACTGTGTTACTCTGCTCTTACGCGACATTCTCACAAGAGCTGCAACACGAGAAGTTTGCCATCGCTCTCGTGGCGGTGAACAAAACGACACCATCACACCTTGCAGTCAACCCTGAGATTGCTCGTCTTCTAGAGGAATTTTCTGATGTTTCACCAACAGATCTTCCAGTGGGGTTGCCTCCGCTACGTGATATCCAACATCAGATTGACTTAGTGCCCGGAGCAGCTTTGCCAAATCGCCCGCACTATCGAATGAGTCCTCAAGAGCATGAAGAATTGCGCACACAGGTAGAGGCCCTCCTTGCAAAAGGCCATATTAGGGAGAGTCTTAGCCCTTGTGCTGTGCCAGCGTTGTTGATCCCTAAGAAGGATGGGTCATTGAGAATGTGCGTTGACAGCAGAGCGATCAACAAGATAACCGTCAGATACCGCTTATTTACAGCAATTCACGTTTACCATTAGACATAAGTCAGGGAAGTTGAATCGTGTCGCCGACGCGCTGAGTCGCAGACACGTCCTGCTCACGACACTTCACACTTCAGTGGTCGGGTTTGCTTCGTTTTCTGACTTATACGAGTCGGACCCTTATTTTGGAAAGGTATGGATGGAAGTTCGTGAGAAGTTGCGCGACGACTTTACTCTGCTAGATGGTTTCTTATTTCGAGGAACACAACTTTGTCTTCCTGATTGTAGCATCAGACTTCGGGTGATTGACGAGTTGCATAAGGAGGGGCATGTGGGTCGCGATAGGACGCTGCAGCTGGTGGCCTCTTCTTATTATTGGCCAACAATGCGTAAAGATGTGGAGCGCTATGTGGAACGTTGTCGAGCATGTCAACTAGCTAAGGGACAGGCATCAAACGCTGGTCTGTACCTTCCTCTTCCTATTCCAACTCAGCCGTGGACTGATTTGAGTATGGATTTTGTCCTCGGGTTGCCTCGAACGCAAAAGGGTAACGATTCTATATTTGTGGTGGTGGATCGTTTTTCCAAAATGGTGCATTTCGTACCTTGCAAGAGGACCACTGATGCATTGCGCGTGGCTCAATTGTTCTTTACTGAGATTTATCGACTGCACGGACTTCCTTCGTCGATCGTATCAGACAGGGACACTCGGTTCCTTAGCCATTTCTGGCGTTCCTTGTGGAAGAAGCTGAATACGAGTTTGGACATGAGTACAGCCTACCATCCGCAATCCGATGGTCAGACGGAGGTGGTAAATCGGTCACTGGGTAACATGTTGCGAGCTCTGGTGGGTGATAACATCCGCTCTTGGGAGTCCAAGTTGTGCCAAGCCGAATTTGCTCACAACCATGCGGTCAATCGAAGCTCCGGTTTTAGTCCGTTTCAGGTGGTCTATGGGACGGTTCCTCGGTGTCCTTTAGACTTGGCTCCTTTGCCTGATAAAAATCGCATCCATGGTAAAGCTTCGGAGTTTGTGTCGTCGTTACAGGAGACTCATAAGTTGGTATTGCAGAACCTGCAACAGTCTGCTCAGAAGTACAAAGCTCATGCTGATGTGCGGCGTCGTGAGCTGATCTTTAACCCAGGCGATTTGGTTTGGGTTGTGCTGACGAAGGATCGTCTTCCTTCCCATGAGTACAACAAGTTGCGGTCTCGCAAGATTGGTCCCGTTCGCATTCTGGAGCGCATTAACGATAACGCTTACCGTCTCGAGTTGCCTGATCATATCAAGACTGCTAGTGTTTTCAATGTCAAGTATCTCTCTAAGTTTGCAGGTGACAACAACGACCAAGATTCTGAGGCGAATCTTTTCCCACCTGGGGAGACCTGATGCAGCGCATCCTTACCTCCACTTCCATTTGGCGCTAACACTTCATGTCTGTGGAGGGAACCGACGTTTTCTATTTAATTTGGGTTTTCATAGTTAGTTGGGTTTTCGTAGTTATCTTTAGGAAGTCATATTTATCTTTTAGTTTGTTATCATTATCTTAGTAGAATTGGATTTCGCCTCCTATATATTCTATCTTGTAACGTGATGAAAGGAGACACATTATACTTTTATTATCAAGAGCTTTTCAAGTTCATCTCTTCTCTTTGTTTTCGGCTATTCTTTGTGAATCAACGATCTCAAAGCTTGTCGACGTTCGGGTATTCATAGACTAAACGAACATCGTCTTTTATCATCTTGTGCTGCGCCACTTCCTCTTTTTATGGGCGGTTGAAAACTATGTGGGTAAATCCAAGATGCACATTATCAAACTAGTAGCCACACTAATTAATTATGTCCAAACAAACAAAGTATACACATGCCGTAAATAATTTGAGTAAAATTCGAGTATTAAAAAAAAAGACGAGATTCACATTTCCTGGACAGTGTCATTAATTACTCATTAAGCCATCTTTTCGAGTTTCATAATCAAATGTCGACTTGAGCACTTTGTGCCCTTCTTGAGATGAAAATATAATGCCACGTGATATAATTGTTTAAATACGAAGGGGTCACGGTATTAAATTTTGATTAAACATAAAACGTACACGTACCCAATCAAATTTATGTGAAAGAATATGTTAGAGCAAATGTTGTATATCAAAGTAAGAGTGTTGATACGTCATATTCGATTCAGCGGCATCATAATTAATCAAGAACCCACTTTACTTTATATTTATTATATACATGGCCATTGGCCACCACAATAAATAAATAAATACTGCTTTAATTTTAAATATTTTCTCAGCTGTGATTACACAATAAGTCATTGAATAACGGGCGACATTATTCACAAGTGTAGATTTATCTATCGATCTATATTCATAAAGTACTAATCGTAATGATACAAACTGAACTAACTAGTGTCCACTTCAGGAAAGTGTGGCTATTGTTGATTCAGAATCTGTTAAGAGTTGACTGAGGAATATTGACCTCTCATAACAATTTCAATGGTAGGCTTTTACCATAGAATTCTCAAATTACATATTAATGTGTGTGTATATATAATAATAATTATTATAATTATTATTATTTAATTAAGAATATACTAAATTTTTTGGAAACTCAACTAATAATATTTCATTTGACATATTATTCATTGGTTTTTCAAAAAAATTAATGTACTCTTAATCTTTATTCGAAAATGTGGCACCAAAGACCGTAGAGTCGCCAGAAAAATGTAATTTGGCCACCAAACATGGTGATTTAAGCTGATTTGATTATAAAATGGGGATTCTTAAAAGTTTAACTTTTTACTCGTTTTATCTAATAATTGAATTAATATACATAAAAGATTCATGATATTTTCATGAAAATAGCAAATATGAAGAAATTTGATGTATATCTCGTCAAAGATTAATGAGTCATCGAATTTAAAATGTGTAGAAAATCTAAATATTTAAAGAGGAAAAAGACTTGTAAATGTTATAATTACCCTTCATTAAATTTATGCATAAAATACGCAAAACACCTCTATTCCACTCAAGATCAGGTTGTTAGACTCTTTTAAAATGTATAAACCGCCACACCAAATAATATTTATTTTAAAATCGTTACAAATATATAATATATACCACAAAGAATATAAATGCTCTAAAAATAATCGTTGATTAATTTCTGTATTATCTCTGATTTTTTATGATGTGTGCTAGGTGTAATTCAAGCATACGAGGAACACTTAACGAATTTCTAGACAGAACTCTTAATTAAAAAGTAACTATTATATATACATATACAAATATGTAATTTGAAAACTTCATGATAAACACTATCATTAGAGTTGCTCTAGTCATTCTTAATCTGCATTACGGTTCTCAATTGTAATGATATAGTCCAGTTATTTATAAAGAATACTATAAGTTCTTTGATCGAAAAAGAATACTAAAATTGCGAGTCATCCTTCGTGATTATATATTAACATTTACGGTATGATAGCTCTACAGTGATGAAAATTGTATATATGCAGGTGAATGACGTTTTTACGTATATGGTAATCATACAATGTCAGAATTTAGGTCTAGTTAGAGATTGACACAAGTTGAGTGTTGTGAAAAAATCAAACGATGTAAGACTTATCTTAGTATTCGTATTTGATCCTAACATTTTGGGTAATAATCGAAATTGTTTTGCCCAAAATTAAATTGACAAAGTAATTGAAATTCTTAGCATATATAATAACTTTCTAGAAGAGTGGTTTTAGTCTATATTTTGAACTATAATTAATTGGTGCCAAAACTAAAATAAAAGTGTAAATTTAATGTGAATATATATATAAAGTATATGTTAAACTGTATCAGTAGTCAAATTGAGAAAACACTTTGTTCTTAGTATGTGTTGCTGTGTAGGTTTGAAATAGATCACAAATTCTTCTAATTTTTAAAGAAAATTTAAGAATTTTTTTTTGAAACTAAAATTTAAAATTTAATTTTAGCCGTATTGATTTTACTATTTTATAGGCTAAATATATATAATCCTGAAAACTTAATAATCACTGTTGTTAAGAAGAGGAAGAAGACAAGAATTGCCGCAGGTGAATAATAACAGTGGGCTTGTGAAACAATCGAATGGGCCTGCAGTCGAAGCCCAAATGACTTCAGTTCAACCTCTGCTTCAAGCAAAGGAAGAAGACAAAGCTTCTGCTCAACGGATTGTGAAACAATCGAATGGGCCTGCAGTCGAAGCCCAAATGACTTCAGTTCAACCTCTGCTTCAAGCAAAGGAAGAAGACAAAGCTTCTGCTCAACGGATAGTGAAGTCACGCAAGTGTTGCCCCCGTACGACGGTTCTGCCAGCTCTAAAGAATAGGTTTAGCTGTCTCATTTCACAGGCTGTCATGTGCTGACGTTTGACTGAAAGGATAAGATTGTAAGAGTGCTATATATGCATCTCAATCATTGTAACAAACGTTAAGGAAATACATTTGAAAGTTTAAGAAAAGCTTCTTCCTTCTCTTGTTCATATTGCGTTTGTCTTTATGGTATCAGAGCACACGGTGCTTATCTGATCCATGGAGGACACTGACGCAGTCACTGCGCCGTCACTGAGCATCTCTCAGTGCGTCACGCTCAAGCTCTCATCTTCAAACTACTTACTGTGGAAAACACAGTTCGAATCGTTTCTTTCCAGCCAGTCGCTGCTAGGGTTCGTTGATGGCTCCTCTCCTCGTCCTGCTCCAACAACAACGGTGCAAGATGGTGAAGAAGCTGTCGCTCAAGCAAACCCTGAGTTCCTCAAGTGGATTCGCAAGGATCAACTTGTTATGGCATGGCTCTTTGGTTCTCTCACCGAAGAAGCACTTCGCTCTGTCTACGGCCTCCACTCTGCTCAGGAGGTCTGGTACTCCCTCGGCAAGAAGTACAATCGAGTTTCTGCAACTAGAAAGCTCGATCTCCAGCGAAAGCTTCAAGGTATGCGAAAGAACCAGAAGCCAATGTCTGAATACCTAGGAGATGTTAAGAGTGTCTGTGACCAACTAGACTCCATAGGCTGTCCTCTTACTGATCAAGAAATGATATATGGTGCGTTGAGTGGGTTAGGCAAAGAGTATGAATCTATCTGTACTGTGATAGAGCATTCGATGGACTCAGTCGAAGATATGCGTTTTGAAGACGCAGTCTTTAAACTGGTTAACTTCGATGACAAGCTTCAGGTCTACAATCAGTCCACCGATGTGAACCCTCACTTGGCGTTTCATGTTGGTCGTGGTTACAACAGAGGAAGAGGAAGCTACTCAAACAGAGGATACCGTGGAAGAGGCAACTCGTACTCGACAAGAGGACGCGGCTTTCAGCAGCAGTTCCCAGGGTCTTCTGGATCGAACCCCTCCTCAAACAGACCAACTTGTCAAATCTGCAACAAATTTGGTCACTCTGCTGCGAAGTGTTACAGTCGCTTTGATCAGGCATTTGAAGTACCGGATGGGAATCATGCAGCGTTTGCAGCAATGAAGTTGTCTGATCAAGAACAGATGAGTGGTCAGGAATGGTTTCCAGACTCAGCTGCTACGGCTCACATCACGAACAATCCTTCTCAGCTGCAGTCTTCTCAACCGTATGTGGGTAATGATCAAGTGATGGTTGGAAACGGAGATTACTTGCCCATTACACACATCGGATCCATCCCTCTTCATGTTCCACAAGGTATCCTCTCTCTTAAAGATGTTTTGTTGTGTCCTGAAATCACTCGCAATCTGTTGTCAGTCTCCAAGTTAACCAAAGATTATCCTTGTGAGGTCACTTTTGATGATGAGTGTGTGTTTGTTAAGGACAAGGTCACCAAGCAGGTGATCACTCAAGGAAAAAGACTTAGCGACTTGTATATGTTGAAGGATGAGAAGTTTCAGGCTTTCTACTCTACAAGGCAGAGAGTCACAAGTGTTGGGGTCTGGCATCAGAGGCTTGGTCATCCCCACATGGAGATCCTTCAACAACTAGTCAAGAACAAGTCCATAGCAGTGAATAAAGACAGCCGCAACTCAGTGTGTGATGCTTGTCAAGTTGGAAAAAGCTGCAGATTACCTTTTTTAGATTCAGATTTTGTTTCAAAGAAGCCGCTTGAGAGGATTCATTGTGACCTCTGGGGGCCTAGTCCAATAATTTCTTCTCAAGGATTCAGATACTATGTTATCTTTGTAGACAACTATTCTCGGTTTACTTGGTTTTATCCATTAAAGTTAAAATCAGATTTCTTTTCAGTCTTTGTGAGTTTTCAGAAGATGGTTGAAACTCAACTGCAAGAAAAGATTCTTCAGTTTCAGTGTGATGGTGGAGGTGAATTCATAAACACAAAGTTCCTCAACCATCTCGCTAGCTGTGGCATCAAACAGCTTGTGTCTTGTCCACACACGCCACAACAAAATGGTTTGTCTGAAAGGAAGCACAGACACATCACGGAGCTTGGTCTAACAATGCTCTACAACAGCAAGGTTCCTCTTCAGTTATGGGTTGAAGCATTCTTCACTGCTACATTCCTTGGCAACCAGTTACCTTCTTCAGTGTTACCAAACGGCTTGAGCGCTTTTGAGGTCCTCTATCGCAGACAACCAGCTTATACATCCTTCAGGGTCTTTGGATGTAAATGTTATCCTTACTTGCGGCCATATATGAAGAACAAGATGGATCCTAAGTCCCTGATGTGTGTATTTCTTGGTTATAATGCTAAGTACAAGGGTTATCGGTGTTACTACCCACCTACTGGAAGAGTCTACATCAGTAGACATGTGATCTTCGATGAAGAAAGCTTCCCATACTCTGATGTTTATGCCAAGTTTCACAAGGACACAGACTCACCGTTGCTGCAGTCTTGGCGTTTGGGAAATTTGCAGTCGCTACCTGAAGAAAATGAATCAGCTCCTGCTCCTGTTGAGGTTCTGCCAGCTCGCTTTCAGCATCCAGTAGCTCAGCCTCAACAGCATCAACCAGTCCACAACAATGATGAACATGAGGTCAACAATGACGATCCTCATGAATCAGAAACAGAGTCCTCTGCTTCTGAAGACGCAAACGATGAAATAATTCCTCCTGCTCAACCTGCAGTACAGAATCCTCATTCGATGACTACTCGCGCCAAGTCTGGGATCATCAAGCCAAATCCTAAATATGCTCTTTTCACTGTGAAATCCAACTACCCTGAGCCTCGAAGCCTAAAAGCTGCTCTTCTTGATCCGGGCTGGAATGGTTCCATGACAGAAGAGATTCACAACATGAAAGAAACAGGAACGTTTGTGTTGGTCCCCCCTAGCCCTGAACAGAAACTGGTTGGCTCCGGATGGATTCATAAAACGAAACTCAACGCAGATGGTACACTGCTGAAGCTTCGTTCTCGTCTGGTTGCAAGAGGTAACGAGCAGGAGGAAGGTGTGGACTTTCTTGAAACTTTCAGTCCAGTGGTTCGCACCGCCACTATACGTACCGTTCTTCATGTTGCAGTAACGAAGAAGTGGGATATAAGGCAACTGGATGTCTGCAACGCATTCTTACATGGTGACCTCAATGAAGAAGTGTACATGGTGCAGCCTAAAGGGTTTGAGGACACTGACTTTCCCGATCATGTTTGGAAGCTTAAGAAAGCTATTTACGGACTCAAACAAGCCCCGCGTGCTTGGTTTGACAAGTTTAGTAACTTCTTGATTGAGTTTGGTTTCAAGTGCAGTTTTCCTGATCCCTCGTTGTTCATCTATCATCAAGGGTCTACGGTGATATATCTCCTTCTCTATGTAGATGATATGATCCTCACTGGCAATGACGACAAGCTTATTGAGAAGCTATTAACAGAACTTGCCTCTGTTTTCCGCATGAAAGATATGGGAGATATACACTACTTTTTGGGGATTCAAGTCCACAGACATGGAGAAGGGTTGTTCATGAATCAGTCGAAGTATGCTCAAGACATTCTGATAGCAGCAGGGATGCAAGATTGTGCCCCTATGCCTACCCCATTGCCAATGAAGCTTGATCTAGTGCCTGGTCAAAACGAGAAGTTTGCAGATCCATCTTACTTCAGGAGCCTCGCTGGTAAGCTTCAGTACCTCACACTTACGAGGCCTGATCTCCAGTTCCCTGTCAACTACATTTGTCAGAAGATGCACCAGCCTAGTGTTTCGGATTTCAACTGTCTCAAACGTATATTGAGATATGTGAAAGGCACTACTGAGCTTGGAATAAGCATTAAGGCTGAGACACACTCCAGTCTTCTCTGCTATAGCGACAGTGATTGGGGGGGTTGCAGGGATACTCGTCGTTCCACAGGAGGTTTCTGCACATTCTTGGGCTCCAACTTGATCTCTTGGTCTGCAAAGAGACATGAGACAGTGTCAAAGTCTTCGACCGAAGCCGAATACCGGACCATGTCTATGGCTGCATCTGAGCTTGCTTGGATACAGAACCTTCTTCATGCGATGGGTCTGTCTCCGAAGACTACTCCTCTGCTTCTTTGTGACAACTTATCAGCTGTTTGTCTCACTGCGAATCCCATGTTCCACAAGAGAACAAAACATTTTGAGATCGATTTTCACTATGTTCGTGAGAGAGTTGCCATGAAGAAGCTTGAAGTCAAGCACATCCCAGCCTCACTTCAGCTAGCTGATGTGTTCACCAAGCCGTTGGGACAAGAACCGTACTTCCGGTTACGCGGCAAACTCAGTGTCTCTCTGCCTCCGACACAGAGTTTGAGGGGGTGTAATAACAGTGGGCTTGTGAAACAATCGAATGGGCCTGCAGTCGAAGCCCAAATGACTTCAGTTCAACCTCTGCTTCAAGCAAAGGAAGAAGACAAAGCTTCTGCTCAACGGATTGTGAAACAATCGAATGGGCCTGCAGTCGAAGCCCAAATGACTTCAGTTCAACCTCTGCTTCAAGCAAAGGAAGAAGACAAAGCTTCTGCTCAACGGATAGTGAAGTCACGCAAGTGTTGCCCCCGTACGACGGTTCTGCCAGCTCTAAAGAATAGGTTTAGCTGTCTCATTTCACAGGCTGTCATGTGCTGACGTTTGACTGAAAGGATAAGATTGTAAGAGTGCTATATATGCATCTCAATCATTGTAACAAACGTTAAGGAAATACATTTGAAAGTTTAAGAAAAGCTTCTTCCTTCTCTTGTTCATATTGCGTTTGTCTTTAGTGAACACATGGAAAATAGCTTAAACACAGTGTATTTGTGATTGAGCTTGATCGAGTATAAGAAAAAAAGACCTTGTATAATTGTTGTATTATGAAATTTCGGGTCAAATAGTAAAGGGAAATATTTGAGATGTCATCACATTTTAGATTTGATTTACATGTCATGTAAAACTAAATCTTATTTTTTTGGTTACATTACACGAGTAGGTTGTATCTCCTATTTAGAAATTAGATCTATGTTTTTAATAGATTCGAGTTTAATATTTTTTTTGTCAAGAGAAAATATACAAAATAAAAGTCTAAAAACTAAGAAAGAGAGGTGATTGTTGGAAAATCTGCCAGAGACATACGACGATTGATGCGAGATTTAACATTTTTATAAAAGTCAATGGGCACACATGGCGCACATGCCACTTACTTTTAGTTTTATAAAAAATATCAACGACTAAGGAACTATAATTGTTTTTGGTCGACTATATATTTTTCAACATAATTGTTTTGGTCGACTATATATTTTTCAACATAGAGAAAATCGGTTACATTTTATAGATAAGTCAGATGTGTGTAGACTAATCAATATAAAAAATGATATTACTATAAATTATTAAAATTCGTAAACACTTTTCAATTTAAATTTTAGAGTAATAAAGCAAGCTGTAATGTCATCATTTACGAAAAGCTAATAAATTTCATTTATCTTATTGCTAAAAATAAAAAATTTACACAAAATTTGATTTATTTCCATTAATTAAAATATAATAACTTAGATTCTTACTTTTACCATTTATTTTATATTTTAATTTTAGTATTTAAAAACAATATAAAATATAAGGTGTTAGAAACAAAAACAAAACAAAAAGTAATAAAGAAAAGTAAATATTTCTTATTTTAATATTTGTGATTAAATTAGAAAATCAGTCATCGAAACACAGAAAAAAAAAGACATTTCAGCGAATGAGTGAAACAAAAAAAATGGATTTTTCATTTGCGTTTAGTCCTTTCTTTCTTATGATATTTAATAGACACGAGCAAATACGGCGTCAGCAAGTGGACAAAACATGACAGGTAGTAAACAACAGCCAGAAACGTATTGCCATCTGGAGTATTAGATGACTTGTTAAGATACTGACAGTTCAGTATGATAAAAGGTAAAATTTTGTGAAAGTTTAAATCCAACGGTAATGATAACAAAAATGTTCATGAATCTAAATTGCCTTCTATTTCGTGGAAACTAAAAAACTTTTGTATTTCTTCATATAGAAACTCTGCATTTATATATTGCAGTGTGCATATTCTATAAAGCTACGTACACATGTACTACACTACGCATATAATGCATATATACATATTGAAAAAGACAACGGGAGCGGTTCGGAAGCTTAAATATGATGTTCCCTTAACTCTTCTGTCCATTCAATTCTCTGTTTCCCCATAAAAGAGGTAACAAGTACTAAAAAAAATAAAATGAAATAGAAGATCGCATTTTTTTTTTGTCAAAAAAAAAGATCGCATTTTTTTTCATTAAGCGACGGTCGATGGGCGAGAGTCATGAGATGAGATATTGAGATATGTACTACTTTCTCGTAGATCCAGTTTGTTTTTATTCTGTATTCTAACAGCTAACTTGTATTTGCTACATTTCGTTTTATATTTCCAATAATTAAAAAAGGAAAATTGACGAAAACCATTATCCTTTGATGAATCGTTCCATTGATATATAAATTTTGATTATATGAAAACTTTGTCAGCTAAAAGCAGGATAGAATCCAAATAAAATTTTTATGTGTGTGTAATTTGAAAGCCGCTAAAATCATGCATGTACCCGGACCTCGTAGTCCAGTGGTACACCCCAGGCTACGGCCACTGAAGGGCAACCCGAGTTCGACTCGCGGGGAGGGGAGGCGTGTCCAGGGCCTTAAACGGTACAGACACAGGCTGGCGCCGGGCCTAGGTGGGGGGGTCCCGAAGGGGTCAACCACCTGGTTAATCAAAAAAAAAAAAAAAAAAAAAAATCATGCATGTATTGCATCCAAAAAAAAAAATCATGCATGTATGATGTATCTATCATTTTTTTTTTGTAATAGTTAAAGTTCGTTGGGTGGTTAACATCTCTTGGGCCACACCAAATCAGATCCTCCAGATCTTGGTTTAGGTCCGACTGAATATCATTATAAATAAAATTGTAACACCGCTTATAATTAATTAATTAATACGCACTTGGATTGCATACAAACATGTAGGGGTGGTCCCGTTTGTATGACAGGAGTAAAACAACGGTTACAATAATGATTTGAGTAAAATCCGTATGATCTATGACTATTCCGCTACATTTCCGAAAGGCACACAACCGAGCTACTTTGCGAACTCTGGATCAAACTCTAACGAATCGGACGGAAAAACACAGTCTCTGCTCTCTTCTCACCAAATCAATGCTAGCAATTAAGACCGAGCACGACAAAGAACACAAAACACACAACAACCTAAAAAGACCTAACACACGATTCAACAAACAAACGACTAACTAATCAGAGAACTAAAACTAAAAGATCGTGTTTGACAGAGAGCCACATCACACGAAAGCTGGAGGTGACAGTATTTATCTCTTAATACAGCCAGAGAAACGATAGGAAATCAAAGTTTTTGAACAATAGAATTGAAACTTTTTGTGAAGCAGGAAACAATTGAGAGGGAGCCATAAGGAAATGAATGCATAAATGATTTATACACATAATGATTAGTAAAAGTTACAATCAGTTTTGGTATATGTAACTGGAACAAACCATTATAAAATGTCATTCATCACGGAACCATTATAAAATTTCAATCATCACGGAACCATTATAAAATTCATCACGGATGGTCTTACTATATTATATAAATCGTGCTATATAATTACAAATAAATCACTAAAACGCAGGTAATCGACATCATTATTTTCAAGTATATGGATAAAGAGTTTGCGTGTGACTATTTGATTTATAGAGTGACCTAGAGAGGGAAGAGCAAGAGTGGAAGTTTTTTTGAAGGTTTTTTAATTATTTTTTTGCATGCAAAGTTTTCTTTCCTATTGTAAGTGAGCTGGGAAGAGAAAAGTTACTAAGAAAATAGCACTCTGGGTGAAGATTAGAATTAAGATAAAATTTATAAACAACCTCAATCATGCGAGGGAGAGGTATAACATATAGAAAGAACAAATTAAGAGAGAAACATATCTACATCACATCATTTGTATATATATTGTGGCTGCCCTACAAATTGCCTTTATCTCCATAATTTATTTATCATATTAAATTGCATCATTAAAGAGAAAATTTGATAATGATCCACTTTCCTTCTTTCCTATTTCTCTACCCCCGAATAATTCTTGAAGTTTCTGCTTCTTTATTTACTTTTTGTATTATATGTTCATCTTTATTTTGGATTATATGCTCGATATTGTAACTTTTGCTGTTCTTTCTACTTTGAAAAATAATATTCATAGTCAATGAAAATTAATCGTTATAGATAATCAGTGAGTTGTCTCATCCTGTATTAGTTATTCACAGATACTTTAAACTTAACTACTTATCAGTGGTCAGATCCTATATAGCATCCCGTAATAATTCAAATGGTCGTGGATCTGAATGTGTTGTCTCCATATTACCTTATCGTGTGGCTAAGTGACAAGGATATTTAACTCCCTTTAAGAGCAGCTGTATCTGATGCTGGAGGTCAGACACCCAAAAATTAGTCGATTAGATTTTGACTCTCCGGATATTACGGGTTAAAAAAAGAATTACACTTAAATATCGCATGATTCTAAGAAAAGAAATACGAAGAAAGGAAAGAAATATGGACTGGAATGTAAGCCCATGGGCTAGTCCTATTCTAGCTCTGATCCAAATGAAATATAAGGCTGAAAACTAAAGCCCAATCATCGAATCTTATAATGGTCGCCCGTAACTGTTAAACAGACGTTGGAAACTTGTGTAAGAATATCAGATGGTCCAAATGTGAAATGTGTTATGCATCGGAACTTCTTTTTTTTGTGCAACTTGCATTGGAACTTTATTTCTCAATCCTGACAGCATAATTCTTTGCCCAACGAATACATAAAATAAACAAAGGAATAAAAAAGCTGGGATCATTTCCTGAAGACAGAAGCAATATAAAAATACTTGAATTAAAGATCTTCACATTCACCTCCTTTATCTCTATGCCCCTTTTGTACTCTTATAAAAGTCCCCTGTATTGTACTCCATGCACAATTAAATATATTCACAAAAGCAACGCATCCCGCTGCCTCTAATTAATATTTTTTTACCACCAAATTTTGTTGTCAGCTGTTATGGCCAAGGTTCGAGTAAAACTAAATAAATTTATATTTTTATATATATACTTGTTTTAGTTACGATCATTTCTACTCAAGGACCGGATTATTACAGGGATGGTCAGTGCGACCGCCCAAACCCATTTCAAATCTTCAGTTTTTTTTGTTCCTTTTCTTTTGTAAACATAGAAATTAGATATAATATAATGTTTAAATATAGAAAATGTTCTAAAAATGTTTAGTCACAGAGAAATAAAAATAGTAATCAGTATAATAACTTTGAAATATTTTGTTTTTCTCAAAATAACATTTTAAAAAGAAAAAATTAATAGTTGTAGTTTCAAAAAAAAAAATCTGATCAAAGACCCTGAAATGTATCGAGTTGGCCCTGCGTCTCCTTGATCATCTTAGTTTAGTGAAGTTTCAATATGTACATATAAAAACTGACTGCTCACTTGTAGGAGAACCATCCGCTGATGGATCTAGAGCAAGGAATAAAGCTAACCGGTTTTACTAACGATGAACCACCAGAGACAGTCTTGGATAAGAAGAATGAAATCGGATCTGGTTATGTAACTAAATGGAGCGAAGGTTCACATGGTCCATGGGCTGCTCCTTACCACACTGCAACGCTAGAAGAATTTGAAGAATCACAAAAGCAAAAGGTGATCGAGGATCCAGCCATGGAGAATGTAAACGGAACTGGTAACGTGGGTAAATGGAGCGAAGGTTTTCGTGATCCATCGACTCCTAACCTCAAAAGACCTGAGAAAGCTAAGGTAATATCGGTCAAGACTAAACCGGTACCTGGCTCTGAACCCGACATCTCTGGTTTATGGCCTTCCTCGTTTAGCAAAGAGTATTGTTGCATCTATAGAGTGCCTAACCGGTTACGAAGAGTGAACCCAGAGGCTTACACTCCTCAGATGCTTTTACTAGGTCCACTCCAACACTCTAAGAAAGCTGAAGCTCTTGAGCTTTCCAAAACCGATTTAAGGTACGTACTTACATGCACATATCATCATATAAACTAAAACCTCTTTTGTGTTAATCACATAACACATTTATCTGTTAAATTATACCATTTTAGTGTCTTTTGGTATCAAATACTATATTTTAAATTTGTAAAAGCAAACGGACAAGATATCTTAACAGTGAAAGCAAGCCCGGCTCAAATATTAGTTGGGTCCTATGTTCAGTTTTAACCTCTTTTTCTTTTTGCAAACTGAAAACTAAGCTTCTTATATGTTTAACAAGTTAAGACCTTAATTATTATATAGAAAATAGACCGTGGCTAAATTTTTAAAGAATTGGAAAAAGAGGGTCAAGGCAAAAGCACTATGAACACCTGCTCCAGCACTGAGTGAAAGACTCTTGAGAGTATTGTCATTATATTATAATGGTTAATGTATTTTTATAATTATAACTCTAGTTACACAATCAAAATATATTAAAAATATTAATTTCATATTAATGAGATACTATATGAGTTTTCAACATTAATAATGTTCTTTGAACTTATGATGATACCCTGATGCGTTTTGGATTGAGATTATTTCAGATATTTGGACTATATCAACATGGAGCGTCACAAGAAGAAGTACCTTATGGAAATTGCAAAAAGATATGGGACTGAAACCATCATAGAGTTCAGCAGCATCATTAAAAGAGATGAACATATCATAAGGGCAAGCTATGCCGAATCAACAGAGTGGATCAAATCTGCAGAGTTTGTGGAAATGATCCTATGCGATGCTGTTTTCTTACTAGGGTTCTTCCTGCAAACCGGAACTCAAAAGTATCAACGGAACGAAGATATTCTATTCGATGAGCCTTGTCTCATTACCACTATATTAGAAGACCTAATCTTGCTCGAGAACCAACTTCCTTATGCTCTTTTAGAGGATCTTTTTGAACCTTTTCTCTGTAAATTTAGATTTGAGGAAACGCTACGTGACATTATCCTTCGAGTTTTTATGTTTGAAGGGAAGTTGAAAAAAGAAGTGAAGTTCAGACATTTTACAGATTTGTTTCGACGTGTCCGTGTGGAAACACTTCGTTTGCCTGAAGAACAAGCTGCTACAACTGAGCAACCGAAGAGCATAAAGAGTCTATACAATGCAGACAAACTAGACAGTGCAGGAGTGGATTTTGTGAATGTGGGTGAAAATAGTGATTTATCGTTGGTGATTGTTTTCGAAGGAGGAGTGTTGACAATGCCCTGTTTCACAGCCGAAGATAACACCGAGAGGGTTATGAGGAATATAATGGCACTTGAGCAATGTCATTACACTCTTTCTGCTTATGTTTGTAACTATATTGCCTTCTTGGATTTCCTCATCGACACTGAGGCAGACGTTGACTTGCTCGTCAAGAAAGGTAAAAGTACTTTCCTAAACGACCTAGTTCAGAATTTATTATTCAGCAAAATAAAACACTAATAGGAACTTGAGGTGTTCAACCCCGATTTTGAAATTTGTTGGTTTGTGGCTTTCTTCTTTCTTTAGGATTCAGGCTTTTAGCAAACTGTAATTTTAGTTTTGAAGATTTACACAAACAAATCAAGTTATTTAGTCAGTTTACCTTATATTAGGTTTCGATTTTTCCTGTTAGTTATTTAAAAATGCAACCAATAGTTTTCCGACATTGGTTAGATTATAAATTCAGATTGTTTTAGGTAATGGTTAAACTATAGGTTGAACAGTCCTATACTACGTAAGACCGTCACCTTTTTCAAGTGCCTAACATATCTTCACATTTTACGTTAAAAGATGTTGTAAAGAATTGGTTAGGGCATCAAGGATCGGTGGCAGAAATGGTGAATAAGCTGTGTTTAGGGCTTGTGGACTTTGGATCTCACTATGAGCCTATAGCTGAAAAGCTCAAAAATCATTACAATAGCCGTCTCCACAGATCCGTAGCCACGCTCCGACGAGTCTACTTCAAAGATCTTTGGACCGGAACTGCCACCGTTGCAGCCGTTGTTCTCCTAGTTTTGACTTTAATCCAGACGGTGGCTTCTGTTCTCCAAGTGACCCAGAGCGACCCCAAGTCACCACCGCCTCCAGCTCCTCCCCGAGGACTGTAGATTGTTTCTTGTATACAAAGAAACAAAACTTGTATTATTTTTTTCTTTTTCTTTTGAATTAAAGGCTTTCAATTTAACACTTAATCTATTATAAGATAAATAGTTTGAAAAATTTGGAATAAAACAAGTTTCATGTAAGAGTGAATTTCAAACCAATGAAACAACAAAGTTCGAGAGTAGATAAACGATCAATGGTAAGAAAGACAATAGAGCTAATGATAGGAGCCACCGCCGCCTCCAACTCTTCTCCCTCGTATTGTCTTTCATTTCATGTTTTGGTACTTAGTAGGAGGCTTTGACGTCCTCCCACCTTAGTCAAGCTAAACGGGCTTGGAAACTCAATCTCAGCTTCATCCACTTCTCCTAACATTCTCAACTTTTTAAAAATGTTTTCCTTACTTATGTATTTATTGAGCTATACAAATATTATTTTTTGGGTTTAAATTATAGTCTGGCAACTTTGATATTCTACCTTAACCCACTCCTAGCTTATCCGTATTGTTGCTTCTGGACTTTTCCCAGACTTTTCCTAGCGTTTTGATTATTCTTTGTTGTATCAGTCTTAACTTTATTTGTGAATTCAATCTAAGCAGACGTTAAAAAAAAATTGGCTATATGTTTTTATTTTTGAATACTAATGCTTTCAATTACATCCAAAATAAGGGGTTATAAAGAAATTGTTGGGACATTCCGAATCGGTGGTGAAATTGATGAACGAGATGTGCTTAGGGCTCGCTGATAATGGCTCTACTATTACGATATAGCCGAGAGACTTAACAAATGCAACGACAACCGTCTCAACAGATCCTTCGCCACTGCAGGAGTAGAATTTGAATGTTCTGAAGAAGAGGACACGTTAGTGATTAAATTTGAACTTGGAATCTTGACAATGCCTTGCTTCAAGGCAGAAGATGACACTGAAAGGGTTTTTAGGAGCATAATGGCACTGGAGCAAAGTCATTACCCTTACACAGCCTTCGTTTGTAACTATATCGACTTCTTGGACTGTCTCCTTGAAACTGAGAGTGACGTTGACTTGCTCGTCAACAAAGGTATCCTTTTCCAAATTTTTGTTTGTTTTTGATCTCATTACTAATAAGCATTGTAAATGCTTTTTTAACTAGGGCTCCCACTCTAGTTGTCGGTTAATTTTAGGTACTCTTTTTTTTAACAACAACATATATAACTTTATTAACTAGATCGTAAGTACATCATATGATACATGCATATAATTATGAAACAACAACAGATAATTTAGGTAAACTAATGACAAAATAATAGAACACATGATTGAGAAGATAATTCTCTTTGAAAAGTCTTTATTAATAGAGTATCCACTCTATTAATTTTTCTGCGAGTTTGGATTTTAGTCATATTAAGAACACTGTTCGTTGTATTACATTGGTCTTATTCTAATTAAGATATATATATATATATACATATATTCTAGTTTAGGTATTATATCAACAAAAAAATAGGTTTCCACTTCACTTTTGTAGGTTTCGACACAATTTCATTTTTTTAAATGATAAGTGAGATTCCTATTACATTTTTAACATACTACAGGGGTTATAAAGAACTGGTTGGGACGTAAAGGATCAATTGCGGAAATGGTGGACATGTTGTGTTTAGAGATTGTTGATGAGGGCTGTCACTATTAAGATATATCTGAACGTAAAGGATCAATTGCGGAAATGGTGGACATGTTGTGTTTAGAGATTGTTGATGAGGGCTGTCACTATTAAGATATATCTGAACGCCTCAGCAACTACTACGAAAATCCTTTCAACAGATCCGTAGCCACTCTCCGGCATGTCTACTTCAAAGACCTTACTTGAACTGCCCACGTCGGGTCGCCTTTTTTCTCCTCGTGTTAACTTTGATTGCGACGGTAGCTTCCGTTCTCCAAGACTCCAAGTGACGCAAAAAGACAATAACTCCTCGCCATCTCTGTTTCAAATACCTTAGCTGTTTTCTTGTGATACACGAATTAAACCTTTTTTACTAACACTGTTTTCTTTCTTGGTTTTACACTTTGTTTTTTTTCCTTGGTTTAAATCTTAACACTATTTTATTAATAATTGTTTAAAAAATATTCATCATTTTAACAACTTTTCTCTATTAGTTTTTAATTGATGAAAATTTTACGTCTTTAACTTTCCATTGATATAGTTTTCAGTTTTGCAGAATTTAAAATGTTTCCAAATTATATCTTACTGTTAAATAACAACTTTAATTTTTAAAAATAAATAATTATTAATTAAAATTATACACCTTTTATACATTATATCACGTGAAATCAAAATTGCATTGTTACAATTGTTTTATTTTAGATCCCATAAAAAATACACTTTCATTGTATTGATGTTTATTATATTCTTTCTTCAATAATTATATGTTTAAGTTCTCAAATGTTCCACCCAATGCATAATTTAGTAATTACTGTTTTATATATGCTTTAAATAGTGTTTTACTTGCTTATGCGACCATATTTAAAAATTAAGAAAGAAATATAATAAGTTAACAAAACAAGAAAGAAATATAATAAGTTGAAAAAACAAGAAAGAAATATAATAAAACATATTCCCAAATAAAAACATGTTTAAAATATTATCCGAGACATAATCAACCGATCGATTACATCCCTTATTAATTAAATTGAAAAACAGCAATTTTATTCTTGATAAGGTTCAATTGAATCCCCTTTGATTGATACAACAACCCAAGGGATTTCATTCCATAAACACGCAGATCACTCATCACGGGCTAGTACCCGCGGTGGCTGTGGGTTTGGTAGTCTGGCTAATGAACCTTTTGCAGTAGAGGTGGCGCCCCTCCACTATGTAATATATTTTTTCATTGCTTCCCATAAGAAAGGCTGGAATGCGTTCTTGCTTAAACACAATTTTACCGAACAAAGACGGCCCACTTCCTGGCTTAGGCTTGTGCACATTCACACTTTCAACATACGGTGCATAATACCTGATCATAACCAACTTCAACATTATCATCATCATCATATATATAACTAAGTGGTTATTATCACAACTATATAACTATATCACCAAAACTGTTCGATGAATCACCAAATTAATTGTGAGAAGCAAGACAACTTTATCTTTAGAAATGCGATGTGACATGCAATGCAAGCATTTGTACAAACTAAAAAAAAATCAGTATCAATTTGTAGACTGTCATATAACATGCAAGAGTGTATAATTAGTTCATAGATTATGACATTAACTTACACAAAACTAACATTCTATGTAACGATAAAACGGGAATACTGATGAAAAGGGTATGGTCAGATGTTAGAGAGCTAGTAGAATAGGGTTAGTTACTTGCCAGTTGAAGTAACGAAGGATTTGCATTTCCGAAAGTGGAAAGCCATTAGAGAAGGTAAGAAAGAGCGCATGTTCATCGGTGTAAACCGGAGCAAAAGGAAAGGCCTTTGCATTCAACTTGGACATGGCTTATCTCTCTCTCTTCTTCTTCTCAGTTCTTTTAGAAAACAAGAGATGCTCACATATGGTTGTTATCTGCTCTGTATATATAGATACTGAAGGGGAGGGTGTGGCACTACCTGGGTGGTGGTCCCAGGTAAGGGGAGGGTGTGGCACTGCCACACACTAATTTTTTTTTTTAAGTTCAAATTTTAGGTGAATGCCCTTAGGTTATATGATTATTACATTATGTGCCCCATGTTAAATATTTGTATATCCTTATATTAAATCTTTTTTTTCATTATGTGCCCCATGTTTTACAATTTGCTGGATCCCCCCTACGGTAGGGACACAAGGCTTGGGGTTTATGGATATAAAAAACTTAAATGAGGTTTCGAAAGACTGTGATTAACATACAGTTCATGTACGCTGTACGCAAGTACGCAATAGGTAGGTTTATGAGAAAACACAGCTGTTTTTTTTTCTTTCTGTTCCACCATCATGTTTGGGGTTTTTTATATTGTTCTGTAGCATACATGATCTCTGAATGTCTAACGGACTTGAGAATAATAAGCATATTTATATACACACTCACTCTGACACACTCACTCTGCAACAACATCACTAACAAAAAAAAAACCTTTTACAAAAACTCAGAAGAAGAAGACTCCCCAACGATACAAAGGTTTACACAGGTTTACACTTGACAAGTTCAGTTGCAGAGCAACGTGTCCCGTGTGGCATTCCCAGTGGTGGCATTAACCCTAGTGAGTCAAAGCAAACATTAAAATCACATCATATTCAGATTTTTTAGAGTAAAACTGATTCTAAGAGATTTTACCCATCAGCGATTTTGCAAAGGTATTCTCGTTGATCATCTCTTAGAGGGACATCAGTGAAATCTAAATCCACATTCAAAAACAAAAAAAAGGTTACAATTATTTATATAAAGATCAAAATAATAAAGAGAGGGTCTTTTTTTTTATTTTACCAGCGCCTGTAATGTTTGAACCCTTGAATGATGTGTTTCCGGTAGCAGTTGCTCCTTCCAAGTTAGCGTTAGTTAAATTCACCTGCAAAAAATGGTTATAACTATTCAGCATTAAGTCAAAGATCTTTCTTTCCTAAGCCTTAAACACATACGTGGACACATTTAAAGAGTGTTTGAATATGACCTTTGTTACGTTAGCCAAGGAGAAATCTGCACCTCGGAGATCAGTTTCGGATAAATCAGCACCTGGAATATGATTTAATGAATCAGAAGTACTTCTTGTATTACAGTTTTTTTTCTGTTACTTAGTTTCAACAAAAGTAGAGAGAAACAAACCTGTTAGGTCTGCATCAAAGAAGCTAGCACCTAACAACTTAGCACCCTTGAAATTGGCTTGCCTTAGGATTGACTGCACAAAGAATGTCATCAAACAAAAGGATCGTTAAATGATAATCTATAAAAGAGGAATAATATATTACCGTCTTGAAGTCCTGTCTGATCAGAGTCTGGCCACTAAAATCCTTGCCGGATAAGTCCTGTCCCCTGGTGACTCCTTGTCCATAGGGACCTCCACCCTTATCAGTTTCATCCAATATAATAAAATATAATTCAAGTTTTCAAACTTCATGAATATCTAAATCACAACCAGCTGAATATTAGGTCACAACAAGGAGTTGCTTCCACTAAAAGGAGAAAGACAAGAGAAGCTCTTAATGAAAGAAACTCAATCGTTGCGCAAGATCCAACCAACTGAAATTTAAGATTAAGTTCCACCAAATGAAATTTAAGTGGTCAAAAACGAGTAATCAATCATTAAGGAGTTACCTTAAAAGCAAGAGCAGGATCAACAAAGAAGAGAGAAGCAGAGACAAGTGCAAGTAAACTTCTCTTTGAAACCTCTTCTCCTAATGACCAAACCAACGGACTGACCACTCCTTTCCCTTCCTGCTAATAAGACAAAACCGCCCACAATTCATAATCAATAAAGAGTCTCTCTATCTGTTTCTGTGTTCTTCTGAGTTTAAGAGGTTTTTGATTAATAAGAAAAAGAACTGAAAGTTTTTACCTGTGAGCAACGAATGAGACGACACTGAGAACGAGAATAAAGAGGCTTAGAGAGAGACGGTTTTAGAGAGATGTTGCTGCAGGAAAACGATACGTTGCTGAGAATTGCCATTTGTTCGTCTTCTCCACGAGATCAAATGTTTCAGTGCCAAACCAAACAGAGTTGCTTGTGGATAAGATTTGTTTATTATTTTATTACATGACTGGTTACGATTCGTAAAGCCCATTTTCTTGGGCCCATTTAAGCCCAAAATACACTTTTGGGTATCGTTTTTTCTCTGAATATTACCCAATTTTGAAACTAATTATGTAATGTCCAAAGTGCTACATTAAGCTTCGAGCCGGGGTCTCTTATCGCGATTGGGAATAGTAGTATAGTATGTTTATTTCCATCAAATCTAATTTGTGTAGATAGAAAAAGATCACGTGCAAGTCGCATGAATAATAGCTACAACAACGCACGAATCGGCCCAATACGCAAGAATCGAAGGCTCTGAATCAGAGCCTTTCAAGTAAAGGGCACAAATGAAGTGAGAGAGAGAGGCAATGAGACACGCGCGAGATGGGTGAGAAGGTGGGACAATTGTTTTCTGGTCTAAAATTTCATTGCTAAAAACGAAAGTTTCGTTAGATTCTATTGTTTTTCCATTTATTTGTCATAAATTTGTAATATCAAAGATAATATATATGCTTTTCTTTCTTTGTTTAGCTATCTAATTTCTGTATGCATGTGAACAGCTGTATTGTAAGATCTAATGCTTATTTACAGCGTAGTTCTAAAGATCTCTTTGAATTCTCTTTAATCTGTTAATACAAACTGCACGGATACCATACAATAAATTAATACGAATCAATCAATTCTGAGAACGAACCAAATTGAGTTACGGGTTACCCACATGAACATGTGTAATGATTAAGCTTTCGAGTAAATTGCTAGATACGTCAACACTACAATCATGTGGTACGTGAAAATAAAATAATTATTTTGTAATGATTAAATTCGCTAGCGAACAATTATTGATGTAGATGCACTATAATCTACAGTGGTACTATATCTGGTTGGTCTTTGTTTTCTTTTTGACGTCATTGGTGGTGAATGATTTATTCTTTTAAAGGTTTATTGAGCCAACATTATAAATTTGGTACTCAGAGCAACTCCATAACTGTTCTCACCCAAAATATTTAAAAATATTTTTTTATATATTGTATATATTATAGGGAGATTTACTAAAATAACATCAAATTTTGATATAATTACTAGAATAACATATATGTATGTATATGTAATTGTGGGGTTCTAATTTTTACGGAAAACTTAATTTAATCCAAAGTATCTGAATATTTTGAAATAAATTTCATTATAAAATGAGATATAGAATTAAGTTAAAACATATCTTACTTCATACGTGAAAAATGGAGTGGAATTAAAAATATCATAGTTCATAGAGATATACTCATGATTTCTGTTATTTATGAATCTGAATTATAATATAGATCGAGAAGGTGATAAATGCAATTCTCATAAATGTCATCTCAAAGGGAATATAGGGAAATGAGAGAACACATGGTATGACAGACACAGCTTTAGCACATGCATATGGACACACACGTGGGGCTCATCAACCCATGATCAAGTATTTGAGATTTTTGTATGCATGCATCATGCATGATTACCTTAGAAACAAGGTGAAACCTTGGGGTTAGGTTGCTTTGGTCGGTTCTTATCGGATCCTCTTCTAAGCTATATGTTTCGTACAAAATTATAAGTCTTGAATTTCATTGTCAAATCTCAAATAGTTATAAGAGCATCATTATTGTTAGGACCAAAAATTTGGTCCTTAAGTTATTTTAGTATTATTATGATGTTAAGGACAATGGTTAAGGACAATCACAAAAATTTTGATTATTGGTAGGATTTATAGAAATCTCTTAGTAAAAAAAGTTACAAACATCATAGAATATGTATGAATATTGTACAATGAACTTATTACAAACAGAGAAGTAAACTCAAGAAAATGTGTTTGTTGTTAAGCAAAGCAAAACCTGGAGGAATCTTGTCATTGGATCTGAAGAAATAGACCTGCTCATAGTTGCTAAGGAGTGAGAAGTAGTATTTGCGCAGGACATATGATGCATTTGTTGCTGTTGGAGGAAAGGCAAATGATGCAGTAACTTCTTTCCATCTCCTTTCATGAAGTATCACAAGAGGTTACCTCAATGAAAAGCTTGTGCAAGTCCAAATCTTTTCCTCCTATAATCGGAACCTATAATCACAAATGCAATGAAACATGGATGCTAATAATGTTACCGTCATATCAAAGAGTTTAAACTTCAAAGGTGGAGACTTTCTATATACAATTTTCTACCACTGAACTTACTCTCATAAGTATGAAATGATAAAGGGAAAGAAAGAAACTTACATGAATTTAGTACCCACTTGAGAGTGTAGTCTCTCCAATGAACCCATGACCAGCTTCGGGTCTGCAACCACAGCTTCATATGTTGCTTCGGGTGTTATGTGAACATTGTCCATTGGCACTGGCCCTTGCTTAAGACAAGAGGTTGATGGCATTCCTTACACACCAAAAAGAAAAAGAAAGGTAATGTACTGAACTTAATAGAGCCAATGAACTGCTCAACTTAACAGAGCCAATAAACTAAAATGAACTGCTCAAAACAGAGAACAAGAACAGAACAACAACAACAATGTTTGCTTAAATAACAGAACAACAACAACAAGAACAGGCCACACGGTTTCAACATATCACCAATTGAAAGTAAAAGCCATTTGCACATCTTCTAATCACGAATAGGGAATGAACAAATGATTGAAAGTAACAATCTTGAGGTCAATGTGGTGAAGAAAAAAAGAGAAAGGAGAGACCTTGAGGTTGATGTTGGAGCGGTTGATGAGCTGATCGGCGAAATCGGGATCACGTCGACGGAATAAGACGATCCATAGTTGCGTTGATTGCGTCTATCGCGAAAGAGTTGTTTTTCTTCCTCCTCTGTTGATTGAAGCCGTTCCATGCCCAGAAACTGTTAGTGCCGCCACAACCACCCAATTCTCTTCTTGTTTCTGTACCCGAAGTCAAACCCTCCGCCGCAAAAGAGATCATCCCTACACAGATTCGCCATAGTTAAATCGAGGATTGGAGAAGAAAAATTAGGGATTGGAGACAGACTTACGCTTGAGCATCAGAAGGAAATTGGCCATAGACAAGGGAGAAGAGATCAAGTTTCAGAGATTCAATGCTCAGGTTAGAGAGAGAGAGAGAGAGAGTAGGAGAATTCTATGGCGACGTGTGTCCCGTAAGGACGCCTCTTAGTGTATCTTAACTAAGGACGTCCTTAAGATAAATAGGTAATTTTCATTTTTTAAAAATCATAATTATCTTAAGGACTCACTTAAGATATCCAGATAATGATGCTCTAAGAAACCTGTTTATATAAGCTGTAGGCAATCATCTTTTTTTTTACACTTTTTATAATAATGTAACTTACACGCGAGAGAGCTAACGCGTGGGATGTTAGAGAGAGTATACAATGATTGAAGAGAACTGGATGTCTGGTCGTGGAGGAACAAAAATTACGCCGCACGAGTGTGGTCACTGGTGATCACATGCTGCCACCCTGGCGACTTCATACGAGTTCATGCACGTGACCTCCTTCCCATCTCCCACGTGACCCCCAGGTCTTCTCTTCTTTTTTTTACTTGTTCCTAGTAATTCTTGCTTCAATTCTCCACTCGCCCCACCAACCACACTCAATACTGTAAAATCTCCCCATTCATGGATATATACTCAAACATCAATACACAATCTGAGCAAATTTGATAAATATTTTTCCGTTGAATTTCATTGTGAACTTAGTGCGTCTAATCTTCTTGAAAGTTGAAACACGAATAGCAACTTTAAGATATGAAAATCGTATTTGCAGGTGAAATTGTTTTTTCCCACTACACCATTCACCATTCGAACATTTAGTATGCATTTAGTAGATCTAAGAAGCGCGTGTGTATGTTTCTTCTCGAATGTGAAGCATTAGCTTTTAAACTTATTAAATAAATTATACCTAAATATTTTCCAAGTTAATCAAATTTTAAATAGGAGTTTTGGAGAAAAGAATCAACGATATTAAATAAAAGTATATAATAGTCAAAAATAGCTAAACTGAAACTGAAACTTTATGTAAATGTTAGCGTTTGTTATTGACTTTTCAAAAGAAAATAAACAAAATAAATGTTCTCAAGATCTCAACGTATTGGAATAAATGGATTTCTATGTTCTAACATTTATTATAGTAAAAAATGAGTAGGTAACAGTATGAATCATCATTGCAATGACAAAGGTCTCTCTGACGCAAGTCATCATTGAAACCCCCGCCCCCCCCCCCCCCCCCCCCCACACACACATAGACCTCTCTCTCTCTCTCTCTCAAAATTTTGAATTATATACCAGCCGTATTAAACGAGCTTTACTTCATCATTTTCTCGAGAAAATCTTGACAAAACCAAGTTATTATTTTCTGGAGAAATGGGTGAGAGAGATGATGGACTAGGTCTGAGTCTAAGCTTGGGGTTTAATCAACCAAAGGAACCATCCCTGAGGTTGAATCTAATGCCTTTGACAACTTCTTCTTTGTTTCCTCACATGCAAAATCACAATAATAACGATCTCCAGAAGAAAACTCATCACAACTCTTGGCCTCATTTGTTTGCGTCTTCTGGTAAAACAATTCTTCTGTTTTTTCCGAACTTTATTTCCCTGAGATTTTTTGAACATTGAATGTGTGGGATTATGTCTCTGTAAAAGATATGCTTATGTTTTTTGTATCACAACATGTCTATGTTTCAGATCCGATCTTTATCCTTTTTTTGTCAACTTTTATCTTTTTGATATTTTGGTTTTAGTTATTTACAAGACTGAAGTTGACAATGCTTTTTATTATCTAACGTATAGCTGCAGAGAGAAACTCCGACTCCGGAAATTTTCTAAGAGGTTTCAACGTGAACAGAGCTCCGGCGGCAGCGGTGGTTGATTCTGAAGAAGAGGCTGTCGGTGTGTCGTCTCCGAACAGCACCGTTTCGAGTGTGAGTGGGAACAAGAGGGATCTTGCCACAGCGGCGGGAGGAGGGGGAGAAGGAGATGAAACCGAGGCGGAGAGAGCTTCTTGCTCACAGGGAGGCGGAAGCGGGGGAAGTGAAGATGAAGACGGAGGAAACAATGACGGAACGAGGAAGAAACTCCGGTTATCGAAGGAGCAAGCTTTGGTTCTTGAAGAGACTTTCAAAGAACATAGCACTCTAAATCCGGTTAGTATCATTTTCGTAAAAGCTTACTTATTACTTTTAGATGGCATTTTCAGAATTTATCATTACAAACCTACTCATCTGACTGGGCAGAAGCAAAAGCTTGCTCTATCGAAACAGTTGAATCTGAGGACGAGGCAAGTGGAAGTGTGGTTCCAGAACCGAAGGGCAAGGTAAAGAAAATCTTCACTATCTTAGGGGTATTATGGGAAATTTTGCTTTCACATAACCTTAGTTATTGTTATGATGGGGATATAATTGTCCTTGACCCAGTAGATTTCTATCTCACTGTCCTGAAAAAAGGAAATCGTATCTAGGATCTTCAGTCACATGGAGTTTTCTACCTTTCACTACAGCCTTTAGAGAGAGATCAGAGATGCATGCATGCGTATGCATCAAAAGAAAAATCTAATTCTGTTTTGTTTCTTTGTAAAAATTATTGACCATACATTATATAGCTAGTTTATTCAAAATAGAGAATTTTATCATTCAATAATATATACATTTATTTTTGTAAGGACATAATAATATAACATTTTGATTTTTCTTACATTTTCAGGACGAAGCTGAAACAAACGGAGGTTGATTGTGAGTATTTGAAGAGATGTTGCGATAATCTAACGGAGGAGAATCGTAGGTTGCAGAAGGAAGTAACTGGTCTCAGGGCGTTGAAGTTGTCTCCAAATCTCTACATGCACATGACTCCTCCAACCACTCTTACAATGTGCCCTTCTTGTGAACGTGTCTCAGCTTCGTCCTCCGCTGTGGCTGCTTCTTCACCTCCTTCCTCGTCTTCACCAGCTGCGTCTGGTGGTGGTGGTGGTAGGGGGATTCGTACGGTGGGACGGCCTAGTCCACAACGACCAACTCCCTGGGGAGCTATTTCTCTCCAGTCAAGATTAGCGCACTAGGGAAGAGTATTCTCCGTAGTCTTAGTTAGTATACAAATAATATATAAATGTGTGAAAACTGAAATTTAAAGTTTTTGTGAGAGATTAGATTCTATCTATTGAAAATAAGAAAGATGTCATTTGGATCTGATACTTTTTAACACTATAAATAACTCTTTGACATAATGCAAGCTGGTTATAGAAACTCACGTCTTAGTTGTTGCAAGACCCTAAACACTCAGAGATGGGCTATCAAACCAAGACAGTATATACCTTGTGTGTGATATATGAGACTTGTATTTTCTCTTGTCACGTTTTGAGATTTTCTGTTATAACAGATCAAAAGGTTTGATTGGATTGGAAGGTGGTGCTTTTGTCTATATTCTTCTTCTCCATTCCTTCCTTAGACTGCTACCATTCACTTTTATCACATATAATACAGGATTTGATGCCAATATGTAAACTGTGATTTGCTTTCACCAGATGGCTTCCTCCTCTTTTGTTTCATGTGCATAAGCAGCTTCTCAAGAGCCAAACGTATGTTTCTATGATATGCAGATACGTTGTATCTCCTGATAAAAACTCCGAAACAATAGAATCTATCTCAGTCGTGCTACATCTAACCTCTTTCTTAGCTTCATAGCTTCGTTCTTTCTCATCATGTTTTTCACTATCCTGACATTGTCCCACACTACAAAAAGTATCATATTACATCACATAAATGGTATTAGAAAAATAAATAATTTAAATTTAAATTACTTATTAATAAATGATACAAATAATGTGTTTAACATCAGTTATAATAACTGATGTTGTTGTTAAATTATTAGGATCAATTCAATAGAATTGATATAAATCTATGCTAATTTACGTCGCTTTAAAAAATTGATATAAATCTATATTAACTTACATCACTTTTATAAAATTGATATACATATGAGTTTACATAAGTTATATAATTGATACATTTTCTATTTTCATTAACATTACTCAAAGCAATGATACAAGTTAAACAGAGCTCATGCTTGTAATCAAATCCATCTTTATGAAGTAAAATTAATTAAAGAAATGACACAAGTGAATTTCTAATTAATATAGTTAAAATTCTCAAATTCTAGTGTTATTTAGTTAATGAATTCTAACATTCTTACTAAAATCTAGTGTTGTTAGTTTTATGATTGTTTAATGAAATTTTGTTATTCAAAAAAAATGTTTTTAAGAATTCTATAATGAAACTCGAATTCTAAATAAGTTTACCCGTAAAACAAAATTTCAAAAATCTTGCATATAACCTCTAGATTTTTCACAATGCTAGCATGTTTTGATAAACTTTTAAAATATGAAAAAATCTTTACAATTCTTTATAAATTTAACAAATTTATTTATTCTTAAAATTAACCAATTCTACATAAATTCTACTGTCAATAAATCCCCTTATAGTTTAACATTTTGGATATATTAATTTGTTTAATTTGCTTGAATTGATGGATAAAATTCATATACTCCGGATAATGACCACTCGTATTTATGGGTGTTTAAAATTAAATACTGAATTTATTAAAAACTGAAAGGAACTATATACCAAATGAAAAACCTATGAACAATACTTGGGTTCACCTCTGAGGTGAACTTATGAATTCACCTCTTTCCTTATTTCAATTATATTGCCATAAATATTAATGTCACATAAATAAATAAATTATAAATTATAAAAGAAGTAAACTTTAAATCATAAACTCTAAATTCGAACCCTAAACCCAAATCTTAGATTTTTTATTTTAAACCATACCCTAAACCCAAACCTATACCCTAAACCCAAACCTATACCCTAAATCTTAAATCTAAATTTAAATCCTAAACCCTAAACTCAAACCATAAACCCTAAACCCAAACTCTAAACCCTAAACCCAAACTCTAAATGCTAAATCCTAAATCTTAAACCCAAAATGTAAATCATAAACCCAAATTTTTCAAATAGCTTTGGGTTAATGATCATCAAATGTATTTTCAAATACATTTTAGTGTATAGAGTTCGGGTTTATGATTTACAGTTTGGGTTTAAGGTTTAGGATTTAGGGTTTAGAGTTTGGGTTTAGGGTTTAGAGTTTGGGTTTAGGGTTTATGGTTTGGGTTTAGGGTCTAGGATTTAAATTTAGATTTAGGATTTAGGGTATATAGTTTGAGTTTAGGGTATAGGTTTGGATTTAGGGTTTAGGGTTTGGTTTAAAATTTAAAATCTAAAATTTGGATTTAGGATTTGAATTTAGAGTTTATGATTTAAAATTTACTTTTTGTAATTTATAATTTATTTATAATGTGATATTAATGTTTATGGCAATTTGATTGAAATAAGGAAAGAGGTGAATTTATCTAAGGCCACCTAGTAAACTGGCATGAATATCTAATTAAATGCCTGTAATTTTGATATGTTAAGGAAAAAAGAAAGCCAAGAGTAGCTGCAACTCTCTGTAGTAGTTGATCATAATAGGAATCTTCAAAGGCCTTCCATGATCAAGAAAATTATGACTTGTATTCCTTTAAAAATAGAGAAAGAAGAAAAACGTTTTCCGTGATTTAATTCGATTAAAGATGTGATTTGATAAAACACTCGTGTGAGAATCTTGACCAACAACTGGTGGGGAGAGTCAAGTAACTCACGAAAACAAAACAAATTCCTGTTTTCTAATCAGTTTGTAAATCTAAGAAGATTGGCTTTTTTTTTGTCGCGAAGATTGGCTACTCTACAGTATATTTTAGTACGATCGACTTCTCTACCAAATATATTCCCAGTAACTAAATGTTGGATCGTTCTGATTATTAAAATAAATAAAAATAGAGTGTTAGGTGCCGAAAACAAATAATTAGCATGTTATTAGGTTAATTAATTGTTTTATAACGTGACCACACACCTACTTTTAACTGTCGAATATGTTTTGATCAACCGACAATGATGATTAAACAGTTTACAAGTTATTGCATGTCTAAGCAACTTCATCCATGATATTAGGATTTGAGAAAGTATTGGATGAATATCTAACGTTTTAATTTCTCAAAAAAAAAACATCTAACATTTTGAAAATCTTTTTTATTAACATTTTGAAAATCTTATCTATTGTTTTACTAATATTTAGCAATATTTAGCTATGGATGAGGCTGCTCTCATGTCTCAATATGAAAATCAGTGTGACTCTAGTTGTTTTTTTTTTTGAAACTAATCTAGTTGTTTATAAGAGAAAATTTAATATTAGAAACAAACAGGAATATGATTATGAAAGTTATTAGGGTTCCTATAGAACCGAATCACGAAAACAAAAGAGTCCATAGTTTCAATCACATACATTATGATCGTAAGCAAAATCTTACACAGAAACATGAAATTTTACTTATTTAAAAGCTTTTATTGAATTAAATCATTGCCGATTATCAAAATACGTATAAGCCGATTGATTCACACTGAAATCCAAATCCGAGCTAGATTCTCCGTCTTCCACGTGGCCTACACTCTTCTGCTCCGGCGATGAGTAATCGGAGACAGAAGGTTCCGGCGAACGACGGCGAGGCCTGATCCTAACCGGCTCGTACTGACAAGTACCAATCAAATGTGGAAAGTTAAGCTTAGCTTTGGATCCCTTAAGCTGAAACGCCGCTCGGTCGTAAGCCACCGCCGCGTCTTCCGGCGTCTCGTAAGTCCCGAGCCAAACCCTAGCGCCGTTCTTTTTCGGATCCCTGATCTCCGCCGCGAACTTCCCCCACGGCCTCCTCCTCACTCCCCTGTACTGCACTCCCTTCTGCCTCGGGGGAGCCTTGGAACCACTCGCTTCCGACGACACGACCACCGTCTCCGTCTTCTCCTCTCTCACGGTAACTTCCGCGGGAGAGGAGACGGGAGGAACGGTGGGTGTCCAGCCGGAGCTGACGGCGTCGCGGAGAGTGTTGTAAATGGCCATGTCTTGCGAGTCGTCGACGCTTAACGGCAAGTCGCTCCAGCTATCGTTTAATATGATGTTGCTGAAACTAGGGTTCCGGTAGAAAACGGGTGGGTTAACGCCGTTATCGACAGGATCAGCTGAGTCGTTGTAGTCAAAACCCGACATTGTTGTGCGGTAAGTGTTGTTTAAGAGACGAATGGGAGTGTACTAAAAGACACTGCGGGAGGAGATTTGATTTATAAAGGTACGGAAACGAGAAGGTACATGGAATGTTCTTTGAGATTGAACATGATGATATGTCTTATAGCTTGAGGATGATAATGTATCGGAAGCTTCCTTGTTTTTATTTAAATATATCTCTCGCTGAACAACATAATTAGTTATTTATGTTGTTTGGACTTCTGTCTTTTTGGTCTTTCTTTTTCAATATTTTTGTTCTCTCTTTTTCTTTACATCATTGATCTTAATTAGGGCTGAACAAAATATTTATAAATTTTGCTTTGATTAGTTATCTATTTCAATTCAAACAAAAAAAAATCGAATATTTATAATTATACTAAACAAAGTAAATATCAATATACAATATCTTTCCAAAAAAGGAAAATTACAAATAATAATATTTTAAAGAACATATATTTATTGAATATATAAGATTCACGATATTTTATTTACATAGTTATTAGTATTTAAAAAAAAAAATTATATTCTGAAATAAAATATTGTTATTTATATTATTTTAAAACTTTTATTTTCTTTAAACGGTGAATCAGTTATCTGATTAAAAATATATAATTTTCTGGATATCTTAATAATTACAGATTAAATCAGATTGGCTAATTTATTATTTAGACTAAATATTTTCAAAAATTCAGATATTCGATAGTGTATGACTTTTTCGTGATCTTGTTCATTTTCCATCCGTTTTTGTGTCCATGATTGGCGATGATATAGTTACAATTTGAGTGTGGGATTAAACATAGGAGTAAAAACCATTAGAATATCAAACATAGTGAATATCTGCCAATCAAAATTCTCAAGTTATCGCCGAAACTTAGATCTTTAGGGTGAATCATATACAGTAGTTTACTTATATATAAATAATTGTTTTTACACTTGATCATCTTTTATCGTTGGTCTATCCCAACGTCAAAGTTCATAACTTTTTGAATTCAACATTGTCAAAAGAAAAAGCTAAACATAAATTTACAACGCGCAGCATAACAGTGAAAGTCAACAAAAATAATTGAAATAACTAGATTCGTTAAAACAACGACGGGTCTAATAAAGTATATTAACTGTAAACATGATGCAGAAAGTTTTCAACATGTAAACATTTTTTTTGGTTAAAACATGTAAACATTTATGCTTAACTAATCTCCAAAACTTAGATCTTTGGAATCATATAGTCGCTTACTTATTATAATTATACAAATAGTAGTTTTTGCACTTTGACCATCGTTTACCGTTGGTCTATCGCCGTATCGCAATGTCAAGGTTTATAACTTTATGAATATTCAACATCGTCAAAAGAAAATGCTACTAATAATATATAAACTAGAAATACTTGCAACGCGCAAGACAACAGTTGAAGTCAACAAAACAATGGAAATAGCTAGATTCGTTATAACAACGACGGGTCTAATAAAAATGTATTTACATAATGGAAAAAAATATCAGGTATGGGATGGGGATGCATATAGTGATATAGGTGTCAATAAACAAAACCATAGGAGTTATTTTTCATTATATAAGGAGGAATAAGCCATAAGCTCCCAGTATTTAAACAATTTATCATTTCCCATCTAAAGCAAATTACAATAAACTAATCAAAACAACATAACTTTCACGTGGCGGCGAATTTTACAAAATGTTATTATTAAGCCTGACGTAAAAAGGGAAAGCCGTACGTCAAAGACACGTTTTGTTAACTGTGACTTTTGTTTTACTCACTCCACTGGTTCATTTCGTTGCAACATCATGTTAGACATAGGAAAAACATTTAAATAATTATACTTGATTATTTTTCTAGCTAAAAAGACGTTTTCTAGCTAAAAAAACATTTAAATAATTATACTTGATAATCCAAAAGGCAAAGGAAGAGACAGAGGCTTGGTTTTTGGCGCAACAAGTACAAAGTGGAATGGAAGTGATGGAGAATAATGTGTCAAAACCTTCTGTCATTGAGAGAGTGGGAGGTGTGAAACCGGGATGGGTCTCATGTGAGTTTGACATGGAGTGGGTTAATGAGGAGGAGGATATGGGTGCTGCGTGGATTGTTAAAGACGAAACAGGGAAGGTCTTACTACACAGCAGGAGGGCCTTTGTTGGAATTAAAACAAGGGACGAGGTAAAGCTTAAGGTTTGGCTATGGGTCCTAGAGAGCATGAAAAGTCTGAAAAAGAAAAAGGTTATCTTTGTTTCAGCATTTGGTGATCTTGTTGAGGCAGTTCAAAAGCCTATTATGTGGCCTGCCCTACAATTTGAAGTTTCAGAAATTGGTAGGGAACTGGAAGAATTTGAGGCGTGGGAATTAAGGATTGGCTCCTTTAAGGAGGTCAGATGTGCTTCTTTCATCGCGCAGAATGTTAGGCGTTTGGGTTTTCACCAATCGTATGTGGCGTTGGGTCACCCGAGATGGCTGGATCACATGTATGTGACTGAAAGAGTGTCATCTGCTAGCTAGAAGGATGTAGGCAATTTTTTGATAGTCCGCTCTCCTGTGAGTGTTGACCTTTGGTTGTTAGTATCACTTCCTGTTTTCTATGGAAGCTTTTGGTCTTGTAAAAAGTTGGACTCTTATGGGATGTATCTTCCCTTTGGTATATATGAAATCTCAATTTGCGGAAAAAAAAGACGTTGTTGGTATGTTGCTATCTATGTTTACGCAGGGAACGCGAAAATCTATCTAAAAATGTCTACAGTAATGGGCCAAAGGCCCATAAAATAATACCCCGTTAAGGTTGGTTCGGTCAAAATCAAGGAGATCTAGTAGAATGGGAACAAAGTTCAACCCAACAATTTGAAGCCTTATGAATGAGGAAAGACAACAACAGTTCACTCCACATGGTTGCTTGGTACAGGAAAGGGACACACCATAAAGACTGAATCTATCTTATTAAAACAGAAACATTATAACTTCTTCTAGGTGGATTTTTAAGTTAGACATCACATTATTATTTTTAGTCTAACTTTTCATTAAAATATTTCCTTAAATAGTTAAATATCAACCATCTATCATTTAACTCCACTATAAGATCTATTTCTTACATTATATACATCTATTAAACAAAATATCTATTCTTTTCGTTAAAGTATATTCACATTATCATATTTATATTATATCATAGTACAAATATAACTATCCTTCTCTTTTATTATAGTCAAATGAATACAATAAATGTCTCCAATATAAATATTACACGAGTCTGAGTTCTTAAAAATAAAAATATAAATAGATAGAAATAAAAATAAATATTACACATGTTATTAAAAATATAAATATTATTACACGAGTAGGTTGACAAAAAATTACAAATATTAAACGAATCTTTAGCCAGTCATTATACAACTAAACCAGTTGATTCAATTAACCAAATAACTCTCAACCTACAATATCGGATTTAAAAAACAATTATTTGACATCAAATACTGATGAATCTTTAAATTTTAAGTAGCTTGATACAGAACTTTTGAAACTCAATACTAAAGATATCAGAATTTATGCTCAAATAATCGAGGTTTGCTTTGAATATACACTAAATAGAATATACATAATAATTGATGTTCTTATTTCAAAAACATCAATTTATACTTTTTTAAAAAAAAAATCGATTATTGGAAAACCTCTTCCCCAAGTTGAGTCTACTATACTTAAAATCTCGGTTACAATCAAATATTGACAATCAAATTGCCAGATTTCAAAAATCATGAATATGGAAAACCCTCTTCTCCAAGTTTATTCTACTATACCTAAAATCTCGGTGTCAATAGATTTTGTATTTATTATATCTAACTTAATAGGTTAGAAAATATTCATTTCCTCCCATTAAAATGTGTGTACAAGTACTTGCCTTCCTATTCATCATTGGACATTCACAAAACATTCAGAAAAAACTCCCAAAAAACACAATGTCAAAACCAAATCGTATTGTTTGATATTATGTTAGTGTTTTCACCATAAAGTTATATCTCTAATACACCAATGAAAAACTATTAATAGAAAAAACAGTTTTAACATTTTTCTTAAACAATGAGAAAACTCGAAATTATATAAAATCACATTATGTGAAAAGGACAAACTCCAAATTGTATTAACTATTATAGATTATATGTTATGTGTTAAAAATAAAAAATAAAATCCGCGCGGTTGCGCGGATCATGATCTAGTTATATATTAAAATGTATAATATCATTTTTCCAACTATGTTTATAGCATTGATTCGTTTCAACAGAAAACTTGATTAAATTCCACAATTATTTTAAATACTAGTCCATAATTTTTTACAGAAACACACAAAACAGTAATTTGATTAATATACAAATAAAAAATGCATATAGAAGTAGAACATTAACCATTTACCTAGTCTGACAAAGTGATCATTTCTCTTCTGTGTCTGAAGAACATGTGGTTTCTTCTTGGACCACCAAGACAAGCATGGTAGTGACATAACGATCTATCTGAGTCAGATGAAAATGCATTCCGACAAGTAGTAGTACCAAAGGAGATTTTCTCAAGACTTGGAGCTTTCCATGTCCTTACAAAAGTTTTGGTTTTACATGGAATAAAGATTTAATCTCCCATACAAACAAAAAAAAGGACCTCTTAAGTTACTATGAGAGATTAGAAGACTAAAACTGCTAATTAAGGAGACCAAACACAAACCAACAAAGCTTCAGAAAAACTCAAAATCTAGAAATTTACCACCAGCTTTGGTATCTCCCCCTGCTCCTCCTGCTGCTGCTGATGATGCTGATACTGGTGGTGGTGGTGGTCCCATCATTCTCTTGCTATTACTACCAAACCCAACCGGATCAATCGGTCCATACTTGGGAGGCGGTTCGGTCTCCATCATTCTCGGCACTTCAGGAGGAGTACCACACCTTATCAACGCCCAGTTCACTCCTTCGAAAAACGGATGCTGCTTTATCTCCGTCGCTCCTCTCTTCGTCCCCAACCTGCTCTTCGGATCTTTCACCAGCAACGCCTGAACCAAGTCCCTCCCCGCGTAGCTAGTGGCCGGCGACTCAGGGAACTTCAGCTGTTCTCCCACCACATTAAACAGAGTCGCTCTGTTTCCCGACCCTTTAAACGGCGTCTTACCGTACAAAAGCTCGTGCACGAAGATACCGAAAGTCCACCAGTCCACCGCGCTCCCGTGTCCTTCTCCTTTGATGATCTCCGGAGCTAAGTACTCGTGCGTCCCGACGAAGGACATCGACCTCGTGTTAGGCTCGGCCACCAGCTCCGGGAGAGAGCCCGAGTGGTGTGACTTGAAGAGATCAGTCTGCGTTTTGCGAGTCTTGTTCTTTCTGCTAGGGAAGATGCGGCGAGGTAGGAAGCATGAGGGTTGGATGATGCAAGACGATGTAGGCTCGATGCAAGCTGGTTGAACGCAGAAGGCGCCGCGTCTTGATGGATCTGAGTCGAAGGTTTTGATGAGTGTTGGAGAAACAGCGCATCTCAGGGAGAGATCGAAGTCTGAGAGCATTATGTGACCATCGTCTCGAACGAGAACGTTCTCGGGTTTCAAGTCTCTGTAGACAACACCGAGCATGTGGAGATACTCGAGCGCTAGCAACACCTCTGCAGCGTAGAACCTGACAAGAAAAAGAAAAAAGGAAACGTTTTTAGATCATCAAAGTGAATGAAACTTAGCTCTGGTAACGTTTGAACTAAGGCCTAGGATTCTGAACTAAACCGAAAGGAACCGAATTTTTGGTTTGGAGTTTGGTTCGATTCGGTAGGTTTTTAAAAAGATTCGGTTTTGGTTCAGTTCGGCAATCGTTTACTTTGAGTTTCTTGAAAATAAATAACCAAACCGTACCGAAAATCCGAACAGAACTAACCAAATTTTAAACTGAACTAACTGATATAATCAAACTAACCGAATTTAACCGAACTTATCCAAAATTTTAACAAAACTAAACAAAAAACTAACTAACAAAATTAAACAAAAATCTAACCAAGATCAATAACTTCGGTAAAAGTTTTAAATACCAAACTAACCGAACCGAACCAAACTTTATTTTGGTTTAATTCAGTAAGATTTTTGTTGAACCGAACTAACCGAAAACCGAACTAACCAAACCCTCAGGGCCTAGTTGGAAAAAAAAAGGACATACCGAGCAGCATACTCAGAGAAATGCTTCCCAGGCTGGCGTTGTCTCAAAGTATGCAGATCACCACCAGGACAGTACTCCATAACCAAACAAGAGAACCTATCCGTCTCAAAATGAGTATACAACGTCGGCAAAAACGGATGATCCAACAGCTGAAGAATCTCCCTCTCAGTCTGAGCTCGGTTCAGCTTCTTCCTGTTCTCAAGCGAAGCTTTGTCCATCACTTTCACAGCGAAATGACACCTCGTCCCGCTCAGCTCAGCCAGATACACGCTCCCTATATCGCCACACCCCAACCGTCTCAGCAGCTTGAAGTGGCTCATCCCGAGAACACCGTCCCTCGTCCTGATCGCCAAGATCGCGTTCCACCTCGGATCGTTCCCTTTGTGCGGCTTGTTGAGGCTCCCCGTGAAGTTGCTCCAGCTACTCTCTTCGCTCAAGCAGCTGCTGTCGCTCGCTCTCCTGCTCTCGAACGAATCGAACACCATATTGTAGCTTTTGTCCATGCTAAGCACAACGTCGTTCCTCTGCGTAGTTGTGGGACCTGCAGAGGTGCTGTTAGCCATACTCATCGCTCTGGCGAAGTTCACGCTCTCCGCGCTGCTGTTATGCGGGCTCGCGTTCGTGCTAGCGTCCCAGACGCATTCCTTGTCCGAATCAAGGGGTGGGAGAGAGTTATCCGTGTTCTGAGACGCGCGAGCCGCGGAGAAGGGAGATGCTGCAGGCTCCTCGAGGAAAGGTCCTTTGGAAGTAGGGACGTAAACGGTTGTTATGAGATCCATGTCGTCAGGCTCTGGAGGATGACTAACTCCACGGAATGAGCTGGAACCGGGTTCATCATCAGCCACGACCTCTTCAATCTCCAGCAAAGGATACTTTGATGATGACTCCATCATTGGCCTGACCACAGGCTCAAACTCCTGAAAGTCAGCCATCATCATCATCATCATCTCGTCTTCTCTATGCACATTTAGAACTTGGCTTAGCTCTCTCCCTAACGTCGTCGTCGTGGTGGGATTCGCTGGTCTTACTCCCTTGTTGTTGTTGTAACGAGCAGCTGGTTCCCTGGAATGTGTAACGTTGTCTCTGCTTTCAAAGTCTAAGTATTGTTGTCTTGTTGAGAGAGGAGCTTTACTAGGAAGCCTCTTGAGCTCAGCAACTCTTTCCATATCCAGCATTCATACGATTCTTCTATCCCCCCCAAAATAAAAAAGTAAATCAATCAAAATTAGCAGTCACTAGAGAGATAAGATAGAAACAAAATCTGGGACCTTTTTTGTTATATAAATTACTAAATCAAAGTAGAAACTCTATTAACTATAGATTTGGTAATAACAACAACCATCAGGGCTAATTTTTTTTTGTTTCGAGACAAAGATACAAAACACGAGTTTGTGTGTCTGTATCCTCCTCCATTGTTTGGATAACAACATAGGGATTAAGGAACCAAGTTTTCATTTTTAGCTTTTCATTTGCAAAACCCATATAGAAAACGACAAAAAGGAAGAGACTTTGGAAGAGGGAAGAAGAGTTACCAAACGAAGATCCCGAGAATCCAGAGAGCTGTTTTCCGGTTACAATGCAGAGAGAGATTTGAAGAATGTTTCTTTCTCCGATGAAAGAAGAAGAAGAAACCCTCGTCTCCTATACGCAGGCTCGAAGATTTTGAGAGTGGTGAAAGAAAGCTCTAAAGGCTTTTGCTTTATGTCTGTGTGTGGGCGCTATCTCACTAGCTGTGTAGGCTGCGACTGACGGTAACGGAGAAAATTTTTAATTTTTTTTTTTAAAGGAGAAAATAAAATTAAAGGAGAGTGAGAGTGGGACCCATATACCGTAGGGTCCAGTCATTAAAGTGGGACCTGCTTGTGTTCCTTCTTCAACCTACAATTTGGTTTGAGACGTTTCTTTTGTTTTTGGTTTTTGATCACAGGTTTTTCTTTTGTGTTGAGAGATTCCATTTTTTCTTCTTTTAGGTCAAAAATGAAAGTCTATATATTGATTATAGGGTTTTTTCAACCATAATCACTTGGTTTAGTTTTACTAAATCATTGTATAAAACATGTTAATACATTATATGGAATCTTTGAAAATTACTGCAATCATACACATATATACGCTGGTGGTTTGTTCGGATGAACAAATAGTGTGTATGTAGTATTTCTGAATAGTAAGGAAACAAACTTTATTTTGTAAGAGAATGGACTATTCCTTTTGTTGTGTAATAAAATATACAATAGTGAACGAAAGAGACAAGGAATCAAAACCTTGTGGATTTGTGAACAACACTTTTTTGACCCACCACCATCATCGCATATGTTGATTAGCTTTTTTCTTATTTTTCTCTTCATTTCCCATCACTTTTCTTTTTATTTTTTTGTTGCCCCTACGCATAAATCTTTGTCTTTATTATAGGAATTATTTGTTCATATAGTTTTTTGAACGGTGACCATTCAAAGAACAAACGAAACAAGGAAGAAAAAAAAGTTAAGTGAATAGAATGTCATCGGCATGCCATAGTTTCTAAATTTTTAAAATTAAGTAGATCATTATGATGAGTAGCATGTAAGGAGTATTTGACAATGTAAAAAGTTTCTTGATCATAGTAAAAAGGTAATTTAATTAATCATGTCTCTTCAACTCCACTAATTTATGTTGAATCTACTCTCTTTGTGCAGGTGGTGGTGGCCATATCAATATACTGTATATATAATGGAGCAGTTGTGGTTCAATAGACATTATACTTGAAAGCAATGATTAGTGGGCATTGTTTTGTGAGTTAAACAATAAGAATAGTAGTATAAGATTATTGTCTTAATTTCAGCAATAAGAATAGTATATAGTCGGATTATAAAAACAATGTGGACCTCGACGCTCTAATCATGGTGGGCTTAGTGAATGATGCTTTATTTGCCTGCAAAGTAAATAAAAGCTGCGATGATAATTCTATTACGATTTTTTTATTTAAGAGATTAGCACTGCTAGTAATGTAAGAACAAAAAAATTATTATAAGCAAACAGAGATAGTTGTCGGCTTAGAAAGTGTAAAAGACGAAAATGACCATTAAAGTGAGACGTTGAAAGGCTATTAAGACAATGTTTTGGTGTAGGGTAAAATCGATATATATTTAATCAGATGGATTGCGCGTGGTTTGAAGAGATCTCTGTCTGGGTCAGTTTATCTTTACCTCTCTAACCAAACGGTCCAAAACACATGCAGTGTCTCGTCCTTTTTATGTAATAATAGGATCAAATTTTGTAATTCCCATGAGTTTATTCAAGCTCTTTTTTTGAACTGGCTTTCATTTATTCAAGCTCATTATCATCTTTTATATCACTTAGCTTGTAATTATTTGCTTAATGTGTTTTAAGTAATATCCATATATTTTAATATAAATTTGTCTTAAATGAATTACTAATATAGATGTTGGTGGGGTTTAAAAGAGGTAGCTAGTTACCGTGAATTTTCATTTCAACACTAATTATTAATACTAAAATATATATTCTATACATCTTATATTAATTTCCGCAAGTATATCTCGGACGTATAACATTGTATTGTTTTAAGTATACATGGGTTATATTTCAAAACTAGCTAAGTGAATATTTGTCAAAAAGAAGAAGAAGAAGAAGAATATTTGTCCAATCTTAGACGCATTTTTTTGTAGTTTGTTGAGGTGATACTATGTGAATAATTGTCCAAGGCTCTCTTAAACACATGCACTTAGCTAACTTTGGGTAAAATAAGGTATACTTGTATATTTTGGCATCTTCGTAGCCTCGCTATCCTATATTTTAAATCGTAGACCATTTACTAAACACCAAGCTCTTAGGTAATGATATTTTGTATTTAGGTATGTGGAACAAATGGGTGTGAATGTGTGGTACTAACTATGGTACTCCCTCTGTTTCATTATAAGTGTCGTTTTAGACTTGTGCACACGGATTAAGAAAGCATTTAATTTTACATATTTTCAATATAAAAACATCATTACCGATACAATTCAACCAATAGAAAAATAGAATGGAGAATAAAGTTAATAAATTTTGCATTGAAACTTTAAAACGACATTTATTTTGCAACGAAAAAAATTCTTTAAAACGACACTTAATATGAAACGGAGGGAGTATCTTTGTAGGTGGGGACTTGAATCTGAGTCTTCTCTTTACTGAAAAGCACTTAAAAGAAAATAAAGAAGGGTTTGAAACTTTGAACACCAAAAATAATAGACTTATGACATCGAAACAATACAAAGGGAAAAAGCAACACGTTTCTTAGTTTTTGAACTCTTCTGTTTCCATTCTCATCAAATTATGCTTTATTCTTGGAAAAAAGTTTCCTAGCTACCCAACGTTTACACTAATATGGTGGAAACCATCCAATGTATTAGAATGTGTCAATAACTACATGAAGTTTATGTTAATACATGCCACATGTACGAAGTTTATGTTAATATGTTGTCAACATCACAGTCGGATTTAATTGATTTAAATTTAAGTTATGGGGTCAATCCGTAATTTATTAAGTTTAATAAATTTAATATTTGTTACAAAAAACTGATTTATTAAAATTAATAAACCTAATTGATTTTATTAATGAATTTAATAAACTTAAGGAATTCCTAAAATTGATGATTTATTAAAATTAATAAATTAATTAAAATTAATAATTTACTAAACTTAACAAATTTAATAAATTTATAAATCCTACTAAAATTATTAAATTTATTACACCTATTAATAAAATTAATAAACTTTATAATTTACGAAAATTAAATATATGAATTTAATTATTAAAACGATTAAACTTACTAAACATATTAATAAAATTATTAAACTTATTACACCTATTAATAAGATTAATAAACTTTATAATTTACAAAAAGTAAATATATGAATTTAATTATTAAAATGATTAAACTTATTAAACATATTAATAAAATTATTAAACTTATTACACCTATTAATAAAATTAATAAACTTTATAATCTACGAAAATTAAATATATGAATTTAATTATTAAAATGATTAAACTTATTAAACCTATAATAAAATTATTAAACATAAATAAATTAACAAAACTAATAAGTTATTAAATTAAATAAAATTAATAAACATAATAATTTAAAATTTAATAAAATTAATAAAATTAATAATTTATAAAAATTAATAAAATTAATAATCTTAATAAACTTAATTATTTATTAAAATTAATAAAATTATTAAACTTATTAAACTTAATAAATTTATTAAACTTAATAAATTAATAAACTTAATAATTTATTAAACATGATAAATTAAAATTATTAAACTTATTAAACTTAGTAAATTTATTAAACTTAATAAATTAATAAACTTAATAATTTATTAAACATGATAAATTAATTAAACTTCATAAATTTATTAAAATTAATAAATTTGGAAACATAATAAACTTGATGATATTAATAAAATTTTAAAACTATAAACTTAATAACTTATCAAAACACATAAATTTATTGGTTTTATTAATTTTAAGTTTAATAAGTGTAATAAGTTTAATAAGTTTAACAAATTAATAAAATTTATAAAATTATTAAATTATTAATTTTAATTAATTTATTAAATTCAATAAATTATTAAGTTTATTAAGTTTATTAAGTTCATTAATAAAATCAATTAGGTTTATTAATCTTAATAAATCATTTTTTGAAAAATCATTAAATTTATTAAGTTTGATAAATTACGGATTGACCCCATTAACTTAAATTTAAATCAATTAAACCCGACTGTGATGTTGGCAACATATTAACATAAACTTCGTACATGTGGCATATATTAATATAAACTTCGTGTAGTTATTGACACATTTTAATACATCGGATGGTTTTCACCATATTAGTGTAAACATTGTGTAGCTAGAAAACTTTTTTCCTTTATTCTTTCCTCCTCACTTACATCATTATTTTTATAATTCAAAATATATATCCATATACTTAAACAAGCCAGAATAATTTAATATGTTGGTCATTGGTCTAGGTTGAATAAGCTCAAAATTGTAAATTCGACCGATGTCTATCCATGTCTTGTAACTGTAATTTTTTTGTTTCAAAACCAGTCATTGAACGTAAAATCTAATAATTTTCACTTGTTCGATTTACAAACAGTCTTGTTTACAATTTTTCAAAAAAAAAAACATTCTTGTTTACAAAACAACTTTCTCATCAGAGAAAATCTCAGTACTATTTGATATGGGTTCGAGACTAATTTTACATTTCCAGTAGCGTGTTTAAAATAGCTTAGGATTTTTGTTTAATCAAATCGGCCCAATCTTTTTTCTTTTTTTGGCCCGTATACTTATACACATTCTTGGTCCTTTTTCATATACAAAAGCATATCCATCATTCTTTGTTCTTAATGTTTTAAATTCTCTAATAATCGTATATTCAGTTTATGCGAAAATGTTACTACTATACTTAATACACATTAAAAATATTGGATATGACTAGTCGTCCGCTTAAAAATAATTAAATCACTACAAAATCGCTTAGACGAATTAAACTCGTCAAAATAACTAACTTAATTTGGACAACATCGTCACAACAATATACATTTATTATACATGAACATATGTCCAAACGCGTAGATGTCCAGTAATCTAATTTACATAAACATAACTTGATCACGTTAAAGATGTGGAATTATACGGCTCCCGTTTAATCCAATTTGGTGAACTTTCATACGTCCAGTAGCTGGTTTATAACTTTATAACTCTGTGGCCGGTGACTATAATAAAACAGAGAAGCTCGTATAACTTAGCTTTACCTAGCATACAAGACTTGTATAATACAAGTGTCGCTTACTAGTTGACAAAGATGGTGTCATTAACTACGTTACTCGTATTTAAAAAAAAAAATACAAATACTTAAAAGAATGTTACCATTTAATGTCGCAATTTAGGATACGTACAATGGTGGAAACAAATGGACGGCAAGGCGTTGATAGATCCTGCTACCAGCTAGGAATTAGAGTGATTTGTCATCATAATCCATCACATTTTTTTTTTGGCACGATCAGCATAAAGCACTCACTCAATCGAGTAACATCAATAGTTGACTTTCAGGTTTCAAAATTTTCAACATAAAGCACTAATTCACGTAAAATCACATCATTCCAATGGGGAGGAGAATATCCAATTAGGCAAGAACAATAGTTGAGTAATAATAATTCACGACTTCAAAGTTTCAAATCTTCAATCATTAATGACGTAACCCTAAATCCATTCAATGGTGACGTTTCATCCTTTTTGGCTAAAGGTAGATGAAATTCAAAAAAGTTGTTGACCTGAAAATGTAATAAACGAGAGAAAAAATCATTTAAAGGAATGTATGTGATTTTCTCGCTTTTTCTTTAGCCTAAATCCAAAAACTCAACGCGCAAAGCTTTTCAGGATTCTTTTCAGTTTGGAGAATTGGATAAAATCAAAAAGCAATTATGAGATGATCTAACGATATACGAGCAACTTATAAATGGTATTTAAGCAAGGTTCTCAAAAAACTATAAATATGAATATAGAAAATAATTAGATTGTGTATCTCAAAACTATGAGAAACTCAAGCTAAAATATTCCAATTGCAATTTTTGGAGGTGAGTTTCTCATAATTTTGAATATCCATAATTAAAAACTAATATTTATAAATATATACATTTATTGAGAATCCTTTTATAAAATTATCTCATTAAAATGCTTTAATGAACTTTTTTTATCAACTACAAAATTATGGTCCAGTAAGTATACGAATTTTGGAGAACTAAGCACCTCATGTTCGAAGGCACTCCACGTACTCACTTGCTAAGGTTCCACAACTAAGAGTAAGCTTAACTAAGAATAACCATTTCAAATTGAATAAAACAATTACAAAAATAATTACGGATTGATAATAGTTCAACATCCTATAATATTTTGTTGTGTATCCTAGAAACTAAGCTTCCTAATATTCGACCATGCAAAATATATTCAACCATCCCGTATGTTGTCTACGCTTATATTGAAATTTTGAACTTTGCAAATAGGATTACAACTAATATACAAACTAAGAATGATTATTATCATTCCTCATGATAAGGTTTGTAATTTGGAAAGATGAATACAGATAGGACTCCAAAAAGATAATAGCAAAGAGATTGCATATGAAACTAGAACATATGACGCATCATACTTCTCTTAATGTGTAACTCAGCTATTAGATTTAGATCATTGTGCCGATATAAGAAAAAAATGGTTTACAGATTACACAGCTAACAGAGATTACTACTTGCCTTTCCTCTTACCACCTCCTTTCTTACCTTTCTTCCCTTTCTTCTTTCCCTTCTTCTTCATGTCTCCTCCTCCTCCACCTCCACCTCCTCCTAGCTCTCCTCCCATGCCTCTGGACTTCTTGCCGTAACTGTAATCTCCGGCATTACTTCTTGAAGAAGAAGAACCAGAACGTAGTAAATCCTTAACATCGAGAACACCACCCCTGAAATTCCCGAAAGTTGATTTCAAGACTCTCTCCTCGGGCGTACGCTTCTTCTTCTCTGCGGGTTTCTTCGTAATCCCACCACCAAACTGTCCTCCAAATCTACCAAATATCCTATTCTGTAATAGCAGGGTGAGAGAGTGAGACTTAGTTTCCTAATGAGGCCATAGGACTGAGGTTATTTAAAAAAAAAAGATCAGACCTGTTCCAACATCTTCTCATCTCTTTCTTTCTGTTTCTTCATCTGAACTCTCGCTACACTGAGTGGTAGCCTCTGTTTCTTTTGAGCCTGCAACCAAAAAAATATATTTACTTTACACATCTCGTAAAAACTGAAACTTTGAGAAGAACCAAGTCATCACTCATGACCTCGAAACAGAGAATTAAAAAAAAAATCAGACCTTTCCACCAAGTTGAGTGACTTTCTGATTCTCCAAAGCTTTCTTATCCTTCCATGTCATATGTTTTGTAGCTTTTTCAAAAAACATTTTTAAATAATCAGTTAAGCAGAGAACCTAAAACCACCCATCCATGTTTGAGTGCTAAACTCGCAAGAGAAAAAAAAAACATAATGGGATCCAAATTGTTTACCAAATTGCTCAACATCTTCCATAATCTTGCTAAATCTCATGTTGGGATCAACTTCATGATCCACGCCTTGTTTTTTCTTCACCATTGGCTTCCGATTATACATGTTTTCTTTTTTTGGTTCTGAAACAGACAAAAAGACAAAGAGACTTTTGAGCTTCTCTGTTCCTTTCCTATACTAAACGAACCTCAATGCGGAACAATTTAACAACGAAATATTTTACCGTTTATTTGGAGAAATCTGAGTTTTCAGACACGAATCTGACGATTGGTCGGAGAAGCTTGCTTTGCTTTGGAACAGGAGAGGCGCAAAGTCTCGGATTGTTCTTTTTAGGGTTTACCAAATCCAAATCCTTTTTTTTTAGTCAACATAATTTAATTGATATCTGCCTCGTGGGCATCGATACAAACGGTACCGGGCTTACAAATTTAAAGAGAGGCCCAACAGAGACAGAAGTTAATTTTACTTCTTAAAGAACCATAAGCTTCATCATGAGCACGTCTACGTGTATATAGGAGAGGGGTCTCTCAAGAGGACTGAATCTGTTAAACGAGAGTACCTTATCCTTGTTGCAGAAGCTGGTTTGAAGTTGGCTGAGTCGTGGATGGGCTTCGGAGCTCTTTGTTGATGGGCTTGTCACTTAGACATATTGCATGGTTCGGAAACTGGGGAGTTATCATGTCATCTTCGTACGATATGAGTCGGATATGGGTATTCGGGTCCCAATCGGATCTCGGTTTGTCTAATCGGGTTTCGGTTTTTCAAATTTTGATGAATCAGTTTCATTTGGATAATACGAAAGTTCGGTTCAGGACTGATTCAGATTCTATCGTATTCGGGCCGGGTTAGTAAATCTTCAAAAAACCAGTACAACTCGGTATACTTTCGGGTTCGAGTTCCAATCGGTTATTTGGTTTAAAAATACCTGATTTATACCTATTTTGTAATCAAAACATAAATAAAATCCGTTCTTTGGTTTTAAAGTACTTGATTTGTAACTATTTTATGATAAGTAAAATCGATTTAAAAATAAGAAAGAAACATTAAGTGTGATCATTCAAAATCAAAAGAAAGATAAATATCAATAATAAAACCAAATAAATGAAAACATAAAACAAAAACTAAGTTCTCATAAAATGAAAAACATTATTAAATGAAAACAAAATCAAAATATAAAAGGTTCAAATTTCAGCCGTCATTTTTAACCATCAACTTTCATGTAATAATATATTAGTGTATTTTGGATACATATTAAGAATTGAGATCATGTTTGGTATAAGTTATTTTTTTTTTTTAGATTTTAAATGTTTCAGGTTCTATCGGATATCCATTTATGTTCGGATTCGGTTCAAATAATACCCATAACCCGAAATACCATAAAACAAGATCCATTTGGTATTTGTGTTTTTCGGATCGGTTCAAATTTATTTTTGTCGGATTGGATTCGGTTCGGATTTTTGGATTCGGTTCGGATTTTTGTCTAGCCCTAAATATATAATTTGTTTATATAAGACCGAGAAAGGAAATAAATATATACGTGTGGGTGCGTCACGCTTTGTCAGACTTCGAACCAAAATTTGAAGACCAAACTTGAAAAGGCTTTTAAAAGACTTGTGCTTCTTTCTCGTTTATTCTTTGTAACCAGTTGTTTGTAACCAGTCATAGTCTTCAACCGTACAAATAAAAAAAGTATATATATTCGGCTACACTGTTGTTACTTGTACATGTTTTGTTAGACAAAACTTGCCGGTTCACACGCGTTTGTAACTCGACATTTTCTTTTCTTATAGAAAAAAGCATGTTAGGTCCAAATTATTTGTGTGGCACATAGATATCAAACCGGTCGAAGAGCAACAATCTCTATATAGAAAAAAAGTACATTGGAGAGAAGGAACCCATTGATGGCTAGTTACTCGATTTAGTTTATGACCATTGACCAGTGAATGTGTTCAGTAACACCATGAAATGTGAACGTAGAACTGCGTACTTCTTAGTGATTTTTAAGTTCTACTACTTTTAAAGTCACTTTCCTTTAGGACCATCTTCGCCTTACTCGAGGAATTCCACAACTACTAATTATTGACCATAATAACAGAAAATCATTATTGGAATGATTGTTAGTCTATTTCGATATTGATTTTTTTTGAACACAATCTATTTCGATATTGATATTAATTATTTTAAAGCTATTTTCGGGTTCTCATGAAAATAGCTTTAAAATAAGTGTTGTGAGCAATTTGACATATACCTATCCACAGTCCCAATATATGATCCGCTTTTCAAAGAACCAATTAATATACCATAACTTTATAATTTTATCTAATTTTAGTTTTGGTTTTAGATATATTTGCTGGGTGTTTCTTATTTAAATTGGTTATAACTATGAAAACATTTAACTTTGTAATAATATTATCTTCTGGTTCGTCTCATTGTAACTTTAAACTTAAAGAAAACATATCCTTACCAAAATAACAAATTTTCAATTAATTAATTCGGTTCAGTTTATACATAACAAGCACCTGGAACAGATATACTGTGCTCCCAAGACTAAAATCAATGTTAGATTCCTCGAAACACTGATTATATCGAAATCAATATGCAAGACACCCTTTTCTGTTAAATTTACAAAAGTACGTTCAAAATACTTGTAAAATAATACAGTTAAATAACTAAAAATTAAGGGGAATTTTCAAAAATACCACTTTGAAGGTACCATTATTCATCTTTACCACCACTAAGTACACATTTTCAAAAATACCTTATTTATTAAAATGTTAAAGACTCTTATATCTTTATTTTTATATGCTTTTCAAAATTTTAATCCAAAATTCTAAATCCTAAACCCCCAATTCTAAACCCTAAACCCTAAATCTTCAACTCTAAACCCTAAACCCTAAACTATATACCCTAAATTCAATATCCTAAACCCTAAACCCTGAAACCTCAACTATAAACCCTAAATCCTCAACTCTAAACCCTAAACTTTATACCCTAAACCCTAAAACATCAAATCTAAACCCTAAAACATAAAATCTAAACCATAAATCCTAAACGTTCAAATCTAAACCCTTCATTAAAAGTAGTGGTAAAAGTGGTTAGTGTAAACATGAAAAGTGGTACTATGAAAATGGTATTTTTGGCAATTTCTCAAAAATATTAATTGATTGGTTAAAGTGCACGGGTGTTCAAATGAAGGTGAGAGTTGGGTGAGCGAGATTGCGACATCTATTGATTTCGATGATTTGACTAATTCGTTTGGGTGGTTGCTGGACAGCCGCAATTTTGCATAATGTTGAGATGTAGGAGGCATAAAGGTATACACACACCCTCTTTTGAAAATACATTTTCTTTCATTTATGTATATATAAATTTTGTTCAACGACGTATATTTTCTGTTTTATATTGAAAACTATATTTTTCATTCTATTTTATTTTAATTATCGTTTTAAGTTTAAATACATATATTAATAAAATATTTAGTTGTATATATATTTTATTTATACATTTAACAAATTTTCATCTAAATGACAAATATTTAATTTATAAAATTAATTAACTGTATATTAAAATTTGGAAAAATATTTATTTTGAAATAAATTTTTATTTTACAACGACAATTAAAATGAAACAGAAGAAGTATTATAGTATTATTTTTGTATACCAGTGAGATTAGAAATATAGTTGTATAATAATATATCACTGTTGTAGACTTTTCAGTGGTCTCCGCTGAGCGTATATCTAGACTATTGTTTTGTTGGTCTGTTCACAAATCGGCTGAAAGCTCCAAGGAGTCATAAAAGGTTAGGCCGAAAGCTTCGTGATGTCGTATTGAAAAAAAAAGATTGGTTCTATGACTATCACATGATCCACGCACAATGTGAAATTAGGGGATATACTACTTATGTAATACAATTATTTTAACTTTTTGAATCTACACAGCAAGTAAATTATTTTTTTTCTACCAACAACTAGAATTGGTGGTTTAAAAAAAAAACCAACAGCTTCAATTTGTTTGTTCAAGAAACTGTGATATGTTTACTTAAACTTAAATGTCATAAACAAGTGTACTTATAATTTTATATGAACAATAAGTTTAGCACGGTCCTGTTTCTCCTTCTATATCAATACATGTCAATAATATAATTTTCTTTGATTTCTTACAAATCCTGTCTAGGCAAAATTTTAAGACAACTGTAGAGAAAAATGCAGAAGCGCAAACAAAGAAAAGTCACAAATGAACAAAAATAATTTTGTGTGGAGGACTAAATTAAAAACTGGTCGGAGATTCTTATAAAAATTAAAGTTTCTACAATAATGAGGAAAATGGGAAACGCTATCCATATTTTATTGACTTGCTTAATCTAATCTAACTCTAATTATTACAAAAATTCGTGAACAGTTTACTGTCCGCGAAAAAACTATGATAGGGAGGTTTTCCATTCCAATATTTTTCATTTTTGTTTGATTTTGACAGAAGAGTGATGTGGTTAGAGTTCTAACAAAATATAAGTTAGAACATGATTATTGATGAGTTCCAGCATAGTTTCTCACCTTCATATTAATATAGAAAATAAGAATTAGTATCGTAAGTATCTCTGCATATAACTTATTCTGGCAATCAAAAAAGAAACTCAAATGCAAGATGTCTTCCTTCTATTGCTTTGCTTTTCTTTTATTTTAAATTTTAATTATGTAAATAATATTATTATTATACATAGTAGATATTCATTGGAAGATATCTACCAATAATGATGCTCGTATAGAGAGAGAGAGACAGTAACAAGTGATGATCACTTTCTACAATGATTTATCCAGAGATATATCTTCGATATTTCAGCGCTGTAAAAACCCAGCATTTTAGGTATGGGTCGGTAATACGATTTGTACATAAATATTTGAGACTAGGACGTGTCTATATATGTTCGTATACGGCTTGGATCATGCATGCCATATATTCCCCCTCTATGTAACCAGGACGTTGACCGCACGTTATCATGCATGCACTTGCCAGTTAAATCATTTTTGTTTTGGTCATGACCAAAGAAATTCTGATTGAGCGACGTGTAATTTGTAGTGACATATATAAAATCGGAAGCAAAAATAAAATCGATTCCTGGTTTCTACCCTCGCATGATAATGACTTTAATATTTTCACTTAGTAACTCAGTGAATTACAATACTGAAATGTGAAATCAACATTGAACGATGTTAAGTTTAATGTAATGAATATCGTGTACGTACGTAGAACGTTTGTCACTTGATTAAATGAAACTAAAATAATTAAAACATACGAGAAAACAGTTCATTTGGACTCATATCATGATTAATATGACTATCACATATTGAGTACTTATCATAATAGTAAACCAAAAAATATTATTTTTTATAAATTTATTAATAAACTTTTCAAATTTTTGAGAAATTCATATCAAATTCTCTTAAAATTATGTTTTATTTTCTTAAATTTTAAAATGTTCACAAGTAAATATTAAGGTACTTTAATATTATATTTTGAGAAATTGAACATTGAGAAATTTTCGTAGGAGAAATTCTTCTAACAAAATAGTTAACAAAAAAATTCAATGTTGACATTCGTATCCTCGCCTCCGCCACCGTCACGTCACTTACCCTCTGTAAGCTCTTTTGCTATTACTTTAGTAATTAATTAACCACCATATTTAGAAATTCACGAACACGTACGTGTATTTAATGTGTCTATTATATTACCAAGTATGTTACCTATCCGTTAAGTATCTTCTCTCTTTTTTTTTAACTCGAAAAAAATTGACATACATAGTATCGATAAGAAACCAAAGACAAAGAACATAAACCAAACAAAATAAAACAAAGACATAAACTGAGCCTAAAACCCATACATGTCCACAAATCTATTCCTTTCACTTTTCGAAAAAAATTCGATATCAATGGAGCTGAACTAAAGAACAAATGTCTTGAATAGTCCTAACCCTGAAGGGAATATCACCAAGCCATATTTAGAACCAGCAACATCAGAAACAATCGAAAGGTCAAATCTACACCAACTCCAGCAGCTGTTATCCATGTGAAACTTGCATGACCAGAAACCACCACTAAAACTAAGATACAAGGACAAAAGACCTTGAAATGCTACTTGGGAAAACGTCAAAGAAGACCACCAGCTCTTACACGCGGACACTCGCAAAGCAGCCAAGTGACCTACAGAACAAAGACTGCCCACCTCTTCGCAAAAGAAAAATTAAAGGTCAAGTTAACTGCTTCGTCTAGAAACCATCTCCCAAAACCACAAAGGTCCAAGATAAGGTCTAGTAGATACCTCCACAGCGAACATAAATCACAAAAAACGAACCCAAAAAGCTAACTTAGAATGCGACGAAGTGACTGAAACAATAAGAACCAAACAAAAGCAGTATTTCCACGACTTCAAACTAATATTAATTCACCACACAAGAACATAAGTTTCGGTGATCGAGATGCTAAAAAATCATCTTTCCTAGAGACACAAAGCCGACGATAGAGATATTAGAAGAATCATTCCTTCCCGGAGACAGAAAGCAAGCGGTAAAAAACTTTGAGAATTTTTTTCCCCAGAGTCTTATCCGTTCTCGGTGGTGGTGAGAACCAGAGTTTTCTCTTGGAAGATTCAGAATTACTGTTAAGTATCTTCTCTTACATTCATTGTATGATGTTTTGATCGACAGGACTACCATTTACCTAGTGTAATTAATTCTTTTACTATAGGATAGTTTCATTATTGTATTTTGGTAAAATAGATAAGATTAATTTGTTTGTGAATTTCAAGTCTCTTCAGTTTTGGATATATGGCTGATTTCTGTTGTGATTTAAAACTATTTAAAACTTTGGAGTACCAAAACCGAAGAGAGCAACAAAAAAGTTTACTTAAACAGATTAGCCCTAATGCAAAAAAAAAAACAGTTTTATAAAAGATGTCATTAGAAGTAGTCATTATACTATCACAAGTGGTTTTTAACCATGAAATATGGGACGAGAAAATGATACCATATTTTTTGCTATAACCTGTGAGAATATGTAATGTGCAGCATTAAACTGTAATGTAAAAGCAGTACTGGTGGGGTGATTACTGGATCAATTATTCGATAATGTTGTATATTTAACTTATAAAGTTTGCTTTTGCTTAGCCAAAATGATGTTGTTGTAATGTATAACGCGTAAGGGTGTTTTAATAGTAACGAGGAAAATAAGTATATAAGGTATTGGACGGCGCATGATGCGTTATCTTATTTGGCTTTTGGATTTTGATCTCACAAGCAACTGATTCCTTCTTAGATTTTGCAAAGTACATTTTCAGTCAACTTCTTCAGCCGGTCGGTGCTTACGTGGCTTGGCACCTCAGATAATTTCTCAAATTTGGACGGAGTAGGGTTATATATGTCTTTTAACTTTCCTTTCGGTCAAGTTCAGACAATTTTCGACTTTAAGAGTTCAGATTTTAGACACACATGCGTCTAAAAGTTTATGACTAATAACCACTATTTAATAAGATAATAAAAAAAGAAAAAATTCATATATATACATTATTTGAGATTACGACTTCTTTACACTTTTCCTCTTTTAAAGCTATACTTTCTAATTCTACCACTGAGTTAGAGATGCATGTAATGTAACGATACTAATCTGTTAACCGGAGCTAAACCGGGACTTTCTTTCTCGGTTTAATGCTTTTTAATGCACAAAGTTACGTATATCTAATGAATCTTCATCTATGGAGGACTCCTCGAGCCGTTTCTCTGAATGGACACGTGGAGCTCACAAACCCATCTACCAAATGTAGGTACGTCTTCAGCTCGTGACACGTGGCAACATTGATGCCGTTCAGGTACGGAGAGTCACGGCTGCTCAGCCGAAGCTCTTTCCCGACCTCCGCGTAAACCCACGGCGTCTCCTCCACTCGTTTCTGTATCCAGCTCGGCATCGACGCCGTCATCTTCACGTTATCTTGCTCTCTGTTATCTAAAACCACTCCTGGAACTTTGGTGATGACGTCGTCGGAGTTCACGATCCTCAACACCTTCGTGCCTTGCTTCTCAAGTAGTTTCCTGAAGCATCTGTTTCCAACGCGTGGACCTCCGAAAGACATGACGGTTACCATTGGCGCACGTTTAAACGTCGTTTTGATATCGTACGCCGCTAACGTCGCGATGGCCGCTCCGAGGCTGTGTCCCGTTATCGTTAAACTCAGCGGCTCGTCGCCGTAAGACTGAAGCAGCCTCGAGATCTCCTCTCTTACCATGTCTCTCAAACTGTGGGCCCCTGATGTGTATAAGCTTAAGAACCCACTCTCGACCATGGGCCCAGAGTTAGACCCGTTAAGATTAGGTCCACTCGGCCCATCAGGGAGATGCGTCAGCGTGGCTCGGAGATTCTCTAACCACTCAAGACACGTGGCGGTTCCGCGGAATGAGATGACGACGTCTCTACGTCCGAGCCGTGAGATCTCGTCTTTGTCTTGACATACCGCCACGTAACCAATCCAGCTGGACTGTGTAGCCATCCAGCTAGGCGCTTTCTCAATCCAACGTGGTAAGTTAATACCTGACGTGGCACGGAGGTTCTTCGTCACTCGATAACCGGAGTTAGGTAAACCGGATTGGTCTAACAGCGTGTTCCTCGGAAATTGGCACGTGGCATAGGTTGGAGAAGAAGGATCGAAATCGAAGGACTGGTAAGCCGATTCCACGAACTGACCGTACCGGAGAATCTCCCCTCGGAGATTATCGTCCAATGGGTCTAAAAGACCTTCCCAATTCTGAAGCCCCTGGTACTCCTTCCATTTACGGTTTAGCTTAACCGGGCTGTTCGAACCAGAGAACGTCAGTTCACCGGAATTATGATCTTGGTTTAGCAGCAAACCCTCCCACATTTCTGGTTTGGGTATAACCGGTGACCGGGAAGTAGATATTGTAGGAGAAGGAAGAGTAAGTACGCATCTACATTTACGGCTCCACGACATGTTAACATTTACGTGTGAAACAACGTCGTAGTTTGGTAGTGAAGGTACTACACTGTACGGACGTGCAGGAGAAAGAGAGAATCTCATTATTGAGAAAAGAGTGTGTGCTTTAAATATAATTATGAAAATTTTATTAATAAGAGTTCTAACTAAAATAGACGATTCTGTCTGGTACTTGAAGATAATATTCTTTTTTTTTGTAAGAAGATGAAGTGAATTAAAGCAAAAAAAAGAAGATGAAGTGAAGAAGAGGGAAGGTGTGATGGAAGAGAGAGAGATGAAGTTAGTTCCTTTTATAGTGGAGATTAAAGAAGTGAGAGAACTTGGGATTTATAGTGGAGTTAGAGGGATCTTTGAAAACGAAAGGACCTGACTCATGAAATTTGTGGACTGTGCTTATATAAGTATAAAATTTATTAGTTTCACAATGTAATATAATTTTATATGAAATGGAGACATACACATTGGTCTTTATTAAGTAGTATTGTGTATGTAAAAGCAATAAATACACCACAATAGAAACGATAGCTGAGTTATGTATATTTAATGAAGAATGAGAACAATCTTTCACAATAATGTGGTACACGTAAGCTATGTCTTTCACTTAACAACATACACCTAAAAAAAGAATGTGAAATCAAAGTGTTTGAGATAAAAAAAAAGATGATTAACAATAGCTCTACGTTATTACTCCCTCTGTTCTTTTATATAAGTCGTTTTAGAGAATTTTTTCTGTTCCAAATTATATGACGTTTTCGGTTTTCTATGTAAAATTTATTAAGAGTTAATGTTGTATGACCAATGATAAAATACTATCTATTTTTTCATTGGTTGATTTATGGTTAGTTAAATAATTAATGATATTTTTGTCTAGAAAATATAAGAAATTAATGATATTCTTAATTTGTGTGTATAGTTCTAAAACGACTTATAATAAAAAATGGAGGGAGTACTTTTTAACGAGGGTTGTCGTTACCCACATATTCAATTTTAAATGCAGGATATCATAATCTTCACATGAATTTAACGGGTATTTGGTTGAAAAAAAGTATGTATGATAGCGAGATACAACATACGAGAGTAGTGGACGGCTGAGATGAGGAGAGAAAGATGTGTGGATCGAGATAAATATCTGACCGTCGCTTCCTACCATGATTTGATTGGAATGGACACGTGTGGGGTTTCCACGGATATGGCTCAAAAAGGCTTTGACAGGCGAGGAACCATCACCGACTCGGCTCATATTGGCTGGTTGTGGTACTATCGGCTTTAGCCATTCGCCGCCAAATTACTCTCTAGATGAATGCTGAAAGAAAGTACGCACGCACGTATGCACCCCCAACGACTCCACTACTCTTCTCTTGCCTTTTGAAAGAGCTCATATCCCACTTAGGTTTAAGGGTGGGTGTGAAAATCATGCAAATAACAAGGTAAACGTCAAAGATAGAGTTCTTGCGAACACATTCGGAGATGAGAGTGCCTTTTTTGTTCATAGGAACCAAAAGACACTCTTTTTCATCAACACACATAGAGTTCTTGCCAATACACTCGGAGACGAGAGCACCTTTTTGTTCAAATTTACCAAAAATACAGTTTTTTTTCATCAAAACACATATATCGCTGTCGATAATAAACATGTTGACTATGGAAATTATAATTCTCGGTACATCGGCAAAAATACATATTTATAGGTAAAAATGAATACGTTTATTGGTATGGCATATATTTTTAGAATTAAAAACATTATAGTACATAAGGAAGTTTTTATAAGATAATAAAATATTAAGTTTTAAGCTAGAAATACGGATCTAAAAAGTTAAAAGTGATTTATTCATATAATCATTGTATAAAATTTAGATGGGTATTTGTTCCAATCAAAATTTTCCTTTTATGTTTTTCGGTTGTTTTTTTTCTTATTTTGATTCGCATTTATTCACATAAATTGTTGGATTATTTTCTAGATTATGTCTAACTATATTCATTAGTATAATATTATGTATGAGCTCATGATACAAATTCTAGATTGTTATTTTTTTAATTATACATGGATATCCTGATCCCTACAAAAGTGGGTCCAGATGATCCAAGTGTTAATAACCTACATTTTTTGCTTATATTGATCATTTTTTTTCTGGTGATGCTAAAATATTAATTCTCCATATTTTATGCATTGTTTTTACTCTGTTCCTAAAATGATTCATACTTATCAGGGTTAAATATTACTTATATACTACATATTTCATCTTTTTCAAAATATTAAGTACTTTTCATTCCGTTAGTAGCACCATATTAAAAAAGTTGTTTCTTTTAAAAGAATATTAATTTAATATATAAACTTAAACTAATTATAAAATGCTTACATAGTTTAATTGGTCATACAATATTAAAAAAGTACAAAAATTGCATTCAAATGTTAAAAACTATCTCCAGTTTAAAACAAAAAAATATTTGTAAAGCTATTTATACTATGAAACAAGGAAAAAGTATTATTTATCTGAAGTTATAATGTGAGATTTTATTAATATCTCAAACAAAGTATCACACAAATTCTTGATCTCGAACCTTCAATGAAACATGGCACACATTGTACTGGCGAACTCACTAATGAAACGTTTCTTCTAACATTTTTTATATAATTATAAACTAGGTGTTTTCCTGCACCATGTGCAGTAAAAGAATTTTAAAATATTTTTTAAAAGATAAATATAAATTATATTTATTTTTTATTAATATTATAAATTTTATTTTTTCTTATCAATATTTTAATATAAATTTGATTTAACTGAACATTAAAATTAAGATAAAATCAATTTTGTTTATTTTGAATTATATTTAAGAATGTGCATGTATATATTTAAAATTATAATCTTAGGTAGATTTTTCTATCTATTTATTTTAATTAAATATATTAAATAAATATGTAAAATTTCAGAATTATCAAAAATTAAAATTAAACAATATTTATAAAATCTGTAAATATATATAAGAAACTAATGATTTTACGATTTAATTTGATTTTATGATTTAATTTTATAATTTTCTAAAAATATGTATATATTTTTGAAATATTTTTAATTTAAATGATATTTCAAAATTTGAAATGCCATAATTGAATATATTTATTTTAATGATGATTTATGCGTTATTGCCATATTTTTAAAAAGTCCAAAAATATAAATCGATAATAAATATAATATATGAGTTATTACCATATTTTAAATTTTTTATCAAAAATATAAATTAACATTATATATAATTGTCCATGTCATATTAATCTATAACACATGTCATCAATTTTAGTAGCTATGTCACAATTATTAATCTAGGTGTTTTCATGCACCATGTGTAGTGATGAATTTTTTAAAAGTTACATTTTATATTTTAAAATGTAATTTATTAATATTATATATTTTATTATTTTGACTAATAATTAATATAAATATCATTAATTAAGCATGAAATTAAGAGAAAATATTTTTTTTTAAATTATATTTAAGAATATATATGTATATATATAAAGTTAAAATCTTAGATAAACAAAAATTATTTATTTCATTTGGTTAAATTATTATATCAACTTGTACAAAATTACTAAAAATCATATAAAATTGTATAGTTATCAAAATTTAAAACTAAATAATATTTATATAATTTGTAGATATCTAAAAGAAACTAATGATATTACGATTTATTTTTTTTTTAATTCAGAAAATTTTAAAAAATTTAGATAATAAAAATTTTATTATTATAAAAGTAAAATTATATAATATTTCGAAATTCAAAATATCATATTTGAATATATTTATTTAGTGATGATTTATGAGTTATTACCATATTCTACAAAGTTTACCAAAATATAAATCAATATTAAATGTAATATATGAGTTATTGTTATATTCTAAAAAGATTTCCAGAAATATATATTAGCATTAAATGTAATTGTCCATGTCATATTTAACCATATGACATGTCATCAATCTTAATAGCCACGTCACAATTTCTTTTGTGAAAACGATTGTAGAGAAGACATGTGGCAAATCACTTCTCAAATATAGACTAGGGGATTATTCACCTAATGTTTGTAAATCAACGTTATAAGGAGATTTTTGATATGTCCTTTAATTGCAAGGTCAATTTGAAAGTGATTTTTCCACAACTGAATATTCAGGATCTCTGATTGCCTTTACCATATACTTCTTTTTCCACTGATGTTAAACTCTTTGAACTTGAAAGATATTTTGGTTTTCTTGTAAGATTTTGTGATTTTGGTTCTGATATCAATTGTTGTACTTTTACAAGTATGTATCCAATTCTACCTCTATCAATTAGTATAATGGTGTATATTTTGGGTTTAATATGCAAAAAAATTAAGCTTCTTTCCAATTAATCTCATATTAATCAAAGTTGGAAACTAGTTACGTAATAGATAGTATTGGTCTAAACTTTTCTATATAAAAATTCGATTGATACGATTGTCCATTATAAACACACATATCACATTGTTTTGAATATGAAAAATGCATATCGTGAATTCAAATATTTGTAGTTTTAACATATAAATTTATATAAGATCGACTAAGTCCATCTTCATTTTTTTGTAACATTACTAGGACCAAGTTGCGTAACCACTGATTTGGTTGTACATTTTTGTTTGTTTTGGGATTACACACAACACTATGTGTCAAATCGAGCACATGTGCTATTGTTAAAAATTTACGAATTAATCGATATGCAAACTTTCGCATGAAATTTTAACGTTTTGTACATATCGCGGGTCACAAAACAAGTCCAATTAAACTTAGGACTTATATGTGATGTGTTGTTCGGACAGAAGGAGGAATAAAAGAAGGGCAACGTGAGAACTTACTATTTAAATTTCACAGCACATGCATATTTTATTTATATTATAGTTCGTGCTATTAATAAAGTCTCTTAGCTGTTTTACAGTATCGATTGTTTTCTTTAAATTGTATTTATAACCGTCGTGGTTTCTGAAAGAATGTTATAACTCTATATACTTCTAAGCATTTCACATTACTACATCGTTTCAAATGTTACTCACGTGGGAGTTGTGACTTGATCGCTAGTAATAAAAAGCTTCAGCTTCTCATTGTTCTCACAGAAAATACATTATTTGCAGTATATAGACTATAAAAGTCAGAAACTAACTTGGAGAAAGAGTTTCATCGTATACGATAAGCCATAAATAAAGAGGAAAAGATACACATGGGATGCATGGAAAATATCTTCGTTAGGGATACGATCAAAGTGATTAAGCAGTTAAAATGATTTGGTGTTCCAACCAATCGGGAACTAATTTCCTATTCTGTAATAAACAAAAATTGCATGTACCACTTTAGTTTTTTTGGTTATAACACGTACTTGCATGCCCTGATTTAAAATCGTTTTGGATATATCAAACCAACGTGACCATTAATATATTTGTGGACACAGCACCACATCTATACACCACAAAGTTCACACGCTATTTTTTTCCCCATGGCCCCATTTCAATGTCCTTTACATTGGACATTTTCTTCTTTCGGGACCATTTTTCCACGTTATCATGGCAAAAATTAAAGGGCTTTTTTCATATACCAAAAAATTAAAGTAAACCGATCGATCTCCGAGTGATAGCGGTAATATATGTTTCTATCGATGTTGATTCTTCCAAACCAACCCTTTTAATTTACCGATGTGTAAAGTGATGAACCGACCAAGTTAAGATTGAGAGATCGGCAGAAAGAAAGTTTTGCTTACGCGGTGAATAATAAGTAAGGAAATCGGAGTCCATATACATAAGAAATGAAAAAAAAAATTATACCTATAACACTATTTTGACTATGATATGTTATATATTGTTGTGTAAAGTGTCAAAAATATACTTTCTAAGCGCGTGTAAACACCAACGAGTGTTTGGTCTCTTTATCCTAAAAATGAAAAATTTGTTTCTACTTTACAATATATTACAGACAGCAAAAAAGGAATTGTAAGAAGAAGGTTTGTAGAAATCTGAGTTTGAGAACAAAGAAGTTAAATCAAGTATAAATGGTTCGACTGTGCGGCATACGTAGGATATCATTTTTTAATTTGGAAACTGGAAATTGTTTTCACAGAAGATCTAGGTGAAAAGAACGATCAATTGAATTGGGGAAGAAGATGAATAGTATCATGTGTCATATGTTCCATACTATTTTAAATTACAATATAGTATGATATATTTCTTTTTCTCTTCTTTTGCATTTGTATCTCCTTATATGCCTCCTGATTCTTCTTATTCACTACTTGATCAATTACACTGTTTTGTTCTCCAACACCGTCGCCACTCATCATCTTTCTCTCTAAGAAAATTTTAAAGAATTTCATATATACAAAGTTTGTGGGTGTGTCGAGTATTCCATACCATAATATGTATAGCATAGTCACGTAATGGACAAAAGATTTGGGTTTAGGGTTCAGGGTTTAGGATTAGAGTTTGGGTTTAGGGTATATGGTTTGGGTATACGGTTTGGGTTTAGGGTATATGGTTTGGGTTTAGATTTCAGAGTTTGGGTTTAGGGTTTATGGTTTAGGGTTTGGGTTTAGGATATATGGTTTGGGTTTATGATTTGGGTTTAGCGTATATGGTTTGGGTTTAGGGTTTAGGGTTTGAGTTTAGCGTATATAGTTTGGGTTTAGAGTTCTGGGTTAGATTGAATTGGGGAAGAAGATGAACAATATCATGCGTCATATGTTCCATACTATTTTAAATTACAGTATAGTATGATACATTTCTTTTTCTCCTATTTTGCAATTTGTATCTCCTTCTTTGTCTTCTGATTCTTCTTAGTTACTACTTGATCAGTTACACTGTTTTGTTCTCCAATACCATCGCCACTCATCATCTTTCTCTCTAAGGAAATTTTAAAGAATTTCATATATACAAAGTCTGTGGGTGTGTCGAATATTTCATACCATAATATGTATAGTATAGTCACGTAATGGATAAAAGTTTGGGTTTATGGTTTAGGATTAGGGTTTGGGTTTAGGATATATGGTTTGGGTTTAGGGTTTGGGTTCAGAGTTTGGGTTTATGGTTTAGGGTTTGGGTTTAGGGTTTAAGGTATATGGTTTGGATTTAGGGTTTATAGTTTAAGGTATATAGTTTGGATATATGGTTTGGGTTTAGGGTTTAGGGTTTAGGGTTTAGTGTTTAGGGTTTAGAATATATGGTTTGGGTATATGATATGTTGTTTCAAGTGAATGTCTATTTTTCCTGCAGCTTTGTCCATACTATAATGCATATAATATAGTCTAATTTCGCTTTGTGGGTATCTGTTGTTTTGTTACAAATGTGTCGAGACTATAGTGAATATTGTATAGTACATCTTTTATTTATTTTCCTTTCCACATGTTCACCCGCTTTCTGAAGGATAATAGTGGTATTTTTTGAAAAAATTTTCACATCAATGAATTTATACTGTAGAATGGACATATTCTTTATTTTTATGTCCCTTATATATATATCTCACAAATTGCCCCTAACAAGTATCCTATTCAGTATTTTCATCAAACAAAAAAAAAACGTGACGTCTTCCAAGTCAATAAGAAGGTAATTTGTTTCTTCGGGTATAACCAATCTTTCTACCAATATGGTATTTTTCATCAAGTCAACTCATAGGAGCAGATATTATTATGGGTTTCACGTTTTTCTTTTTTGACAAACCTTTGAATTTAATTAGAAAAATGATGTTGTTTGTAAAAGTTAAAATATCAACAACCAGCAGGTTATTCCTTGGAGAACAAAAACAGGGAAGAACCTCTAAACTTGGTTGGGTTGGGGAGGGGGATTGTGTTATTTATACGTGAGCCAACTTTCCATCACGCTACTAAAATGTTATCAATTTCTTTTGGCCGAAATTGCATCTCGGATGAGCCTTTCAATGAAAATTGCCGGATGTGTTGATAAGATGTGGTTGTGCAACCTATTGTTTCTTTCTTTGCAGATCATGTAAATCGTTGTTAGAAGAACTATATAACCACGTGGTCTAGTGGTTTCCACTATAGGAGAAATTACTCGGTTGATCCAAGTCATATATCGACTTTCGTTTTGTGCAAAGTTATTAGCTCCACATAAATATGGTTCTATTGCTTGCGATTTATTTGAATATCTGGAAAAGTGTCTATCCGTAGAAATGCAATCTATCAAAAAGTTAGGTATGTATCTTTGATAGACTTAAATTTATTTTTTTTAGTTTACAGGAAAAATAACTAACTTGTACAGTATCTTTGGAAATGACGAATCTTTCATCCCAGTCCATAAAAACCTATCCACTTATGAAAAGAGAAAGTACGGAATCCCGGCCTTTTATTCACCACACCCTAAATCTTTCGTCATTAACTTCACATCGCAAAATAAGTGACCTCTAATTTCTTTTATGTGTTACAAACCAGCATTTACTATCAAAGTGCACGACCCAAACTTTCTAAAAGACACTTTAGGTGAGTTATCCACATTGTAAATGTGTGTCTTGGGTTGTATTTTTGAACCAAATGTTTTTGTCAAAGGCAGCGGAACCATTTGGTTATCTAACTCCATTTTTATCAATATTTTTCAGTTTTTAATAAGTAGAAACTGTATTATATATTTTCATTGAGGTTGCGCTTAGTCTCCAACATGATTTTAGATGCGTAACTGCGTTGAAAGATTTTTGGGGTCGGATAGCCTTGTATGCACACATTGCTATTTAGTTTTTATATACAGATACAAATTCTGCATGGTATTTACAACGATTTTATTATTATTATCTTTTTGGAACACGACAACAATTTTATTTATATTTTTGACAAAAACATCAAAAATAGTGAAAAGAGCTATTTTTAGCAAAAAAGAAAAGAAAAAAGAAATAGTGAAAAGGCAGCTGAAAGTATACAGACGCGGCTCGAACAAGCCATAGCCAAACCTTATGATAGTAAGAAGAATCTACTTTTTTAGATATCGGTCTATACAGTTCGCACTTTGCACACACACAAAAGTCTACACAACAGTATAACACCACCATATGCATTTCTCAGTAACGTGGTTTTGTGTGTGTGTATATATATAGATGTGTGTGAGTGACTAATATGATTAGATAAGTATATTTTTTCTTCCAATTTTGAGATGTTTTTTTTGTAACTGCAATTTTGAGATGTTGAGCAATACGTTTTGTTTGTTTGGCAAATTCTTATCAATAGTTATTTCCTTAAGATGTTAACTTGATTAAATAAGCTGGTGTTTGAATTCAGGTCCTGAACATTATCTTTCTTTTCTTTTTTCTGGCTAATCCTGAACATTAGCTTCTATCGTGATAATTTACGAATTTAAGTAAGTGAAGTCAGTAAGTTACAAAAAAAAAAAAAAGGTAAGTGAAGTCAGTAGATTTCTTTCTTAGAAAAAATAATCTTTCTCCAAAAATTCAGTTGATTTAAAAAGAAGAGAATAAAATAAATATTATATAATTTGTACAGGTGAAAATCTACAAGTACATATAATGTATGCAGTATGCTTGATATGTTTACACGTACTTTGATATTTGCGGTTTCTCTCAACAAAACACTTTAAGATTGTTTACTTTCCAAATGATTCGAGAGATATTTACATAAGATTACTTAATGCAAGAAGACGATGATCTTTAAGACGATATCTATGGAGGAGTCGAATATCAAATGATCATCATAACAGAAATTGAAAATTTTGAAATTAATTTTGTGAATAGTGACAATAAGCTTACATGAAAAATGGAATTGTTGGAGATATTTTACCTAGTTTGGTAATAAAGAAGTTTCTTCTCCCATGTCCCAGTAGCCCACAATTGTTCTTTTCTACTCACTTTCTTTTCAAATTTTCGAAAAACTCGTCGTAAATTATTTGTTTGGCCTTCTACTTTACAAATAAATAACATCAATGTTTTAAAAAGTTATCTAAATTTACAGGGGTTAGTAAGACATAGCTTTAAGTTTGCAACAACCTAAAATGGTTGATTGGAAGAAAAAAATGAATCAGGGAGTATTTTATTAACGTATCATTTTGGACTTTGTTTTAAACACCGGTCAAATTGCAAATATATTATCATATACTCCTAATTTCTAAAATGTTACATATGATGATTAATTTTCTTCAACATATGCAATATTGATAAATAATGTTTTGAATCATGTTTTTAAGATACAATTATCTTCGTGATACTCATATTGACAAATGATTCTACGTATAAAATATTTTAGAGGATTAATTTTTTTCTGCATCTTTCAACTAAAACGAACGGTTTTATCAAGATCTAAGAGAAATTAAAATTTTAGACTTCTTTTGAGCTAGCTATATATTATAATACACATTTGCATACACATTAAGTTATGTTTATTTTATAATCTAAAATATAATATTGAGATTCTTAATCATTATTAGCAGTTTTCTTATTTTTCAATGATCAGTACTTTTCAATGAAATAAAAATGCATTTACATTAAAAGCTAACAATGCCAAGATATTTACTCGAAATTCCATAATTGTAGAAAATGTTTGAACCAAATGTCTAAAGATAATCGTCATCATGAAAAATTAGTTTCATTCTTTTCTTGGATGACTTAATTCTCAATAGAGTTTTACCCATGTAGACAAGCAACAAAGGTGAATTGCTGAAAATTAAAGGGGTCCATTTTCCTCATTTTTTCCTTCATGTTGACTATTTTCTTTTTCTATATCCTTTCACCAACCACTTAAATTATTGCATTTGATCCTTTCCCCCTTTACTTCCAAATGAATACTTGAAGAGTTAATTCATCTTCTCTTCTTTTTCCAGGCCAATTAATTGTGAACTATATTAAATGTGAAAATATAGTTCTAAGTAATAAATTAGATTGGACCTGCCGGATTGGGCAGGTGTTTTTTTGTTTACGTAACGTAATTAAATGTTGTTTACACTATTATATACTCTATAAAAATTATAGTATAAATTCTGACAAAAAAAATTCACATAATACAAATATTACTGTAACATAATTTTCTCTATAGTCATTAGTTTTTTCTTAAAAAAGTAAACGTGCATCTGATCATACTATGAACAACAAAATTGAGTTAATTCATGAATATATATGAGCTAAACTTTTTTAAAAATGATAAACCCAACTTAGATAATGTATTTAAGTTGGGCTATATTTCTATCAAATAACTAGAAAAGTTTACAAATTTGCTAGATTTTTTTGTTGGTTGTGAATTTAAATGTATTGTTATTTGTCTATGTTTTTAATTAGTTTCATTTATTTTAGTTTGTTTGCGATTAGTTTAGGAAATAATGAATAGGTGTAAGAGACATTAATTTCTAATGTGAAACTAATAATTTTTTTTGTGACATTTCGTTTTAAATAAAAGAGAACTCTAAATATTTTTCTATATGTGTACTTCTAGTATATAATGATAATATCTATCTTAATAGGAGTAGGAGATTAGAAGAGATGCAATATCTCCCAGAAAATAGAAGGTACAACTTGTTGAAACACAATCAAAATTATCAATCCATTTTTTTGTCGTAATTATCAATTCAATTAATTTTTAGTGCAAATATATATCCATGTTTATAATCTTAAATATGCTCACATTCTTCAAAACGTTATTACTAGTTTAGTAGACCATAATAATTTCTTGGAGAAAGCAGACCATAATCTTTATATATATATATATAATGGGAAAATTTTAATGTAAGGAATATATGCAGTTTAGTTTCAGTGGGTAATGTATTGAAAGACTTTAGTTTTTAATCGGTAGAAGGTTATTAATACTTACCGAAATGTTGGTGACTTAGTGGCACTATAAATAGATGAAAATATCAACAAATAGTTTTTTATTTAAAATATAATTATTTTATAAATCATAAGTTTTTAAAAATATTTTTGGATTTGCGAAAGATTATGAGTCTAAAATCTGTAAAAAGCTATTAACATCCTAACATAATAAATACTGAAAACAACCCACCCTTTAAAATGCTAAAGAAACTGCTAGATAACATTATTTGATGATGGCGTTAGAGTGGTAGATTATATTCAAAAATGTATTATAAATATTACTTTTTTCTTTTCTGTTTCATAAGTTTCACCTGAAAGTGTTGTACACATATTAAAAAAATATTTAAAAATTCTATTTTGAACTTTTGCTCACACATTAATAAATTTTCCTTTTTAATTATTGCATTACAATAATAGGGATAAAACAATTTTTTTATTTAAAATTTTGCATTGAAAATACAAAATGGCACTCTTTATTTATTAAAGGGAGAAAATATTTAATATTCATTTGAGGGTAGTTATTAAGCGGGTGTTGTTTTGCTCTGCTGAAGAATGTTAAATTGTTAAAGTAGCCTGATTAATCAGCTTCTACCGATGCTAGTTATCTTGTCTTTAGATCTTTTGTTCTCGCCTAACTCGATTTGATCTCTTCTCAGATTTTTACATCTTTTTTCTCCATTAGCTCAAATAAAATATAATTTGTTAACTACATCTTGTAAATCTCAATTTTCATTTTATAGATGATATTTATATTCCTAGAAAAAGAAACAATACTATTTAACCTTAGATGTCAAACATAAGGGCTGGTCCAAGTGTACAACTTTCTACGGATCTGTAAGAGTCCCACATTTTAATATTCTATCTACTATATAAATATATAAAGTGAAAGTTTCAATTATATGAACTCATATCAGTTCTTAGAGCTGGTCCAAGTCCAGCCGTTATTTATAATCTCAATTACCTTCAAATCTTACTTTCATTATCATAAAAGCTATATTGTTCTATATAATGATACCACCGTCCAATACATCCAGTCATAACATGACTCGTAACTCAATAAAAATCTAAGCAAAAAAGTTTGAGATCATCGGTTTCGCATTATTTTGAATTTGATTAGTAATTAACAGTTATGAAATTAGCAAGAAAAGACATGCTTATATAAATTTGAAACCACGAATATCTTTTTATTGTTTGTCAACAGGATCCATTGACTTGCTTTTAAGTTTTATGGTTCTCACTATTTTTATTTCAAAACATAATAACTTTATAATAGAATTGAAAATTTTTAGTACTATTTTATTTTATAATAACAATAAAGTGATAAACAAAAAATAAATATATTGCTATATAATTAATAAATTTATTTTTACTCTATTATTAGAAAGTAAAATAGAAATCATTAGAATATTTTACTCTAAATTCTATTTTATAGTAGAAAATAAAATAAAAACTAGAGATGTTCTAACTCTTGAAAAGAAATATAATCAACTTTCCATAATCAACATTTCGGTAGTGGATCCAAGAAAAAAATAAATTATGAGATCGATAATTTATATTATTTTATTATAAAGATATATATACATATAGAAATATATTTTATTTTTTTCTTAATTAATATGTTTTCCTTTTTGGCAGATTTCCCAAAAAGACTTAAAAATGTCGTCTGACAAAAAATATAAAATGATCTTTCATTAAAAAAAATGACAATAATACCTTTACTTTATAGATATATATATATATAATATAAATAAATATTTAAATAAATAATACTAATAAATTTATTTCTGAAGAAAACTGGATACTTTTTCGAAATTTTCTTTTATCAAATTTTCAGTTTTTAAATGCTCTTTTAAAATACAAAATTCTTTTTGAAATTATTTTAAATTCACTATATTAAAATTTAAATCTTAGTTATATATTTTTAAAATCCTAAACCCCATCCCCCTTCCAAACTCCACCCCAATTCTAAACTTTACATATATAAATCAGTTAATCCTAGAGATATGAGTACTTTTTTATCTTTTTAGTGAAATCTGTTTTGTTCATTTTGACATTTGTGTGATGTATTTGTGATAAAAATAATAATTTTGTGACTATCCTATCATATTTGTCTTTCTTTTCTTATCATAGATTTTAAACATTTGAGGGGGGAGGGATCACACATTCTAATAAAGCAACTGTTTATTGCATTAGTTTTATCATATAATCTACAAATATATAAACATATATCACCAAAATCAGCAAAAGGCTGAGATTAGACTACGACAGAACTCACCCCAGCCGCAACCTCTGCTTCCGACGAACAGAGATGTAGTCAAGTGCAATACCAACGCCGCTTGAATTGTATCACGCAAAGCGGAACTAGGATGGTTCTTTGAGGATCCGAACGCCGGCCCGACAGCAGAGAGCTCCAAATCGACAGAGCATGTCTCCTCCTCCTTCATGGCGGAAGCGCTGGCTATGAAGAAAGCACTGCATGATGCAAAGCGCAAAGACTACACCAACGTCTGGTTTCGAACCGACTCTCAGGAGCTCACTAGAGCTATCAACTCGAAGACATATCCCGTGGAACTTTTCGGAGTTCTATGGATATCGAGTTACTATCATCGTTTTTCACTTTTTGCTTTTTCTCTTTTGTTGGTCGTGAGAACAATGCTACTGCAGATTCCATTGCAAAAACGGTTCTCGCTTTCTTGTTTTCTACCGTGTAATGAACATCTTTGATTCTATATTAATCATCTGTTTGCCAAAAAAAAAAAAAAGACTACGACTGGCACAGTAAGACAAACGTCTTGGGTATTTACCAGTGAGGAATCATTCCGAAACGAAAGTTGGTCAAGATTTTGGGCTCCTATATTTTAGTAAAGCCTATTTAAACATTTATGCTGGTATATTCATATTCATTCTAACTTAAGCCCAACTCAACTGAATATGATTTTTATAGTCCTATCAGAAACTATTGGCCATCGACATCGTAACTATCATAGCTCATAAATTATAGCAGCTGGCTATTTTGTTTTTTTTTTTGACTAAAGCTGGCTATTTTGTTTATAATGTATATAGTTTCTGAATTTTGTTTTTAAAATATAAATCTTCAACATTTGGAACCTTAAACTATAAAAAGCGGTGGATAAAAGTGAAAAAAAAATATAAAGCGAGCGGTGGATTCGTTGAATGCATGCCACCCCACTAGATTCACGAATACGATTATATACCATGCATGAACCATTATTAACTAGTATCTGAAAACTATAGATTTCTGGCCGAAGTTTGGACTAGAAATATTTCTAAAATGTAAAAAGTGATTATTTTTATTTTCGTGGATATTTTCTCAAATGAGGGTTAATTTAGTGTTTTCATAAGTTTGAAAGATTAATATAAATTTCCTTCTCAACTCTCCGATTAAAATAAATCAACTTGTATCTAACGCTTTTCGTCGTGAACCGAAACCGGATAAGGTTTACGCATCGTTCAGAATTTGATAGCACTCTGAGTAATTTTTTTTTCCAAAAAGCACTCTGCGTATTATCTCTGTCGATAACTATATTTGCCACTCGCAAACATTTATGTGTATATGTGTTACGAATAAAAAAACATTTATGTATATTATACTATACGAAATAAATTATATATTAGTATTTTTTTTTTTTTAACTAGGATGTTCAAGGCCCGAAGGCCCGTAATCATCCTAGGCCCGGAGCCAGCCTTTGCTGATACCTTTAAGTGGCGTAAAGCACTCCGTGGCCATGCTGTGACATTCGATATGGCCGACATTCGTACCCGCGTCCCCTTGAATGGTGGATATATATATATATTAGTATTATATGACGTGGACAGTGGTTTTCTCAAACTATCGTAGACTGTTCTTGTTTTGGAAAGATTCTCAAACAAAGCAAAAAGTAGAATAATATATCAATATGTATGGAAAAGCATTAATACTTACTTTTTGCATGTTGAAGTTCAGTCTACTTGATCAAAAAAAAAAAAGTTCAGTCTACAAAACGACAGATGTTGTATTTATATAGTATTTTCTTACCAAAAACAGACAAAACTTGCGCTGACTCTTACCTCCCCCCCCCTCGAACCGTATTTGCTTGGTTCTTTGTATATCACACAGTCACACTGACGATATAATAATATGCGCAAGTACGAAATAACTAATATAGCTATGAGATCTCAAGCCGTCAAAAAAAAAGCTATGAGATCTCAACGTGACTAGTCTCATCATTCACTAGATATGTGCTGTTTTTTTTTTTTTTGAAATTTAGATATATACTGTTTTTTTATGAAACTTAGATATATACTGTTTGTAGAGTTAAATGGTTTGGGTTAGAGTATGATCTTAGAGATTAAAATGATTTGTTAAAATACAAATAATATTAAGCAAAAGAAAATGCAATTGATATTTTTTTTTGAGAAATAAATGCAAATGATATTAATGTCATTCAAAATCATTTATTCAAATTAATGTCGCCAGTATCATTTGAGCAGAAAATATCATAAGAGTGGCAGTTCAGATACTTTTGTAAATGTATGTACTTTTTGGTGTACGTGTAAAAATCCAAAACAATATATTTCTACGAAAGGAGATTTTCTAGAATTTGTCTCCGATATATAATTCAGTTTTTACAATGTTTTTTATGTAGAGGTTTAATTTGCGGATCCAGAAGAAACAATTGAGAGTTTTTTAAATGTCAATGTATTAAAAATTTGTCTTAGCGTCATTTTATCTAAAAATATTCATTTTATTTTTTATGATTGTAGTTTATAGTTTTAATCAAATAAGATGAATAATTCTATACTATTGTACTCGAACAAATAGAAGATTAATAAAATTATATTGTGTTCCCAAAAACAAATTCGGTCCAATTTACTAAATAATAATAAAATTCTATGTTTATATTTTTTACATTTGATTTAAACAAATTACATTTTTACTATATTAACAAAAGCTACATACATTCGAAGTTTGTCTGCCCTGATCAAAAATAATATCAGGCTTCAACATCTCCATGGATATAAAGCATCACAAGGTGGACCAACTATCTCCCATTTACTTTTTGCTGATGACTCATTAGTGTTTTGCAGAGCTACGGAAGATGAATGCAGGACATTAATGCAAACACTTAAAGAGTACCAAAAAGCACCAGGGCAAGCTGTTAATTTTACCAAGTCAGCAATTACATTCGCTAAAGGTATTTCCCAAACAACTCAAGAAAATCTGATGAAAATGACTGGAATTACAAAAATAGGAGGATTTGGGAAGTATTTAGGACTCCCGGAGAAAATAGGGCGTAGAAGAAAGGATGCTTTTGAGTATATTAAACAAAGAGTAATAAATAAATTAGATAGTTGGTACAACAGATTTCTAAGTCCAGCGGGAAGAGAAGTGTTATTGAAAACAGTAATTACAGCTCTACCAACATATGCTATGTCTTGTTTCCTGCTTCCAAAAAAACTAATTAATGAAATCACCACTAGTATGCGAAATTTTTGGTGGTCAGGACAAAAGGATAAGCAAAAGATTCCATGGATAAGTTGGAAAAAGGTTACTGCTTCAAAAAGAGAGGGAGGGCTAGGAATAAGAGATATGGAGATGTTTAATTTAGCACTGGTAGCTAAACAAGGCTGGAGAATTATTAGAAATCCATCTTCTCTGATGGCTAGAGTAATGAAAGCTAAATACTTTAGGCATACAGATTTTTTGCAGGCTCCCACTTACAAAAATTCCAGCTATGCTTGGCGCAGCATATTACAAGCGAGGAGATTAATACAGGAAGGAACGAAATGGATTGTGGGAGATGGAAGCAAAATAAGGGTATGGGAGGATAATTGGATTCATAAACAACCAGCCAAACCAGCTTCAGGGATAGGTAAAGAAGCTTACCCACTGTTAAGAGTTAGAGATCTGATGATTCAAGGAACCAAAAGTTGGAATGAACAGTTTATTAACAGCATAATAAACAGAGACGATGCTCAATATATACTCAATATAAGGATTGGCTCTGCTATGTATCAGGATACTCCTATATGGAGTTTCACAAAGACAGGGGAATACACTGTAAGATCAGGTTACCATCTAAGCAATCAGCTATGGAATCATCTGAAGGAGGAGGAACAAGGAAATCGGTGTTTAACAGAGGAAATGAAGAGAAGCTGCTCAGGTATATGGGCGTTGGATTTACCACCGAAAGTTAAAACCTTTTGGTGGAGAATAATGCATAATGGACTACCTGTGCAGGAAAATCTAAAAAGAAGAAACATAAAGATTGATGGTAAATGTCTCATGTGTGGAGATTATCCTGAAACACAATCCCATTTGCTTTTTCAATGCAGAGTTACAAGAGAGATTTGGTCTCTGGCGCCTACAAGTGTTACTTGGGAAGCAGAAGTCATGGAAGACACACAACACAGAATAGATAAGTTAATTACTTTGGCTAAAAAGATAAGAGAGAGCTCCTCAATTTCTACATTGGATGGAGAGTATGGAAAAAGAGAAATAATATTGTTTTCCATCAGAAAAGGGAGCACATAGTCAAAGTAATTCATGATGCAATACGAGATTTAAATCAATGGAAGGATGCGAATAGCTGCTTGAATCAAAGGAGTACAAACAATGAAAGATCAAAGGAGGAACCGGTACATTTACAGCAGACTATACCGCCGGGTGCTAAATATTATTGTCAGGTTGATGCTTCATGGAGAAATGATATGGAAGTGGCAGGTATTGGTTGGTCCTTACATAGCATGCAAGGCAATCAATTGCTTCAAGGATCCACTTCCATACAAGCAACAAATACTCCAAGAGAAGCGGAAGCTGAAGCACTGCGCATGGCAGTCACTCAAATGAGAGCGCTAGCATTTGATAAAGTACATTTCCTGAGTGACTGTAAGGCTATATTGGATGAGTTGGCTCAGTATATCACAAGAGCAACTACTAAGAAAGGCCGTAACACGGAGAGCATCTCCATGATACAGGACATTGCAAAAGCAGCTAAAGATGCTGATTTTACTTTCTCGTTTATAACTAGAAATAGATTAAGTTTAGTAGATGAACTTGCTAAGAAAGCTAGATGTAATAATCAAAACTATGTAATAACTTGGTTTTAATATAAATACAAATGGGTTGCCAAAAAAAAAATATACGGGTTCTTTTTTTCTTTTTTTTTTTCTTTTTTTTCCTTTTTGTCAGAAATTTTATACAAAAGGTACTATAAAATAAACAAATAAAATCGAAAGATAAAAATCCTTTAGCTGGTTCTGTGTACACTGATATCACAAAATATATACCATGCATGTAGGCAATTAATCGCCTGTGGTCAAATAGGCTAGCTATTAATGATGAAACCATACGTATAGAAAATCAAATATTTTCTTTGACCTTTATGCTATCAACCCTATTGGTTGAATGACTCATATACAAGGGCCCAAAACCTATTTGTGAATTATTTTAATATATCTGATTTTAATTATATAATACAAACAGATTTCGATCAACTTGTACAATTTGCCCCGTTGAAACAGAGATAGATTCATGCACGCCTGCTGTTTTCCTTACATTTTATATATCTTTAAAAGGATTCAAGACTGTATATATTTATGCATGTAGGTACGTACTTAGACATTGCTGGTGCGCAGATGCATATGTAGATTCAAGTCCAAGCTGGTGAGTTCAAGCTATTTCGCATTTTAGCTTCAACAAACTTAATTTATTTTTTGAGTTTCTTTATCCGATCTTGTTTCGTTTATATGATTTTCTGTTCTATCTATGGTTTATACATGGTTTTTTTTTTTGAAACTTTTATACATGGTTGCGGAGTGAAAAATTATTAAGTTTTGCGTTTTTCTTCTTAAAAGATGGAGTGTAAAATTAAAATGCAAGTTTTTTAAGAAGGATTTCAATCCATTTTGCATAATATGGAACTGGATTTTTTTTTGTTTCTCGTCATCCTCCATGGTTAAGTTCATTAATTAATTGACTTTAACATCTAATATTGAGCATAATATTGAAGCGTGTGGGTTAATAAACTTGCAAGACCAAGTGATCAGAGCAAATTGTAAAAAGGGTAAGGCGTTTTCTTTTTGGTAAAGGGGGGAGCGGTAAGGCAGCTGCAGACAAGTATTCGGTTCATTACATTGTATCATTCTTCTAACCAGTTATCGGTTTAAAAATCATGTATAAAATTCTATGCTATTTATAATTCGATTCTTCTTCTGTTTGGTCCGGTTTATACACACACACACACGTTTATGAGCTGTGATGATATTAAAAAAAAAATATATTATAATATACTTCCAAAAAAAAAAAAAATAGGGTATTGGAATTTGCAATTTGTGCCATTTTGTTTTTGTCAAAAAATTAATATCTGTATTTTGGAATTCGTAGAAAGTTAGTTTTAACTTCTTAAAAACATAATATTAATACTTTTTGCTTTTAAAAAATATTCTTATTATTTTAGCAAAAAAAAATATTCTTATTTTTTTGCAGGAGAAATATTAAATTTCTATATGTTATTGTATGTAGTAGAAATTCAATATTTTGGGGTTGTTTTTAGCTGAGATATATACATATTTCATTTTTCATCATCGGAGAATGAAGAATGTAATGGTCTACTAAAACCAATTATATATCATTTAACCAGAGGTAGTCGGTTAATATATCAGTTCTTGATTATTTTAATAAATCAGTTAATGTGTAGAATATTATTCATGAATATTGAATAATAATGTTTTACTCTAAATAAATTTAGCATTCGATAAAATATAGCAGTAGTTATATCATTTGATAATTTAGAAAATTAATAAATTATATAAAACATAATTATTTACTTAAATTTGTAAATAATATGATTTTCATGTTATATTTCATTTAAAGTTTTTTTTTTTGAGAAATTAAAGTATTTTTTGAAAGGGCATTTAAAGTATATTTCCACGACAATATTAAGACCTTTAAAAGTTAAAATAATACTTCATGTTATATTCATTTAAAGTATATTTCATTTAAATTATATTTCCACGACAATATTAATCAATAAATATTTAAGAATTAATTTATAAATTATTTTTTTTTGTAAAAGCTCTATATTTTGCATGAACTCGCTTGCATGGAAACGGCATATACGAGTCTGAAAACCTTCGTCGTCGTTGTGATACATATAGATGATTATTTTGTAGATGAATAAGAATGTGTGAAGCTTTTTCTATATTTTTGTGTAATTATCATTTTCACATTAGTATCTATCATGCTCAACTTAAACTTAAAATAATAAAATATAATTAAACTGTCATTTATCATTTAGACCAATACAACGTCATTATCAATTATCTGTGTAATTGTGTTAAATAAATCTATTATTAGTTTGTGAATATTTGCCATATTTTTCTTAAAGCTTTAATATATGCATCAGTTTCCTATTTGTAGTTTATACAGTTTGTCACTATATTTGTAAAGCAGAATAAATAAAATAAATAAATATCACCTACATGAAAATGTTAACATCAAAATATATTAAGAAATATTTGTATAAGTCAATGTCTCTTATTAAAACTCATTTCCATCTATCTTATATTATCTTACAGATTTTTCAAAAAGCTGGAAATATGATCTTTCTGATTCATAATATATAATGTTTTAAAAGTTTTTGTTATTTCAAAATGTAAAATGTTTTGATATTAAACATTAATTTTTGTGTTTTAATCCAAAATTTCATACATTAAAAACATAAGAAGTATTTTCAAACAAAAATTTGAATGAATTAATTTTTCTTTTTGATTAACATGGGATATTTCGGTACCCAGACTAATCTTAAAAAAAGTATAATCTACGGATAATCTTTTTTTGTTTGGGTATTCATTTGAAGTGTAAACTATAGTCTTATATCTGTATGACCACGTATGTTTAGTATTGTGGACTGCTTCGAATCCGGGTCGATTATCTCATCGAAATCTGTCTTACCACTATATATCATCCATGGGTAGCTGAATGAGTTAATTTGTTGCTTACGATTCCATCTTGGAAGAGATGATTTTTTCTTTTTATAATATTGCGCATAATTTTCTTAACTAATTGCAAGAGGTAAACAAAAAAAAATGTTTGGCTTTTATATATGTGGGGCTTGTAAACTATGTTACATGGAAACGGAAGTGGATACGCGGAAGGGGAATTGTATGGAAGCGTAGAAGCGAGATTTTTTAAAAAATTAGGAAACGGAAACATGTTGGAAGCGTATATTTATATATGTATATACATACACATATTAAAATATAAAAATTACAAATATGACTAGAGACTATTAGATTCAAATTAAAAATAAAACATTTATTCATTTATAATAATTTTAAATGATTTTATGTTAAAACCGTGAAAATATACATAAAGTAAGTTTATAAGATATTATTATAGTAATTACTTTTAATATTTCGTAAATAATTAACACAATCTATTTGAATATATACGATATATCTCTAATAAATCATCAATGTATAAAGATAATTTATAATATTAAATTTAATATTTGTATATTTTTATTCTCTATTTCACTATTATATAAAAACAAAAATAATGTTTCTTATATTTTTATTTACTTATGACATTGTATCTTTTAAAACGGAAGCGTGATTCTAAAACGGAATCATAAGCTTCCAACGTGTTTTTGAAGAGGTTTTTTTGGAAGCGCATTGGAATCGTGATTCTGAAAGATTCTATAAGCTTCCGTTTCCGATTCCGATTCCGAAGCGGGAAGCGGATGTATGAAGAAGCTTCCATGCAACCTAGCTTGTAAGTTGTACCGTTGGTTACGACAACAATTGGTATTTTCGTCTAAATAGTAAAATTAAAAATAGAAGTAAATTAGCTGTGGTAAGAAAGATAAAATAGTCAGGGTGAAAACAAAATGAAAGACGACGCTGATCAAGATAATCTTGAAAAAAAAAAGAAAAATATACAAACGGCTTGTTCTCTTTGTATTTTCTGTCAAAAACCTAAAAGCTTGGTATAATAAATTTAACATTTTACCAAAAAAAAAGAAAAAAAAAAAAGAATAACAAAAAAATCCAGAAATTGTCGCCGGAATCGAGAGGCGGAGGCCGTAGTTAGAGAGATTTAGTGGAAAATTTACGCGACGGCTTAGCTCTTTTCCGGAGGAAACTGTACCATCTTTGTTGATCTTCTGTAAGTATATATATGCGATGAGTATTATTATATTCTGCGATCTGCTTTTCTCCCATATCGAAAAATTTGATACACTTTGCTTGTTATAGCCAATAGGATTCCTTAGGCCTTGCACGGATACATTGTTTGTGAGAACAATTTTGATCCGCTGGTGAAACGATCGCAGATTTGTTTGCTCTGTGTTTTGGAATTAAGCCTTTGATTCTAATATTTCGCTCAAATACTTACGAATAATTGTGTTTTTGATCTTTATATGAATCACAAACTCTCTCTTTTGTTTTTTTTTTTGCTAAACTGTAAATATCATAAAATGAAGAAAGAGTTTACAAGGTAACATCTAAGTCTAAAATCCATCTTGGCAAAAAAGAAATTAAAAAACAAGATGGTTCAAAGTGAAAAGCATTGCAAGCTCCTTATGAAAGCCAAAGACTCATAAGAGAACTATAATTTTTCCTCAGCCTCCTTGCTGAGATGATATTCCTAATCTCGTTATCAATGGTTCTGAAGACAGTTGCGGCCGGTATGACTGCCTGATTGTGCACCAGATTGTTCCTCTGTCTCCATATGTGATAAACGATCGATTGGGTAGCTATCTTCCGTAGGAGGACTCGTCGTGTAGAGGTCGCTGTTCTGATCCATGACAGCAACTCCGACCAGTTGGTGATCACTGCTGTATGAGATCGGCATCGCGTGAATACTGCCTTCCAAATCTCCCTACTAAACTGACATGAGAGGAAGAGATGATCTCTGGTTTCATCGTGGCAGGCACAGAGCGGGCATAATGGTGAGATCAACATCCCCCACGCTTCCAGTCTAGCTCTAGTTGGCAGTCTGTCGTAGTTTGCCACCCACATTGTGCAACTCAGCTTCGGAATGGCTCCTTTGAACCACACCACGTCCCGCCAGTCCTTAATCTCCTCTCTAGGCCTGAGAGCTTCCCAAGTCGCTGATGACCTGAAAACAGAGCGAGATGTATCACCAGCAACCCAATCGTACTTATCAACAACATCAATATTAAGTGGCAAAGAGAGGGTTGTGAGGTAAGTATGTAATTCTACTTCCTTTTGCGATCTCGGATGCGGTAGCGCCCATGTATCTCCTCTAGTGGCGTCCGCTACTACAGCATCCTTCCTCAGGCGCAAAGATCTAGGACCCGTAGGACCGATGTAGGTAATAAGTTGACCAAAAGGAGTCCAGATATCAAACCAAAAGCTCGTGTCCAGCCCATTACCAAGCGTAGTTCTGATAAAGCGCAGAGCCAACGGGCGGAGCTCAAGCATTTTTCTCCATGTCCATGAGTCGTTAGGCTTGGCGGTGATGGTCCAAAAAGACTGGTCCTGAAGATGGGTGCTCCAGTGCCAATCAACCCAATAAGATGATGATTTTGATAACAGCAGCCAAATGAATTTCAAACAAAGGACTTGGTTCCAGATAATTAGACTTCTGAGGCCGAGGCCCCCTTCTTCCTTTGGGAGGCAAACTGTGGTCCAAGTTATCTTAGCTATGCTTCTCTTTTCTGTACTTCCCGACCACAAGAACTTTGAGCAGAGTGATTCTATCAATCTTATGCAACCTTTGGGGAGGATGAAAGCTGACATCCAAAAGGAGACCGAACATATACATCTAGATAAAAGCTATCTCTTTTGTTACTACATACTAATATATGGTCACCAAGAAACAAGAAACAGAGAGACTCTTACCACATAGATGTTTATTCATTCTTTCAAACGATCTAAGAGTCTAAGACCGAACATATACATCTAGATAAACTAACTGAATCATTAGAAATTAATAGTTATTTAATTTAGCCTTTATGAGTGCTTTGATATGAAACAGTGTTTTAGAAACATGCACCATTTTATTTCAGAATAGAAGAAATCATATACTATGACATTTCATTATGATTTTATGTGATATAATAAACAACAGACTGTATCTGTTTGTGTGCAGAAAAACTATACTCGGTTGTGGTTTGCGTAGAGTAGATACAATCTATGGACTATAAAACTCATGTGAACTATATATCGTAAGTTTGATTCAAAAGACGAGCCATGAAGCTTTGCCATGTTGAATTCTTTGCCATAATCTCTTCAGGAGCTGCTCTTCTTAAGTGTATCGATGAACCTTTCCTGTAAAAAATCGTTGCCCGAGATGTAGTTAAGAAAATCGTTGAAACTAAATTCCCCGTAGGCTGCTGTATTGTTTCCATCGAGTAGCTCAGGTGCTGGACTTATCTTCTTGTGCAAAGGTAGACTGTGAATACTTGCAAAAGATAGCCTCTTGACATCTCTGTTCACCGTTGCACGATGAATCACACTCTTGTATATTCCGTTGCTCATCACTTCAACTTGATCTCCCAACTGAACTATCAAAGCTCCTTCGATATAGGGAATACATACCCAGTTCTTGTTGGCATCCATTATCTGGAGTCCCTCGCTACTTTGAAGTAAGATGGTCAGCGAGCCGTAGTCCGAGTGTGGTGGCATTCCCAAGGTAACTTCAGGTTCAGGACATGGTGGATAACAGTTCACTGCCATGACTTGTGAGCCTTCTTCAGTTTGTTCTTGTAAGTAATGTTTCTCCAGTCCTAGGCTTTCTGAGATTGCTTCTAGTAGTTGCTTGTGTAGCAAGTGACTTGCCTCTGCGTACTTACCCACCTTGTCCCTAAAAGAAAAGATGGGATATTGTTTTGTGTGTAATTAAAAACAAAAACAAAAACAAAACAAAAAGAGAACTATAGATTGTTTTTTATTTCCCTTACTTATAGCATGGAGGATTAGATGGCCACATATCGATCCATTTTGATAGAGGATAAGAGTAATGTTTAATGAAATCTCTCCAGTAGTGAACTTTATCTGTTGAATGGTTGATGCTTGTGCCATATCTTACTGGCTGGTGAACGTTTGATGACACCATAAGCATCTTCTCCTCCACAGGTAAGTCAAAGAACTGTGTTGCTGCATCTAAGGCATCTTTAACCACTGGTAATGGTATCCCATGGTTTACAACCTGTAGGGAAGTAAAAGTTAGGGCTTATATAAATAGAGAAAACCATGCATGCATGAAGTTTGTATTATAGTTTAAGACTTAGATTGATGATTTTGTCCTTTCATGGACTTTATCCTTATGTTATAAATACAAGAAGACAGTAGCCGTCTTTCTAGTAAGTCATATCCGCAAGTGTGATTGGTAGATGCGATAAATTCACTAAAGGTTTTGTTATGAACCCGAGACATGACTTGCATTAGATATAACATGTAAAAACACCAAAATTGCTCGGATTTGTGAGAATGCATGACTTATTACATGTAACTATATATTACCTGAAAGAAACCAAACTCCTTGCAGGCTTTGTTGATATCATGGATTGCACGTGACCGAAACAAAGGTTGCTGTAAAAGAGAGAGATCAATGACAGGAAGTGTTGTATCATCTCTGGTGCCTATGCCTGAACCAAGAGCTGGCCTTTGCGATGGTGGAAGAACGTAACGATCAGGCACTTGAGGCACACCTGAATTGGTAAGTGCCATTGCACTTGTAAAGGAATCATCAAGCAAGCTCTTTTTTGTTTCCTCCATTTTCTGTTTGCTTCCGTTTCTGATATTTGCTGCTTACTAAAGAGTATGCAACATGCATAACGTGTATTTATACATATATTATGAAGTCTTCTAGAAGATAATTTTAATTAGTTTCCATTTGAAGTCTTTTCTTCCTTCTTTTTTCCTCGTTTGCTTACGGTATTGGAAACCCACCTGCTGCTTATGTGATCATCTTTTACATTAAATGAAGTGATATATCAAAGTTAATTGCATCTGAATTGACGCGTCTTCTACATGAAGTACTGTGTATCCATAGAGATATGACTTAAGTTGCACTCGACCTGGTTTATAGATTTAGGTCACATGTAGGGGTGGGCGTTCGGATACCCGTTCGAATTCGGATCGGGTATTTCGGTATAGGAGTATAATATCCGTTCGGGTATTTCTGAATTTCGGGTCGGGTTCGGGTATTTTTAGTTCGGATTCGGTTATTTCGAATCGGGTTCGGATATTTAGGTTTTGAAGGGAAACAAAATAAATTTTTTATTTTTAAGGTTTTTGTATTTAGAAATTTAGTTTTCGATTAACAGACTTTCTATTTTTTTAATAGATTGGATTATTAATAGATTTTGAGATAAATTTCAAAAATAAATAGACATTCATTTGACTACTATTTTTAGAATTTGGATGTAACTTTTGTTAATACATGAAACAAAAAGCTTGATATTCATTTTAAGTGAATATCAAATCATTTTTCTCCATAATTATATGTATATTGTATAATTTTAAAGTATGTGTGACATTAATATACTGTATATTATATAATTTTAAAGTAACTGTGACATCAATATAAATATTTTAAATAAAATGAGAGATGAAAACTAGAAATATAAGGATAAGTATATATGTTCGGTTATTTTCGGATATCCATTCGGGTTCGGGTATTACCCGTTCGGGTTCGGATATCCAATCTCTCCTAAATCAATACCCATTCGAGTATTTTGTTATTTCGGTTCGGATTTCGGTTTGGATATCCAATCTCTCCTATATCTATGTGACAATTTTAGTTGTATATAGGGGCATTATCAAAAAAAATTATATGCGACAATTTTAGTTATATAGATAGCATTATAAAAGGTTATATAAAAAGAATTAAGAGTACAACATATTAACTGGCGCCAGTGGCGAATCTAAAAGTACTATTTGAACACTTAAGACCGCCTGTTTTTTCTTTGCACTTGCAACTACTGACCAACTTAACAATTCTTTATTCGCTTTTACAATTCACTCATATTTTATCCCAGAAAAACGTAATTTGTTTGAGGGGTAAACTCGTCTTATCCTCATGTGGCACGTTTCTCTGGATGTACCGCCATTCACAAAGGTTTAAGATATTTGGTTTCTATTTTAATGGAAAAAAGGAAACAATCTTTTTGTGCGTGTGCGTGCTACACTGCTACGTCAGTTGTGAGGTTGAATATCAGTCGAGATACATGGACCAGCACTAAATAAAGATGATGTATAGTATTATTTGATACTATATATAGCATATAACTATAGGTGCATTGGGAATTGGAAACAATACCCTTCTTTTTTTTGAACAATACATGGCATGTCGAAATGTATCTGTTCAAGATCTACGAATTGGTTTTTCCTTATGTCGGTTAGAGAAGCCCAGTTTTGTGCCGTTAAGGGCTGGCTGAGTAGCCTAATTATATACCTTATATAGGCCGCTCTTGAGCACAGTTTCTACATTTATGGACCATTTGCAAGCCCGCTTTTATGCAGCTATGCCGTTATAGATAAGCCTACTTTGTGCCGTTTTTGGGCTGCTTGTAAACCCATTAGTGATTCTATATACCGCAGAGTTAGTGGGCTTATATATATGAAAACCGAAATTGGAAGTTTGAGCTTGGTAATGGCATGCAAGTTTTCATTTTTCACTAGGTTGTCATTTTATAACTAAAAGAAGCAGGAAAATGAAATTCACCATGAAAATAAAAGTAGTAATTTTTTATTTATTTCATAGTAGTTGTGACACATTTTGTTCTTTTTTGTAGCTTTTCCTTTCCTTTTGAACTTGGAGCTGTGGATGACCATCAAATCCCACCATTGCACGCTCTGGACGGCCTCTAGAAGCTCTCTCTAAGTCAAATATATTTTTATAATCACTCCTATCTTTGACATTATGATCAATCTCTTATATTCTGTTTTTCTTTTCTCCATCTCCTAACATTTGCTTTGGTCAGAGAAACGACAGGTAACAAGACATAGTGATTCATTATACTATTTGGTTTATGTTCTATCGTTGACCATTTCCCTTTTAATAGTTGCTTTCAAAGTTGTTTCGGTTGTATGTATTCATCTTTTCATAGAAAAAAAAAATTCGAATACTACAAGGCTAAAACCATACCCATCTTTGATTATTAACAAACGACAACTATATGAAAATAGCATTGGAAAGTGTAAGGATGTCCTAAAGGCATCTCCGATCCTACTCCTACTCCTATTTTATTTCTAGAACAGTTAGGATGTCGTTTCGAATATTGTCCATCTTTTCTTCTGTAGAATTTCTTACCGAATCTGATAAAGAAGTTAAAAAGCAAGAAACAATGAAAAGATGGACAATATTTGTAAGTTCTACAAATTGCTTCTAAGTTTCGAATAAACCTTCCATTTAACAATAATGAGATTTGTTACACAAAATCTTTCATATCGTTTTCATTAACCATATACGTTTAAGTACAGGTCGTATTGATAAAGTCTAGTTCAAATGTTCTAACTCGATCAACGCAAAAAAAAACTAAAAAATAGAAAATACCATAAACATATCCCACTTAGACATAAAATAAAATATAATAAAAGAGTACAATGGAAATTCAAATGTACTATAACAAGTGAAATTGTATAAAATAGACGAATACTGCTGCATGAAATGTAAATGTTTCTTTATGGAATTCTACAGAGGAAAACCTAGCCGAAAATACTAGGGTTGCAAATGTATATGTGTCTTTATGAAATTCTCTTTAGCTGATATTTGCTCAGATTTAATAAGGAGAATCTCGGAATCTGAAGACCCTCTAACATGTTATTGAGTTATAAATACAATTGCCTTTTTTTGATATATACACATAGTTCTTTGAAAAAAAACTGATATTATGAAATAAATTATTTTCCTTATACATATATGGATATTAACAAACCCATGTTCTCACTTCTCAGCATATACTTTTAGGTAGAAAAACATTAAAAAAAACAAATAGGAAGCATTCATTAGGGTGGGCTCGTATAATTTAAATCAAAGAACCATAGAGCAGTTCGATTAATTATCCTTTCCTTTGAATGTATAAGAACAAAGAATTGGTCCGTATCATGACAATGTCTTAGAAAACAAAGACATGTATTTTTAAAAATGAAAAAGAGAGGATGAAGTTGTTAAATGAGTTGGCTAGGCGGCGACTTTTTCATACATTCTATTTAGTTAATTTATCATAGTTGTTCTCACATCTCCTTGTTATAAAGCAAACACCATCGCCATTTCCTCTTTTCACAACCTCTATCTTCTCTTCACATCTTTAGTACAATTATATTGTTTTCTTCTAAGCAAAAAAATGGCAATCAATGGTTTGTCCAAGATGGCTGCAACCGCTCTTCTCTTAGTACTGGCCATCGTCCCAGCCGCGATCGCTGTGACATACACGGTAGGAGACACTCAAGAGTGGTCCAGTGGTGTCGACTACACAGAATGGGTTAAAGGAAAGACTTTCAGGGTTGGTGACGTTCTAGGTAAACCATCATCCGAGCCACATTTGTTAACTTATAACTTATAGCTTCAAGCTATGCTTCTAAAATGGAAAATTACCTGAATTAACATCTAGTTTGAGAACTCAGAACGTATTGTTTTTGCTTTAGTAGTAAGACCAAAAAATATGATATGTATGATTTATTTGGTTCAGTTTCTTGAATATAAAAGTTATAATGGAAAAAAAACTATTAGCTTGTTTCTTCAATACATATTTGTTTATTTCGGTTCGGTTTGTCCACATTTAAAACTTATTTTTGAAAAAGGTCACTTATGAGATGATGGGTTAGAAATAGCTTGTTCCACAAGAAACTCTTCAGTTAAGTTTTGATTTCTTTTCATTACAGAGTTCAAGTATGGTTCCTCACACTCGGTGGATGTGACTACCAAAGCCGGATATGATAACTGCGACACTTCCCTATCCACAGTGAATCACTCTGGCGGAGACACCAAAATCGAACTCAAGACAGCAGGAGCCAACTACTACATCTGCCCTACACCTGGTCACTGTCTCAATGGCATGAAGCTAGCAGTTACGGTTGTTTCCGGAACTCCAGCCGCTCCTACGCCGCCGTCTTCAACTCCCGGAACTCCTCCTACCACACCAGACTCACCTCCGGCTGCCGGAACTCCTCCTTCCACACCAGACTCACCTCCGGCTGCCGGAACTCCTCCCGCCACACCCGCACCTCCTCCTCGACAAAGTGGTGCCTCTAAGGGAGTGATGAGTTACGTTTTGGTCGGAGCCTCGATCGTTTTGGGTTATGCTTTGTGGATGTAATTGCCAGGGATGAGTCAGTGCTTTGGTTTTGATCTACTTGGTTTTGGTTGTAAACTTGTGTGTCACGTCAGCAGCTCTTATTATTTAGCCATTTGATTATCATTATCCCATTCACTTTTTTTTGTTATTGTAATAAAGTTATAATTCATTTCCGTTTCCCTTTTCAATCGTGTGGAACCACTACATCAGTCGTTCATATATATAAATCATCTTATTGCTTTTGGAGTCGCATGTACAGCTCTTCTCCACCGTTTTCACGTATTCTACATGACTATATCATGTAATAAACAAAATTAGTTGACTTTTAATATTATGCTGTCAATGATGATACACACGTTATAGCTCAATTGACCAGAAATTATCAAATTCCTAAGAGCATCTCCAATAAACCCCCTCATTTTTAATGGGATCCACCTTTAAAATAAATGGATGAAGGGATGGTTCTCCAACAATCACCCTCAAATTTACTTTTAGAAAAATTCACAATTTACACTTTAGTCCTAAATACTATTAATAATTAACAATAATCATTAAACTTTCAAAAATAAAAATAACATACTATTTGAATCATATTAAAATAAAATATTTTTGAGAAAAAAATAAATATATAATTAAATATAACTATAAGTAATATAAAAAATGTTAAAAAAATAATTTTAATCAAGATAGTTTTAAGAAAATATAACGATAAGTACTAAAATATGATATATAAAAAGTTATTCATGCTATTGTCAAATATATATAATTGTAGAGACTGAAGTGAAAAGTAAATAGTGTTTAAAGGGCCTCAACAGTGCCCCCTCAAATTTGAGGGTCTACTGTTCACCCCCTTATAATTTGAAGGGATAAGGGTCTGTTGGAGTGTAAAAACTTTCAAAAAATGAGGGGATAAAGGTCTGTTGGAGATGCTCTAAAGGAGTGATTGCCAGCAATGTTTATTTTATATGATTAAGAAATGCAACTTGGCGTAGTTGGTATCAAATTATCTGCAGCTTTAAATTAAAACTCCAGATACATACTGATTATTGACTCTAGATAAAAATATAACGTATATAGTATAATATATATTATTTTGAAAATTTCAAAATGAATATAAAACATGCTGGCATTGCATTTTAGGTGGAGCCCTGCCACTAAATCGGATTTTGTTTTTATATTTAAGTCACAAGATTAACCTATATCCAAGAAAAGATGTGGCGAACACAAACACACAAGCATTTGAAAGTTTCCATCATGGGCCCAGACTGAAAACACTTTGGACTTATTTGGGCTAAAATATTGAATAGAATACTATGGGTCTAAACTTGTTAACGATGGCCCATTTATCTATCATCTATTGTTAACATCGCGATTAAACTCTGAGAAGAACGAACCCAAAAAAAACAAAAATTGGCAAAAAGATGCAAACGCCATTTCTCCATCTCTGCAAAAGCTTCACTTCTTCTTCTCCACTTCCATGTCGAAACAACAATCTATGCTTCGGGATTCACAGTTCACCGCGACCGAACGACAGCAATGGGCGAAAGATCTTCGCGCAGCAGAGCTACAAACCAAACGAGGGTCCGGGAAACAAAGGGAAAGTGACTCTAAAGGGTAACAAAGAGAATACGTGGAGCGTGGATAACGAGATGGCTGAGAACGAGAAGCGTAAGAGGAAGCCAAAGGGGAGGAAGAGAGGGAAGAGATTAGGCGGAGGAGGAAGGAAAGGCAGAGTCTTGGTTTCAGGAACCATGCTGATTGAGACAGAGACTCTTCTTCAGACAGAGGTTCCAATCTTTTTGTCTCTTTCAATACAAAACCCATCTTTTAAAGTAATGATTTTTAATCATAAAAATCGTTTTTTTTTTAAATAAAGGAACCAGTGATAAAGCCAATTTGGAGAACGTTTGCGAGCAGTGTAAGTGGGATATGGAAAGGCGTGGGAGCTGTGTTCTCTCCCATAACAGCAGAGATGGAGCCTCTTGAGATGGGTAAGAAGAACGAGAGTCTTTACGATTGCTACACTCTCTCACGGATCGAAGCCTTGCCATCTGGAGAGTCTTCATCTGAGACTGAGATACAGAGGAAGATCAATTGGGTTACTCTGAATCCTCACGGAGAGTTTTTCCAGAACGATGAGGTGGTGGTTGAGCAGACTGGTTTGCCAAAGTTTGAGTCTTTTAACCTGAAAGCAAGTGATGTCATGGAAGAGGATTCAATGGGAGATGAGCCTGGTCTTGTTTACTTTGAGGTTTGGTTTGGTTTGATCGTCTTTCTTACAACATGTACTAGACTTTTTTTTTGTTTTTTAATTGTCTCGTTCGTTGGTGTAGGATGGATCCTATTCTAGAGGTCCAGTTTCAATCCCTGTTGGGGAGATGAGTGAGTCTAACTATTACCTCACACCTACTTTCAAGTTTGAGCAGGTATGTGATGTCTACTTTTGGATGTTTGTTAGTATTGGTAGTGCTCATTGCTACTTTCTCTTTGTGGCTAGTGTTTGGTGAAGGGTTGTCATAAGAGACTGAGAGTGGTGCACACCATTGAGTTCGCCAATGGTGGTGCGGATATACAGATAATGAGAGTTGGTGTGTATGAAGAACAGTGGGTTAGTCCTTCAAACTATGAAGACCAAAGGTAAATGATTTTGACATTCTTCTCTCTGTTATGTTCAGTTTTCTCTGACTATAGCGAGTTATGTATGTCTTAGTAACAACGATGCACCACTGGAGTTAAAACCCTTCTCGCAGAGGAAACGTATTCAACCATCAGAGCTGACAGGATCATGGAAAGTGTTTGAAGTGAGTGCAACTCCAATCTATGGAGAAGAAGACCTAGATCAAAGCGGCGAGACCACTCCATATGTTTACTTTTGCACAGAGGCTTTGAAGAGAAGGGACTTACCAGAAAGCTCGGTTTCGTTTGGAGACGAGGAGATAATAGATATGCAGGATGTGTCTGTGATGTGGCTACCAGGTGGTGTGACTGCTTACGTGGATGTTAAGAAAGATGGAGTGTTATGCGTTGGAATAGGATGGTACTCTGATGAAGGGATCAATCTTGTGATGGAGAGAGATTATGGTTTAGATGGGAATCTTATAGAAGTTAGATCCAAATCCGAAGTGAAGAGACGATGGACTGAAGAACCTAAGTGAAACTCTCTGTGTTCTTTGTCTTTAACTCTGTTTCAGACCTGATGTTTAATCTTTAGTACATGAAAGCAACACTAGCTGATGTTTGGTAAAAAGCTATAATAAGATGTCTTTTCTCTTCTACCCTAATATGACTTGGTTGGCCCCTCTATTGGGCCTGAAGTTTAAGTGGGTTATGGTTTATTAAGCCTATAGGCCCAAGTGAAAAAAATTGGCTTTCCATCTCATTTGAATTTCAAAGAAGTAGAAAAGAGGAAACAAAGAAGAGAAAAAGAAAGACTGAAATTGAAAGGAGGAGACAAAGTGGGCACCTATAAGAGAGAAAGATGCCTTAGAAATCTCTCACCATCATTAAAATTTGAAAATTTTCCTTAGGGATTTGATTGAAACATGTAATCATTGTTGCATGGAATTCATCCCCTATTATATAACTTTTATTATTCCCCTCTTTGTCTCTTTTCTCAACCTATGACCTTACAGTTAATTAATGTCATTCTTTCATCTTAATTTCTCCTTTCATTGGCATCGTTTGTTTCTTACAAATGTGTTTGTATTTGCATATACTACATCTTACAAAAAATATGTTTAATCTAAATTAATACAAGAATTTGTTTATATACTAATGCTATAAGTATTTTTTTTTTAAATATATGAATTCCTTACGTATTGAAACTTAACTTGGCCATGTTAATGGTTGGTTTGGTGTCGGTGAGATAATAAAATGAACAAACTGACTAATTGTACTATAGTTCCTTTAATGGCTAATTAAGTAACTGTTCTTCATTAAGTAGGTAGTTAATTACGGAGTTGACTCAATCGGTAAAGTAAATTTGAAACTTAGTTTAATCCACCTTAATCATGTTTTATGATATTGTCATAAAGAAGATTTAATATGTTTATATTATATATTGTCATGAAGAAGATTAAATATGTTTATATTATATGCTTTTTACTAGTCATTGTTGCTTTGTAATGCTATTTGTAAAAGGAAGTTGGCCTGTTCTTTTCCTGAGGTGTATTTGTGTTATGTGTAGTTATCAAATTCGCGATGCTATATAAAAAAAAAGAAGCTAAACACTTGTGTTTTACTATACGAGAGGTTTGACGGTGCTTAAATATTTTTATCACCTGGTTTACATCTAACGTTTTTTAGAATATATGCCAATAAATGGAACAAATACCAAAAGAACCGTAAGAAAAATAAATCAATTAATGGAATATTTTACAAACAAAACTTATGAAGGTGGATTCGATATGATTTGAGAAGAGGTAACTTTTCTGGGTGTCGTTTCCATCATCAGCTTTAGGACACATCTTGAGATGGATGGAAGCTTTGATGTACCTCCCCCACACTCAATTACCTTCTTGAAAGTTCTCTCCCTCTCTAGTCTCTACCTTGTCATGTGAAAGGAAAATATTCGAACTTCTAAATTAATTAAGATAAGTCTTACTTTAATAAATATCTTAAAATTGTTATTCCTAGGGTTGCTTCAGAAAGCTGATAAACAATAATCAGTCCAAACTCCAAACCCCTTGTTTGGTCTCATTATGGAATGTTTATTGATGATGTAGGTTACTTGCTTAAATAAATGAAAGTAAAGTCGTGAATTGTCTAATTAAAGTTGATAGGAATGAAATTCCACACCATTCATTATCAACTTATTGTACAACCGGCTCAAACAAAAATCTGTCGGTGAAACGTGATGAAAACTACACAAAACATTACTATTTCACCAAGATAAATTGAGAAATTAGTGCATATATGATCTGCTATATAGCAGAATAATTTCTTGTTTTGTTCGCCTTATGATTATAGACTATATATAAAGACTTCACATGAAGTTGACTGCCAAAGACACGAAAGGTATTAGATGATACGTTTACAGGTTTTTTCACACGTGTGGGACGTACACACGAAACCCTACCTCTCTATATGTAAGCAAGAGAAGATAAACCGTCTAAGAAACATTTATAACGTAATTTATAAGATTAAATATAGACAAAATTAGTGTGATACACTATTCAAAAACTGATACACAATAGTCAACAAAAGGGAGACTGGGATTACATCAAATGGAAGGAGGAGGAAGGAGAGTGGTAGTTAGTAATTACGATCTACAACAAGTGACGATCCAAGAGAATATGAACTTCCTCATTTCATTTGAAGAAACCAATGTCTTAACCTTTTTTTCTTCTTCTTCTTCATCTTCTCTCTCATCTCCTTCTTTCCCCATCCACAACTCTTCTTCTACCACTAATACTACTCATGCACCTCTAGGGTTTCCTAATAATCTTCAGGTATAGCTATAATATCTCTTTCTACACATATACATAACTGTTTATAAATGATTAAAAGTTTTTTTCCTTTTTGGCTAAAACATATGATCTAGTTGTTTTCATGGTTCAAGTATTGACTGATCCTAATTTGGAGGGTTGTTATGTAGGGTGAAGGACCCTTGGGATCAAAGGTGCTTAATGATGATCAGGATAATACTAGAGGTGGAATTAACAATGACGCACATTCAAATTCTTGGTAATTTAGCTCATTTGAGTTTGAAGATGAATTCTCTCCTTTCTTCTTCTTTTATAATCAACTAATAGAGCTAATTAACACAAGTTATAATTATTATTGCCATAAATTCTTCAAGAAATTAGTTCTAGTTCGTTTCCTCTCCATGGTGTCCTCAACATCACTCAGTTGTTAATTTTGTAGGTTTCCTTTGAAAATATACGAGATCCATAGACGTTAGACTAAATACAAAACATTTATTTATACATAAGATTAAACCTGAAGGTACAAATAATGTTTCTAATACATTATAGTGGTTGCATTTGCAGGTGGCGATCAAGTAGTGGGAGTGGAGAGTCGAAGAACAAAGTGAAGATAAGGAGGAAACTAAGAGAACCAAGATTCTGTTTCCAGACAAAAAGCGATGTTGACGTTCTCGACGATGGCTACAAATGGCGTAAATATGGTCAGAAAATCGTCAAGAACAGCCTTCACCCCAGGTAATTTAAACTAACATCCCCAATACTCTTCCAATAACATGTGCTTAACGATTCTCGTATAATCACATTGGTTGGTGATCGATAGTTTCGTAAAAGCTGGGTATCCATGATATTCTCTCTTTAGACTGTTGCCGAACCTCAGCTACTAGACATGACTGCTTATACATCCTTATACATCTTAAACGTTTAGAGTAATTTTTGTACGTATGTTGCATTTCTAGTATTTATCGTACGTCCCCTCGAAGGCTGTCATCATTAAGAATATAAACAATATTTTATTTTGCAATATATATCTCTACATACTTAACATTTTTTCCCCAAAAAAATATATTTACATATTTCCGTCTATTTCGTTTATACACTAGGCTCGTGATATTCTTGTTTTATTATTTTCGGATGGTTGACTGAATCTTAAATTGTTTCTACTGATGTTTAATAATAAAAGAGTAATATGTATATACAGAAGTTATTACAGATGCACGCACAACAACTGTAGGGTGAAGAAGAGAGTGGAGCGGCTGTCGGAAGATTGTAGAATGGTGATTACAACTTACGAAGGTCGTCACAGCCACATTCCTCCTGATGACTCTTTTTCTCCTGACCATGATTGTCTCTCTTCCTTCTAATCTCCATCCTTATCTCTCTCTCTTCCTACAAACATATAATGCACACATAGATGTGTGATATATTGCATGTATACTTTTGGGGTAAAAATGCATGTGTTTTTCAATAGTATATCATCAGACGTTTTATATTTATTCTTGACTTTACGTTTGTAATATACATATAATTAAATATATACGCTTAGTTAGTGGTAGTTTGAGGTTGATAAGGTGACGCCGAATACAATCATTAAGTAAAGTGATTTTGAAGCAAAATACTTATTTTACCGGATGAAGAACATATTAAAAATATAGGTGGAAGGTCTTTTTCTTTATAAGAAAAAATGAAATACACCAACATAATCGATCTCTTGTATATTTATGTTCCCAAATTGGACCCTTAGAAAATAAAATTATCACATACTATTTAAATTGGTTCAACAGGACACTATCAGATATAAAGTTATGATCAGTTTAGTAGTTGCGAGATGTCCACTATAATCGAACTCAATAGTGTACAATTTTGTTATTCATCTTGCTTTACAACAAACGAGCACAGCACACTGTCAAAGAACTTAGAGATAAATATTATAAACAAACAAACAAATACATATCTGAAATAGTTTAGTGTAAGACATGTGACGTAGCGTAAGATTTTCACAAACGTCAGCGAGAGATTATTATCCACTATTAAACATTATGGAACTGGTAATACGGGTTTTAAAGATGAGGCGTATAGTATATAAAAAAGAGTTCGTTACTTTATTACAATGTTATAAGTAGTATAACAATAACACTCAGGCCAACCTAGCTACAAACTAGCTCATGGTCTATTTATGACTATATATTACATACTGGATATATTGCTAATTAGGGTTGACCAAAAAAAAAAGGTTGTATCTAGCTAGCTAGAAAAGCTTCTCTCATCCTGATGATGAAGATGTTATAACTATAGCTGAATTACTCATGCAGCCGGAGCGTAATCATACACTACATCATCGTCATCATCACCTTCGTTCTTGAAAGATATTGCAAATGCACTGTGACCATTGTAATGAAGAACCAAGTCAAATTCTACAAATGCATACATCCTGACTCTTTTTTCACTCTCTACTAAGTGCAAACTAGTTGAAAAGAAGCCTCTTGAAAGAAAACTAGGTTTGATTTAAACATTGAGGTGGTTACTTAATATATTTATAGATGTAAAAAGCTATGGCGAACGACGAACTCATTAGAACTGAGTCAGGACATGTGACTCACTGCTTATAATGTGTGCCTGACACAAGCGGAGTGTGAAAAACTGAGTAAGCCACCCATTTTGTGCCCTGACACATCCGTTACTTTTACATTTATTGGTCCACCTCTTATTACACGAATTGTTAACACTTCTCATTTCATTATGACATAGTTTTCTTAGATGGAATAATAATTTTTTTAAAGTAACGATAGGGAAAATATAAACATTTTTTCTTTAGGATTTTAAGAAAAAATAAATCATAGGGCATTGATTCCCTCTACCAATAGCAACATCGTGTCATCATGCATAGAACCTAGAGGGACAAAAAGAAAGATTTATGATCTGATGTCTAGATTTGTTTTGGTTTATATTCATTTCAACATTATTATTGTAAAGACATATTTTTCCTCTGAGATCAACATTACGAGATTCTTCTCTACAATTAGATTTATTGGAAAGTAAAATACATATGTCTAGATTTGTTTGTGTTTATCTTCATTTCAACGTTATTTATACATTGTTAATATTTCTTTTCTGGGCTCAACATTACGATTTATAATTTTAATTGGGCTTTTGATAAGGTAGAGAGCGTTTCCATAAACGTCCAATGATAAGCCCATAATTTATTTCACTGGAAATAAAATTTAGTTTTACAAACGCATTCAGAAATTTGGAAAATTGTACAAGCTACCAACTAATGTGGTCCACCGATCTTCATATAATGCTAACACATTATGTATCAACTTAGACTAGACCTATACTACATACATCAACATATTAAATGTTCTCTAAAACGCACAATATTGAGAATTATATAGTTATTTTCTTTTATATATATATACCACTAATATGAGTTAAACTTGAGAAAATGTACGTAGTATTTGAATTGGATGGGGAGGGTCACATGTAAATTAGTTACGAAAAAGATACGAGAAGCGAGAGACACGTTACTCAGTTAGTGGTGATCCCCAAACAATCTATTATATTAAAATAGAAATCATGACTTCACTTCATGTGTGATATTTTAAATAATACTATTATTTAGAAGATTTATACAATACACATAACTTAACTATAATGATGCCAAAAAAAAAAACTTAACTATAATATCATTTAATATCTTTATTTTTATTTAAAATAAAAATAAATATTAATTCAACTGAATTCTAACAAAATCTTTGAAGAATCTTTTCAGAATTTTTTCAAAATTTATTTTCGAAAATTGATTAATTTAAATTTAGTTGTCATAAAATATAATCAGAAATAACTTTTCTTAAATTTTTATATATACAGTAATTTATTATATAAACTGAATAAACAAAACAAATTTCTCAAGAAAATCTAACACTTTGAATTACGGATCTGAATTATAATAAATTAAATATAAAATAATTCTCAAGTATGTTATTTTTAATCATCAAAAATCAAATTCAATAGAAAAAAATAAATACATAATAAGAAGCAATATATATATATATATATATGATCATTTTAAATAATTAGTTAATTAACAGCATGAAAACTATAGAATTATTATAGTTGAAATAGTGATTTAAACATTTAAATATATGAATATCTTAAAAATATATACTAATAAAATAAAACAAATATATATAAACATGAAAATAAATATCCGCACGGTTGTGCGGGTCAAAATCTAGTTATATTAAAATTTAAATATTATCGATATCGTATGTACAAGCATATATCTTTACTTCTCTCACGAGACATGCTTTACTTTTCCATCACTCTTTATCCCAATCAGTTAAAATCTAACCTGGCTGTCATGTTTAATCAATTGTTTTTCTTGACACCTATTTAGGCATTAATCAAGTATACGATCAGTACTCGAATCATAAGAGAAAAACTAAATATAACATTAAACAATCAAAAATATTTCTCATTGGTCCAGTGGTTAAAGCTTTGTTTGTTTTTTTGTCAAAAACACATTTAACAATCAATGGCCACATAATATACGCATAAGCCAAGTCTACACTAGTTAATCAAATTTTGCCAACTTCAGTTTGTGGTTCATGAATGTAGCTAGGAACTTTACTATAACTTAGTTTACAAAAAACTTTACTATAACTTTATGCAACAGTTTGTACGTAGCTAGCTAGTAATTCAGAGGTATTACTCGAAACGTTCCGAAAGACGATGGTCACACAAGTTTTTTTTTTCGGTAAAATGTAAAGGTTGGTCACACAACTTGACTTGTCCTCCTGTAAAGTTCAAATCTTTTCTTTCAACGAAAAAGTGAACTATTCATAGATTGATCTGTAATTTTGTAATTTATTTTATATATAGCAATCCTAATTTATTTGGGCTATAAAGAAAGGTTACCAGATGAGAAATTGATTCGCATTATTAGCAACACATGCACTTCGTAAGATCACCATCGTCGTGACTTTAAATTTCCTCATCACATGTCATGTAACATGATATAAATGGGATCACATCTCCACATTACAAACCAAAAATTAAATCACACATAATAATTAATACAGTTTTTTTTTACAAAAAAACAATCAATACAGTTTTCCTTATTGTTTTTTTTTTTTTTTTTTTGTAAATGACACTGTGTTTCTTCGTTTTCGGCTTAAAGTATTAACGAAGTGAGTGTGAGAGGGGAAAAAGAGTTTTCCTTATTGTTTGTCGGATACATTTTTTTTCCTTTTTAATCATTAGGATACATTTTCCTGTCACGTGAATAAGTTACTACTATATTTTTACATACAATTTTCTCAATTCACATCAAATATTTTCATAATTGCGTACATATCAAGAGATACGATATTACATTTATTTTCTTGGATTTTATATATCATGTTTAATGCATTAGTTAATGTGTTTCACTCTTGTCACAACTTAAGTTTTTAAATTCAATAACAATCATTAACCCTAGTTTCCAAAAAAACCATTAACCCATCCAAATGATCAGTTGATTATTTACATATTTCTTCTCGGATCCACCGACGGTGGTAGAACAAAGAGTTAATGAACAACACAATTGAAAATCCAAAAAGGGACACATTCCTAAACTTTTAATCAGATAACTAGATTATGATCTACCCTAAAAAATGACGGGTGAATATATTTTTGTTTTATTTTTTTTAGAAATTTCGTTTTTATATTTATGTTTTTCTTATCTCATTTATATTTTTTTTGTATAGTGTTTTTCTAATGATTAATAAGAAATGCTAATATATTCTATTAAAATAATTAGATCACACTTATATTAATATATCATGTTTTAATAAAATAGATAAAAAGATGGTATTTACTGATAAAATAAAATAAAATCAGAAAAATACTTACCTGTTACATAAATAAAAATTGAAAATAACTACCCAATATAACTTTAAGACACGCCCTTAACAACAGAGCAGAGCACAGAAGAAGAAGAAGAGGAAGAAAAAAATAAATCTCTTTTCCTCTCTCAACCCAAAAATGGCCGAGCTTGAGAATCCAGGAGTAATGCCGAAGCTAATAGCCTTCTTATCCTCATTGCTAGAACGAGTTGCGGAGTCCAACGATCTTCAACGCCAAGTCGCTACTCAGTCACAGAGGGTTTCCGTGTTCCACGGTTTGAGTCTACCTTCCATTACGATTCAGAGCTACCTGGAGAGGATTTTCAAATACGCTCATTGTAGCCGTTCCTGCTTCGTCGTGGCTTACGTTTATCTCGACCGCTTCACTCACAGGCAACCTTCCCTTCCCATCAATTCCCTTAACGTTCATCGTCTCCTCATTACAAGCGTCATGGTCTCTGCTAAATTCCTCGATGATCGGTAAGTTTCTTCGTTTTTATTATTGAAATCGAATGTTTTTGAGTCGAGGGTCGAGCTCAGAATTCAATATCACAGTCTCACAGATAATGAATGATGATCAGTCAATTCCCCTGTTTCTGAAATGCTCTGTTTCTCTCTGTTTTTGTATGAATCTCAAGATGGCTGCTCTGTTTCTCTCTGTTTTGTATGAATCTCAAGATGGCTGCTCTGTTTCTCTCTGTTTTTGTCTTAATCTCAAGATGGCTGCTCTGTTTTTCCTCTGAAATGGATCTTTGGACCTTATGTTATATACAAATAAAGTTTCGAATTTGATATAAATGATATGATTTTCTGAAACAGGTACTACAACAATGCGTATTACGCGAAAGTGGGAGGGATAAGCACGAAAGAGATGAATCTTCTGGAGCTTGATTTCTTATTCGGGTTAGGTTTTGATTTGAACGTGACGCCAAACACATTCCACTCTTACTTCTCTTATCTTCAAAAGGAAATGACTCTTCTTCAACCTCACTCTCTCCTTCTTGGTCCACCAAGACCTGTCATTACCTTCAGTGACGAAGAAGCTTCTCATCAGAAACAACAACAACTCGCTGTTTGATTTTCACAAGATTAATCTTCTCTTTTTAATGAATTTGTGTAGCTGTAGTGTAGAGATTTGTCGGCAGGAACGTGTCTTAATCAATCAAGCCAGTAAGTTCAATATGATAATGCATCATTACAGACTGGCTTGGCTAAAGAATTGTAAAATGTCACTATTACTAATAAACCCTAAACTTAAATAACTATATACTATATCTTTGTTTGGTGTTGAATAACCACAAGTTTATAATGTTACCCATGTAAGATCAGGAACATGGGTTATAATAACTTTAGTACTAATAAGTAAAGTAATATTAGCTATAAGGTACAATGATAGGGATCTGTGAATAAGATTTGTTGTTTCTTCGACCAAAAAAAGATTTGTTGTTTCTAGTTCTAAATATAGGGCACAAAAGAACATGCAGAACAAAGACAGTGTAACAATACAGAAATCACACTTAAATTAATAAATTTGAATGAGGCTTAGTGACTGTGACTTGTGAGACCTTATACATATAATGGATATTGACAAAAACTACCTCAAAAGGAAAAAAAATTGTTTACCTTTTGACTCTTAACCTCTTCAAATACACGACAAAACAAGTAAAACACACATGGGAATTGGAATCTTAGGTGATGGTTGTTGTAGTTGTATGCCTGAGAGGAGAGATTCTTGTTTTCTTGGCAAGTTTACGGATTAGACTCGGGAGTTTTGCTACCGCTAAGGGTAATACCACAGAGATAACCATGAAGAACAAGCCTAATCCAAAGTTAGGAGAAAGTGCAGCCATTGCAAATCCATAGGTTAAGGCAAGAGCAGTCAGTGAAACTTGTAGCTCAAGGTAGAAAGGGAGACCTTTTGTGAGTAATGAGATTAGTTCAATAGATGTGAAAAAACCAACCGAGTTCAAGAAGATGAAAATGCCATAAGAGATCCAACTCTTTGATCCCATTATAGTTGTTCCTGCGTAAAACAATGGTTTGGTTTTGCTTCCTTTTGTCTCACTCTCTTGACAATATCTACCGATGCAGTAATAATCTTCTTGCCAGATTCCTCCTGGGGGACTTAGTGCGGCTTGATAAGTCGTTGTGGTTATCAGAATCGCGATAACTAGTAAGACACTGCGGATTTCGTTAGGTGAGATTTTGTCTTTCTTGTGCTTGAAGTAATCAAGCCATTGCTTGTGTGTCATCAGAGGTTCTTCTGATGGTGGTTGTCTTGTGTTGTGATCTATAGATCTCACAGCTCCTGCTTGGAGAAGGAGCTGATGAATCTCTGGGTCGTCTGGTTCACCTCCAAGCTTAAGTAACACATCAAGAGGTGTGAAGCCATTCGAGTTCAAAGAGTTTACTTCAATGAAATCTCTTGGGAGTGTATTGTTACTAGAACCTCTAGAGCCAAGCAACAAGTCAACCACCTGCAATATCACATCAATGGGATACACACTTTAAATAAACAAAACCGAATCAAATGAGATCATAACCGGTCATGAGCATATGCTAGTGAAGCATTAGCCTATGTTCTATAAAAATTTAGAAAAAAATAAAAAAGATATATGTGAATAGGTTTTCAAATTTATATAAAAACTTATGTAAATTCTTACTAAATTATTTATCTCCCAAGTTTAAGGACCGGCCAAGACCGGCCAAAAGATAGATGAGTCAATACCTCGAACTGTCGCTTTTGAACAGCCAAGTGCAAAACGGTGTTTCCACCATGATCTTGCTTATTCAACACGCAAAGCTTATCAAACTCTTTAAGACATTCCAACAAAGCAACGAACCCATCAAACTGACAGAACCTAACCGCAAGATGAAGCACTGTCTCTCCACGAGCCGTGACTACTTCAAGAGATTCAGGATTCGCAGACACTAATGCATCAAGAACACAAACTTTTCCTCTCATCGCAGCGTAATGAAGAGGAATCTTTCTCTCTTTACCTTTGATCAAACATATCTCACCACTTAGCTTCTCCAGAAGCTCCTTAACGATTTCAACGTGACCCATTGATGCTGCTATATGCAGAGGCGTTAGTCCGTCTTTGTTCAGCTCTCTTCCGAGATCCTCTCTTAGGTTTAACATTTCTTTGACGAAACTCAAGTGTCCGTACATGGAGGCAACGTGTAACGGAGTTTCTTGGCCGTTGATGACGAGAACTTCAAGAAGAGTGGGATCTGATTCCGTTGATCGGAGTAAGAACTCGACGTCTCCTTTCCGAGCAGCCTCCATTATAGGATTTTTCTCCATCTCTCTCTCTCTGTCTTCTCTTCTCTTGTGCTAGGTCAAAAGAGAAATCTCATTGCAAGAATTCAACATTAAACAGATTAATATTTCAACTTTGTCAAAAAAGAAAAAAATCAACTTTATCAAGTCAGAGTATTAGGAGAAACAGAACATTTCAAAATTCCACTCATCTTTCGAGATATTGTATTTATTAATCTCAAAAAGTCAAATTCACACGAAAAAGATCAGAGAAGAAAACCCATTTTGAAGATTGGTTTTACAATGTTAAATAAATAACATTATATAAAGAAAAACACACATACATAAAAGCAAACATGAGAAAAGAACACATTAAGCAGAGCAAATACTATTTGTTTAGATATTTATCTATCTCATTCTTTTTTAGTTATAGTTCTTCTAAGCACTACCAAAAAAGTATATTGAATAGCTTATTTATAAATATTTCTATTACTTCTAATTTGCGCAACCAAATTTTACATAACATAAAAAGGTAATTTTAAAAATCATAAATAATTTATATTATTTCTATATAATTGTTATAGATATTAATTAATATGTGTCAATTGTCATTGAGGAGAAAACAAGTTTTCTATCGACTTGATTTTTGGGGATATCTGTTTATTCTGTCGGTTTTACATTTTTTGGGGGATATTGTAATGTGTTTTAATATCTATAAACATTTAGATGTTACAAAAAAAATATCTGAAGAAAAACACACACATAAAACCAAACATGAGAAGGACAAAATACAACAACAAAAGGATGTGATCAGTTAAGTTTCACTCGTTGCAGCCTTAATGCCATTGACCAACGATTTGACAAAAAAGTAAAGCTCACGAAGAACCAAGAGCAATGCTGCCGCAAGAACCACGACCCAAAAAACATCCTCATCTGGTGCTATGTAGACGATTGCAAGACAATAAGTAGACACAGCTGAGATAATACAAAGTCTCATCCAGTTTCTCAGCGGGAACCCTTTAGTAAGCTGAGAGATCATCGCCACCGAAACCAAAAACCCTATCGCGTTGAAGGCAGAGTAGAGAGTGAAGTGAACCCGCCTATCCGCCATGATCGCTTGTCCTGCAGTACTGTTCCTTTGTCCGAAAATGTTATCTAAAGTTCGGCCTAGTGATGTCTTTGTTGTGTTTGTGGCGTTGTTCTGTGAACCACCGTTAGCGTCATCACTCTTGAAAGCTCCCGGAGGCTGAAGACATCCGGTGAATGTAAGTGTGGCTATGAGCGTTGCAACAATCATTAAGGTTTCTCGCTGTTCGAGTGTGGAGTTATTAATCTCGTCGTTTATATGATTCTTTATCATACGAATAGGGTTTCTAGTAGGATGGCTACGTTTAAGCAGTTGACGTTCCGTACGCGCGTTATTTGCTGAAGCTGTCTGAAAGATTTGAACAACTCTGTACATTTCGGAAACACTTCCTCCTTCGGTTTCAATAACCACGTCGAGTATGTCCTTCGGTGTTAACCAGTTTCTGTTTTGTCTGTTTACATCTACCGATCCGGGGAGTATTGCATCGTCACCAATTAACATCTCCACAATCTGTAGATAAAACAAATATTATAGAAATACGTAGCATGATGCATGTTCATGTCCAAAGTTAAATTAACTAGCTTATACATCATTCTCATATTCCCCCTGTTTTTATTAGACGACATACTAACACTATTATTAATAATAATATAACAATATGCAAAATACTAAAAAACTTTTACATATCATAATTTTATATAAAAAACTGAAAATGTAGTCTAATTTACAACAGAAATAGATTGTGTCAAGTATTAAAAACGGAAAATTTAATAAATAGCAGTGTATGTATTATTTGTATTTTTAAAAAATGTTAGTCTTACTAGATTATCTATAACTCACGAAATCTAGGACCCAACCTACGTAGTAGAGAAGAAGAAGAAGAAACAACTAGCCTGAAGTTGTTTCCCAAGTGTTGCAAGATGCAAGACTGTATTGCCTTCTCGATTCCCCATGTTAACGATCCCTGGTGACATGTCACGCTTCTTGATCTCTTCTAGCAACAACTTTGTAGTTTCGACTTGATTGTTCTTAACAGCAACGTGAAGAGGTGTCTCAAGAGAAGCATTCACTTCCCGGAGAGATTCAGGGAAAGACGAAACCAGCTCTTTAACCACCTCGGCTCTTCCTCTCTGCACCGCGCAGTGAAGAGGAATCGACTCGTCTTTGTCCTTCAAGCGGCAGAGAACATGTTTCGGACCGACACTTAGGAGAGCTCTCACGACCTCTATCTTCCCTGAGGCTGAAGCAATGTGAAGAGGACTAAAACCTTGTTGGTTCTGCTCCAGAGCTAACTCTTGCTTGTGACGCAAGATTTCTTCCGCGAAGGCAGCTTGGCCGGAGAAGGCTGAGACATGGAGAGGATTCTCTAGAGAAGACATAGAGAAACGGTCGAGAAGAAGAGGATCTTCTTGAAGTAGCAACTGAAGTGTTGTCGTGTCTCCCGAACGAGCTGCATCAAACAATCTGTCGTCCATTTTTCAATGGTCCCAAAGGTATATCCAATCTTTAAATTTTAAAGTTATCTACATTCAGACAAGTACACATGTCTATATATTAGCAAGTGAAGCGAGACTGTGTGATGGTGAAGTATGTTCTACCTGATAAAATACCTTACTTGGTTTTAATTCTTGTATTTTTTTAAGTAATGAGATTCTTGAAGGTAAGAACAAGCCGATTAAAGCTTAAAAATCAGCCTAATTATTGGTCTCTTTCTTACTAATCGACAAAGTAACTATAATAAACTAGTAAAAAGCTTGTGTTAACACTTCCACTTTCACTATATATTAGTTCCCACATGTTCGTTACGAGATTCGTTTCTTCCTAGCTTAAATGAAACGATTGTATATGACAGCCTGTTATAGATTCTCCCGGTCTAGAAGGTTGATGGTGTATATTATTACAGGGCCTGGCCCACTAGCATCAACCCACTTTAACAAACTGGGGGTATTAGTTTTAAGGCCTTAAATCAAAACAATCATTATGAGATTCATCATTTAAAAGTAATGAGTTGCTAAAAGAAAAATAATTAAGCAGAGACTCCGAAATGGCAAGTCTACCATACGCCACCTACCCTTCCCGTCATACGCGGCTCACGTTAGCCATATTTCCACAGCCATGATGAATACGGTGGCTTGTTGGCTTCAATTATTCCCACGTGTCGTAATTGTCGTCCACGACGGCGCACACACCACCCTCCACCACTTACCAACTCCGCTAACGTGCGCTTCTATCTGACACCAACCACCATTATCATGCGCCTTCTCTCTCCCCCTTATCTCCTCGATTATAACGTGAAATCGCCGCCGCGAGAAAACCATCGCGTCAAAGCCATTGAATCATGTCCGATCCGGATTCTCCGTCGAATCACGATCCATCTTCTTCTTCGCCGCCGCAAGCTCTCCTCCCTTCCACCGCCGATCCGAAAACCGAGTCCGTCCCGGCGACGTCCAAGAGCTCGAGGCGGTTGCCTCCGCCGTGCTGGTCTCTCGAGGAGACGACGGCGCTGATCGACGCCTACGGCGACAAACGGCGCGATCTCGGCCGCGGAAGCCTGAAGGCGGACCACTGGGAGGACGTCGCGGAGGCGGTGGCCGCCGCGTGTCCCGGCGTGACGCCGAGGAAAACGGCGGTTCAGTGCAGGCACAAGATGGAGAAGCTCCGGCAGAGGTACCGCGCGGAGATCCAGCGGGCGAGATCCGTGCCCGTGGCGAGATTCGTCTCCTCTTGGGTTCATTATAAGCGTATGGAAGCCACGGAGAACGACGACGGAGGAGGAGGTCCGACGCCGAGGTTGTTTAACCGGAACGGCGGCGGAGGAGGCGGGATTAGGATTCGAATACCGACGGGTGTGAGCGTTGCGCAGCCCGGTAAGTACAAGGCGAGTCTGAGTTCAGGTGTTAGTACAAATCCGAGACCTGGTCGTGTCGGAGCAGATGAGAGTGAGTTGATGATTATGTCGTGCGATGATCCAATTGCGAGTGCGATTAAGCTACTCGGAGATGGGATGTTAAGGACTGAGGAGAAGAAGATGGAGATGGTGAGAGAGATTGAAGCGATGAGGATGGAGATGGAAATGAAGAGGACAAAGATGATTTTGGAGTCGCAACAACGGATTGTGGAGACATTTGCTAAAACTATGTCGGAGATGAGGAACAAGAAAGCAACAAGAGTATCTTCTTCAGTGGAGTAATTAATTGTGTGTATGTTGTTGAGCTTAGTGTGTGTAAAGTATCATCCACCTTTTAGTTTCCGCATGAATGTTGTTATGTGACATTAATGGAGTATGAACTTCTTCATTGACTTCTCTTTCAATACAAGCCTACTTTTCACACAGATAGCCAAACTCATAAGCTCTGAATGTTTGTCTTTTCGAAAAGAACATTAGAAAGTAGAAACTGATGGAAAGATAAACTTCATAATAATAAAATATGAATATCTCAAATAGAGTTTTATACTATATAAAAAAATAAAGGAAACATCTTTTATATAATAAAAGAAGCTTGTCAAACCATCTAAAACAGATTCAAATACAAATGCAGTTGAAGATGCAAGCCACTTAAAACAAAGAACCAATTCATGATATCCCATTATTACTTGTCTCTCTATTCCAACAGTCTCTCGCCCATGCTTATAACTTTGCAACCAATTGCTTATCTTCTGAATAACTTTGCAGAGCCAAACCACCTTCCTGGCGAAACCTGTTCCACTTACAAAATAAATCACTATGTAGATCTTTAAACATTCAGAGAACGGATGCAATCCAAGCAACAAAACAATGCAACCTAAAAGTTGTTATAAAGAAGGAACCAAAAGATCTCACCACTAACTCACTTTCAGTAGTATGATCCTGGACCACCACCACCTGAGTAACTACTACCACCCAATCCACGACTTGAGTACACTGAAGAATAAGAGCTACCTCCTCCCTGTAATTCCCAATAATACAAAAGTTATCTCTCAAACTTAACTTCTGCAGAAAAAAAAAAGAGAACAATTTTGAAACAACTTACATCTCTTCTGGGTGGTGGTATGTCACTACCATAGCTTGATGAGTACATTCCTCCTACATCGCTGCTACTATACGAACCTGAAGTTAAACAACATAGCTATGTAAGTGTGTTTACAACACGATGAAGTATTGCTAAATGTTAAACCACAACAGAAAGTTGTCGATCAAACCTCCTCCATAATCCATTCCCTGACGACTGCTGCTATATGGACCACGCGAGTCATGACTCGGCATTGCACTTCGGCTGCTTCCATATCCTAGACTAGATCTAGGAATCCTAAAATAAACATGGGAAGTAAGAAACTAAGACATACACATATCAAAGAGAAATTGCACAGAGAGATAACAAAGATATCAGAACATACCGGTCCCCATACGATTCCCCATATTGAGATGGGCCAAGATCATAGTCCAGACGAGCTCTTGAATGACGAGCATCGACGTCAGCATAACGAGGAGGAATGTCATCCTGAATGATAAACACACGTTATAAGTAAACAACCATATTGGAAAAGAAAAAACTTGGAGAATAAAATGGTCAGAGAAAACAATGAATCAGACCAATGCAGCATATGGTCGCTTTGAGCCAGGAAGAGGTTCATCATAAGCACGAGATCTCCCTTCACTGTAACTTGGAGGAGGTCTTTCATATCTCGGACCGTAAAGGTCATCCACGTACGGCCTCCTCGTTTCTAAGCGAGAAGAACCTCTAGGAATATCTGAATAACCAGAATCACGAGATGCATAATCATCTCTGTAAGACAGATGCCTCTCAGGAGAAAGCCTGGAGCTACTATAGCTCACAGCTGGTCTGCTTCTTGGAGGAAGAAGATCCTCACGCCGACCATAGTCCCTCTTCATGCTAGCCTTTGGATACGGAGGAACTGCAAACACACAATTCCAAAGATATAATCAAATACATCAACATGAAAAAGCTCAAGAGAGAAAAAAATAACTGAACATGGATAAACAACAAGTCCAGTGGTATGTACCTGGAGGTCTTCTGTCATATGACCTAGCAGGTGGTGGCAAGGGCCTAGATCTTGCAGGTGGTGGTAAGGGCCTAGATCTTGCAGGTGGTGGCAAGGGCCTAGCGGGCCTAGCTCTTGCAGGTGGAGGTAGAGGTGGTCGTGGACGTCTTCCTCTTGATCCACTAGCTCTCTTTGCACTAGGAGGTGGGGCCCTAGGTCCAACGGCTCTAGAGCTACGAGGTGGCAGGCGAGCCAGTGAACTCCTTCCAGATCGTCTACTCCCATGCCTAGACCGGTGGTCTGAGCGACTGGGCTGTCTACCTTTGCCTCCTCTCTGAAGTGGTCTAGATAAGCGTGCCCTCACTTTTGCCTGGAAAAAAAGGAAGGAATTAGAAAGCAAGAATAAACTTGCGTAATTAAGGATAGGCTAAAAAGATAGGCATATACCTTGTCCTCTCCTTCGCCTAGCTCTGAGTTGTTGATGGTTTTGGCACAAGTCACAGCAGCCTCATGAGTATCGAAAGTTACAAAGCCAAAATCTTTCCTTCTGGCTGATGGCATATTGCGTGCAAGCTCAATTCTTTCAAGTTTACCATATCTTTTCAAAAGATCTCTAACATGCTCTTCACTCCACGAAGTTGACAGACCATCAATGAAGATAGTCTTAACCTGCAACACCAAAACATTAATTCAACTAAAAGTACTATAGCCAGAAAGATTCACCAACAATCAAGTATCTAAAAATGTCGTTAGAAAGCATTCTAAGCTACCATCCAGAGACATAAAAGAAGAATTTATTAAGTTAATAGGTGGCACCCATGCCTGCCCTTATAAACTGCTCCAAGGCTCTAAAGAAGACATGGTAGGATGAAAGTTGCAACAAATAAATGATCCTGCAATGTGAGTACCTGCGCCATTATCTCATCTTCCGGATCTAAGAAGGAATCTGCAAAAGAAACCTTCGCAGGCTTTTCAAGTCCAAACACCACTTCCTTCCTTATGAGGCGTTTGTGAGCATCCGTGGCATCTGAGCGAGATGAGAATTCCAAAAAGGCATACCCTCGATTCATGTTGGCATTGTTGCTGTCCTCTACCAAAGTTATCTCATCCATATTCTCAACTCCATAGTGTTTCAGCTTCTCCCTTAGCTGGAACACACAAGAAAGACCCAACGGTCAAGATTACCACGAACTGTAGTGTAGAGTTGGGTTTAATTGACATATCAATGGACACCCGGATACTTACAGCTTCTAGGTTCCATGTCTTGCATATGTTAGCAATGAAGAGGGTATCATTATCTAGGCTTGCAGTTACACCGCACTTTTTACCATTGATCTGCAGTCCCAATGACCAAGAGAATGACATACAATGTAAACCAACACAAACTCTCCATCAAACACTAAAGTGTAGACCATTACCATTGGGTTTTTAAGCTCCTTCACAGCTCGTTTTGCCTGTTCCACAGTTGCAAAACGAAGGAAAGCAAAACCCTTGCTCTTCTTCGTCTGTGGATTCTTCACAATCCTAACCTCAGTCACCTCCCCCACGTGACCAAACACTTTCTTCAAGTCCTCCTCCGTAGCACCTTTGTCCAAGCTCCCAACAAATATCTCAAACTCCTTACGCTTACGTCTATCGTCCAGAACGTCATGATGCTCTTCCCCTTCCACATCAACAGCTTCTCCGAGCTTGACTTCTTCATCGTCATCACCACCTCCTTCACTCTCAGGCTCCTCCAGACCATCTCCAATCTCCTCACCTTCTACCTCGGCCTCAAACTCCTCCTCCAGTTCCTCCTCCTCCTCCTCCTGATTAACCAACTGATGATCCTCTCTCTCCTCAAACTCCTCCTCCCCGCCATACTCATCAGGATCATACTCTGGCTCATTGTCATCTAAATCCAATCTTTCATCTTTTCCCAAATCATCCACAGTCTCCTCTGCGAGTAAAATCGAGTAAAACATCTAGACTATGCCTAAAGTTAACAAAACCTAGAAGATAGACGTTTATCTTCCAGACAAGTTAGAATAGTTAGCCCTGAAACCTAATCATTCTACTCAAAGTCCCAAACTTTTTATTAAATTGAAACTTACAACCGTCAAAAACGATGTTAAAGTCAGCCCTAGAATCTAATCTCACAATCCAAATCAAATCTGAACAATTCTATAACCAAAAACGACGACGTTTTAAAGGATCTTACTTTGAGGCGTAACAACGTTATCCGGATTCGCCGCAGCTTCGGAATCATCCAATCGCTTCGAATCATCATCCAACCGATTCTCTTCCTCGTCCACCTCGGGCGTCTCTACAGCGTCGGAGACAGATACCTCCGCGATGTTAACAGATTCGTCATCGGCGGATTCGACCGGGGGAGTCTGCGCCTTGACAGCTGATCTCGTGACCCTCCCGCCTCTTCTCGCGGCGCCTCCTCCTCTCTTCACAACCCTCGGTGGCATCGCTTTTTCCCTGTGCCTTTTTCTTTTTCTTTTTTTTTATTACCGCAGGAGAGACCTAATTGGAGAAACAGAGGGATCTTTTTGTTTTGAGCGTGTTGGTTTTATATCACCGATGCCTCCTCCTAATCCGGTTTTTATTCGGTAATACCGTTTATTTCCTATCTTGTTCTCCGGTTTTTGGTTTGATCTGTTCAGACCGGTTTAGTTTTGATCTTCTAACATAAAGAGAAGCATTTTTTATGTCAATGTCGGTCTAGTTAAATCTGTTGTAACCAAAATAACTTTCGTCTGATTTATCTACTCATATATGTTTAAATCATTCTAAATTAATTTAAATCAGTATAAATCAATTTAAATATATTAAATTAATTAATAATGTTGGTATGAATTTAAAAATTTATCTAATTTAAGTTTTTATATCTAATTTTATAAATAAACTTAAAAACTAAAATATATAATATTAAAATGTTTAAATTAATAATTTGCTAACACTTAGACCTATATAAATATCAGATAATCCGTTTAGTTAATAATTCTCTATAAAGCGTCTAATTACTAATTAGCATTTTTTGAAGATTGGTTTATGTACATATTATTTTTTACATATAAGAGACTTGGCTTGTTCTTACAACACACCTCATAAAGAAGATAACAAAATCACACTTAAGAAGATACCAACACACTATAAACATATACATATTTTTTAAAGCAAGCAAGAGAAGCCTGAGATCAAAGAGCATGGCAGAAACCAAATCTTCTCTTCTGCTTCTTGGTTTTCGAAGGAGGCTGTAAAACTACTTTTATAGCTGCATCAAACACCGCTTTCACGTTCTGTAAGATAATCATCATCATAATTGTCATCGACACTCTTTTCTTTAAAAGATTAAATTTGAGCAAGTGTAGGAATAAGTCAAGCGTTAATGGTTTAGTACCTGTTGTGTTTTGGAGCTACATTCTATATATGCTAATGCTCCTATCTCCTTTCTCAGCTCTTGACCCTAGAAAGAAAACAATGCTTGATTCTTAATACACGTTCCTGATTATAGAATTAAAGAAGAAGAATGGTAAAGAAAACATACTTGTTCTGTAGAGACTGTGCAAGCACCTGGATAATTCATTGGGAACTTCTTATCTTCTCTAAGATCTGCAAGAACACACATTAGATCTCTCTTAACACTTTACCAATGTTAGATTCCTCAAGACAGTGATTTCTTCAACCTAATTTAGTTCCCACTAGAACAATAGGCACGTTAGGGGCATAATGTCGCAGCTCCGGGACCCACTGCCAAAGAAAATTGAACCACAAGCACATGAGATGGTGTGTGTGATAAAGTTACATTGCAGCAGTGAAACTGAAGTGGAAAGAAAAAAAAACTTTCAAACCTTTTTAGCAATATTCTCAAAGCTAGGCCTGCTAATAAGAGAAAAGGCCAGAATGAAAACATCTGCTGCTCTGTAACTCAATGGTCTAAGCCTATTGTAATCTTCTTGACCTGTAATAAAGTAAAGATCCATTCTTTATCAACTACCAAGAAACTTCAAGAGTGTTGAGAAATAAAATTCATCTTTTTAAAAGAGTCAAATTAAAATATAGAACTTGACAAGAATGGTGAGGTTATGAATCTGATACAAGAACAAGACTTTGAAAGAAAGTGAAGGACTTTATTTTACCAGCAGTATCCCAAAGACCAAGATTGACGGTTTTGCCATCGACTAAAACATTTGCACTGAAGTTGTCAAACACCGTTGGGACATAATCCTGTCATAACGATCGAGGACAACACATTCACCAAAATGACCAAAAGCCATTAAAAAGACAGTTCAAGAAAGAGAGAAAGGTTGATACAGTGGGAAAAGTGTTGCTGGTGTAGGAGATAAGAAGACAAGTTTTGCCCACAGCTCCATCCCCAACAGTGACGCACTTTATAAACGTTGTATCTGTTGTTGTTGTTGATACTGATGCTGCAGCCACAGAAGCTGACATTGATTGAGATTTGAGGATAGTACTCTCTGAGCTAGCTTCTCTTTCTCTTTTTGTGCTTCTGGTTAAGTGTAGAAGGAAACTGAGACTTGAGATGAAAAAGCTGCAAGTTTTTTTTAAAGCGTGGAAAACAAAGGAGTCAACTTTAATTTGAGCTGTCAGAGAGGCAAAAGTATTTTGAATGCATAGACTTCGCTTTAATTCTTATCATAAAAGAAAAAAAAAATTCTTATGTTCACATTAATTTGTTCAAAAAATCCCCACAAAGGCTCAACATTTTCCAGCAAAAGATGCAAACTATTATAGAATAAATGTAGTTTTTATGAGGGTTGTTCAAAAAAAGAAGGTTGTTAAAAAAATGTAGTTTATGAGTTGGTGAGAGGACAATGCAATTAGTATGTTAAAAGTTCATTAAACTTGTAAAAGCTTTTTATACTGAAAAACACTTTGGAATAAACGAATTAATTGGTAAGAGACTATTCACTATTTAGAGCTATCAACAAAAACATTGGATGATGTAATATGATATTTAAATTTGATTTTTTCTTATAACAAATGATAGCCATACATCTTTGGCATAAAAATAAATCAAACAAACCAACTTTTTTAGCAACTAAGATTTTGGTAAACACATCATTATTTTCACTTTTTAATTTTATCACTTTAGTTTACACAAATTTTATTTATGTTGATATATTGGCTAAATAACGTTATTTTGACAAACTAATTTTGTTTCAGTGTTCAATATTTTTTTTAGAAAATGGTTTAGACAATGGATAGACCACCAAACACACTCATCATTAACAAGAAGAAAAGGCAAGCCAATCATTACTAACGTGTTTATGCAAAAAAAATATATATATAGAAAAATAAAAAATAAAACTTCATGATTCCTTTCTTCCTAAGCTACGATATAGAATCATATTATTTCCCATGTATTGTTGTGTTATTTTTTCCTCACTCACAAAATCAATGTAATAAGACAAGGCCCAATAAGGGAAGCCCATTCATAAATAATAACAGAAATAAATAAAAAAAAATCAAAGAGAAGAAAACAAACAGTAGACGAAGAGAGAAAGCAGAGGCACTCTTTACCTCTTCTTCTCTTTCGTCTACTCTCCGCAATCAAACAAAATCAAATTAAAAAAAAAAAAAGAAACCCCAGATCTCTCCTTCCTCTTACATTTAAAGACTTTAAAAAGTCGAGTTATTATGTACAAGGAGGGTCGGAGTGGAAGCATAATAATGGGCGGTGGCGGATCATCGAGATCGGAGCTTCTCGGCGGAGCTACTGATCGGAAACGAATCAACGAAGCTTTAGACAAACATCTCAAAAAGTCTTCACCTTCCACTTCTAAAGACAGAGATTCATTCCCTTCGACCTCAACAACTGCTAAATCTCAACTTGGAGAAGGTTTTGTTCTGTTTTTTTAAAACTATCAGTCAAATGTTCTGTCTTTATTATTATTTTTTTGTTTTTTTGGGTTAGGAGTTGAATCTGAAACGGATAGTGAAGGATCGGATGTGAGTGGGTCAGAAGGTGAAACGTCGTGGATCTCGTGGTTTTGTAACTTGAGAGGGAATGAGTTTTTCTGTGAAGTGGATGAGGATTATGTACAGGATGATTTCAATCTCTGTGGGTTGAGTGGTCAAGTTCCTTATTATGATTATGCACTTGATCTCATCTTAGATATTGAATCCTCAAACAGTAAGTGTGTTGTTAAATGTCCTTTTGATCAATTAGTTTAATTTCTAAATCGGCCGAAATTGATTTAAATCTTTTAAATTATTAAACCGTTAGTCAAAATCCACATATTTGTGCAATTTCATTTTTTCTAGTTTTTATAATTCATCAAAATAATTTTATAATTAAACCAAAAACGAAAATGTCTCTAATATACATGTTAGGTATGTAAAAATGTCTAATATACATGTTAAGTATGTAAAAATGAAAATGTCTAATTTTATAATTATTGTTCTGAATGTATTTGTATATGTTAGGTGATATGTTTACTGAAGAACAGAATGAGTTAGTAGAATCGGCTGCGGAAATGTTATATGGACTTATTCATGTTCGTTACATTCTCACTACTAAAGGACTAACTGCTATGGTATGAAAGAAGAGTCCTTTATTTATGTTACGGTTTGTTTTCTTCTGGTTGGTTTTTATTTGAAAGACATTTAATGAATCTGTTTTGTATTAGTTGGAGAAGTACAAGAACTATGATTTTGGAAGATGTCCGAGAGTTTTCTGCTGCGGTCAGTCTTGTCTTCCTGTTGGACAATCCGATATCCCTAGGTCGAGCACGGTGAAGATATACTGCCCTAAATGCGAGGATCTTTACTACCCTCGATCTAAATACCAAGGCAGTATCCTTTTTTTCCACTTTGTTTAAAAAGGCTTTGGGAGATGTTAAAAGTGTGTGTTTGTTGTCTACTTTGTCTTGGTGTTTATTTTTTTTTCCTTAATGGTTATTTTTGCAGACATTGATGGAGCTTATTTTGGGACTACTTTCCCACATTTGTTTCTCATGGCCCATGGGAACATGAAACCGCAGAAGCCGAGTCAAAGCTATGTTCCTAAAATCTTTGGCTTTAAGGTACACAAGAAGCAATGATGATGATGATACTCTCTTCTCTCACCAGTCCAACGAGTTATATAAACACAATCTTGGTGGCGAAGCCCCTTCTTCTTAATGGTGTTTGGAGGATGACAAGAGCTCTTATGGGAAAAAAACATCTTGAAGAGTTGAGTTTTCTGTATGTAATCTTGAATTAAACTGATCTGATATAGAACCTGTCTTTGGCTGGGTTGGGAGAGAAACGAAAACATGAGGTCTTGTTGATTCATTTACCTGTTGAGATTCAAGTAAATCATTTACTGATATGGTTTTGATTTTGCTTAACTGTTTGTTGTGTGTCATTTACCTGTTGTTCTTTTGTTTCTTGTGTCCTAAGCAACTAAGATGCATCACTAATATTCAACCCTCTTATTCAAATAGATATGTAATTGGTAGGCATGGGTCTCGCTGTGTTACAAGTGTTGTTTCTTTAGTCTTATCAATATAATTAATGAATCATGGATAGTCTCTATATTTTAATACCTGACTACCTGAGTCATGAATTCAGCAATGGAAACTGTTAAGTGTGAGTTCAGGTGTTTGATTAAGAGGTGACTAAAAATAGTTCAAAAAACAAAGTAGGTTAGGAAACTTCGTTTATATTATAGGTAAATCAAAGTAAAAGCAGAGATTTTAAATGTGAGGCGAGCGAGGAGTATTATTTTGTTAGATTTTTTTTGTTTATCGTGACTTTAATGATCACGGTTAGAAGAGTTTGTTTACATGTTGCTCAGACTATTTGGGCTCTAAATGGCCAGACATTATGAATCTATCCATTTTTGTGTTTGATGCTACTGAAAACAATAGAGAATCCAAATTGGTCTCTTTAATAGCCCATATCAGGCCCAAAAGAGCTGCTTCTTTTCTCCACGTGTAAATGAACCGCCGGAGTTCTTAGTTAACGTCGGAGAACGTATTACGCATTGAACAATAAAAAGATTTGTTTTTCTTATAGAAACTGTAGTTGTCCGAGCATAAGACATGGAGTTATTAAGAAGACAAAGTTGAATTAAGACCATAGTATGGCTCAGTCATCATAAGATAAAAAAAGAAATTGAATTTATTAGAACATCGTATGCTCTGTTTCTTGTTGTAACATGGAACAAAATTTAAACCCCTCCAATTAAACCCTAAACCACACTCTCCCACTTCCCAAGCCTCCTGGTTCATTTACGAAGAACCAGATCTTTACAGCTTTACCCCAGATCCCTAATCATCTCCGATCCAGATACATAGAGAGACACAGAGCAAATCTAAGCAGGTTGTTTCTTAAGAAGGGCTTTCGAAGGATATATATAGAAAAAAGCTATTTGCTTTTATGTAATAAAAGTTTTTTCTTTTTTCTTTTTTTTTAACTAAGCCACCACGAGGGTTCCTGTCCGAACGGTTTTGCAATCTTTTGATGCTTCGGACGATTTTTTACGGAGAGATCTCGAAGAAATTTTCCAGCTTTTCTCCTTGGCTTCATCAGACTCAATCTGTTCTTCTCTACACTCATTGCTACAAAACGCCTTGTCTCCTCTGTAATTAAAAAAATAAAATCAAGAAACATCTCAATATCAATAAAAATCATTTAATGAAAATGTTTATAAACGCAGTGACTTTTTGATTGGAGTAAGTACCTGTACATGAAGATGTCTGAGTTACGAGGAAGGTGTTTACGGCAAAGAGAGCAAGATTCCAAAAAGTGTGGCTCTTCATAACTTGAAAACCCAGCGTAGTATGAAGCCATTTGCTTATACTAATCTCTTGAAAAAATAACGAGACTTTGGAATAAAGGAAGAGAATCAACTGCAGAAGCAGATTCAAGAATCAAGATTCAGCTTAGAGAGGGAGGAGGAGGAAGCTGAGTGATTTGATGTCCATATATAAAGGACTTTCTGATTGACTTGTACTAATCACCTGTGTTATGGACCACTATAGCTACTGTGGTCTAATAATACATCTTTTACTGTTCGTTCTGTCTCGAAAGGTGTATACGTTAAACTTCAATAATTTTTTTTTGTTTTTTTTTGTCTGGTAAATAGAAGTACTGGATTCTGTTTCTGCTAATTTTACCGGGAGAATTCATCCATAAAGTTATAGTAAGATACAATGAACCAAACTCTTTGTCCGTACCTAGTTACTTTTGTTTTTTTTTTTTTAATTCTCTTAGGCACAAAAGTCTATTACAATAAATTACTACAGTAGGAGTGGATCTTGTTCGCGAGGGGAATCAAAACAAGTCTTTTTTTTCCTTAACTTTTGATAAAACAAGTCTTCTTGCGTTTGTAAGATTCGTTGGCCACGATAACATGGCAAACCGCATGATGGATGGACTTTTCCTTAATATAAAATTTATTAACATTAAATGAAATTTGCTACGTTATACATTTTCTTATATATTACTGATTTCTTGTACTAACTATTTTTTAAAAAACTGTTATAGTGTGTACTTTGTTACTACTTTCTTAGGATTCATTTCCCCTGGACAATGTTTCGTTACTTTGTGTGAATTTATAATCGCCTCTCACTTGTTTACTTGGTGTACAACTTTGTACTTATAAAAATGTTTCATTAATTCCTTCTGTAACGTTTCTTTTGTATGTCGTGATGACACAAAACATCAGTTTACACGTGTTACGCTCCAGGTAAAAAATTCCAAGAAACTATTGGAGGAGTTTAAATATTTTTCCATCAAAGTATTTAATTCACTTTTTCTGTCAAAAGTATTTTATCCACTTATTAAGAAAACATTATACTATAATTTACAGCGTAATAGATTTGATAGCCACCGTAGTTCAGATTATTGCGTACTAGACGTGTCACATATGTGGAATTCAAATATCACTACCGACTTTCAATTAGTACTTTGTCTTTATATAATCTTTCTTAGTGGAAATTTATAAGAAAACAGAACACACTTTGTCTTTTTAAAAGCACACGGTAAGAAAACACTACTGTCATACAAAATCTACTAGTTTTGTTTTAATCAACTATTTAAATAAAGACCACGTCAAGCACACAACGTTTTATGAATAAGCAATGACTCACGTTACGATCGACAAACCTGTTTTAGGCCAGTATAATGTGATGAATTATAATAAAAGTCCAAAAGAGAAAGTAGCCAGGACCACACAACTTGTCATCTGTCGTCATTGCAACAAGGCGTTCGAGTGGGGAAGTTGGTCCCACCATAGTTTGGGAATATCAAACGAAGAGCTGACTAGACACAGCCTTTTTTATAAAAGGCCTTTAATTATTTATGGGACCCACCATCACCTCTCCCCAGGCCCAATAATCAACGTCCCTGTCTCTCGGCTCCATGACAGCTGCACTTGTACCCCGTTTTCTCTGCCTTTTCCTTTTTTTTTACTATCACACACTCACCTGCCACTGACACGTGTGGTGAATCTCGCTCGTGCGTCAGCTAAGCTGGGAGTTTGTGCTACGTGGCGGTTAATTAAAGGCCTTAAGGTTGCATGGGAATTAATTTCTGTTGGTTTAACCTACGGTTAAGATTTAATCTACCTCTACGTAATTTCAGTGTCGTGTTATATATCTGAACCAATTATGTAGTGCCGTGTGTACAACTCCACGTTTTACTCCGTCAACACCTTTAGTCATGGGCTTTTCCTTGGCCCAATAAAGCCCCTTAGATTTTTGTAAAGGCGTGATCTAACAAAATTGCTGAATACAGCTGTTGATTTCTTATCGTAAATAATCTCCGCCGTATATAAGTAAGTACGTGGTGCCATGTCATCTGTTACACCAATTATGTATCGCCACGTCTTTAACTCCACGTAAAACTCTGTTATGGGCTTTTACCTGGCCCAATATAGGCTTTTTTTTTTGTAATATCCGGTCCGTAATGTTCCTACACTCTTATCGGTTCCGAGATGGATCACCGGAATAACGGTGACGGGAGACTCCTACTCTGGCTATTCGCCGTAGCAACCTCCGTGAAACTCCTTCTGATCCCGTCGTACAGAAGCACAGACTTCGAGGTCCACCGCAACTGGCTAGCGATCACACACTCTCTCCCTCTCTCCCAATGGTACCTCGACGAGACCAGCCAGTGGACGCTCGACTACCCTCCCTTCTTCGCCTACTTCGAGCGCCTCCTCTCCTTCTTCGCCCCTCTCGTCGACCCCAAAATCGCGGATCTCCGCTCGGGTCTCAATTACGCCGCCGACTCCGTCGTCTACTTCCAGCGGATCACCGCGATGGTCTCGGATCTCTGCCTCCTACTCGGCGTCCTCAGGCTGACTCGAAAGGCGGAGCCTTTGAGGCGGAACCTGATCTGCGTTCTGGTGGTTTTGTCTCCGGGGCTGTTGATCGTGGATCATGTTCATTTTCAGTATAACGGGTTTCTCCTGGGGTGGCTGTTGCTGTCGGTTTCGTTTCTGCAGGATGGGAGAGATCTGGTCGGTGGGTTTCTGTTCGCTGTTGTTTTGTGTTTCAAACATTTGTTCGCTGTCGCTGCTCCGGTTTACTTCGTTTATCTGCTTAGGCATTATTGCTGGTCCGGTTTAGCTACCGGTTTAAGAAGGCTTGTGACTCTTGGTGCTGTGGTTGTGGCGGTTTTTGCTGCAGCCTTTGGACCGTTTATATACAATGGACAGGTTGAGTTTTTGTTTTTTTTTAAGCTTTTTAGGTTAATAGAAAACATATCCTAGTTTTGATCAGTGAATCTATTGTACAGATACAGCAAGTGATAAGTAGAATGTTTCCTTTCGGGAGAGGATTGTGCCATGCTTACTGGGCACCTAACTTCTGGGTTTTCTATATAATACTCGACAAAGGTCTTGCCTTTTCGCTGCGTAAGCTCGGCGTCGACGTTCATGTTCCTTCAGCTTCTTTCACTGGAGGTTTAGTTGGGGACTCGTCACCTTTCGCGGTTCTCCCTCAGGTACGGTACTCTCACTAACTAACTATCACACTCTTATCAGTCTGAATGGTCTGCTAACTCTTAATTGTGTGGACTGTTGCTAATGCAGATCACTCCATTGACTACTTTTGTAATGGTGCTACTTGCTCTTACTCCGTGTCTGATCAAAGCTTGGAGAAAACCGCAACCCGGGCTCGTCGCTAGATGGATAGCTTATGCATACACATGCGGGTTTCTGTTTGGATGGCATGTACATGAGAAAGCGTCGCTTCACTTCACTATCCCACTTGCAATCGTTGCAGTGCAGAGTTTAGAAGATGCTAAACACTACTTCCTGGTTTCCATAGGTATGTATACTAACATTTTTGTTCTAACCACCACTCGTTTCCATGTACTGATGATCTCTTTAATCTCTTGCAGTGTCTTGCTACTCTCTCTTTCCACTTCTATATGAGCCCCGGGAGTATCCAATCAAGGTTCTGTTGCTGCTACTTCACTCCATGGTAATGTGGCTTGGCTTTTCGGCTCAATATGCAGACGAGAAGGCGTTGAAGGAGAAGAAGGGAGATGGTGGTGAAAGGAAGAGCAAGTTTGAGATTGGATGTATTGAGAAGAGCTATCTGATGGGTTTGGTTATAGTAGAGATAGTGTCTCAGTTCTTGCATCCTTATTTTCTAGGTGACACATTTGCGTTCATGCCTTTGATGTTGATCTCAACATACTGTGCTGTTGGTATTATGTACTCTTGGGTTTGGCAGCTGAAGAGGATCCTGAAATGACCCATAGATTCATGTATACTAACTAACACATGTAAACTTTCTTTATTGTTCCCTAGTCATGAACTTGTGATTTTGCTTTGTTTCATAGTCCTTAAAGGTATTGAATTGAATTTTCCAATGTACTTTGATCTCTGTGAAATGGATCTTATTGGTTAGGCCTAAGCTGATGGGCCGTAACATTTTGGCCCATTTTGAAAAACATAAGAACCAAACTATCAGAAGATCTGATACTTCTGCAAAAGAGAGAGAGAGAAAAAGAAAAGAAAAGACCTTATCTAAGCAATGGCTTCTTCGTCCACTTTTGTCTCTCTACCAAAACCCTTCTTTGCTATTCCGGTTAAAACCACCACTCCTGCTCTAGCTAACCATAAGCTTCTCGGTAACTGACACAAAAGTTCAAAACTTATGAAAAGCTTCAGCCTTTTTAATGATTTGTTTGTTTCTTCTTTTCAGGAAGCCGAAGAGGTTGTCTTAGAGTCAAAGCTGTTTCTACGAAATGGGAACCGGCAAAGGTTCTGTCTTTTCCCGTTTTATTTCACCCAAAGTGTATTCATTTTCATTATTATTTTTAACTAATTCGGAGATTGTTGTATTATTGCACAGGTTGTTCCTCAAGCAGACAGGGTTCTTGTTCGTCTTGAAGAGCTTGCTCAGGTCTTATCTCATCTCCTTTATGGTCTGATTACTAAGAAAACAGTGTAGTAGCTGAGATTAGCTCTGTTTAATTGCCAATTATTTAGGTTATTTATTTGATGTGAATGTGATTATATGCAGACAACCTCAGGTGGAGTGTTGCTGCCTAAAGCAGCTGTTAAGTTTGAGAGGTACCTAACCGGAGAGGTAATGCATCATGTGCTCCCTTCCTATGTTACAACTTACATGTATTAATTAACATGTGACTTCAGGATCTTTTTAAGTTATGACTTTAATCATATTATAGGTCGTCTCTGTTGGTTCTGAGGTTGGACAACAAGTTGGACCTGGAAAGAAGGTTAGGTTCTTTTTTTTTTTGAAACTCTCAAAAAGTCATAGCCGTTATTGTAAACTACTGTCAATAATGTTTCTTCATTTGTTTCGCCTTTGCTTTTTCCACAGGTTCTGTTCTCTGACGTGAGCGCATATGAGGTTAGTTTTGTTAGTTATGTTTTGCCTTCTTCACAGTGAGATTAGCTTCCCTGCAATGAATTGAAGTTGTCTATGAATTTATTGTTCAGGTCGATTTGGGAACCGGTGCTAGGCATTGCTTTTGTAAAGAGAGCGACTTGTTGGCCCTCGTGGAGTGAGAGTTCTTGTCCGAAGAAAGGAGGATACACCCAATGTTTTCTTGGGAAGATTTAAGTTTGTTTTGCTGTAACTCTCCTGTCCTTGTTTTGTGACAAATCATTTATAACATTTGAGATCGTTTTAGACAATCATAAACAAAAAGATCTTCAACTTGTTAAACCAATTAAATAAGACTTTGCCATGTCTAGCATCTTCTGATGTAATCATACAAGGAAACTAAAAAAACGATTTAAAACTCGAAAACTCGAAGCTCGACCATGCCTTCTTTTCTCTTTGGAGAATACCAAGCCACGACTTTACCAGACTCGAGAAGCCTCAACGAGTAGTTCAAACTGTAAATCAGATCTTCCATTTGTGCACCGTACTTCCCTGCACCAACCTCAAATTGCGAGTCCACTTTGAAAACAATTGGCCCTGCAACCTGCAACGGTGTTGTTAAATAACAGTTAATGACCGTTGGCTGCTTATAACTTTGATCTTTGGACAAGAAGCTATAGTACCTGTTGCTGGAATATAAGGTTGAGCCTGGGAGAACTTGCTGATGTTGCGTCATCATCTGTTTTCTCACTCCCTGAAGATCTTCTAATTGCGTGGAAGATTCTTTTAGCAAGAGCAGAAGCTGAGGAAACGTCCACACGAGCATCTACTCTCGTTAGATCACCATACAGCTTACTAAACCTCCCTTTCTGAAACGTACAACAAGCAGAACCAAACACATCTGCGCTTATCGGACTCGTCTTCTTCATGATGTCTCGCCCTGTGATCCAAGCTGCCAAGCTGCTACCTACTATTCCTGAAACTGCTGCGTGAGGCTCTTTGAGGCGTAGATCGTAAGGAAGAAAAACAGGTGAATCATCATCATCTTCGGTGTTGTCTTCTTCCTCTTTCGGCTTCCACAGGACTCTCTTAGACTTGTATGAAACCGCAGCCTTGGCGCATAAACCAGGCATCAAAGAAGCAGGAGAAGCATCGCCGCCAGTACCCTCAGCAGCGTTCACTTGCAGAGGATCACCTTTGCTTTTGTGTACACCGAAACGGTAGTGAAGCCCTGTCGTCTCTGGAGCAAGAGACGAGACGTCAAAGTTTAACGACTCAGGAACATCCCAGAAGCGTCCTTTATGGTCCAAAAACAAGTCTGGCCAAGCTGCTTCCACAGTGAGATCATGTTTCTCAAGCTGCTCAAAACAAAAAACATTAAGTGCCTTAAAACATACAAAGAAAAGAACCAATTTATCAAAATGATGAGAAGAGATGCGTTTACCGGATGAACAAACATCAGCTTCTTTCTGATCCCGTCTTTATCGCCAAGACGCTCAGCGCTCAGCAAGAGAGAGGAAGAAGAGCCTAGTGCAATCTGAGTCCATAGACCAACCGAGTAAAGAGATTTGTCTACAATGTGTTTTGTTGTGTTTTTGAAAAGCTGTAGATCCCACTCCTCTGCCTTGCTGATACTAGTTTTTATATCAGCAAAGAGCTTCTTTGGCTTGAACTGCCCAACCAATCCTGCCCACCTTCAACCAATCCATACAGAACTAAGTCACATGTCTTGTCTCAAGCAAACACTGAGAAACAAAGACAGCTTCTTCTACTGGTGTTTTTGTGTTCAAATTCAAAAACCTTTAAGCTTTTACTCAAAACTGATTTGTTCTTCTGACTAAAACAGCAGGAGAGGAGTTAAAGATACAAAATATAAGTGAAAAGAAAACCAAACAGAACTAGTCTTATGTCTCATCAACAAACACTGAGAAAGAAAGACAGACTATTTTGCTGTTTTTTTTTTGTATTCAAAGTCAAAACCTTTACTCACTCCAAACACTAAAGACAAAACTGATTGTTCTCACTAGGAGAGGAGTTTAAAAGTTACAGAATTTAAGTGAAAAAACAAACAGACAAACCTAGTTTTATGTCTCATCAACACTGAGAAAAAAAGACAGACTCTTTTGCTGTTTTTGTATTCAAAGTCTAAACCTTTAAGCATTTTACTCACTCAAAAGCACCAAAGACAAAAGTGTTAAAGATTTGTTTGTTACCAGTTGGAAGAGGAAGGAGAGAGCAAGAGAGAGTTGAGAGAGAAAGAGCCGAGTCTCTTGTCGGAAGAAGGACCAAAAGCAGGGATGACTCCGAGGGGGAAGCCTTCGCGGAGAAGAGAGAGCTGCTGAATACGGTGAGAGCGGCTGGCTCTTGTACCGTCGACGGGAAATGGCTCGCCGGGAACAGAGCGAGCTGTGCCTTGGAGGGTTTGAGGTGAAGAAAGGTTCTGGTCCCAGAACACTGAATCAATTGCTGAGTTGAGATTCGCCATTTTCTACTCCCTCCTCTTCTTTCCTCTTGTTTTCCTTATCTCTGCTGTGTACTACTACCTAACTGAGGAGGCAGACGGGGTTTAAGCTTTATCATGGGCTTTTTACTTTGACCAACATGGGCTTTCATCATAAATTAAATGGGCCTTACCAGTACCTGAAAAATGTTGGATATGTAGTAGTTAATGACCACCCTTATGGTTAGTACTTAGCAGCAGCAATTATCGATATTTGACAACAAAAATGCTCATATTTTTTTTGAATGGAAAACATTCTTTCAAAATTTTGTATGTGAACAATTTAAAAATAAAAAAAAAGTTTTCAAATTTTTTTAAAATATATAAGAAAACAGATCAACCTGATTCAGTTCCATTTTAGTTCTATAAATCGATTCATAGAACCATAATTCTTAACAAAATCTAGAGTGGAAAGACTAGATTTTGATTGGAGTTAATGATGCAGTTATCATTTGAATCTCTGTGGGATAAGATAGATTGTAATTACACAAAAAAAAGTGTAGAATGACAAAATAATCAAGCCAGAAGGTTTCTCAAGGAGATTGAAACTGTTCAAAGAGTAGAGCATGCCTCTCAAACCAGAACTGAGTTTATTTGGAAATCCCATGATCAGGAAAGAACTGAGTTTATAACCAAAAAAAAAAAACAAATCAAAAGAGATAGCACATGTGTTTTAGCTAGACATAGGATGATTGAAAACGTATTCAATGGCAAGAGAGCAAGAGTCGATCTTGTCAGCTTCCTTGTCAGGGATCTCAAGCTTGAACTCCTCTTCAATAGCCATCACAATCTCCACCGTGTCCAAACTATCTAATCCCAAATCCTTTTGGAAATGAACATCAGGTGTCACCTATGTGATTCACATGTGATTATAAAAACTCATCAACAACAACAACAATATGAATCTCACCGAAAGCTCCATTAAGACATAACTGATTTCATTACAATTAATGTGGATAACAAAAAATAAAATAAAAGACAGGAACTACGATTTGACATAAACTGCAAAGTCTTGTCCTAATACGAAGATCGAAACAGACTGACCTTAGCGGGATCGACTTTAGGGAAGCTTTTGACAACGTCGAGGACTCTGTCGACGACATCTTGCTTGCTGAGATGATCATCGTGCGAAGAGAAAGCACGGATGAACCAGATCGGAGACTGTTTCGATCCTCTCACTGTCACCGGAACCCTAAGGTGGCGAAGAAGTGCATTTCTCAGTGCCATTTCCGTCGAGCTCGAGTTCTTTTTTTAGGGATTTGATGAGATACATACAACACGAACACGAAAGAGTAAAAGAAAGCTAATTGCACGTTCTTATCACGTGCACACTACTTTAAAAGCCTGGTCCAATTTGATGGGCCTTGCTAATACAGCCCAGAACGTTATCAATTTAGTTATAATATAATGCGTCCAATTTGTAAATTAACCCCAATAAGTTTATAATTTCACATAAGTGACCCATTCGTCTTCTTTGTATGGGTCCCCACCCCAGCTTACGCACAGTAATTTGAAAACTCCTTTCTCGGCGTATCTGAGATCGTTCCGGCTAGCTTGATCCAATCCGGAGGAATCATGGCTCCGGTGTCGGCGCTGGCCAAGTATAAGCTGGTGTTTCTGGGAGATCAATCCGTGGGAAAGACGAGCATCATCACTCGATTCATGTACGACAAATTCGACAACACTTACCAGGTTTAATCCCGATCTACTACTCTCCATTCTATTCTAGCTTCAATAACGGTTTCCTGATCTCGCTGTGTAAGCTAGGGGTTTGTAGATCATGTAGCGATCTTCCTTTTAACCTCTCATCATCGCTACTGATCTAGGCTTTGTTTCACTGTAGAAGATCGTAGAAACTGTTAAAAGGAGCTTTGACTAACTCACACTGATCCTCTGATCTTTGATATGTAGATATGATGATCATATTACGTTTAGGCTTTTGATAGTTAAGTGAATGTATCATCATTATACGCAAATCTGATCTTGATTTGTAGATATGATCATACCAACGTTTAAGATTTTGATAGTGAGTGATCATCGTTATACACCTTTTCCTCAGTAGTTTGTGTTGGTTTGGTGATCTTCAGGCCACGATCGGTATTGATTTTCTATCAAAGACAATGTACCTTGAAGACCGAACTGTCAGGCTGCAGCTATGGTGAGAGAACTGGGAACCTCTTTTTATGTTTCGAGCACTGAGATGATGATGGTTTGATTGATACTTTAACAATTGAGAGATGGAATCATATGATTAGGGATACAGCTGGGCAAGAGAGGTTCAGGAGTCTTATTCCGAGTTACATTAGGGACTCTTCTGTTGCTGTTATTGTCTATGATGTTGCAAGTATGTGTAGTAGTGCCCTTCCCTCTTTTTTTCTCTGCTTTTTTTAACTTCTCTTGCGGCTATGATATTCAGTGATCTTATGAGTAAATGCGTTTTCATCTCTTCTGCATTTTTGATTCATCAGAGTTCTTGCTTTGTGAAAGTTGATCATTATATTGTTTTCCGTTGGCATATAGGCAGGCAATCCTTCCTAAACACTACTAAGTGGATCGATGAGGTTAGGACCGAGCGTGGTAGTGATGTCATTGTTGTACTTGTGGGAAATAAAACCGACCTTGTGGACAAAAGGTAATCATGATCTCTACCATTAGAGTTAGAGGTAGCGCCATCTCTTTCTTCCTGTACATGTTTTTTCTATCCCATGGTCATGTGCAAAATTACTGTTCAAATAGTTATTGAGACTTCAAATTTGGTATGTATGTTTACTACCATTAGAGTGTCTTTTTGTACTATTATTTTTCGGGTGGCATTGAGTATGCTCCCAAACGTCCCAACAAAATAATAAATGAAAAAAAAAAATCATTTGATGCTCAACTGTATATACTAATCTATAGAGGCTTCTTTGTGGTCAACACCCTTTACACCTAACGGTGTTTGGTCGTATTTGTTACTGCCGCTGGGGCCTTGCTAATAAATTGTTTGTTTTCTCAGGCAAGTGTCGATAGAGGAAGCAGAAGCTAAGGCTCGTGAGCTTAATGTAATGTTTATCGAAACCAGTGCCAAAGCAGGCTTCAACATAAAGGTAATAACAAATATCTTCTCTTCACATCTTCCCTAAGATTTTATTGGACAACAACAACAAAAAATCCTGCTAGATTCACTTTAGTCTTAACTCTTAACCTTGTTTAGTCCCGTCATTAATTAATTTAGTCATAAATACCAATCTACTGATTAATGATGCATCCTCTTCATTCATATGGTCTCTCTTTGCTAGGCGCTTTTCCGTAAGATAGCAGCAGCTTTGCCAGGAATGGAAACACTGTCTTCGACAAAGCAAGAGGACATGGTTGATGTCAATCTCAAATCTTCCAATGCAAATGCATCTTTGGCTCAACAGCAATCAGGAGGATGCTCTTGTTAGAACAACAACAAAACACACACACACACACACACACAAAACTCCTCGAGCCTTCGCATGATCCCAAACACTATCATCATCCGTCTCTGTAAAATTTTTGCCTGCTTTATAATCAGAATTTTTTTAGAGTGACTTTGTCTTTGGAGTTTCAAATACTCTGCTTCAGCACTGTGATTTGTATGTCTATGATTTTAATTATATAACTGTGAGCACACTCATCTCGTTTCTTCCTTCCATGTGAAGACATGTGGATAGAGAAAGCAAAGCAGCATAGAATAGTCTTTTTGTGTTTTACCCATAAAGAAACAGAGAATTAAGTTGGAACACATGTCGTCTGGTCAGACTGCTTTAATGAGATGGTTAAATTCAAAGTTTCACTCTCCCCAGGTATTCCCCTTGTTCCATAACCTTAATAAAAAAAATAGTTTTAAAATAAGCTTTCTCTGCGAAAATCTCTGGTGTAACTTACACCGTTTAAGGGCATCTCCAACCCTATTCTATTTTCTACTCCAAATATCATTTTGGAGTAAAATCTTCTCTAACCCCACTCTAAATGGAGTAACCCTAGCTATTACTCCATTTTGGAGTTGAAGTTTTTTTATTTATGAAATAGTCCTTTAAATCTTTGATGTTTTTTTCTTACTTAAATAATATTTCAAAATGATACAATAACATAAAAAACAAGATATTTCATTATTTAATAATCTGACATTCGCGTTTCGGTATTGTGAAATGACCTTTCGTTTTTGAAAAAAAAAATATTACATGAAATCATGACTACATGTATAATTTTACACAACATGATAATTGAGGATAAGCGTGAACTCAATGCACCAATTGAAGTTGCAAGAGAAGCTCTACCTCCAAAGATCGAAATTGCAAAAAATGAAAATGTCCGATTTCAAAATTTTTTTGCCGATTTAGAAATCTCAAAGATAAAAAAATTCATTTTTCATTACGAAATGCATTAATTGATCATTTGTGGAAAAAATATTCTAATGTTCATTATTGAATCAATTTATATATTATGCTTTGTTCTATTTTTATGATTTCTTGTACCTTTTAATAATAAATGTTTAATTTAAATAAATTATATTTTAAAGTATTTTTGCAAATATAAAATAGTTGGGGTTAATTGGTAAACTTTTATAAGTATATGATATTATTAACAATTATTAAATTTTTTTGGAGTAAAAAATGGAGTAATATATTGGAGTAAAATACCATTTCATTTTGGAGTTGCACCATTTTGGAATAAAATTTGGAGTAATACATTGGAGATGATGTAAGCTATTTGATAGAACGCATAGGAGTATATGTTATTTCAATGTTTTTCTGATGTTATTATTAGTTATTGTGAAGAAAAACAAAAGAATACTGTATTAACGTATTAATTCACCTTAGGCTGATCTATATTTTTAAAAAAAAGTTTTTAAAAATACATTTTTTACATTTTCATTGCAGTTTTTGTTAAATAATAATGGTAAAATATTGATTGTGTTTATTAAAATTAGATTGGTTAAAACTTATTAGAAATATGTAACAAAAAATAATGTGTTTCTAATCAAAAATTAATATGTGCGAAATATATAAAGTATGAATCATTTTTAAACAAACTGAGTGTTTTTTAATTATCTTAAGTAATTGAAAAACTAATTTTTGGTGTAGTTGAAAAACTAATTTTTTGAGCTTTGTTTATCTAATGACACACTTTACAATTAATAATGGTATATCAATCAAATTGCCATATATAATACCAACTAATAACTAAAAGTATATAAATGAAAATATCAAAATAGTGTACTATTTGAATTTTCCAACTATCAAATGTACATAATTCGCAATAATGGCCATAATTAAAGAGAGACCCCCTCCAAAAAAAAAAAAAAACAGAATGAGTAACTTGATATCAATGAAGATGTAGGTGAGAGTGGAGATGGTAGAGCCACGATATAACACTATTTTCTCCCCCTCAAAACTCATTAAATGCCAACCTTCCCTTTTATGACCGTTGATGGTTTAAGATGGCGAAAAATCTACAAGTGTAAGTTCTTTACAATATTATTCATTTCTTACGGCTATGGACTGGACCCATCGAATTTAAAATGAATTTGGACCCACCTCGTATATTTTGTTTATTAAACTCATACATAGACTTTACTCTTTATAATCTTTGAAACTCTCTTAGATGGGTACAGGGATGAGGATCTTCAAAAAAGTCTTCAACTTTAGTCGAAATTGAGACCTATGGTATTGGATCTACATGCCCTTTTCTTCTAGGTTTCTTCTTTTATCTTTGATGTCGTCTACTAGTGAGACTAGTAAATTGGATTTCTTTAATGGTTAACTTTGACTTTTCTATGAAGTGAGTAACTCTTTTAAAAAGTCAGACTTTGTTTTTCCAGGTTAAGGGAAACAAAAGGGTATGTGTCACATTTATTATTTACTCACAAAGCACATTGTTTCTTGATTTGAAAACTTCAAAAAAACAATATTTCACAATTCTGACATGAAATAGATTTCTTCTTCTCTTCTTCTTCTAAAATCTATCATTTAGATTTGTTCTTCTTCTAAATTCTAATACACAATAAGACTCACTATTTCACTAAAAGTATATAAAAAGAAAAATTTCACTCTTTATCTGTTGGCATAGTAAAAGCCACTATATAATAAAACTATTCATATGAATCTTGTGAAGGGTATTCATGTAATTACGTATAGAACGGTCTGATAACGACCAAACACAAAAAAAAAAAAGAAAAAACAGAAAATCAACGGCGCGGATCAACCCGTCCTAAATCGACAAGCTTCTTAGACCGGTTCGCGCAAAAAGAAGACGCCGTCGAAATGTGAGGCCTCGCCGGAGACTTCATCTCACCACCGGCGTACCCAAATTCCGGCGGGAGTTTCCCTTTCCAGTTAGAAGAACAGTTAGGTTTCGCTCTCACCAGTGGACTCAAGCAGAAACCCATCCCCGCGCCGATCATCGCCGTCTTTCTTCTTCCCGGAGTTCCCATCCCCGCCGCCGGCGTTCTTTTCACTCTCTCGGGAGTTTCCTTGACGTCGTAATCAACCGTCGCCGGCGACATTCCTCTGCAGTATCTCTGCCTAGGCCGGTTTCTTGACTCGGACGCGATCAAATCCTCGATGTAGCACGTGTCGTTGGGCGATGGCTTTTTCGATCGAAAGGAGAGAACTTTCGTGAGCCACGAGGAGGAAGACGACGACGAGGGAGGAGAGAAGGAGTCTCGAAACTCGTCGGATCTCGACCTGAACAAGCTAGAGAACCGAGATAGCGTGCTCTGTTTCTTCTTATACGATCTGCCGGAGTCGAAGACTTTTTCCGACGACGATGGTCCTCCTCCTCCTCCTCCGGCGCCGGTGGAGCTCACTTGCGGCGTTTGGAAGAATCTGTTACGAGAAGAAGGTAACGAGCTGTCTCCTCCTCCTCTTGCGGAGGCGTCGGATTTTCTAGCGGAGACGTAAGGAGAAACAGAGCGAGGGAAAACCAGAGGACGAGGAGGAGGAGGGTGACGGTTATCTTCAGACGCGGCGGTTGAAGCGGCGAGAGAGAAGAGACGTTCGCGGAGACAAGAAGCGCATACGCCGATACTGCTACTGAAATCAACTGTGTGTCTCTTACACCTCATCGGAGAAAAAAGTTGGAAACTTTACGACAGAGAAGAACAAGAAGAAAGATCTGGTGAGTTCGAGAAAGTTGTCTTCTTCTTCTGTCTCTGAAGCTTCTCTTGTAGAGAGAGAGAAAGAGAGGATCTATTAAGGAAGAGAATCGCTGAGAGTAAATGAAAAACTTTCAGGAAAAAAAAGGAAAAATACAATTTTCAGCTAATAAAGGCTTTGACACGTTACCGTTTGGTTAAGTATATAAACCAAAATGTCATTTGGTTGCAATGTTGATGATGATTAACACTTACTTGTGGTTAAAGATAAATCTCATCCATATTTAATTAATTAATGTCACTAGTATTTTCATTTCTTTTTTCTTTTTGGGTGTGCTTGTTGTTGTTGCTTGTAGTGGGTAGATGAACGTTTCATAGTTTTCATGATTCCTATTGTCGTTGACATTTGCTTTCTTATCATTGTCAAAACACACACCACTTCATCACAAATGGCATATGTAATGATTACCTTATTAACTTAACCATAAAGAATGTTAAACTAAACGTCCTCTTAATTTGACTCATTAAAACCATACTTAGGGACTTCGTATGTCAACGACATATGAACAATGCATCGGAACTTCCATGGAAAACTACAAAAACGAAGCTTCCATTTATTCTTTATCAAAAACACGTTTTTTTATTTGTACATGTATAGTTATTATTGTCTGTCTAATTGTGAAATTATCAAGTCTTTTTGTGCGTTGATATTTTAATATCTATTCTATAATTATTCCATATAAAAATTATATGGTCCTGAATGCAAAGATACGGTGGTAGACAAATTGAAACATTTGAAAATACTCCACTTTCTGTCAACTTTAAGAAAAAACAATCATGAAATAATTCTTAGTGGTGATTGAGAATAACAGAAACAAAAATTCATTTGCATAAATAATGATTGATTGATTCCAGTGTATATACATCTTATAAAAAGGGAAAGGCAAGCATGTGACGGCAATTCAAAAAGCTTGGGGCTCGTGGAGGGTGGAAGCCGACAACAAGTGTTAGTGATATGAGACGTCGTCGTTTTATATTATACCACACTCACACACGCTTGTTCGTCTGTTTCTCCTTTGGACCACTTCGGGCCTTGCTCTCTCTGTCATAGTATTGGATACTTTATTTTTAAAGCCCTTGTTCTCTTCTGTCACAGTGCTTATTATTTGGGTTTACATTTTATTCTCTAATTGTATCATTGGGCTTGCATTTCATCTCTAATTTTCTATACGATAAAATTTGCTAATTAAAAATCTGCTGTTACTATATATACAAAATAATAAAATTTTGGAGGCTTGCAATAATTCTAAAATTCTAATATATTGTAAAATTTTAACGAAACTTGAGATTGTAAAATCTATAGTTTTTCATCTAAAGTTTCGTTTTATTATAAAAAATAGTAATATTTTAATAGAAAGTTTTTTTTGTTTTAAAGATTGAGCTATTCATTAAAAAAAAATTGTTTGAAAAATTCGGATGCTCTAAGTTAGATCTTATGAAAAACATAAGTCTGTAGCCTGAGTCTTTTCGTGGTTTGGGCCTTAAGAATTGGGCCTCAAGATTCGTTAAGGGGAATTAGAATCAAAACCTAGTACGCGCCCGAAACAAAGGCGCGAAGCTGGGGATTGAGCGGGAGAAGAGAAGGAGAAGGAGAACCCTAGCGACGAAAATGTTCCATCATCTCTCACGAAAGAAATCGTCGTCTTCGCTTTGATTTCTGCGACTCTACTCGAATCACATAGCCAATGGAAGAGAGTGGGAGAAACGGAGGAGGAGGAGGAGCGGAAGCAGTGATAAATCTGGGTGTTGGATCTTCGGTGCCGATCTCGTATCACCCATGCTTTGGCCCTCACGATGATCTTCTTCTTCTAGAAGCCGATAACAATCTCATCTCAGATATCTTCAACGGAAGGTTAAGATCTGATAACCTCAGGCCTTGTTTGTAGAATCAATTTAGAGTGAATTTAATTTTTTTTTTTAATGTTTAATTTAATTTAGATTGGGCCCCGGGTTCGAATCGTGTTAAAAGCTGCTTAGTGTTGTCTTCAGGGTAACGTTGAGAGGACTACCTGATGAGGATGCTGTGCTCTGCACCAAGTCAAAGACTTACGCAATCAAGTTCGTTGGTAACTCTAACTCCATGTTCCTTATTCCTCCAACAAACTGCCCTTGTTTCATCCAAGATGATGATGCGAATGATGATAAAGTATCTGTCATCAAACTCGCTCCTGGTAACATGGAGCTCGTCGAGGTTTCTCCTAAGCTTGACAAACTCAAGCAGCTTCTCTTAGAAAGGCCTTTTGGTCCTGGTGAAGTAGATGATGCCATGATGATGGATGATAATGGGACAGAGAAGAATCTAGCTTTGTACACGTGGAGTGATTTGGTTAACATAATCCAAGCGAGCGATGAGGAGTTACGCAAGGGGTTGGAGAGTCTCTCTGCTATCGAGATTGACGGTTACTGGAGGATTGTAGACGAGAGTTACCTAGACATGATTTTGAGGATGCTGCTTAACAACTGTGTCCTGAACGGTTGGTGTTTCGATGGTCTAGACGAGGAGGATGTTGTCAGCGCGCTGGTTGCTGATGAGTTCCCTAGCGAACTCGCGAGCCACTGTTTGCGCGTGTTTGGCTCCGAGGTGAAGGGAGCTGGTAAGTGGAAGCTGGAGCCGAGGCTTGTGTGTTTGCACTTCGCTAGGCAGGTGCTGAGAGAGGAGAAGATGAGGGTGGAGAGTTTTATGGAAGAGTGGAGGAAGAAGATACCGGAAGGGATGGAAGGGAAGTTGGAGATGCTCGAAGGTGAGGTTTTGAGTGAGAGGATTGGGATCGAGACGAGGGTTTACACATTTAGCGTACGGTCTCTGCCGTCGACTCCAGCGGAGCGGTTCGCTGTGCTGTTTAAACACAGACCGAAGTGGGAATGGAAAGACTTGGAACCTTACTTAAGGTAATGATTTTGATCAGATTATTATGAGTTTTTGTTGTTTGGATTTTGTATATTGATTGTGTGTTTTAAGTGTTATTGTAGGGATCTTCAAGTTCCTAGACTTTCTATGGAAGGTTTGCTACTGAAGTACACACGCAGAGCACAGTCTAGACCTGATGCAGAGCCTGTATTTAGTGCAAGGTAGCCAGTTTTCGTTTCTCACTAGAGCTTGTTTTTTGTGTTTTGTGTTGATTGTTATAAACTAATATTAAATTAGTTGTCAGAAATATCCAAGATCTTATCTTTCTGTTATTTATTTTTGTTGGGCCAGCATTTACCTGTTTAAATCCAGTAGCCGACAAAATAAGTATTGTATTTATTGGCTGGGCCATAATTTGTATAGTCTTGGCCTGCTTGTGTGACCCTAGTATACATCATCGTACATCCAGACCAACGTTAAATAAATGAAAAACGTTTTTTTTTTGCTTTCTGCGGACAGTTACACTCTAGTTCTGTTATTTTGTTTGAATTATGTACACAAGAGGTAGGAAACTGGACTACGTTAAATATGTTTTGAGCGGGTTCGTTGTACCGTATTTTTATATTATTAAAAACTATAAACGAGCTTTTTAGAGTTGATAAACTAATTAAATCTAAAGCTAAGCTCAATACTCGCCATCATATAATAAACGTAACGTAGACTGGAGAATTCTAATGACTATTGACCATTTTGAAATAATTTTAATTATTGAAGATTGCTTAGTCAAATTCACGAACCATTCGATCAAAATTGACGATTTTTACTACGTGCTTCGAAACTACAAAAATATTATATATCGCCGCCGTTAATGATAAGTCCAGGTACTTTTAAATCTCAACCGTTCACTTCATCAAGATAAACCCTTTATATATACACCTTCAGACACAGCTTAGTTAGTTGTGCCAAATTCTTCAGAACATCTTATCGTCTGAGAATACTTTGTCTGAAAATGTTTCTTGAATCTGTGATTAGGTTCTCTCAGTTAATCGGAGAGTCCGTCATTATCTCCACCGTCGTCGTCTTCTCTCTCCGTCTCTTCCTTAGACTCGCTTGTTTCCTCGCCAGCCGTCCGTGGCGTCGCTACCGTACATTCACCATTCGCCGCCGCTGGAGATGGGGGAAGAGAACGGCGGAGGAAGACGATTCGTCGTCGCCGTACTGTTCTATTTGTCTTCAAGATACGGCGGAGGGAGAGAAGATGAGGCGTTTAACGGCGTGCAGTCACTGTTTCCACGCCGGTTGCATCGATCCGTGGCTGGAGAAACGGTCCACGTGTCCTCTGTGTAGAGCTCAGGTCCCGTCGGTGCCGCAGGGAAATCCTCTGCTTGCGTTGATTGTTCCTCCCGGCGTGATTGAGTTATTCACTAAAGGAGCCTTCGCCTCCGATGCGTAGGCTTTTAGCTCTGTAGTCCTCATTACATTTGTTCTTTAATTAATGAAAGACTTGAACTCAAATTTATCAATATCTTAGACTTGTAGATAATATATATATACATATATAATATTTTTTTTTAAAACAGAAGTTTGCACTCTATAACCACAAAAATTTTTTTTGTCAAGCAACCAAAAACATTACACATTTAGAAAACTAATTTTCTATTTCTATTTGGATATTACACAAATAAGCTGTTGACATACCTTGTTGTGCAGCAGCTCCACAATTCTCTCGGATACATTTTTTAAAAAACTTTTACTAAAAAACCTTTAAAATGATTAAAATATATTTTATTAAAGAAGTAAAAAGTTGTTAAATATTAGATATATAAATATAAATAAATAAATTATAATTTCAAATTATATGGTTTTAAATTCGGTTTTTATAACTTTTATTTGTTGTTTCTGATTTTTTTTTATCTTTTTCAATTTTTTTATAATATTTGATCTTTATTGATTTCAAATCAATTTAACATATGACACGAATCATATATTACATCAAAAATATTATTAAAAAAAACTTTTAACTGAAGCAACAATAACACGATGTTTTCTAATGCATTTGTGTGATAAACTGGTATAATAAGCTGATTCGTTAGTTTTCTCTTTTTCTATTTTGTTCTCAAAAAGATTTTTTTTTTGTTGAAATTTAAAAATCATTTAAAAACTATTTCTTTTTTTTTGTTTTAAGACTTTAAATATTTTAAAATTTTTTTTAAACCCCAACCAAAACTTTATCTCTTAATTATAAACCTTAAAATTTAGATTACTTAAAATTAAATATATAAATGTATATTTACATTTTAATTAAAACACTTTGGTCATTTTAATTTTTAGAGGTTATATCTGTAACAATTTTTTTTAATGGTTATGTAAGAATATTTCTGTTAGTAGTTATCCAATCAATGTATTTGCGAAAATATTCAGAACTTGAACAAATTATATCTCCTGGCTACAAAACTTCTAACTTTTATTTATCTTTGAAGAACAACATACTGTAGAACCTGCCAAATGATTTTTTTTTCTTTTTTTTTTGAACAACAACCTGCCAGATGAATTAAACATCATAAATGCCAGCCTTTCAAAATAATATAAAATGGAAAAAAGAAAGAAAATCCTAAAAATCATTTTAAATAGAAAAAGAATTGAAATAGTACAAATACATTAGGTGATAGGAAAATATCAAAACTAGCATTTAATCAATGTAGATTTTACATAATATTGGAGCAGTTAATATCTATGTTTATAATTTTTATTTTATCCTTGTTTAATTAGCCGTAAACCAATGTTTTTCTGAACGATCCGTAAACCAGTGTTTAAAATATTGTTTGTTTTTTTCTTATCGACAAACAACTTTGATGTATGGAAACTTAATTTACTGATGCGATTTATTCCACATCCACCAAAATTCGTCACCGAATAAAGTTAGAGAATCAATTTACAAAAAGAAATATATAAATAAATAAAAGTTAGAGAATGACTTGTGTTCAAGCAAGGTTGTAAAAGGTAGAGAAATGATGTAATAAAAAAAAGGTAAGAGAAATACAGTACACTCCTCCTCGGATATTTCTTTTTCTTCACCACTTTGCAATTTTCTTACCCACTGTACCTATAGCCACCATCGGTAAAAGTTGGTCCAAGTCTCCTACAAGTGGTTTTAGTCTTTCAAACAATGGTTTGGTGAACAATAATCGTCTATATAAGACTAAACGTTACACTATTCTAATTAATCATTTAGGAATCTCGTACTTTTGTAATATATATATATACACACATCAGGAGTCTCCATAGTTCTTGACGGATTATATAAATCTGTATGCTTTTAGATAAGTGTTACTTTGCTTATAGTTTTTTTCTTTTTGTGACTGTATCTTGTATATGGTTTATGAATTAGTTGTAGGAAAATTCCTGGCAACTACTCTAACTTAGTAGTTTTGACTTATGAGCTTAGCTCATTGTGAACCTCTCTTTCAGTTATCCATTTATAACACACATTAGTCATCGCTTAACTAAGTGGCCTCCACACGAAATAGCAGGAAGCAACGTTGTTTACAAGGAAATTTGTCTTTTATGACAAGACAAGGTTTGATTTTTCTTTTTTATTTTTCTTGTGTAAAACATGTATAATTTTGATATAGCTAGCAAACTACTTCTCCAAAGAAAAAAACCAAAGTAGATAAAAAATATTTTCTGAAAAGAAAATAAAACACAATCGAGCGCATGAAATTCCGACTTCAGTAACTTATGTTTGATCACTATGAACTATGTATATAGATACCGTTTATGAACTGTAAATTAATGCAGAATATTTTTATTTTGGTCCAACTAGTTTAATTTTTTACATACTCACCACCTTTTAATTAAGTATTAAATAATGTTAGGGTAATTAAATAAAACCCATGAACTCCATAAATGTGAGTTCCACCAGCGTGACGTATTACTATTTCTGTGACTGCTATGTTGTTAACTTATTCTTCACGGATTTTGACAGTGTTTTGTACGTGCCAAAATTATGAAATTCGTACTTAGAGCATCTCAAAAAAAAGAACACTCTATTTTAGAGTTTGCAAAACTCTAAATTTGAAGTTTTAATGTGTTCTTCTCCAAAAGAAAAACTTCAAACTTAACTTCAAAGTTATTTGTATTTTATACTATGGTCCATATATTTGTTATAATTAATATAAATCCATAAAACTTATAAATAACTAGCACATATATAAAAATATCACATTAATATTAATTAATAAAAACTTTCAGTAAATATATAAATTATAAATATAAATACATAACTAAATATTAAACTACAAGAAAAAGACACTATATTTTGAAGCTTGCAAAACTTCGTATTTGAAGTTTAAAGATGTTTCTAAACTTCATATTTGAAGTCTAAAAATGTTTTTAAACCTAAAAACTTTTTATTTTAAGGTTTATATTTAGTTTTATGTGTAAAACTAAAATTTATGAAAACAAATATGAAATATTATAAGATATGAACTTTTTTAAAGATTAAAATGATAAACAACAAAATATATAAGAATCATAAAATGGAATAATATAATTGTAAGGACCAAAATGCAAATAAAAATGTGAAACTTCAAATTTGAAGTTTTGAGTAGCGACACTCTATATTTGAAGTTTCACTACTAAAAACTTCAAATTTGAAGTTTTGAAGTTTTCTTTTAGAGAACAAAAAACTTCAAATATGAAGTTATAGAGTGTCTTTTGGAGATTCTCTTACTGGTTACATTTAAACCTACAAGAACAGGCTAAACAGCATTCATTGTTTTTTCTTTTTAAACTTTGATTCCATTGTTGGTTGTTAACTAAGAAATATGAGCTTCAGGTCCATAATATGCTTATTAATCAAGATTTCATCTAAACACATGCCTCTACAACTATTTATTTTCTGATATGTTTATAGAGGTTTTGTGTTTATTATCTTTTATAGCTTTAGGTCTAGCGATATAGGTACTTAAAACTGTTATCCTATTTGGCTAAATTAAACTACACGGACAGAGGGCTGGGTATCAGGAAGCTTGAAGACTATCAGTCTGTTTTTCAGTTGAAAAGAGTCTGGAACTATTTTTCCTCTCCTGAGTCCCTATGGAGTCGCTATCTATCCAATAATGTCTTCCACCGAAACTCCTACTGGATAATGGAATCTACAGCACGGGTCTCTGCAACAGTGCGAAATATGATCTCTATTAAGCAGACGGTAGAGTACTTCCTCAGGTGTGCTATAGGAGATGGCAGGTCTGGGTTTTTTTGGTTTGACCGGTGGACTGATATGGGGCCTCTGATCTCTGCAATTAGTCCTACAGGTCCAAGAGATCTTCGACTTTCCTTATCCTCTACAGTTTCAGAGGCAACGCATGATGGAAATTGGCAACTTCCAGCAGCTAGATCGTATGCAGTTGAGACACTACAAATAGTACTCTCAACAATGCCTCCACCATCACCTACAAGAGGTAAAGACTACTATCTATGGCGCAGTGGTTACAGCAGCTATGATAAAAAATTCTCTACTAAGAAAACTTGGGAACAAATTCGAGTGGCTGCTGAGCCAGTTTCCTGGGTCAACTTGGTCTGGTTTAAAGAAGAAATCCCCCGGTGTTCATTTATAACTTGGTTATCAGTGTTGCAGCGGCTTCCTACTAGGGATCGTTTGTCTTCTTGGGGAGATGAACGTTCCCACAAACTGCATGCTCTGTATTTCAGGGGAAGAAACCCATGATCACTTGTTCTTTCGATGCTCATATGCCTCCTCTGTCTGGTCGCATTTTTGTGTTGGGAGTTTTCTACTGTCTCCTCCGATTTTAATTCTGGAGTGTGCATCTCTTCTGCGAGATCACCGGTTCACGTCTGTTCCTGGAGCTGGTTTTGTTCTCAAGCTGCAGGTTACCATCTATTGCTTATGGAGAGAACGAAATGCGCACATCTTCACCACCTCATCTTCCCCTGCTTCGGTGCTGTTCTCCAAGATTGATCGAATGGTTAGAGACATGCTGCTCTCTTTTCCATCTTCATCACAGTCTCAACCATCACTTCTCCAGCTTTATTTATCTTTCATTTTTGATGTACCCTAGCTTTATTTCATGTTGTCCTTTCTGCTATTTCCTTTCTTGTTGTAATAAGTGGTCTCACCACATGATGTAACTCACAACAGAAAATCTGGTATAAATCTTAAAATTTTACCAAAAAAAAAAAACTTTAAGTAAGAATGATTAGAAAATTACTTATAATGAACAAAGAAAAAAGAAAACGAAGCAATAAAAAAATAAGTTTGAGGTTTAAATGAAGAAGAAAAGAGACAAAAAAACGAAACTAAAATCTTATACAAAATGTAAGATTCACTGCAGTGACAATATGGATAATAATAAGATACTTCCTACATTTCTAAATAAGTGACACTTTGACATTTCCAAAAAAATAAAAAATTTGTATAATTGATTAATATACTATTATTTAATGTATAATTAATTAAATGAGAATGATTTAAAGTGAAAATTAAATTTAATATACAAAATTACAATGTGATTGTAGAATGATATTTTTGAAACAAAATTAAAAATTTAAAGTGACATTTATCATAAAACAGAGAGTAGAAAATTAGAAAAAGAAATAATAGTTTAAAGATAGCTTAATTTGTTCTTTTTTTTCTCTGAGCATATATATGGGTCTATAACTAAAAATAACATACATATGTTGACAAAAAACAAATCCACACATATCCACATATCTACTGACATTTAGGGGGATGTATTCAATTTAGCATTTGATGTGATTTGATTTTTAATGGAGTTTTAGATGATTTTAATAAGTTGCAGAGATTTAGGTGATTTTTGTTAAACTACTCTAGAATATCACCTAAAACAATGAGATTTGAGTTTTATTTTTTTTAACTAAGAAACTCCACCCAAACACCCTAAAATCACCTCAAAACTTTAAAATCCCACAACTTAAAATATTTTCAATAACAGTGGATTTCAGAGTACTTTACGAAATGTCAAATTCAATAACAGTGGATTTTAAATGAATTTTTAAAATTCATGTTTGAATAACAGTGGATTTGTCATTTTTAATACAAATTACCTGAAATTCTCAGTTGAATACACTCCCCTTAGTTAATATTTTTTTTTAAATATTTTCATAACCTTACCTACATAACCTGCTTTATATACCCATCACCAATACATTGCAGGATCTTTTCAGACAATGTGAAGATATCTATAATATCATGCGTTTTAGGCTACAACTTTTAGCTAGTGCTTTTTGAGTAAAAAATATAATTAATGATCCTTAATTAGTCATAGATTACAACTTGTCGATTCCCTATAAATAGTTGAATACATACACATAGATGTCAACATATGTAAATGTTGTACATATGGTCTTGAAATAGTATAAGATTAACTAGAAGTTTAGAACACAATGTCTCAACTGAAAAACAGATATTCACAATGCTTATGAAACTACATTTTGAGTAATAAAGGCTATACAAAAAATGATTTGATATTGTGAAAATAGTTACTTCCATATGACTTTATCGGTGTAAACTTTATATCTTCGGTTTCTCAAAAAAAAAACTTTATATCTTTGATTTAGATTATCAAAATTTTAAATTAATTTATATTTCTAGACACAGTTCATATTGATAAAGCAAATAAGTTACTGAATATGAATAATATTATTTTTTTTAGAAAACAAATTATGGCACGTGCAAATACTGTCGAATAATAATTGTGTAGAACTATTAAGAACATTTCCATCCTCACTGCATATTCTACTCCATCTATCTTATTAAAGCTGAAGTACAATTTCGGTGTGTTTGGATACTTGGATAAGAGTATTAAAAAAATTTGGTGTGTTTGGAAACATGGATTGTAGTCTTTTTTCAAAAAAAAATTTGTTTGGAAACAAAGATAGTAGTATTAAACAGAAAAAGTAATGGACTTAAGTTATTAAATCCATTATAAAAGAATGTTGTCAATATATATAAGAAAAATATAATACAAAGCCCAATTTGAAATACCAACTCAAATTATAGTTTTTATATTTCATATTAAGTTTTTAAAATATAATATATGTAATTATTTATATGATGATACGTATTAAATACTTTTAATTATATGATTACTTATATGATGATACATATAAAATACAATTAATTATATGATGAAATTATACGATATATAATAATGACTAAGGATGGGTTTTCAGACATCCATACGGGTTTGGTTCTGATCGGTTTGCGTTTCAGATTTTCGAAGTCAAAGATTTCAGTCCTATTAGGATGTTTCTAAATTTTTATTTGAGTTTGATTCGGATCTTTGCGGGTTTGGTTTGGGTTTGGATAACCTATTTAGATTATTTTTAAAGTTTTAAATCACTATATATTTTAAATTTCTCAAAATCTATAAATAAAGTAATATATTACCTATAAATTTAAATAACATATGTCAGAATACCTAAGCTTAACATATCAATTGGTTTGATTTAAAATTTTGGATACGAAATCAATAATTATTTTAAGTATTTTTGGTGATTTGAGTATACTTTAACTATTTCAGATATTTGTTTTTGACTATCTATATATATTTTCAAGTATTTTAAACCAATTTAAAAGTATCATTCTTGATGTTTTATATACGTTAAATATAAAAATAATTAATATATAAGTATATAAATCTATTTTCAGATAAATTCAGGTACACGGATGCTTTGGTTCGGATCCGATTCGGTTCTCTAACTAACAAAATTTTGAATAATTTGAATATTTAATCAATTTATGTTAAGATTTGGTACTATATTTACGGATTGGTATCAGTTCTGTTCCTTGGATTCATTTTGCCAAACCCTAATAATTACATGAAAAACAAATATCATCATATTTTTTAAAAATATACAACAAGCCAAATAAATATGTTGATTGAGGAGCGAATAAAACAAAATTAGAGAAATACATAATTTACCAGAGACACTCTATATGTCGAATTTATTATAAAGAAAATTTTATTAAAATAAATAAATTCAATAATTACAAACAAATAACATATTTCATAAAATTGAAAAATAATACCCGCTCTTTCGAAGCGCGGATCAAAATCTAGTTTATATTATAGAGTAAATGAAGTGAAAAAATAGAGTAATGAACAAAAAATAAAAACATTACTCTATAAATGGAGTAATGCTTTTATTTTTGTTTAATTACTACTCCATTTACCACTCCATTTACTCTATAAATGAAATAAAATATGGAATGAGGATTGAGATGCCCTAAGCCCAGATGCTTCGGTGGGGTCTTAGAGCATATTTAGTGATAGAGTATCTACCTTACATATTTACACATATTATATTATTGTTATTAAGTAATTTAAAATAAAGTTTAAGTTTAAATAAAAACCAACTATTGAGATAGTGACACATATGAGAGAATTTTTAATAAATACGAAATTAATAAATGCATTAATTTAAAAATATATTTAGAATTTTTAATAAGGTTTTGTTAGATTTTCCTCAATATATTTTGTTATAACTAAAAGTAAAATTTAAATTTATAATTAAAATTAAAATTAATTTATTATTAATATATTTATAATTCTTAAAAGTTTTTTAAAATGTTATATATATCATAAATTAATATAAACAATAAAATATATGTAGTTAATGAAATAGACCTAATATGATTTTTTATAGTAGATAAATATTGTACTTATCCTTTCATAGATAAGATGGATATATATGGATGGGTATATGGATGGGTATATACATATCATGACCAAAATACAATCTCACAGATAATCACATATCTAAATGTACTTTGTGACTAGAAAATTGTAGTCAAAGATTCTTAATTAGCCATAGATACCATCTTATAGATTCCCTACAAATAGTTGCACACATAGATACATATAAGCACAAGTAAAAGTTGGTCACAAGATTAATTAGAAAAACGATGTCTCAACTGAGAAATGGCTCTTCACAATGCTTATGGACAAGTACTCTGTTCATTGTGCTACTGTCAATGCCGATGACTCATGGGGCTATCTCTGGAAGTTATGGAGAAGCTCTCACAAATACTCTTCTGTATTTCGAAGCTCAACGCTCCGGGAAGTTGCCGTCTAACCAAAGAGTTAACTGGAGAGGAGATTCTGCACTTAGAGACGGTTCTGATGCCCATGTAATTAAAACCCTTCTCTTTTTTTTTCTTTTGTTTATCAACATGAGAATTATCTTATTTAGTACTATGTCATAACCGTCTTTTATTATGTGTACGTTGAGCAATTAAACATGGTATATATATGATCTAATTTTAAAATAAATAAAAATTTATCTTTTTAAAAGTTTAGACTAGGGCTATAATATATCATCATTTTTTTTAGTGTAGCGTTAATATTTTTTTCCAAACAGTCTAGAAATAAACTGAGACGGGCCTAATATAATATTAATAAGTACAACATGTTATATATGTGCTAATTGTAAAAAAACAGGTTGATCTCACCGGGGGGTACTATGATGCTGGAGATAACATGAAGTTTGGATTCCCGTTTGCGTTCACGACGACAATGCTAGCTTGGAGCAGTGTAGAGATGGCATCGCAGCTTAAGGCTCATAAAGAGCATAAAAACGTCCTTGCAGCTCTCAAATGGGCCACTGACTATCTCATCAACGCCCACCCAGAGCCCAATGTTCTTTACGGACAAGTGGGAGACGGCTACTCAGACCACGCGTGCTGGATGAGACCAGAGGATATGACAACTCCGCGTCCTTCTTACCGTATTGATGCTCAGCATCCAGGTGCTGACCTAGCAGGCGAGACAGCTGCAGCTATGGCTGCGGCTTCACTAGCCTTTGCGCCATATGATGCAGCCTATGCCGAAAAACTTATTGGTCATGCAAAAGATCTATTTGAATTCGCCAAGGCTTACCCTGGCGTCTACCAAAGCTCCATATCTAACGCAGGTGGCTTCTACGCGAGCAGTGGATACGAAGATGAGTTATTATGGGCCGCAGCTTGGCTCCACCGTGCCACTAATAACAAAATGTATCTCAACTATTTAAATGAAGCATCTAATGTCGGAGGTACAAGGACTGTTTTTGCATGGGATGATAAGTTCGTGGGTGCACAAGTCTTGATGGCCAAGGTAGGTTTTATATGTCTATTTCCATTAACTTGTGTGACAAGAAGTAAACAAGACTTAACTTTTTAATTTTTGCAAATGCAGCTTGTACTCGAAGGGAAAGGAGAGAGCAACAATAAGTTGGAAGAGTACAAGAGTATGGCTGAGAATTTCATTTGCAACTGTGCTCAAAAGGGCTCCAATAACGTTAAGAAAACTCAGGGAGGTTTGCTTTGGTTCTTGCCGTGGAACAACCTCCAATACACCACCACCGCTTCCTTCGTCCTCTCTGCCTATTCTAAGTATCTTAAAACCGCCAATGCATCCATCAACTGTCCCGGTGGAACTCTTCAAGCTTCTGATCTTCTTAGCATCTCCCGTTCTCAGGTAGCTAAAACGTATTATACAATATAGTACCAATGTTTCACTTGTCTATACCCAACGACCAACATTGCCTAACAATTTACACATGATATATTGTTTTATATAGGTAGAGTACATACTTGGGTCAAACCCGAAGAACATGAGCTACATGGTTGGATTCGGAACTAATTATCCTAAGAGACCACACCATAGAGGAGCCTCTATAGTGTCGATCAAAAAGAGCATCAACGCTGTGACGTGCACGGCAGGGTTTACCAATTGGTATAACAATCCTGCACCAAACCCTAATGTACTAACCGGAGCACTTGTGGGAGGACCCGACGAGAACGATAATTATGGAGATGAGAGGACTGATTTCCAGCACTGTGAACCTGTGATCGCCACAGTTGCTCCGTTTGTTGGTGTTTTGGCCGCCGTTGCTTGATCTTTCTCTCTTTTGTTATGTATCATACAAGAAGTCATAGGGTTGTGATCATTAACATAGTTTTAAAGTGGAAATTGTAACTTCGCTTGGCTAGATAATAAAATTATTTTAGATATTTCTAAATGTGCTCTCAAGGATAATTGGTTTGAATCTTATGTTAACATCATTTATTCCCTCCATTTCAAAATGACGAATGTTTTAGATTTTCCGTTCATTAACAAAACATTAGATTTTAATCATAAATATGTTTTTAATTAACTATTTCTCATAAATATTAAGTAGAAATTTAATGAATACATTTAATTTTTTCAAAGTTTATAATTTACCATTATTAACTAATAAGATTAAAATTTAATTTATATTTTCCAATATATGAAAAATTGCTTAAATATTGATTAGAGTTTATTGATTATTGTTTATGGTTTAACATTTAAAGAGTGGGCTTGAATTTATAATTTCTTATAAATAATTTTAAAACATTTATAAATAATTTTATGAACGTTAATTTTATTTTTTTCATGGAAAAAATAAGATGTTTATAAAAATGATTATCATTAAAAAGTAAATTTGAAAAGAAAATAATATCAAATTTAAAATAAAGTTAAAATTATGGATAATATATTGAAAGGTGAGAAATGTAATGACAAGGTTTCATATTTGCTACAGCGTCTGTTATTAAGCTCGAGAAGCAAAGATAAAAAGCCGATGGGGTTTCGGTTTATGTTCACAAGAGATGAAGTCTGGACATGACATTCATCAACAATTATACAGATCGAGGTCGAGTTGCTAGGTTTTTTTTCTTAAGATGTAAAACCATACGGAAGCAATGCAGCAGCAACGACCCTTCCTTCTTCATTCAGAATGTTGTAAGTTGATGCAGCATTTCTCTGAATCAAACAATCCAATATATAAAACGTATAAGTAAGCTTTGGGGTGGGTGGGAGTAGGGAAAGCTGTTAGGGATAGATAAGAAGGAAACATACAGAATCGACTGTTTCTAGCTTCATGCCGATGGACTTGACAAACTGACGGAGCTCGGGAGTTACCGGGTGAATGTTTCTTCCACAACCAACAATTAGGAGCTCTGAAATGAAAGAAACAAATATTATTATTACCTGCTACTTGATCAACCAATGGCAATGCAAATCTAGTTGTTAAAATGACCACGAAACAAATATTATTATTACCTGGAATGGGACGAATTGTCTGGAAGATAGACAAACTGCATCCATGGAAAGAGAAATGTTTTAGCAATAGCAACAGACATATACCAAAAGTTTGATCAACACACATCAAAATCAACCCTTGATGACAAGGAACATCAACTTTCACACAAAACAGACACAAATAGTCAGCATCAGGTTGTGACATATAGAACATTGGTTAGAATCTAAGAGAGAGAGAGAGAAACCAATGACTAGGTAAAGTCTCAACCTTTGGCCTAAATAGAGGATTCACCAACCTATCAGGGGTAATCTCAGAGAATTGACGAGGGGTCCAAGACATAAGCAAGTTCCCAACACAGAGCAAGCTACCTTCGTATTTGACTCCATTCACCGTGAAACTCGTCTCGTTAAACCTGCACAGCCCAACCAACACTGAGAAATCAAACACCAAAAACCCAAAACGTAGATGTTCGAATTGATTGATTTGATTTGATTTGATTACTCTTGGAAGCGGAGCTGGTCTTCGGGGACATTGTCAATGAGATTGATCTGGTCGTAGAGGGAGAAAGCTCGTCTCAGAGACGGCAAAACTGGATTGACATGCTTTGGAGTTTCTTTTCTCATGCTTTGTATCAGTTTTGGCAAACTCCCCATCGCTTTCAGCCTCGTCGCCATCGTTATTTTTTCTCTCACCCTCTGCCTTCTGTGTTCTGTCCTCTCCTCTTGATTGTATTTGTAGCCGTCGTCGAAACATTTAACCAACCGGTTTAAGTCGCTTAACATCGGTTCTCACGATTTTTATTGCCAAAACCAAAAGCCGGTACGAGTATATGAATCTATTTGGTTCCTTCTTTTTTTTTTTTTGCTATTGAAGTGAATCATCTTTGACAAAAGAAAAAAAGTGAATCATCTTTTGATAATTCTACAATAAAAAAGCCTAAAAGTTTAGATTTTTGTTCTTCCAAAAAATGCGATTTATTATTGATTATGTAAGTTAACAAAAGAATTTATATTATTTTAAAAATGGGCAAATACAAATGTAGTAAAAATAATTTGATGTAATGCAAAATAATATAAAAAGTAAAATAGTCATGTGTAAGAAGTTCACAAAACTAAACAAATAAAATAACTAAACATAAAATCATAATAATACAAATGATATTATTGTTATAAAATCATCAATATAGTTATCCCAAATTTATTTTTCTAATAGTTCTTTACACGATTGGAGCTAGGTATATATATTTGACTATTTGTTGTTATAAACTTTTAAAAAAAATTACACTCCCATCTGAGTGTAAGACAAATATTATAGGGTGAAGCTGCTTCAACGGAGTGTAAACAAAGGCGTAAAGGACAAGATTAGCAGATGCAAGTCCAGCAGCCAAACACTCCTAAACATCTCTCACCACTGAAACAATAAAAAAAAGGGAGTCACCGTAGTAGCCAACAAACAAGCACCAGCAATAGTAGCCCACGCAACAGCATGAGGGACACTAAGTCACTAATACGTCCTGAAGGCAACGGCCTTGGCATCGTTCTCTTCATCTTAGCATAGTTGCTTATCTCAAAGATCTAGTGAGAACAGAACAGGTCCACTAAAAATCAAGATCAACTATACATGAACACAGTCAAAACTTAAGAGAGAAAGAGATCAAACCTGGTTCAAGGAGTTAGCATAAGCAGCGATCATCATGGTACCACCACAAGTGTAACAAAGACTAGCATTTTGGACCATGATTGTTCTTTTTTGACCCATGAATGAAGTCACTATTTGGAAGCTACTCTTTTAGCTGTGCCTGGTCTTAGGGCCCAATTAGAAAAGAGAAATCAAACTCGTTGTTGGGTTAAGACATTCATTGTTTCAGACTAAAGAAACAAAGATTTGCTTGTATGAACAACAAACAAACATTAGAAGATGTTCATCAATGAGATTATTCAACATCAACTCATGAATCCTTTTTGCCTCCAGTCATAACTAGACCCATCAGCTGATACTGCTTCATCTGCAAGAATCGCTGTTACAACCAAATATGTTACAGATATATTACAAATTAACGCATTTTTTTTATGTATCAAACGTCGTTAGCTCAAACTAGAAAAAGATCATCCTCAGGTTTAAGGAATATTTTTTCCTCATCGTTTTAACCAAAAAAAGAAATCATACTTTTAGATGTTGTCAAATGTTGCTTTTTATTTATATATGGTACAAGTATAATCGTATACAAACTCTGTAATATATAATTACAGTTCAAATAAATCGAATCAAAGAATTATATCATATCTCATTCCTATTCTACTTCCCACGTAAATAAACCTCAATTCAAAGAATACACAACTCGTAATATATACTCCAAATCAAGGCAAAAAAAAAAAAAGAACTAAAAGAATACTGCACGAACCAACCACCTTGAGCCTCTCTGACTTATTGTTGTTATTGTTGTTGCTGCTGTCTATCTGAACACATACACTCTGGAACAGGATGTTTAGTAACATCTTTACCACCTTTACTCGTTCTCAACTCAGGCTGTCCTAAAGACTCCCGATGAAGATCCTTCACAATCCTGTTGAACTCCGATTCAGGTAGCGAGGCATTCATGAAGTAAGGAAGCATCTGTCTCTTGTTAGGAGTGATGTACTTCTTGTGACCAGCGTAAGCTCTTTGCCCTTGCAACGCATGTCCCATGTTCCCACCGTGCGACGGTATGAAAACATCGCTCTTCTCGCAGACAATGTAGTCTATCGCAGCCATAACCGAAGCTTTCTTGGCGAATGGTTCGAGCTCACCGGGCAATGCAAGATCATGTTTGTTGTAGAGGTGAGGGAACTCTTTGGTTAACGGCTCCAAAGCCTCTTTTCCACCTAGAGGCTCTCCTCCCGCCCAGTAGATCCTCGCGTCCTTTGGTGCTTCTAAGGCTTTAAGCAGCCTCGTGACTTCTAGAGCTGTCAGAGGGCATAGGCCAGCGAGTTTCCTCTGGTTGTAAGTCATGTTCGAACGACCGGTGAGAAGCTCCGGGTGGCGTTCTCTCTCGCTGTTGACTATCTCGTCGAACTCGGGTGTTAAACCGGGGAGACAACCGGTTCTAACCCAAACGTCTTTCTCCATCCTCAGATGAAGTGACAGATACTGTCCTTCGCTACGCATTCTCGAAGCTAGCTTGTTGCCTAGTTCTAGAATCCTCGGTGAGAATCTCAACGCTTGGAAAGCTACCTTGCATCGAAGTTTCTGGAGATCAGAAGGAAGGTCGTTGGAGAGCCTTGAATCGAGGCCACGGAGAAGTAACACTCTTTCTCTGTTTATCTGCAGAAACAGAGGAAACAGAGTTAGCCTTATAAAACAGAGCAAATAAACAGAGGAAACAGAGCACTTAATAAAACAGAGTTTTTTTTTTGTAAACGAATCTTACTCGCTTGAGGTAATGAGCACGAATCCATTGAGGAGAAGCGTGAAGTGGAGTTCTTTTCTCTTCGACAGGTCTTGTCATAACATGTGTTGACGGTAATGACGAAACTATATGAACATCATCCGCTAAAACATTCTTGAAATGCTCCAAATCAAATATATCCGCGAACTCACTATTAATTCAAAACAAATAAATTATAATTTGAAATATTTTTCAGAGCTTATTATTTTAAATAATTATACCTTTCGTCACCCCAGATGACGTTGACTTGAAGCACAGGGACAACGAGAGAAGCACCAAGGATCCTAGCGATGATAACCGCATCAACAATCTGATTCCTCTGCTGATTCATCCCACCAGAGACAACAACGAGAAGGTACTTCCACCTGTTCTTGAGGATCGAGTTGCTGTCTTTTCTATACTGACCGGTGAATCCAAGACACGGCTTAAACCCTAACCCATCAGGTTGCTTCCAGAAGTCGCCTTCCGCGGGGGAAGTCTCGTTCTTTCGATGGTACACAGAAGAAGACGAGTTCGACTGCGTGTCGTTCTCCGAGAAGAGGCCAAGGTGAGAAACGGCGCGGTGTTCTTCTTCTTCTTCTTCTCCGTCGAAGCTAGTCGTGGAGCAAGGGTGACGTGAGAAAGGGAGAGAGATGGGGTCAACGTTGAGACCGAGTTTCAACATTCCGAAGAGAGAGACGAGGAAGAGAGTCAAGAACCAGATTCTTGGGTTTCTGTAGCTGAGCCTGTTGTTGGTGGATCGTGATGACTTCTTGGGGGAGACGAGAAGGGATTGGAGAGAGGAAGAAGAGAGAGAGTTTATGATCTGAGAAGGGACTGAGATGTAGGAAACTTTCTTCTTGTTGCTGCTGCTGTTATTGGTCTTGGGTAACGCCATGTTCAAAAGAAAGAAGATAGAGAGATCTCCTTGTGGTTTGGGTAATGGAGAAAAAGAGAGGTTTAAAGAAAGATAATTGTCAAAAGTCTCCGGCGATGGTGAGAAAATGGAAAAAAAAAAACGTGTGAGAGAGAAAAAGAAAGAGAGAGAGTTGGGCGGCGCGAAGTCTGATCAATGTCTGTAACGCGTTCTTTTAAAGGAAGGAAGGAAGAAGAGACCACATGGAAGTTTTTTTTTTTAAATTTAATTTGTTAAACTGTAATGTAGTTAATTTAAAGTTAATCTCTTGTTTTTTGACTTCAAACTTCTTTCTTTAGCTTAAGTGACTACAAGTGGTTTTACAAGATGTAACTTAAAGGTGTGATTACGAGAATTTTAATGCGTTTTTATATATAGTTAATAATGTTATTGGGGAGTTTCTGGTGGGTCCTTTGAGGTATAGGTTCACATGAATACTGAGCTATTCTGGATATATTTTCATTTAGAACATTATACTATTTTTTTTAGAAAATATAAAATGTATAAAATAATAGTCGTGTGTTTTATACTATGTGTTTAAAAGAATTTTATAATCGTTTTTAATAATTTGGTAATCGTTTTTAAATTAAAAACGAAGATTATAAATTCCCAATACAATAAGTTTGAAATCTTTTTTTTTGCTAAAAAAGTTTGAAATCTTATTAAACTAGTTGTTTTGATTGAATAGTTATAATTAATCCTGTTTTATTTTAGTTGGTGTTTAAGTTTTTAAAAATGTGAAAATTTTTATACAATTTATCTTGATTATATATAAATCTTATTTCCATAATATAATTCAACTAATAAAATACATAATACATATTATGAACCAACAAAAATGCATAATAAATATGATGTAGTTTGTCCTAATTCGAAACAACATTATTTTTATCTAAAAACATTATTTTTATCTAAAATAACAAGAACGTTAGTGATTTTGCAACATTTTTTTTTAAGTATCAAATAAACTGAAATATCTAAATTACGATTTATGAAGCACATAGAAAAGGGGAACCCTAAAAACAGCTTTCATTCTGATGAATAATGAAAAGATTCTGAAAAAGACCTATTTAAATTTCACGAATAATAATTACAAAGAGAAATACAAAAATGATAAGGTATATCCCTTTGCGTACACCAACAACGATGACAGTGTCTTGTTGTGATACGGCCAGCTGTTTCCTTGCATCATTCGAATTTCGAAGAACAACAAAAATTAATAAAGTTCACACACGACAGCCTGTGAATACACTTCTCCTAATAAGCCTATACCTAAACAATCATTATTAAAAAGATTTTGCTTATTTTTCTCTATAACGAAAAAAAAAAAACCATTTCTTTTGGCTCTTCGAATATGCCCTAGCAAAAATGATTGCTAATAATATAAAATGATCAAAGTTTAGCAAGCAGTTCGTTTTATTATGAGAATTTTATAGCTTTTAACTTCAGAATAAAGATTGAAAATGGGACATGAAAATAAAAACAACAACATAAATAAGTTTATTATGAAATTAATAAGCCAACCACTATGTCACACTCACATGTTATTAAGGTAATTTTCTTAGAATTCATTTTATTTATTTTTTTGGAATTTTGTCTGTTGAATTACTTAGCAAGTTATATCCATTTTTCATCTAAATGGATGCCAGCTGGAACCACTTGACGTATTCGCGCCACGTCCGATATATTAGACGGCTTGCCACGTGTACGTCTGCACCACTGGCATGTATCGAGACCAGTGTTATTGAGATTAAAGTATAACTTTTCAGTCTAATATTCTTACGAACCATATAGAGATTGATGCAAATTCTTATAATATTCGATTATGACGATACCGTATACGAGGACCGGTCCTGAGCGATGCGTAATGAAACATTTACAATAAATCCCCAAAATTTTTGAAGAAAATTATATAGATATAAGCCTTCAAATTTTTTTTAAAAAAACCCCCAATTTTTTTTCACATTGACACTGCAACAGGCCCCCAAAATCTCATGACCGGTCTTGCGTATATGCTAATACTAAAAATACTGAAATTTACAAATCAATATATGAGATCATCTTGTACAAAGTGACCGAGTATTTTCTCCGTTGAATTTGCGAAACAACAAGTGATGATTAACTACCACACGGGTATATGATATATACTCTGAATTTAAACAACGACTAAACGTGGTTGTTGCGTTTGTACCGATTGTTATGATTCTTTACACCACTATGCGTAAAGTAAGAAAGTTTTGAGAAGAGGAAAACGAGTCAATAGTTTAAAAAATATATTCTAGGTTAGCAACTTGTGAAGATCATATATGATGTAGAAGTTTGTAAAGTTCAGAGATACAATGCTATTTTATATATTTCTTGTGAACTTTATTATTCTGGTTTGGTTATTGAAAACGAAAATATTGGGTATATATTATTGTTTGGCCTGGCTAGATATGTCTGTCCTCAGTCTCTGATTATCCATTTATTTAAGTATATTTTCACATCCACTTGAGTTAGTTAAGCATATAGAAGCCATATATAGTTTGAGACGTTGACCAAGCTAATAATGAGCTAATGCAGATTATTTAAGTATTACCTCAAATGATTTTCATTTTCATAAACAATAATGAAACAGTTAAATGCTTGTCAATTATATTAGTTTAGTGGATGGAGCCATGGAGAGGTATGAAACAAATTGCTGTATTTGGTGGTAGTTTAGTTTCAAGTAGAATACAACAGGTAACGAACATATGTCATTCCTTTAAGAAAAAAATTGCATACAGTAATCTGAATATAAAAATATCAGTATTCAAGCAAACATAGTTAAAACATTACCTTTCATAGGTTTACGAAAAAACATTACCTTTCATAGGTTTACGAAATATGTATAGTTAATAAGTAAACAAGGAGAATTTTAATCTTAATCTAAATGAAGACATGAAGAATCTTGGAGATTCTATCTAGTCGAGTTTTAAGATATAGGAGTTCAAACTTCCTGTATATATAAACATCAAGTTTAATAATAGATCGCTTAACTGATGTTTTTTTGTTTACGTTGTGATCAGAGAGAGGTAGACGACTTATGAGTTCGTGCTTCTTCGTCCTTGTCCAATGAAATTATTAGAAGTTAATAAGAAAAATTTAAATTAAATGCATTTAAAGAATAGTACGTTAATCTTTGATATTCGTTGGAATTCTTGGGAACCTTATAATTATTGGAGTTTTAGAATGTCATCACGTTGCAACACACACCCCTTCCTTAACATACAACCAAAATGCGAATCTTACCGTAAGATTATAAAGCATACTAAATGATTAATATTATCTATTTAATCTCGATTTCATGTGCTACTATGCTATTATCCTATCAGATCTAGCCTCTCATGTTCCTCTCTTACCGTTATCGTATTTGTATGTGGATTTTCATTGCTAATCTGCAAAGTGATGATACTACTATGTTTATCAAAAATAATACACAATACTAAACAAAATGCAGAATGTATATTTTCAATTTAGCTTAAAATATGCAAGTAGAAGTTCATTAAGCAAATGAATAAATATTTAGCGATCTATCTGTTCATAAGTAGTTGATTTTTTTTTTCATTTGACAGTGAATAAACCAGCTATTAAGGCTTTAATTGGTGACCATCATTTAAGGAAAATATAGTGGTGAATTTTTCATTCCTCAAGTTTCATACCATTCATATTGGCTTTAATTGGTGACCATCATTTAGGGAAAATATAGTGGTGAATTTTTCATTCCTCAAGTTTCATACCATTCATGTTGATTTTTTTGTCAAATTATAGATTCATTGGATCCACTCTATTCCTCTCATTTCCTTATGGCTGAAAAAAATTATGAAGAAAAAATTCCTTCTCAAATTTCTATGAGGAATGAAATGAACACAATATTAATACAATTCTGCTTCTTTATTTCCTCGGCTGAATATCTGCTCATTTTTTCATTCATTTTTCCATTCATTTCAACAGTTACCAATTGAAGCCGTTGATTTTTTGTCAAATTATAGATTCATTGGACCCACTCTATTCTTCTCATTTCCTTATGACTGAAAAAAATTATGAAGAAAAAATTCCTTCTCAAATTTCTATGAGGAATGAAATGAACACAATATTAATACATTTCTGCTTCTTCATTTCCTCGACTGAATATCTGTTCATTTTTTCATTCATTTTTCCATTCATTTCAACAGTTACCAATTGAAACCTAAAAGAAAACACAATTTTCTTTAAATGAAATTATGTTACGTACAAAATTTAAAATACATCACAAAAATATGTGTTGACCATATGAAACTATGTTTTAAAATGTAAATTTTCATGAATTGTAGTTAGTTGTTAAATATATGTTTATAATCAGAATTATATTACATTCCAGTATAATGAAAATTATAAAGGGTAATAATATTGCATTATATTCCAGTACTATGCAAATTATACAATTGTAGAAATATTTTCACAAGTTTTTAATATGCAGGATTTCAATTTTAACGTGCTAAATTTTATTTGCTGCCATTATGTAATTACATATTACTTAAATTGTTGCATACATAAATTATATTTCCTGAGATTCTACTATTCTTGAATTTCATATAATTTATTTTTTGGAAAATTTATGAATGTATTCTTTAGTAAAGAAGTAGTTCAATAATCCTCCTTTGCCGGCGATGAAGTTGGACTTACGTGTAACAATATAGACGAAAATTAGCAAGCCTTTTTCAAAAAAAAAAAAGGGAAAATAATATGCCTCGTTATATAAAGTTCATTTGGAATGTAACCATAAGGTGTAATTAATGCGCATTAGTTCCATATCACCTCCTGCTTAACTAGTCAATTGTACATGTACGGTAGACATGGTATACATACGTGTGTACACATACGCATATGACCAAAAAAGATTACAATCCAAATTGTTCGGCGTTATCTTTTATAAATGAAGAGTGTTGAACGACGCAAAAAACAACATTTTTAATATTTGTGAATATCAAACATACATTGCATTAAGCCCAGAAAAGGCGAACCAAAGATTAGATAGCCACAATCAGTGTCCTTGATTCTATTTCACTTATATTTTTTTTTGTAACACTTCACTTATATATAGATATGTATTTTTGAACAGTGTTCTAGATATAATTTTAATAAACATAATTGTGCCAAATAAGTGTATGATTTTTTTTTTTATGTTATAAAGATCACTGACCGCGATCACCAACGAAAACATAAACATATATTGGAAACTTTAAAATTAGTTGAACTAGTCGAATTGCATGGGTACTAAACTTCATTTTTTCCCCAAAAAACTTGCTAGGATTTTTGTATTAGACTACAAATAAAATTCATCTAACTCGTGCTCCATACCATTTCGGACTCCTATGATCACTAGCGAAGCTAGTAGATGTCACTGTCCCAACAACAAAATGGTATACCGGTTACAGAAAATTCCTAAGGTTTTAATTGGTTGCCTAGAGAGAACTGATGACTCGAAACCATAATTATTCAGCAATAAGGACGAAGCTATCTTAATCATACTATTTCTTTCATTTCTATAATCGTCATTTGTAACAACTTAAGTTAGCTTAACAACTCCTATAATCCATAATTATATATTTATTGTTCTTGGTTTGGTGAGGTGTAGTTTTGCAAATGATTTAAATTTCACAATAGGCCATTTGGTATTTTTTAATAGTTAAAGGCCATTTAATTAGTCATCTAATCCGCATATATATATATATATATATATATATTATTTTTTGTTTTTTAGCAGCAATTATATATATTTGTTATATATAGAAAAGGAAGTATTTTGGAATAATCGGGGTGCGATCATACCAGCACTAATGCATCGGATCCCATCAGAACTCCGCAGTTAAACATGCTTGAGCGAAAATAGTACTAGGATGAGTGACCTCCCGGGAAGTCCTCGTGTTGCATCCCATTTTATTTTTGTTACCCAAAAAAAAAGGAATAATCGTTTACTTTAGGGTGGAAAATAAATCTAAGATTATACAATGTGTGAAAGTTGCTTAGAAAATATGCAATTGTTCAGCAGTTGGTACATCAACTTATAGTTAGGGATTATTGATTTGTAAATAATTAATTGGTTTATTCTAAAATTAAGTGTACTTAGGATTATTATTATTTTCTATTGGCCTGATGCGTTGAGGCATTTACGACGGGACATGTCATGACACTAGAAGTTGAACCACCATTAAGACTTCATTTCCAGGGCTAAACCTCTAATTAAGACTTCTTATTTTAATTTATTCTGTCCCAACTAAAGACTTTCTTATTATAATATACTATCAATCTTCTATTTTTAATTAAATCATAAAGAAAGGATGGTGGTTTCATAAGTTGTTTCTTATCCAATTCGCTAAGTTCTACTTACTGCAACAAATAGAACTGAAATACCAATATATTACGTATCTCGAAAGATATTGAGGGTTTCACGTAGAATTGCGTCACTGTTTTATTAAGACTTTGTTGATTATGTTATTGACTAATACAAAATACAAGCATGGCTTCAGTTTATGATATATTTATGTATAAGTATACTGAAGATATATATTAAAGATGTTGATGTGAATCAGACCCCGCTCAAATAACTGATGGGTCTTGTGCTTAGATTATTTTTTATCTCCAAAATGGAGTTATATTACTGGAAATTCGAGATTAAGACTTTTTTAACACAATTAGAGATTAAGACTAAAATCTGTAACCGGTGAATAAAAAGAGGAATAGAATGCAGTAGAAAAAATAGAATAGATCAATTCCATATATTCTTTGTTATTGAATGTTTTTTTATATCTTGTTTAATGTTTTTTGGAATTGATAGAATGATCATTCCATTTCATTCACGTTCCATGGTAAAATAGTTTATGGAAATAATGGAATTAATCATTTCATTCCAAAAATAGGTAATCCAGTTCAACTTATTTGTTTCTAATAAAATATGACCTTAATTTTGTAAAATTAAATCATCAAAACTGAATTATTTTACACTATGAATACATGCTTTAAGACCATCTCTAATGATCAAGACCTTAATTTGTAAAATTAAATCATCAAAACTGAATTATTTTGCACTATGAATATATGCTTTAATTCTAATCATTCCATTCCAAAAATAGGTAATCTAGTTCAGCCTATTTGTTTCTAATAAGATATGACTTTAATTTTGTAAAATTAAATCATCAAAACTGAATTATTTTGCACTATAAATACATGCTTTAAGACTATTTCTAATGGTTCATCCTATTTTTCTAAAATAGAACGATGAACAGAAAAAATAACTTACTCTATATATAGAGTTAATCCATTTTTTTACTCTATCAAAGAGTGAAAAATAAAATACTATTGTAACATTTTCACATTAAACTCTATTTTAGAGTGGAAAATAAAGTGAAATTGAAAATGACCTAAACCGGCACTTGTGTGAATACATGTCCAAAACCCAATATTATCATGGGAAAATCATGATTTTGCCTTACATTACAAAACAATAAAATACAATGATGATGCAGTAATAATGAGTTTAAATTTTAAATCTTCGTATATATAATAGCATTATTGGCTTCAAGTATTGCAATCATAGCTGAGAATGGAGAAATGGAGATGTTTGTTTGCGTATGAAACACTAATGCAGTTACGTGTTTACTTTTTCCAGTGGGAATGTGCGACGTGGTGTGTTTAGATTCGTAGAGTTTTTGGAGATGACAAAAACACATGCTTAAGTCGGAGGTTCTTGGACGTGACGACTGAACAGTTAAATTAAAAAAAAATATAGTATATAAGTTTGACAAGCTACAAAAAGGTGCAAAGGTGCTTTTGAACTTGAAAACCAAGTAAACACGATCACTAGCTAAATTTTTTTTCCCGTCTGATAATATATTAATTTGAAGGAGGAATACAAGGTTTGATACATAAGCTGATTCATAGCAACAAGAGCTCATGAATAGGCAACACGATCACTAGGTAACTAGAAAATGATTATTTTGGTTCGCGCACTTCGAATCACTACGGCAATGAAATAAATAAATACTACGATAAGGCTTTCCACTAACCCAAAATCCAAGTTTCAATTTGATCGGAAAAAATAAAGATATCATTATGAAAAAACGTTGATGGTCCAAGTTTCGATGGACTCTTATAAAGATGTGCAAACATAATGGGACCATCCTCATGTGAGTAAAACTGAGCATTCTCTTCTCTTATCACCATCGTTGGGAGATCACTCTCACATGCTTTTTATTGTATATTTTAAGATAACATTGACGAGAAGAAGATCATGGATTTAGCAAAACACTTAAGTAGTAGTTTACTGAGCTTATCATTCTATTAATTTACGTAGACTATAATATGTACATGATGGTAAGTGCGGATCTATGTGTTAAACATTATGGTTTTAAAATGTTTTCTTTTTTTCTTTTTGAGATTAGCAATTTAGCATCAATTTAACTTCTGACAGAAAATAAAAGCAGTAGATCCATCTTAGTGCAGTATAAAGTATAAACTAAGACCGAATCAGAGTTTAACCCACGATATTAAATCATGAAATGTACAGAAAAATTGAAAACAAAAACTATATTGAGAGTAGTTACTAAAAAGGTTGAGTAAAATCTAAATTAAGTAGGACTAACAAACAAAAACCTAACCATTCTTTTCGGGTTGAACAAGTCAAAGTATTGCGTAGATTATCTGTACCAAGATGATTATAGACTACATAACTAAAAGTTCATGTGGATAAGACGATTAAATCACGTTTGTATGATAATACTTGACACATGGATTGAGTAATAACTGACCGGTTGCCAATACGATCCCCACAAGGTGCCTTGTTAAGTGGGCAAAGGTAATTAATGTTAGGAACCAGTTTTATATAGCATGGACCAAACAGATAAAAGCTTGGGTCTTTTGGTCTCATTCAGAATAAGCCAATCATATGGAAACCAAAGACATTAACAGACGCCGATTGGCCAGACTTAGTGGCGTCACATCATCATCGATCCATTTCCAAATTTTCTTTCAGTTTTACCCCATGGGTTTTACCCTTACAATTAAGCTCCTTTACATAAATAATTCTTCTATTTTTTAATAAATGATGATTGAAGTTTCTACATACTGATTAAAAATTACTAAATTTTTCATTTTATCTCCTCTTTTATGAAATAACATTAATTATAGCTGATCCAAAAAAATAAAAATCATATTGTATAATAAAAATGGCCACAAATAATAAACAATATCGAATTTTTAAATAAAATTATCATTTACTTTGAAACAAAAGATCATTGTAAAATATTACTTACATTGAAACGGAAGTAGTGTGTGATAATAATTCAAAGTAGAGAAGTGAGAATTCATTAACAACATGAAAAAGAAAAAACAAAGGGTGTCCCAAAATTTTAATGGCTCACATGAAAGTCTCGCATATGGGTTCATATGGCCCATTTAAAGCCGACGACAATGTCTTTTCCATCATTATTACTAGACTAGGAATCTGGCTATGTCGATAATTTTAGAGATTATTTATCTTATCAGCCTAATTTATAGGGGGCATTAATACGGGTTCCTTTTGTTGTTAAGTTTTAAGTTTAGTTTTGTTATTATTTGTATACTAGGTGTTTGCCCGCATTTGCGAGCTTAATAATTTTCCAACAAAATATAAATAGATATATTATCAATTCAAAACCATTATAATAAATTAAATATGCTTTTGAAATATTTATTAATTAATTAAATATCAGAATTTTAATATATTTTGTAAAGTTTAAATTAATAAAACATCTTTTATTACATAAATAAACTTTAAAATTCATATATTCATAAAATGTATACATGAATTTATTTATTTTAAACTATTATGATGTAAAATATTTTTTAGATAACATAATATAGAATCTTTTTAGATAATGATGATTATCAAACTAATGAATTTTTTAAAAAAATTTAAGGGTAATTATCTACTAAAAATCCAATATAATTATTTATTAATAATGTTAATAAATATTTTAAATGCTCTAATTTTTAACATAGAGCGAAATGCCACTTTGAAAATAATACTATAAATATTTTTGAATTTTGTACCAATTCTTTTAGAAATTAATTTTGATTGTCCTAATAAATTTATTTTGAAATATAGATGATTCATTCTAATTATGTGATATATATATATATATATATATATATATATATAATTGAATTGGTTTAAGTTTACTAAACCAAATATAAAATAAATACATATATAATATTTTAATATTACTTAAGTAAATTTGATATTATCATTAAATTAATTATTTTGAGATAATAATAAATTACCATACAAAATACTAAAATTATTTAAAAATAATAATGACAAATTATCAACCAAATTACTAAAATTATTTATCAAAAATATGACAAATAAGTAAAATTAGCTAAAATTATGGAGAGCATGACACATAAACAAATTTATTTATTTTTGAGATAATAATAAATTATCAGATAAATCACTAAAATTAATTAAAGATGATAATGACAAATTATCAACTAAAATACTAAAATTATTTATAGTAAATATGACAAATAAGCAAAATTAGCTAAAATTATGGAGAACATGACACATAAGCAAATTTACTTCTCAAATAATAGTATAGATTCCCAAGGAAATTTTGATAACGAGAGGCAAAAAAATCCAAATCAAAATATTAGCATTTTGAAAATTTGGATTAGTGATTTGCGCTGGAACTTGTCACCAAACCATATATTACAAAAGAACTTGAGTATAATATATGTTTATTTATATCTTATATGCATTATAAGCAAGAATATGAACAAATGTCTATGATTTCTTAGTAACTAAACTTCTTCATTAAAAGTTCAAAACCCGGAAGAAGATAAGAAGAAGAGTGAGAAAGAAAGAAGGGAACAAGAAGCATGGAGGTTTAGCAGAGCGGGAACAAACACTAGAATTATGGCATGTGACCTTTGTCTTCTCTTTACTTCCCATGTGCTTTCTTTATTGCATTGTATACCAGTTCCCCTCTTATCTTGCTACAGAGTTTATAATTATTGCAAGCGCTGCTGATAATCCTGATCTAGATCAAGTTAATTTAAAGCTAACGACCGTTGTGAACGGTCAAAGTATCCAGATGTTAATTCCCCCACCCCCTCCTTTTTTTTTTCTTTTTGGTTGAACCCCCCCCCCCCCCCCCACCCAAACAATATCTTATTCTCATATATATTTATCTGAAATTGAACGATCAATGTTCTGACAAATTCTAGGCGCTCTGCGAGCTACATTAATTTTTTTTTTTTTTTTTTTAAAGTACCATTTATTATTTACTGTTGCCCTCCAAAGGAGACATTATTTCTAAATACAACGAAGTAAAACCATGCGCTAACGACAAAATACAGCAAGCTAAAAAATCTAGAAAGCCATATGAGAGAAGTGATTCCAGGGTGATAGGTCGGAGTCAAGTATCGAACAAACGAAACCAATGCTGCAAATAGGATTCTGAAGACGTGGGACGTGATTGCACACGAAGATAGCCTAGAAGCGAAGCAGAGCGATCGAGACCAAATAATCTAGCTTTCACAAGAGTTTTGATTTCTTGAATGAGAAGTTGGTAAGGCTTACATGCCGTAGTATGCAAGCGCGAGTTCCTCTCCTTCCACAAGACATATGCTATGGCCTGAACCAACAGCAAATAAATGGTTTTAACTTTCGCTGGTTGCAGTGTTGATGAGTGCCACGTGAGAGTTGCCTCAAAATCTACTGGTGGAGAAAGATGAGCCCGACCAAAGAAATAAGAGCAGATCTCTTGAGAATAAGTACATCTGAAAAAGATATGATCTCTATTCTCGTCAGCTGCTGCACAAAGCATACAAGTGGAAGGAACCTGTAAACCCCACTGCTGCAATCTATCACGGGTAGGTAGCCTATTAAGAATAGCAACCCAGGCTAGAAAAGCATGCTTGGGAATGTGAGATGTGAACCAGACAGACTTGAACCAAGGTACAGGCGGCGGAGCAGGATAAAGAGTCTGCCAGGTTCTGGAGGCGTTAAACTGACCAGGTTCTGAATCAGGAGTGTTCCGCCAAAGAAACACATCGCCTGTTTCTGTGGATAAAACAGGAGGAGTTTCTGGCATACAGACTTTAATAAGGTTAATGATCCGATGACGATCTCTAGGAAGCATCCAAGAGCCAGCAACTATTGCATTTGAAACCGAAGCAAGGTTACTGATTCCAAGAACACGAGGACCATTTGGACCTGAAATGGTGATCAGCGGTCCTAGGCCTGTCCAGTTGTCTTGCCAGAAAAGAGCCCTAGTACCAGAATTAACCTGACAAAACAGAAAGGGACGAGCTGTTTGTCGAAGGTGCATGAGCCGTCTCCATAACCAGGACCCTGAGTTGTCAAAGTCTGCTGTCCAAAAATTTCTTCCGGCTAGAATGTGCTCCTCTATCCAAGCCACCCAAAGAGAGCCTGTAGCAGCAAACAATAGCCAGATCAGCTTCAACCCGAAGACCGTATTGGATTCTTCCAGTCTACGCAAACCAAGACCACCCGCAGATTTCGGGGTGCAAACGGATTCCCAAAAGACCTTAGCTCCTCGTGCTGAATCTGGACCTCCACTCCAAAGGAAAGCGTTACATAACCTCTCGACAGCATCAATACATCCTTGTGGGAGCGTAAATACTGATGCCCAGAAGTTAAACATCCCATACAACACTGATTTGATCAATGTAAGTCTGCCAGCAAAGGATAAGTTCCGGACTGTCCATGACGAGATTTTCTTCCTCATTCTGTCTATAAGTGGCTGAAAATCCTGAGGTCTTAACCTGTGCGGCAGAAGAGGCACGCCAAGATATCGGACAGGAAGCGACCCCGGAGAAAACCCAAATCTGTCTGCTGCTGCTTTGGTTGCAGACACGTTATGACCATCGAGGAAAAGACCAGTTTTTGACAGATTAAGTCCAAGACCAGAGCCCAAGTAGAAATCACTCAGAACTTGAATGATTCCCGCTATTGATTCTTCCGTTCCATCAAAGAAAATTAGCATGTCATCCGCAAAGGAAATGTGAGTAATCAGAGGATAACGACACTTAGGATGAGGGTGAAAGAATCTACTTCGCACTGCTGTATCCAGATTCTTAGACAGGATGTCCATGTCCAGATTCTTAGACAGGCGAGCTACATTAATGACTTCTCTTTACCTGCTATACACGAGGGAATTGACTTAGAATTAGAATTTAACAGGTATCTTCGTAATGAGCTTCAAGGCTTAATCATATCATAGGGATATGCTTGCATGACTTGTGTCAAGGCCTAATTTTAGTTTACAAGCCAATGTTTTCTCATAAAACAGAGAAATGATCATGACTTGAGAGTATATTTCGCTATTTATTGATACAAATTAGGAAACCTTTTGGAATTTTATTTTCGAATCTTGAAAACATTTTATTTCAGGCAGGAGAAATTAATCACTTCACCTGCTATACAAAACTAAAAGGAAATCAACATTAACGTAGTATGCAAACGGTCATATCAACCTTATTACGTTACATTTGCTTAGCTTTAAAACTCCGACACCTTAACCTTTTTCACTTGTGATTTTTTAACCATGTCTTCGTCTCTTTTCTTCAAGAACTCCTTGAACCACATAGCCGACATTTTCGGATAACGCTTAAGCCCATTTTCGTAGTCCACGTAGAATAGTCCATACCGTATTTCATATCCGCAATTCCATTCACAATTATCCAGCAATGACCATGCAAAATATCCACCTACTTGGACTCCATCATCGCTACAAAAGTATTCCATTTTTTTATCAATCAAGATCCACGTATAAATCTTGCTAGGTTTAATAACTTTTTTGTTGTGTAAGGATTTTTTTTTTGAAAATAACTGAGCTTACTATATGGCCTTGTGAAGGCTGCTAATATGTTTCTTGTGATAATCAGTCCTCTTCATATCCATCAGCTCAGAGAGTCTTGGCTTCTTCTTTTCGTATGCATCACAGTGTCCTGCTCAAATAAAATTTGCAGTTATTTTAGTACTAATTACTGTGAAAAATATAGATATTACCATATTGATGATCAAGTTGAAGCGTATCGAGAGAGTTATATATTTTACCATTTTCGGTGATTATAAATTTAGGGTTTCCGTATTTATTCTTGGCGTAATTCAGAATTTTTCGTAATCCTTGTGGGTATATCAAGTTCCACTCCACCCCACCCTGAAAAGGCAAAAATACTTAAAATTAATTAGTATGTAAAAAGAGTATACAAGTTATAGAAATTTGAAGTTTTTTTTTTTGAACACTGAATATTATAAAGCCATCCAACTATAAATTAGAAATTTGAAGTTATTATTTAAAAACCAACCTGTGCACCGATGGCCTTGCCCGCCTTATTTTGTTCTGTTTCAAAATATAACAAAAAAGAAAGTGTGCGAGTCAAAATAAACGAATCAAATCATAAGAGGAAAATTCTCAAGAATATAAAATTAACATATAAATAACTTCACTAGTATTAGTCAAAAAAAAAAAAATCTTCACTAGTCCTCTTAAATTGACTACGTACTTTTCCATTCAACATGCTGGTCTGATCTCCAAAACGGCTTGTCGGGATCCACGTCAATAACGTTTTTAGCAAAAACAGAGCTGTAATAGTTAATTCCAATAAAGTCAAAAGATCCTTTTAACTTTCTTGATTGGCTTTCGGTGAAAGACGGTAATCTAGTTCCTACTATTTTCTTCATCACTTCAGGATAATCTCCATACACCGTTGGGTTCATGTGCCTAAAATTATCGGTAGACAAAGTATTGATAATCCACGTATAAATGTAAGAAAGAAACTCATTGAAACATTTCGATAATGATAATGATAAAAAGTATTACTCTAACGTAGTAACGTACCATCCAAACATAAACTCCATAGCTCGCTCGGCTGCTTCATTATCTTCGAGACAAGCTAAATCAAATGGCTCGTACCACAGAGGACAATGCGCCATGCCGATGTTACCATCTTTACACTGAACATGAAGATGCCTTTATTAATTATAATGATATGTTAACATATAACAAAGTACTATATTGCTGCGTTCCAAAAGAAGAAGAAATAAAGGACTAACTAATCGACACTACATATTATATGTTAATCATATAACTTTTTGACCGTGTGAGTTAATTCTTTGGTCCATCTTTTCGACACAAAGCAAGATTAGTAGTTCATACATTACTGCAGCTCCTGAAGGCTTCAACCGCTTCGGCATGAGCGAGAAGAAGATTGTGACTAACGATATAAGCCTCGTGACCAGATTTTCCGGCTGTGGCTGCATCGTTCATGTATTTTGAGGCACGTCCTGGAGCTTTTCTTCCTGCATCATAGCCACCTACGCTATAGACCCATGGTTCGTTTATTGTCAACCATAGCTTCACTCGGTCTCCAAATTCTTCAAAGCATATGCTAGCAAAATCTCGGAAATCCACTCTGCATAATACAAAAATCCACATACATAAAATAACTTAAGCCTTAAAGCAATGTAATCGAGATGTTTGGAGTTTACTTACACAATGTTTTCGCTTAGAAAACCTCCATATTCTTCTTCTAGAGCTTGAGGAGTATCCCAATGAAATAAAGTTGCGAGAGGTGTAATTCCTATTGATGTTTAAAGATGTCATAAGAACTGGATAAATTGATTTATAATTTTACCAATAGTATTCGAGTGAACCACATCATATATCTACCATTGGCTAATAACTCGTCAATGAGCTCATTGTAGAATTTAATTCCTTCCTTGTTCACTCCCTTGCTTACTTTGCCATCTTGTAATTTAGAATATGATCAGAATTTAATGAAGAGATTGGAAGATTTTTTGTTTTTGTTTATGTTTGTAGCTTACGAGGTAATATCCGGACCCATGAGATGGAGAATCTGAAAGCATCCATGTTTATATCCTTCATCCTTTGAATATCCTCCTGTCACATATGTATAATTCGTTTTTTTCTTAATTAGATGATGATAGACCTAAACACATCAAATTGATGAATACCGAACTATCTTATGTACCCACCTTGTAACGATGATAGAAATCGACCGTCTCGTCCGCGTTAGAGAGGCAATTTCTTTCTGAAAAAGTATTTAAACTTTATTTTTGCAAATATGATTATTTTATTACATATTGTTTAAGATTGACGCAACAATCTCAGTAAAAGGGACGTGGATGATACCTGGGTACTTGCGAGCAAAAGTATCCCACATACTTTCTCCTCGGGAACCCTCTTTCACGGCTCCTTCATACTATATCAAAATATAAATAAAAACTTGGAAACTGAGTCGATCGTTTTGGTCCTGTGAACCGTAGGCGTACCCATTCAACGGTCTCCAAAAATCTAAGGTTTGAATATTGCATTCGTGTAACGTTTGTATGTGTACTACTTACTTGGTAAGCAGATGAAGCAGTTCCAAACAAGAAACCTTCAGGGAAATCAGCTCGTCCGAATGATTTCTTTTTGTCACAGATCTTCCTTCCCCTGCTAACAATTTGTATTAAACATTGTTAAAATTTACTCCCTCTGTTTTTTAAAGATAGATGTTTTAGAAAAATAAATTGTTTCACAAAGATGTATTTTTTATGTTTCCTATACAAAAATTGCAAATTTCAATAAAATTGATTGAATTTATTGAAAGACTATTGGTTAAAATGCATTGGAATTTGATAATTTCTAAAAATGATGTATAACTAATATGTTTTCTTAATATGTGTGAAAACACCAAAACATACATCTTTAAAAAAACAGAGGGAGTATAAAATTTGCATGCATGTTATACGTTACAGAACAAGGACATATATATATATTATAATCTAAACAAATTTTAATACTATAGGTCCTCTCTCACATAATCCACTTACTGTTTCATTGCTTACAACAGAAGATTTCACTCGAGAGATAATGATTTCACCTAATGCCTTTTTGATGTGGAGAAGCTGGCCCTTTAAACTGCACAGATACGTGTATATGTTATATATAATACGTTGTGACAGCTAATTTACTAATGTTGGCTTGGTATGTAATGTCCTGTTCAGCTTATGAACATGGATTTAAGACATGTTGAAGCAAGATATAGATACCAAATTTGAAGATTTTTGTCGTTGGAATAAATGATGTGATCCGGGCAGCTATTTATAGACATCGGAGGTAAAGAAAAAAATTGGAAGAAAATATGTTTATTGTGCAAATGTGCAATGTTTTTTGTTTCCAACGTCAGCGTTTACTATTATGTCACGGTTTTCTGACGTTGTTGTTTAAGAAGGTTCAAACTTCTTCTTTTTTTATGGTTTGGGTTATCTGGTGGAACGAGACCCAACCAATTATTTTTTTTGGATCAGATAATAAATCCGGTTGTTTACAAGAAAAATTAGAGTTCTACTCATGTCAGTATGTCACTTCTCGCTTGGACACAAGAAAGTTCGTACTTAATTACTATATAGTAATGACATCACTGATGTCCTACACTCCTAGTCCTTTTTAATACTCTCGGCTTAAGGAAGTATTATGTTTTTCAAAACACATGCTCTGAATTGTCTTGTACTACTTTCGTTTTCAAGAACATTCGGGTAACTACATCATAACTAGAAGATAATTTGGTTTAAAGTTAAACCAATTAAAATATTTATTTTATTATTTACGATGAAAATAATTTTTTTAACAGTATTGAATCCTATGTGAACAAAAAAAAAACAGTACTGAATCATATTTTTAATATAAATGATTATACATGTAAATTTCATGATGGGTAGTTTTATTTCTTAATATATTTACAATAACTTATAACTAAATACATTAAACCTTAGATACAGGAAAACTTCAGTATATTAATAGCATCATGACCATAATAACATTTTACTAACTAAAAATATTTATTTAATCAAATTAACTGGATAAGAAATATAACTTAGAAACATTTATTAGTTTATTAAATTATTAATTCATAAAATGTTAATTTATAAAATTTACACTTTAGATTACTAGAAAAGACTTGATATCGATGCACAATACACTTTTAATTTTGGCTATAGTTTCCCATATTCGAGCTGCTTGTTTAAAAGCCAAAATTAGTATTATTTCATCTTAGATTGAATACTTCAATTAATTTTTGAGAAAATTGGAAAATGAAATATTTTTAACTCAGATTTTCCCAGTAGAACTTATATATCGAAGATAGAACTATATATAATACTTAGTATTCAATTTATAGATTAGGTAGATGGCTAGAATGTGTACTCTATCCCATCCAATACATAAAATAAAATATTATTTTACTATTTAAAAAGAAATTAAACATATAAAGAGTCATACTTATGTTTTTAATGATTTTCATATTTTCATATTTTAAAATTTTAGTTATTATTTTCTTATTACAGAAGGATAAAACATGTCCAAATTAACTAAAATTATCAAAAGTCCTATTAAATCAAGTAAAAGTTGAAATATCTCTTTTTCTAGTTCTCCTTTCATTTTTTTCCGGTTACTTGAATCTAATAATTAATAATAGAAACTAAACCAAAGACTGAATCTAGCAGTAGACTTTTCACTCTGGCTATAGTCTTAATATTCGTTGACGCCGTCGTGTGATTAGTGGACCGAAACTATATAAATAATCCTACTATAGTAAAATGAGCCCTGAATTTATGAAACATTCTAGGTTAATAGATTCGTAAAATAGATTTAAGTCTTAATAGAATAACGTCGTTGATAAATAATCTTTAACGCCGTCTCACTTAAATATAAAAATACATTGAAAACTTATTTTATTTTATGTTATCTTATCTTCAAACTGCTAGAACTTGAATACAAGCTAGCAACTGGCATGACCAACAGCTGTGAAAATGAAATACTTATTTACAAATTAATACGTATATATGTCTATCCAAGTATTCACGCTTTTCGAGTTCGAATATGAATTTTCTAGGAGGCTATTTTTCTAAGTTTCTTTTTTGCGCTTGCTTAACTTGAATGAGCATGTTACACACATAGAGGTTCTAATGTCTATAGTCAAAATACATCTGCTCCGATGTCAGTCAAATGACATTTTTAAAATATAACTAAAACTTTGATCCGTCATAACTCATAACCAATCATTTATAAATATATGACTTCGATATTATCAAAAATATTTTAAATATATAATTTAATTTTAATGTTATGTAACTCTATAACTATTTTAGTTAAATTTCTTATTCGAAAATATTAATATATAATAATTTATTTAAATATTTTACTTGATATTAATTATTATTACATAATAAAATATTTTCGAGTTAGATACAATAATTTCATGATATGAAACAATCAAATAGAAAATCTCTTTCAAAATACTTTTTAACTTCTACATTTGCACATAATACATTTTAAATTTTATTTATTTATACATAGAATTTTAGGATAATTATATTTTCGTATGGCATTTTATCATCTATCATTTTAATATATTGCAAAAAAATTCAAGTGAACAAATTGTTCAGTTTAGGTAATCGATCCTATTATTTTATTAGATTTTATACATTGAGTATCCATCATATTATTTAATATATTTATTGGTATATGATATTTTCAGATGCTATGATATTAAGTTTTTAATTTTTATTAATTTTATTTTCAAAATGTTATACTATTTCGATTTTGCTATCTTGTGTTGCATTTTTAAAAATATATGTTATCAATCAATGATTTTATCTTTTATAAATTTTATAATATTATCATTTGAATTTGAAATATTTATTTTTTAAATTGATTATTTGGTCAACAAAAATTTGGCAAAACAATTATTTTGAGCTTGTAAAACTACATGATATTTTTATACTAAATTAATGCATTATTTTATTTAACTTCTGAAATTTATGAAAAGTTTTTTTAATAAATCAAAATAATAAAATTAATTTATAATAATATTATAGTACCATTATGAAACTAATAAATGTATTAGTGTAAAAAAATATTTTTAAAATTGTAAGATTTAATTAGATTTTTTCTCAAAAATTATAAATAAAAGTATAATTTAAATTTATAGTTAAAATTGATTTGTTATTACTATCTTTATAATTATTAAGATTTTTTTAGAAATGCTATATATTTTTTTTAAAAAATCAAATAGATAAAATGAATCTAGTATGACATTTTTATGATAGACAAAATTGTACTTCTCTGCTGATACATAAAATATATCTTAAAAGAAATGGAACGTTTTTTTTTTGTGTTTTTGTACGCTGCCAGTTTCCACATATCGACTTGGACTGCCTAGTGCCTACCAGTAGAAAGCATTCAACGTGGAACGTGAATGTTGAATAAATATACATATACATTTTTATTTCCTTATTTAGCTTGACTAAAAGAAAGTATTCATATTACTGTTGATTTGGTTTGTCCCCGTATATTATTTATTTTTAAATATTCATGGAAATTTAGCGTTTCTCACATACAAATGTAAAATTTCATTTCCCCATACTGTGAACTCAACAGTGGCGGAGCCGGCCACAAAGCTTACTGGAGCCAACAAAACTGAAGCATAAGCTTAAGTTAATTTTGAGCAAAATTTACAGGGGTCATTGTACTAATTTTACAACATTTCATCAGTTTTTTAAACCAAAAATACAAGTAAATTTGTTTGTAATAAAAATTTATAGGGGTCAAGTGACCTCCTTCCCTAAAGCTACTTCCGCTACTGAAATTTAAACAACATCATTAATACAAATAGTGTTGGGTTTTCGGGTTGACTCGCCCTCGCGTCGACCCATCCCGCCTTACTGCGGAACAAATCTTTTTTTTTTAATTCAAAAATCCGATCCGCTTGGCTTGCAACTAGAAAAAATAAGATTCCGTCCGCTTAAATTAGCGGGTAATATTAAAAATAATATTTTTGAATATTTTGTTTTATTGTTTTTAAAATAATATAATAACATATTTTAATTATTTTTTAAATATTCATAAATTTTATCATTTTTATTAAAAAGTCATATTTTTATTAAAAAGTCATATTTAAAACAAAAAAAAGTTGTGAACTGACGAGTATTTGCGATTTAAATTTGATCAACCCGCACCGGCCCGCATAAAATATACTCGATCCGCATCCGTCCCAAATATTTTCCAAATCTGTTGACCTGCATCCGCTCTACAGCGGATCAAATAGAACGGGCCTGCGGATAAAGAATCAATTCCCAGGCTCAAACTACAAACCACTTCCTATAATTTTTTTTTTTGATTTTGAAGTTTCAATAGCAGCAATAAGAACTAGTTTGATAAGAACTAAGAACATTAAAATATCGAATTTGGATGGCAACAGAAATATTAATCCTACTTTTCATCACACCATGCTGCTTAGAAAAATATTTACTTTAGGTGGGCCTTTGAGCTTAAGAAAAATTTAGGCCTAATCTCCATATGGGCTCGAACTCTTTAATTATCTACAGACTTTAAATTTGGGTTTAACAGTGGTGTGCTCGCTGATCCTACATATAAATAATTTTACTCCAATTCCAACTATGGTTATAATTTATACAATAAAATCTAAAAACCTGTTCAACAAATTAATTTTATAAAAACAAATAAAACTACTGATAGAATGAGCTATTTTTCTCCATCTCTCTGCAGATCCAAAATGGAAAAGGAGCATTTTCTAGTAGAGATGATAAGAGGCCCATGAGTAGTTACTACTAGATAGTGAATTTTATGAATTGCTTAATGGGCTGATTTTGTAAGACCATTTTAAGAAAAGTATTTATTTAGAAAAATGATAAAATCCCTTATAGATCAAACAAGTTCATAATAACATTGAACAAGCACAAAGAATGTTTACAAATCATAGCATATTCTTCATCTTCAACAATTTGCAACCGTCTTTAGATTTTTCAACACTCAGTTTCAATTATTGGATCCCTTGAAGAACAGAGAAGTACCAACAGTTGCAGTGACCACGAACAAGCTCCCCAAAACCGCTGGTAGCGCACCACTGTCTTGAACAGAATGCAGTAGCTGTTTGCCATAGCTCTCCTTTTTCTCCTCCTTCTTAGACTCTGAAGAAGAAGAAGACTCGTCTTCTTGATTAAACTTCAAGAACTCTTTCAACCACAATGCCGACATTTTAGGGTATCGTCTAAGCCCATCTTTGTAATCAATGTAATACAAACCGTATCTCACACCATATCCACTGTTCCACTCGAAATTATCGAGCAATGACCATACGTAATAACCTTCCACTCTAACTCCATCTTCGCTGTTAATATCAATACAGTATAATTATCATTTTTTAATTATTAATTTATTTATTTTTCTTTATAAATGGTTATAATCATAAGTGTTGCTTACTGTATAGCTTGATGAATGGCGTGTATGTGTCCTTCTATGTACTCCAATCTCTCTGTGTCGATAGAAGGATTGTACATAAACAGACTCTGACTCTGCTCAGCTACTTCACCATAACCTGAGATTATCATAAACAAATATTGCATGAGAGATCTATATAGAAACAAAGAGACACATGAAAAAGATGCTTATACCATTCTCGGTAATGAGAATGCGAGGATTTTCATAGTTTTTCTTCATATACTTCAAAACGTTTCTGAGTCCTGTTGGATATGTAAAACTCCACTCTGATCCTCCTTGTTTCGCTATTTGTTTCCCATCTATGTTGGTTTCTGCATTATGTGTAAGTAGATGACATAAGTACCATCATCATCATTCATCATGAATCATAACCATTATCATCAAAAGACATACTCATCCAATCTACGCCTTGATCAGTTCTCCAAGTAGGTTGCGTAGGATCCACGTATTTGATACTCTTCACGAAAAGCGAGCTGTAATAGTTGATACCAACGTAATCACAAGAGCCTATGAGCTTCTTGGATTGTTCTGGTGTGAAACTTGGTAAACGATCTCCAACAGATTTCTTCATCGTGTCTGGATAGTCTCCATACACTGTTGGATGATGATGCCTGCAAGAAACACCGCGACAAGAAGACAAATTCAAGATCGGTTTAACACTAAAAAAAGACTAATTCATGTCTCGTTTTGAATTACTTACCAACCAATCATGAAGTCCATAGCTCGGTTACATCCTTCTACATCATCTGGATCGCTCGGATCATAAGGCTCATACCAGAGCGGGTTATGCGCAATTCCTATTTGTCCATTTTTAATCTGCATAGTTTTCAAATCAGATAACTGCAACAAACAAATACAAAACTGGAAAGTGACTTGTGATCTTACTATTTGTAGAAAGTATACTTACATGGTCACATTTTCTAAACACTTGCACTGCTTCTGCGTGCGCTAGAAGCAAGTTATGGCTCACGATGTACGCTTCGTATCCCGACATTCCAGCAACACTAGCTCCATTCACATACTTCGAGCATCGTCCTGGCGCTTTTCTCCCTGTGTCATAACCCGCAACACTGTACACCCATGGCTCATTCAGTGTGCACCACAGACTCACTCTATCCCCAAATCTCTCAAAGCAGAGACTTGCATAGTCTCTAAAGTCATCTCTGTATTGACATATAACCTAGCATGAGTCTCTAGAACAGATATATATATATATTTAAAATTCAAATATCTTACATAATCTGCTCGCTTAGAAAGCCACCATATTCATCTTCAAGATCCTGAGGAGTGTCCCAATGAAAGATGGTAACAAGAGGAGTGATTTCATTGGCTAGGAGTTCATCTATAACATCATTGTAAAACTTAATCCCTTCTTCACTAACTCCTCTCTCCCTTTTGCCATCTGTTTTTTGAATTTCACAGAATCAACTCGAGATATTTTTCGATATGGAACTGCTATGAATATTGACAAACATAAGGTTCCACAAACAGAAATATACTTACAAGGTAAAACTCTTGGCCAAGCAATGGAGAGCCTAAAAGAATCCATGTTTATATCTTTCATCCTCTTGATGTCTTCCTGTACAAGAAATGGATCACAGATCTTCAATATTGTGTACCTTACTACCTTGAGGAACAAGAAACCAGAAAAGGTTAAATGTAGAAAGTACCTTGTAACGATGGAAGAAATCAACGGCGACGTTTCCATGACTATGGTCACTGATCCTGTGAGGAAACCTGTTGGAGAAATGATCCCACATGCTTTCACCTCTCTCACCTTCTGTGACTGCTCCTTCATACTACACAAAAAAATACAAACTGAAGTAAGTAAATATTGTAATGTTTTTTTTTTTTGCTTTTTCAGTTTCTTGATTTTATTTACCTGGTAAGAAGAAGAGGCAGTTCCAAAGAGAAAGCCTTCTGGAAAGCTAGCTCTGCCTTTTGACATCGATGTAGGATATGTTCTTTGAAGACTACAGATTAATTTTCAAGACATTAAAAATTATATCATTAAATATGGATCTTGAAATGATTGAGATCATAGAAAGAAAAGAAACAGAGCACTTACTGTGTCATCTTTAGTGGGTTTAGTCTTTTTTGAAAATAGTGGGTTTAGTCTTGTATGAAACTAAAGTGTGGTTTTTGCTAAAGGATGATCTTGGAGAAGAAAGATAGAATGATAATAAGAGGTAGATCTTGAAATAATCTTCTCTGCTATAGATCTTGAGAAGCGCCTTCAAAGTGATATGATATATAAATGCGTGATTGAGATGCATAGAATGGAGAAGTCAAAGTGGGGTTATAATTTTTTTTTTTATGCAGCATTATTATTTTAAAAATCGAATTGATTGAATCCTATTGCAGACCGTTCCTTGTTTTGCCTATTAGAAAATATCAATAAGGTCGGTCAACTTCAATTTTCAGAATACTTGCAAATTTTTAATATATTTCTTTGAGAGAGAAAAAAATTGTCCTTTGCCGATATAGTTGATTAAGGACCGTATTATTTTATAATATGCTCTACTCCCGTTGCACGTAATTCGTCCCTAATCCATTTTTAAATTGAAAATCGAGTTCTTCAATGTTATAGATGGCTGCGTAAAACCCAAAAATTCCCAGTTTAAATTCTAATAATTAGCATGGTTTCGGTTAGGGATGTTCAGTCCGAAGAAATTTTAATCATCTTTATCTTTGATTAAGTTATTTTAGCGACCTGCTGCGTTCTTCCGAACGCATTAACAAGTTTTGAAGCACATGTTACGATAAAAGGCAGAAGGTTATAAGTTCAATTGGACCCACGCAACTACACGTAATCCATGGTAGAATGGATTCTTAACTTAAATTTCCACTTAAGTTAGGAAAAACGCAAATGCTTTTAAACCATGCATAATTTAAATTGTTTTTTTTTTAATTTCTCTTACCTACCTTTTGTGTTTTTTTTTGTAACTACCTTTAGAAACAATACCCTTTTTTCTTTGCATGTGCGTAATGAATTGATGCTCATGTTCATGTATGTCCTACTAGTTGATGGTCTCACTCAGTTTTTATATTATATTGTAAGCTCAAAATGCTCTCTCGTTTAGAGAACAAACACGAGAGAGAGATCGTTGGGACATAGGCGGAGAGGAGCATCGTCGTTGACTTTGAATCATTCACGAGAGACTAAGAAAAAGAGGGCATATTGGTAGTTTTCACAGTGGTGTGTGACCAGTCAACGGTGTATGTTCTTAGACTTTGTCGTTGATCTTTAATATTCATCCACTGGTAACTTGACAAATAGAAGCAGTCTTGATAGTAACGTCGCTCTAAACTGGTCAAGCTTGCCGGCGATTTTTCTAAGAAAAGGACAATTACGAAACAGCTCAATAATCGTGGGACGTGATTAGTTTCATCCCTCTTGTATAGTTGTATTGTCGTTGTATTCATAATGGCTGATCACTGGTACATAGAGTGGGGACTCCAACTCTAAATAAATTCATCTCCATGTCGTCGTCAACCGAAGACTCAAAAATCAAATATATAACCCGGTTAGATTTTTTTTTTTTTTTTTTTTTGCCATCTTAATTTTATTAAAGATTAAGGCCCAAAAAGACCTAACCCAAACATAGATACACAAAGCTCACGATCCACAAACTAGACCTGAGCCCACAAGCCCACACAAGCCAAAAAAGAAGACGGACACCTAACAAAACACGTGTTAAAACCTAAACCACCGAGGCACATGCGTCTGTAATCGCCGTATCAACACCGCCGGGAGAACAACGCCGCAAACAGATCGACATCTCACTGTCGGAATCGCACGTCGCTTTACCGGAATCACCGTATACCTGGAATCACCGGAGACACGAGCCTCCATCGACTTTAAAAGTCATCACGGGAACCACCACATCACTTGACCACCGGACACCGCCGGGACTTAATCACCACCACCGACTCCACCTCCAACAACTGTATTGGAGGAATAAAGGGTTCAGCAGCTTCAACTCAATCGCCTGAGCGTTGGGGAGCTTCAATCGAGTATAATCGATATCTCACCCAACCGCAGGCCACCAACCACGAATCGAGACCATAACACCGCTCGATCGCTCCCGGAGAAACCAAGATAGCCGGCGACCACCGCCAAAGAAGAACGGCACGGCCCCAGAGTCTGAAGCTAGTCATCCATCTAGTGTTAGATGCGATACTGGAGTTGGAAAAAGACATGCAGTGATAGTTTACTGATGCCGAGATAAACAAAACAAAGAAAAAGAAACTAAAACTAAACGACGGCGGTGGTAACCGGCGGCAAAGGCCACCGGCCACCGAACGAGCAAATCTTGTCGAAGCTTTTTCTAGAGAGATGATAGAGCGTTTTCTCTCTCTTTAGAAGAGTCCTATATAACCCGGTTAGATCAATGTCCCAATGAAGAATCTAATACATAAATTGTCAAAACTGAATCTCTACTTAAGGCAGTAAATTGTCATAGATGGAATATACACTAGAAATATTTTCTTAATTCTTCAAGATAACATCTTTACAGAAGAGTCTTACATCAACCGACCTACTAGTTCTGTGAGTTTCTTTATCAAAAATGTGATTGGTAATCTTGAAAATTATATAATAGATTCATATATGCGCAAGAAAATTTAGCGGCTTAAGTGTTAAGTCCACTAAACGAAACTAGGTCTAAACGAAACTAGGTTTGAGACTTATTATTCGGGATCCGGATTCGATTCGAAATCCCCTCCAGATTCATTCCGAAAATAAGATATCCAGAATATTCGGATCCGAATCCGGATAGTAAAATCAAAGATCTGTCAAAATAAAAATTCAGATCCATATATCTTAATCTTTAGGTCTGGATATCCGGATCCAGATCTATTATTTATAAAATATATTAAAAATCTTAATTTTATTAATAATTTTATTTGATATATTAATATTTATTCATAAAACTAATTTTATAATACTATATTTTATTTATTTTAAATATTATATTCATATTTATAAATCTTGTATAAATATTTAATTTATGTATTATTTTAGAATTTTATATTTTTAAAATTATTATTTTTACTTTATTAATTATTTTTACTAATCTAGATCCAAATATCCTCGGATAGTATGATATATAGTCGGATATCCGGATGTTTCGAATCTAAATATTAAATCCACGGATCAGATAAATCCAAATCTAAATTCAGATACCCCAAATTTTCCGGATATCGGAATCCATCCTAGCCTAAACCAAACTATGATCCTCTGTAGTAGTGTTTTTGGATATTTAAGATAATCTAGGAAATTACTGGTTTAATAGTGTTGCACGACTGGGCCAGGGCCTAAATAGGTTCAAAACATAAAAATGGGCTGTCCTGGATGGAATAAAGAAACCCACATTTGATTGAAGCTCACACTTGAGATAACATTTAATTAAGTCCATTACTATTATTATTATTATTATTATTATTTATTATTATTATTAACTAATTTTTATTACTATTATTATTTTATGGGTGAAGCCATGTAGATGACATGTACGCTATTTCCATTTAAAAATTTAGGTTCAGTTTATTTTATTTAACTTTATTTCTCACAGTTCTATTCTTTTAAAATATATATATATATATATATATATTTTGCTTGATTTATTTTTTCCTTTTCAATATTTGTCTGACCTAATATTCTTTTATGTTTTTTTATTTATTATTATGGAACATAGATTTCTTACACATCAGTTGTGCGACTTAACCAAGAAAAAAAATTATAGTTGCTTGCTTAAATTTCTGTTTGATTACTATTATTATATTAATTAGGTGTTTTATAATTACTTATTAATACATGTATGATTAATTAAAAAATTATAGTAATAATTTATTGTTTATGTTCTTATTTCAAAAAAATTTACGTATTATAAATATTTGAGAGTTTTTTGTAATTATATTTATTACTAATAACTAAATATTATAAATCAATCAATATTCTCTTTTAGTTATATAAAATTAAGAATTTTACTTGATTAACATTTAGTAATGTTTCTGTTTTTAACTTTGTTTTATTAAAACATATGTTCAGATAACAACATAATATATATAGTAATTATCTTTTTAGTTAAAATATTTTACCTAATCAAATAAATTTTCAATTCTTTTTTATTTGCAGATAACATTATAATATAGTAATTATCTTTTTAATTATTTTAATCACTTATCTAACTAAACAAAATTTAAATTCGTTTTATTTTATGGCAAATTTTTATGTATAATATTCATTAAGCACATAAACGAAATTAATCACTCTAACTTTTTAACGTGAGAGCTCGAACACGATAATCTAAATAATTATCTTGTAAAATATTATACTCCCTCATTTTTCTATATATGATGTTTTAAAGAATAATTTAGTTTCTATTTGTATGATTTTTTTAAATTTCCTATCATATTGGTTAACCGTATTCTAAAACACGGAAAAAAACATTGGCTTATCAAATTATATATCGAGTCTTAAAAAAAAATTCAACAAAAAAACAAAAACAAATCCGTAAAACTATCAAAATAACTAATTAAAAATATTAAAAATTAATGTGTAGTCTTTTGTCTTATTTATTTAGAACATCAATAATTAATTACTTTTAGTTATTCGTTCTGTTGTAGTTAAAGCTTTAATAAAAGTATTTTTTTTAATTTGTGTATTTATACTAAAATATCATACAAAAAGAAACAAAAGAAATATTTACTAAAATAACGACATATTATTTAACTATTAAGGTATTTCCAGTGAAAATTTCTCTTTGAATCTCTCATGAATAAAATATTTGTAAAAACATACTAAGAAAAGAGAGAGATGATTAAAGAGACATGGAAGGTATCTATCTTATTAAAGGTGAAGTACAAATTCGGTGCGTTTGGATACTTGGATAAGATTAATAAAAAAATTTGGTGTGTTTGGTTATAGCTATAAAAAATGGAGTGTTTGGAAACTTGAATAGTAGTATCTATTAATTGTGTTTCCATATTTCACTTAGTTTAACAATTTAATTAATTATATTACCTTAATAATAAATTACATCATTAATTATATTACCATAATAATAATAGTGCATATTTTTATTTATTAGTTAATCAATATTAACTTTGTGCCAATTATAAAATCAAAAATGCTAAATAATTAGGTTTTATATATGATTAAACATTTGGTTTATTTTATTTTACTAAAATATTTTTATTTTAGTTACAATCGGTGGAAAATTACGTACCCAAAAACATAGTTCAAAAATATGTTTTGTGAATAAAATAATAACTTAAATCAAAATACTTAAAATGTCCTACATTTATTGTCACTTAATTTTCCACTCCATATAATCATTTTACTTGATAAAAAAGCTCTTTCTATTTCACTTAATTTAGCAAAACACATAAAACAGTTTTTTATTAATTTATATAATCATTTAGACATGAACATTATCTGTCTATTTAGGTACATGTTGTTCTTTTCGGGTATCTTTTTTTTGGTAACCAAGTCCCGCTTGAATATTATAAACTTATGTGTGGATTTTGAGTTGGATCATTCTAGATCTGGATGAATTCGGTTCTGATGTATAGGAACCTAAAAATATCTAAATAACCAATGTATCTAAAACGGGTTCGGATATTTGTAATAAAAATAACCATATAACCTGATTCGGTCCAGATCTTTTGAGTATCGTTAGTTACCAGATCTTTTGAATATCGATGTATAAAAATATATTTCACGGGCCAATTTAACAAAATATTAATTGGTTCAGTTGAAATAAATATATTTTAAAAAATTATATGAACTGAAAAAATCACTATAAGAGTACTTACATTTGGATTCAAATCATTTTTTTAATAACAAACTACACAAATATGTTGATTTGTATACAAATTTAAATTACAATGTAAATATTTAATTGAACACAATTAATACAGAAATATGTCACATTGTTTAAACAAAATATCAAAGTAAACAGTTGCGTTCTAAAATCATTTATTTTAACAACAAGCCAAATAAATATGTTGATTGGAGAAGGAATAAAATAAAGCCAGATAAATACATAGTTTATCAGAGACACTCTATATGTCAAATTTATTATAAAGAAATTTTTACTTAGATAAATACATTCAATAATTACAAACAAATAATATATTTCATAAAAGTAAAAAATAATATCCGCGCTTCGATATGTTGATTGGAGAGAGAATAAAACAAAGTCAGAGAAACACATAGTTTACCAGAGACACTATGTGTGTCAAATTTATTATAAAGAAAATTTTACTAAAATAAATATGTTCAATAATTACAAACAAATAATATATTTCATAAAAGTAGAAAATAATACCCGCGCTTTCGAAGCGCGGGTCAAAATCTAGTGCTTCTTTATAAGAAGATGATGTTGACATTAAATCTACAGGTGTTTCCTTTCTGCTTGTTAAAGTTAATTTCCAATACGGAAACATAAATTAAATAATAAAATGTATTTTTTTTGTTAGAGAGACTCTAGTAGTTTTTGGTCGCTGCTGATGGCATTAGTTGACTAGATAAAGTAAAACTATATTAAAAAGATTAAACTATCACAACTGAAAAGACTAATTATGGAAATTAAAAAAAAATTATGGAAGTTAAACACCCTCCGGTATTTATGAGTTTTTCTTGGATTCATCTTAAGATAAATTTTTAGGTTCATCAACCAATCATATTGTTTCATTTATATATTTTTTTTAAAGAAAATAAAATATTTAACATTTAATTTTAAAAATAAAAAGATAAAATAAACAAAAATAGTAATAATTCGAAAAGAATGATTGTGTGAGTATATTCACACGTACATCCAATATTTACTGTTTCTAGAGCACTTCTGCAAAATTTACAAATTAACTTTGTAAAAGAATGATTGTGTACGCTGCAAACATGTATATCTAATTTCTATATATAATTTCCTATAGAACAAGGACTCTAGTTGTTTGTTTATCATGCTTTGATTCATTCTTCAAAGAAGTTAGACCATCTGCAACGCAGACCACCATTTCTTGATGCTACTGAACAGACCCAACGATGTTACTTTCTCCTTTCTCTCCAGGAACTTTTTGAACCACTTGGCTGAATCTTTAGCATATCGTTTTAGACCATCTGCATAATCAACGTAGTATAGACCAAATCGCATCGTGTATCCATGTTCCCATTCGAAGTTATCCAACAACGACCATGCGGAATAGCCTCTAACGTCACACCCATCCTCGCTGCAATACATTATTAATATTAGACAACTATCACTTAAGATTAGTTGTCACTATACTTATTCAACTTTTTATAGATACTGAAGTTTTCTTACGTGATGGCTTTATGTAGTTCTTGAAAATGTTTCTCGTGGTACTGTATTCTCTTCGTGTCCTTTAATAGTTGATCACGTGGAACTGTCCCAACATCGTAGTCATCATATCCTGTAATTTATTGAGTGGTTATTAAACTAATAAAATAAAGAAAAAAACGATTAGATAATAATTAGTGAAATAGCTGAAAGTAATTCTTAGAATGTTACCGTTTTCAGTTATGTAGATAGTTGGGTTGTTGTATTTATTTTTAATATGATTTAGAAGCTTTCGTAGGCCCTCGGGATATACATAGATAAATTTGAGTTCATCCTGAAATTGAAGAAATCAAAGAACAAATGTAAATTAGTCTTTGTTCTGAAATTTGTAATTGTACATATAAGCCAATATAATATTTTTGAGAGATGTTGTAATTCATACCGATTCTGAGGAAATGTAGTCGCCGTCACGATTTGTCACTAATAGAAACAAAGAGAAGAAAGAAATATTATCAGTTTTAGTAATTTTTTGGGTAATTACTATATACTATACATTTTTGTGTTAAAAAAAAAAAACTATATACTATACATCACCAGTTAGAAAACTGCTTAGCCTGCTTTTCTTTTATTTATTTTGAATATTTGAGGTTCTTACCTTTGTACTCCACGTGTTGATCGGTGGTGAAACGAAGTCGTGAAGGGTCTCTCTGAAGTTGGCGTGTGACATATCGAGCACTGTAGTAGTTTATTCCAATAAAATCAAACGAGTTTCTTATCATTTCAGTCTGTTTTCCGGTGAACGAAGGCAATCTTTTTCCAGCGTTTCTTTTAATTGCTTTTGGATAGTCCCCGAAGACTAGAGGATCAAGATGCCTGCATAAATAAAAAGAAACAAAGAAGCGGATTAATTCTTACACTAATTTATTAGAATTATTATCAATAAAACTTGTAAATGAGATATAACTTACCAACCAAGGTAGTAGTCAAGAGCTCGTTCAACTGCTTCTTTATCAGCATGGGAATTAACATCATAAGGTTCGACCCAAAATGGTGATAACACTATGCCTATTTTTCCATCTTGGGAGATCTGTTTTGCAAAATCAAATTTATTAGTATCACAAACAGATTTCAAAATTTTAACTATAGACATATTTTCCGCCCTTTAATATAGTCCAATAATATATATACCTTGTCACAATTTCTAAACTCTTCAACAGCTGCAGCATGAGCTAGAAGAAGATGATGAGAAACTATATAAGGTTCGGTGCTTGAATCACCAGCCACGCATAAGCTGTTTACCCATTTTGAGCATCGTCCCATTGCTTTGTTGCCCTTGTCATAACCCGCAACACTATAAATATAAGGCTCGTTGAATGTTATCCACATATCGACCTTGTCACCGAATTCTTGAAAGCAGACTTTTGCAAAGTTCCGGAAATCATCACTGTCGCAAACATCAACATAATTGAAAAAAAAATTATAAACCTTACGTGTTTGAGTTTATTATATATGGTAAGTAATGGAAGAATATTTTTTTATAAATCTTTTTACTCACATGATTCGAGGGCTTAAAAATCCACCGTACTCATCGTCCAAAGCTTGAGGGATATCCCAATGGTAGATGGTTACAAAAGGTTTTATGCCTGTGTGTATGTTTGAATATATATAATGATCAGAAATCATTGAAAATTTTGAACAGAAATAGCTAGTAATATATATACACACACTGGTTTGAGCATATGATTCTCACCGTTTTTGAGGATTTCATCAATGAGGTTTTTATAGAATTGAATTCCTTTGTTGTTTACCCCACCGCTTAGTTTCCCACCTGAATATTCAAAATTTGAAAGATCGACAAATGGTTAAGTATATACATCCATATAAGATTGAACCATGAAGTTATTATTTGTCAATAATTTCGAAATTTGAAGTAGTACTCACTTGGTAGTATTCTTGACCAAGAGATGGAAAATCTAAAAGTATCCATATTCATTTGCTTGATCAACTTGATGTCATCCTGCTCGTTTGTTACGTGAATTTAAGGTAAATATTAGCTAAACGCACAAAAGAAGACAAAATGTTGTTAAACTAAGGTTTGGATTAATTTCTGTATCCCATACACTTTTTTTTTCTTTTTTTTTAAGTCCCACCTACTTTTTTCAAGAATTTCTTTCCGTAAAAAACGTTTCAAATGATTTTGTAGTGGGCAATTATATTAAAATAAAATAAAAAGTATATTAAAATAATAGTTACTAAGTAAAAATAAAAAAACGTAAAACCATACCTTATATCGATGATAAAAATCAACGGCTATGTCTCCATTGTCCATATTTGTCCTTTCTGCAAGTTTAATTTACCGTGTCACGTACAATTTATAAAAGCAAAAATATTCCACAGTTTATAACCATGTTCGAAGATATATTTGTAATTAAAACTCCCAGGAAACCATAGAATGTTAATATTGATTGATATTTTGGTGAAAAAGTAAAGGAATTAGATTAAATGTAGACCTGGATATGCATGTGTGAAGTTGTCCCAAATGCTCTGCGTTCTCCCTCCTTCCGCGACTGCACCTTCATACTGCATCAATGAACGTTTTGTATAATTAAATATTAGTTTCACTAGCTAGTTTGTAAAATAGTTAGGCAGTAGATACAATACATATTGTTCTATGTAATAAAATTGTTTAAGCAAAGACATTAAAAGACCTAACCTGATAAGCTGAAGAACCAACGCCAAAACTAAAATTAGGAGGAAAACTATAACGGTCAAGTTGCTTGATCGAAAATCTAAGGGATCTTCCCTTTGAAACAGCACATGAGACTAGAAAGAGTGTGACTACAAGGGCAAGCTTAATTGCCATTTTCTTAGCCAAGTTAAGAATTCTGATGAATACTCAGAAAGTAATTAGGGCTTAACCGTAGTCTGAGAGTTGAAAAGCTCCCTAGAAGAGCTTATATATAGAGAGAGAGAGAGGAAGCTAGGGATAAAACGTGGCTATAAAGAGTGTGACGTTTAGACTACGTACTGAATTGAATAATCTTTACCGAGTGAACCAGATGGCTTTCATTGACTTATTGTTCGCCAAAATAGAAACGTTTGTTGTAGGTTTTCTGCACTGTTTGTAGATTCCATAATCTACCGGTGACTCGCAATTGGTGCGTTTTATTTTATTATTTTATTTTTTTAATACAAAAAGTAAAAAAAAAAGGTTGTTTTAAGAAACTCTTAATTAGATTTGTGGGATAAAGATGCCTTAACGATAAACCCCCAAACGTTAATGTGATTATACTTTTCTAATTTACATGTGATTAGTTTTGGGAGTTTGTTGAGCGCACAATGTATGAAGCTAGCAGGTAGAGAGTATACATTGCGCCAGTGTCGAGAACAAAAACTAAATATAGTAATAAGAAAAAAATTAATGCCCAAGATTATCTTCACACGTTTTTTATTCATAACAAGTTTATCGTCACATGTTTTTTCTTTGTAACAAATTTATCGTCACATGTTAATCTATTTTAGAATTGTCGTATTAAATGAATTGGTCAACCAGATAAATTATTTCAATTTAAACAAGTCAGAAAAAGTAAACGCGAAGAAGCAACGTGCATGGCTGCATGCCTTCGGAATTGTGAGATACTATCTATTTTATTAAAATAAAAATAAATTTTTATTTAAACGATAAGATTTTGGACTATCAAAATAGTTATAATTGCCAAAATAAAACTGATATCTTTAATAGCATAAGTTTAAAAATAGAAATAGTATAGCCAACCAGAAAATTTTAAGTTTTAAACTAATATTTGATTGTTTATATTGTTTTTGAACCATCCTAAATTTTCCAACTAAAATAAAATAATAATATTTAGATATCAAGTGTCAAATTTCCTTTATAGTTTCTTAAATTTTCGTAAATAAGAAATTTTTTTTGTTTTCTCTTCTATTTTCTATTTTTCAGTTTAATGATAATTTTTTTAAAGACTCAATTTTATTAGAAATTATCTTTAAAATATATCCAATTTTTTTAAAAAAGATATTCTTTTACTAAATTGAGGAATATTGGTTTGGAGTCTCTTCTCAAGTTTTCAAAGGTGGTGATTTATTCCACCGCTTATATACTAGTCACAATATACTACATGAAATGGGTTTTTTTTTAACACGAAATACTTAAATTAAAATGAAAACAAGAGTAGTTAGTCTGTAGAAGGCCCAACATTACACAAGGCAGCCTTGGCGAGAAGGTCAGCCTCAGAGTTCAAAGATCTAGCAATAAACGACAAAGAAAAAGCTTCAAATAATGAGGATAGAATATCGATGTCCCAGACGATTCCGTAGAGTTCTACCAGTGGTGACTTCGACGAGATTGTTCTAACAAGCACCTGACAGTCTGAGAAAACACAGACTTTAGTGAAACCAGAGGACAAAGCTTGAGAGAGAGCCAGCCGGACAGCTAGACCTTCTCCCACCAGAACTGAAGGCGTGTAGTCGAAGCATTTAGACCCATGCTGAGTAACAGAGAGAGTTGCATCTTGAAGTATCCATCCACATCCTGTTGCTTCCGTCAGTTGGCCGCCATGCTGCATCAGTGAAAATCGACACTCTCTCTCGTCTCCTTGCTGGATAAGGAACTGTTGCAGGAGCAGATGTATAATTTTTGAAAACTTCAGTTATCTACTTGTTATAATGTTTAAAATCCCCCCCCCCCACTTTATATAATTTTTTTAACGCTAACGTTAATGGTAATATTATGATATATTTTCAGAGGAATTTTGGCAGTGGTAGAGTAAATTAAATAACTAAACTCTCTATACGCAGAGCATTCATATATATATATATGGTATCCACTTATTGTTGTTCTTGTGAAATTCTACACAAATTACAAGCTAGCTATAGTGTGATAAACATATCTTATTCGAATTTTGTAATTTACCATAGAAAGATTTAGATGTAATGTTCAAAACAAAACAATAAAGCCCTTTGTCAAAAAAACAAAACAAAAATAAGACAAAACAAAACAATAAACAAAGTAGTATTAGATTCATGATTATGATTTTTCCAAATAATTATCTGACAGCGATCATGCAGTATCCCATTGACCATGCAAGATATCCCATTAATATAACTGTTTATCTGTAGATGAAAAGACCGAGTAACATGATATCTTTATTAATGGTGTGATTGATTATTCACCAATTAGTCTTTGAGTCGTATAGGTAAGTTCAACTTTGTTTTTATTTGTTACAACTTTTTGTTCTTTCTCAAAACAATAACTTCTTTTTTTTTTTTTGAAAAAAGTACTTTTACTTTTTTTTCCAGTTTAAAAAAAAACAATTATTTTAAATCTTTCGATGCAGTAGTTTTTATTGCAAAATAGTAAGTTGTATGTGAATAGAGATCTTTAGTCAAACAAAAGGGTTAAAAATTATACATTTTTACTTTACATTTTTACCAAAATGATATACATTTTAACGAAAGATTATTGATCTAGTGATGTTGGATTTCATGTTGGTTTAGGTTAGGGTTTGGAATCCCATCAATTACATATTTTATTGTTGACCCTCTCCTACGCTATTGACAAACGCTTTGCTTTATGTTGTAAGATTATCCAACTAAGTGTACGTGTTGGATAGCGATTAACATCTACTTTAATTCTAACAAGTCTCTGTTTTGTTAAGTTCAAAACAAAAAGTGTCTGTTTTGTTTTGGTCCTTATTTGTGATTAGCTTCTCTTTGTTCGAAAATCTCATAGGATTCACTTCCAAATTACAAACACAAACAAAAGAAAATATGCACTTAAATGTGATTACAGTCTATAATCACGAATACATGCATGTCGGCTGGATATCCCGCTTATTGGTAACAGGCATAGAGTAGCCAAAACATCACAGGTTGAAAGTATAAGAGTCTCGTTCACAAAAGGTTCTCTAGAGTTCCAAAGAACTTTGCGGCTCCAACAAGAAACCGAACTGATCATTAGGATTCCCAAAAGCGCAGATATCTTTCCCCTCTTCTTCCATTCTCGATGTGTTTGTCATGAGACTTATAATAGAATCCATTGATGTCTCAAAACCTTCTGAATCATTCAAAGTCTTGTTATAATCTTCTTCATTCTCTGTTTGTTCAGTTTTTAGGACCGGTCTATTGAGAAACTGTTTGAACCAGTGGACGGAATCTTTAGGATACCGTTTGAGATCGTTTTCGCGGTCAACGTAGTAAAGACCGAATCTAGTAGAGTATCCATGCTCCCACTCAAAGTTGTCTAGTAACGACCACGTGTAATATCCTCTGACGTCACACCCATCATCTCTGTTATAACAGTTAAAATATATTAACTCATAAAAGAACAATGTTTGACCAATTGGTAGATGACCCGGTAGTTCATATAGTAGGGATGAAATACACCCGGATATCTAAAAAATTAAATTATGCAGATTTAGATTCAGATTTGTTAGATCCGGATATAATTTGGAAATTGCAAAACGAAAACAAAACTAAGTCCGTTTGCGTTTACATTTTCACAAAACAATAAATCCGTCTGCGCTGAAGCTTTGACCATATACACACACATAATATATTAAAATCACATATTTGAACTAGTGAAAAACATACCTATATATGTATATTTCTTTTCTTTTAGAACAACATGCCTATATATTTGCGTCTAATACATCAATATATAAAACCTGAGAACCGGAGTTTACATTATAGCTTTATGGAGTTGCTGAAGGTGGTCCGTAAGATAACTTATCCTAAATGTATCCTTGAGAATCTCATCTCGTGATTTTGTACCATCATCGTAGTCATTGATTCCTATAAAAACAATTTACGTTAATAGAAAAAAAATCAAACATATTTTCTTTGGCAATAACAAAAAAAACAATTATTCGATCTAACGATTAATAGCTAAAAACGTAATTACGTCGTTGATAGATAACAGTGGTTTTTCTCACCGTTCTCTTTTATATAGACGATAGGATTATTGTATTTATCTTTGATGTAGTTTAGAAGTCTTCGAAAACCTTCTGGGTACGAGTAATAGAGTACGCCTCGACCTTCCTATGTTGAAAAGAATGAATATCCTAAGAATTTTGTGAACTATTCTATTTGTTATAAGAATATTCAACTCAAAAGTGTCATACCCCTGGTCCGATTAGGTGGTTACTTTGGTTTCTTTCTGCTCACAAGTAATTATAAAAAATTAAGATTAGATTACGAGTTTCGCTTGAACATATGTATATACTCAATACAATTTTTTTTTTCAATTAGCATTTTTACCTTTCTTCTCAAATTGATAGTCAGTCCTGAATCGGGGTCGCCCAGGTTCAATGTGAGGACGATGAGCGACGAAGCGTGCAGTATAATAGTTTATTCCAATGAAGTCCGAGGAATTTCTCAACATTTTTGATTGTTCTGTTGTGAAAGAAGGCAATCTACTACCAACATATTCTTTCATTATTTTGGGATAGTCTCCATAAACCACCGGATCTAAATGCCTAATGCATATACATTGTAAAGATAAGTTAATTTTATGATTCAAGGTATAATATATGTAAAACAGATTCATGTGTTTGTAAAGTATAACGTACCAATCTATTTCTACGGCAAGGCATCGTTCAACAGCATGTTTGTCAGCAGAAGATGTAAAGTCGTTAGGTTCAAACCACGGAGGCGATACCACAATCCCAATCTTGCCATCTTTTGAAGTCTGTCATATAACTCATAAGACATTTATTTTCTTAATACAAATAATGGAAATATAAAATAGAGCAAGCCAGAGCACAAAAAAATAAAATGACAAAAAGGAAAAAAACTAAAATAGCATTAATTAGACGATAAATGACTAAACTACTCTGAATCCAAAAACTTCATCCTAACTCCATCCTTGAATATATACAAAATCATATACTCTAATTAATAAACCTTATTAATAAACCTCTGGCTTTGATTGGTAGAATATTAGCATTAATATTATGCTCTACATTATCCAATCAACATTTGTTAGTAAAATATTTAGAAAATATTTACTAAATGTTAATGATATCTGACAAATGCTCTCATATAAAACATTTGGAAAAGCATTTGTATTTATAATTTATAAATTTTTAAAAATATATAATTAGTTCATTTATTTTATTTGACAATATCATAAAATTACTTTTATATTCCAAAAATGAAATTTTGATTTCTAAAATAAATTTACAATATATATATTTTTTGAAAATAATTTTTCACATTTAAAATATAATTTAATTATATATAAACATAAATTTGAAATTAATAAATAAAATAATTAATTATATATATTTTTTGTTTATATATATATTAGAAATATATTGATTATAAATAAATAAATATATTGATTATAAATAAATATATTATATATTATATACTAACTTTTATAGTAATTTTAAATAGCATATTCATACTGCTTTACCAGTCAATTATTAAACAGTTTAGCAAAAGTATACAGCTTCTGCAGTATACTACTATTACATTATCATCTGATCTACCAATCAAGACTTTAAAATCAAATATAATTTTTGATCTTTTTAAACTAATGCTATTTTACGAATTTCTCCCTTCCGTCCTATTTTGAAATTAAAAGTTGCTTAGATGGTATTCTAAGTTATTTCTATATAAAATATTTAGATTTTTAATGAACTTCTATGTATACACACCTTGTTACACTTTCGGAACTCTTGTACTGCCGCTGCATGAGAAAGAAGAAGATGATGTGATACAACGTAAGGCTCGGTGGCCGAGTCACCGGCTTGACACTTACTATTCACCCATTTCGAGCACCTTCCGGCCGCTTTGTTTCCCGCGTCGTACCCCGCAATACTTATAACAGATGGTTCATTTATAGTTGTCCACATCTTAACTTTGTCCCCGAAGTTTTCAAAACAAACTCTTGCAAAATTTCGAAAATCTTCTCTGATTTATCGAATTTTATAAACATATTAGCTATAGTTTCTTATATGTTTATGTAAATGACATGATAAACAATTAAATTAGTTGATTTTGTATGTTTTGCAACATTTGGTTTAGCTTGCTTACATTATTTGAGGACTTAAAAAACCACCATACTCGTCCTCAAGAGCTTGAGGATGGTCCCAGTGATAGAGAGTCACCGAAGGTTGAATCCCTACATATTTTGCTCACCAAATCATATAATATGAGATCTATACCTCTAATTTATTTAATTTTGACTAAGTTTAATAATATACCATTAGCAAGAAGTTCGTCGATGAGAGCGCTATAGAATTGTAAACCTTCTTTATTTACTCCATCCTTCACCTTTCCACCTATAAATTAAAGATTAGTCTCCAGTAGTTCATTAAGAAATTCTGAGTAAAAAATAACGTAAATTACTTACTGGGTATTAACCTAGCCCATGAAATTGAAAATCTGAAAGAGTCCATATTTAGCTCTTTCAGCAACTTGATGTCATCCTGGTTTCAGAATTTTTTTTAGCTCTTAAGTAATTAGGAACATAAATTAAAAGGATTCACAATATGAAATATTCTGTATCGTGCTTTAGAAAAAAATAGTTTCACATCCAAAGACCAAGATTATAATACCTTATAACGATGATAAAAATCGACTGCTACATCTGCATTCTGCATATTGGTTCTCTCTGGAATTGCAAATTTTACAAATCATTGATACAACTATATATATGAATTTTAAGTAACCCTTTGAGAGTAATTTTAGGAGTTATCAATAAATAATAGACACCTGGAAAAGTATGGCTGAAGTAATCCCAAATCGTTGGCGATTTTCCACCTTCACTAGTTGCACCTTCGGTCTACACAATAGTGGATAAAAATTACCAGGCTTAATTTGAAGAAACAGAAAAACATTTAATATAGAAACTAAAGCCCATTAACTATAGTTTAGGAGAGGCCCATAATAGTTAACATAACATGAGCTAAGGTTTTATATAAATTTGACCAAAGGCCATGGGTTTTTTCTTGGAATCGTATCGTATACCGTACTCAGTGCCGGTCCTGAGTCCTACTGCGCCTAAAGCGCATCAACTAGATGATGCCCTTTAACAAGATCTTTTTTTTTAAAGGAGACTATTTAAAAAAAAAACTCAAAATTGTTTTTCTATGCCTTTTAACAAAAATGATGGTTCTTAAACTTTTCTCTTTATTCAACTTGTTACCTGAGAATATCATTGGTTTCGGGTTTACATCAATTTGTCTGCAAGATTTATGATGTTATATTTTTCTATTTTTGGTAAAGTTTTATAAGAAGTCAATAAGTTCTATGACGTTGATGATATGATAAGTAGGCTAGCATGCATTACGAGCCAATTGTATCAGATACCCACAAAAAAGCAACCATATATCATCATAAGTTGAGCAACACATCAAAATAATCGATATATAACCTGACTAGCTATATCATGCATTATCTTTTTTTTAAATGCATGTTACAATCTCTCTTTTTCTCTAATGAACATGTTACACTCTCAAATTACCTGAAAGGCCGACGTTGCAGTTCCAAAAATGAAATCATCTGGAAAATCACTTCTATCAAGTGGTCGAGATTCCATAGAAAGAGAAGTAACATTTTTTGTAAACCACGTCGTAATCAAAAGGAGTAGGAGACAGTGCAACTTCATTATTAATTATTTTGGGTGTTTGATATCTATTCGTGTTATCTTAAAAAAAAAAAAATTCAAAGTGAGAAGAGATGATGTTTGTAGTCGTTACAAACAATGCGCTTCTCTGCGTGTATATATAGAGCTAGTCTTGTGACGTTGATCTACGTGGAAGTATATATCTTTAGCGTCAAAAACTTGCATGTAAAAACTCTCTAGAACGCTTACAACTTTCACTCCAAAAAAGCTGACGATTTCCCTATTACGTATTTCAATAAAATCATGGCCATTGATGTAACATCCACTACAAACCAACTACCTTGAGTTGAATATTTAATAACATATAAATATATGTTGTAGAAAATATATTTTTATATTTTAGTATGTGGTATTAAAAGTTTACTTGCTGAAATTCAAAACAACATATCAATTATTTGGGACAGAAATCATGAACAGGAGTACACTTCCACGTAGATCAACGTCACGAGACAGCTCTATATATACACGTAGAGAAGCGCATTGTTTGTAACGACTACAAATCTCATCTCTTCTAGCTTTAAAAAACCACGAATCTTTGATATCAAATACCCAAAATAATAAGAAGTTGCATTTTCTCAATTAGTAAGCAAGATATCATTCTTATTTAACATAACAAGTAGATTTTGATCCAAGTTTTCTAAGCGCGGCTTTGATTTTTGGATAAAAATATTAAACTAGCGGAAAATCATCTAGGCGACTGATGTTTTGGGACGAGTGCTATCGACATAATTGGTTTGTAAGGTATTCATCAAAAGAAAAAAAGTATGAGTGCGTACGAGCTTTACGTACGCATAAAGCCATAAACCATTGCTCATTGATTTAGCAAAAAAGGAAAAAAACCATTGCTCATTATTTTCAGGAGAAAACAAACAAGTATTTCAAGATCATTTTACGTACGTATCATTAATTGTTGTTATTTCCATTCAACAATTTTCTTTCTTCGTGCTAAGAAAAACAATTTTCTTTCTTTGGTTCCAAAGAAAAAAAAAACAAATTTCTTTCTACATAGGCAATTTTCACTGAATACTTAAAAAAATCTGATTTGGGTTTAATCCACAAAATGCTTTTCTAGGGTCCAAAAGAAGTATCGAGACCCAACAACAAACCCAACCGAGTATAAGGAATATCAAAAGTGCAACGATCTCTCTCTTCTTCTCTTCTCCTCGATGTGTTCGTCATGAGATATATAATCGTGCTAACGGACGCCTCGAAACCTTCTGGGTCGTCAAGAGTCTTATTATTCTGGTCCTGACTTGACCTCTCACGTGATACATCCCATACTTGTTCTTCCTCTTTTTCTTGACCATTCTTTATGCCAACTCTACTGAGAAATTGTTTGAACCAACTAACGGAATCTTTGGGATACCGCTCGAGATTGTTGTCATAGTCAACATAATACAGACCGAACCTAGTAGAATATCCATGCTCCCACTCAAAATTATCAAGTAAAGACCATGCGTAATATCCTCTGACGTCACATCCATCCGCCCTGTTATTATAACAATAAAAAGGTATACAAGTCATAAATAAAACTGTTGATGAAACTATGAATAGACAAATTTCCTTTTTGTTACATGTGAAATTGTTTCATCTACTTAAAACATTATCTTAAAAAATATTTTTAAAAAGAAGCATTATATTTTCTATAATAATTTGTGATTTTTGGTGAATTGATAAATTATGTATATATCTATTTGAATGTTTTATAAATATATGCAAATGTTTGTTTGAAACTAATTTTTAATAAAAGAAAATTTGAACATTATTTTTAATAGAACTGTGGACCAGTATTTACATTATAGCTTTGTGGAGTTGTTCGAGATGGTCCTCGTGGTACTTTATCCTAAATGTATCCTTGAGAATATCCTCTCGTGATTTTGTACCGTCGTCGTAGTCATTAATCCCTATAAAAAAATCATTTATAGCAAATAAAAGTTTTTTTTTGGTAAAAATATAGCAAATAAAAGTTAACAACGTATTCAATTTTTATTAGAAGAAAAAATCTAAACAAAGATTCTCACCGTTCTCTTTTATATAGACTGTAGGGTTATTGTATTTATCTTTGATGTAGTTAAGAACTTTTCGTAAACCTTCGGGCACTGAGTGGAGTATGCCTCGATCTTCCTGTGTGACCAAGGAAATATTAATATTCTTAGAATCTTAGTTGACGTTTATAAGATTTCAGCTCTTTTTAGTAGTTTTACAAAGTATGTACATACCTCTGGTCCTATTTGGTGATTACTGTGATTTGTTACTGTTAAAAACATACATAAAAAATTATTTTGAGTTACTTAATTTTCACTAGAAATATCGTGAACGGATGTTAAAATTAGCATTCTTACCTCTCCATTCTAACTGTTGATCAGTCTTGAATCGAGGTCGCGCAGGGTCAACGTGAGGAAGATGAGCAATGTAGCGTGCGGTATAATAGTTTACTCCAATGAAATCCGATGAATTTTTTAAAATTCTGGATTGTTCTGCGGTGAAAGACGGTAATCTGTTTCCCACTTGTTTCTTTAGTGTTTCCGGATAATCTCCGTGGATAACTGGATCTAAATGCCTAAAATATCATATCCGATCAATAAATATCTAATGATTACAAGAAGATATACATTAACTGTTTTGCATTTGATCTAAAGCTTGTAACAACTTACCAATCTAGTTCAATGGCAAGAGCTCGCTTTACAGCTTCGTTATCTTCAAGAGAAGTAGTGTCATAAGGCTCAAACCACAAGGGCGATAACACTATCCCAATCTGACCATCTTGTGAAGTCTGTCACATATATCATTTTTGATTAATTCAAAAACCAAAATTGAAGAAATTTAATCATAATGAACACTATTCAAATGAGCTAATGTATATGCACCTTGTTACATTTCCGGAACTCTTGTACAGCTGCGGCATGAGCAAGAAGAAGATGATGTGATGCAATATAAGGCTCGGTAGCCGAATCACCCGCTTGACACTGACTATTTACCCATTTCGAGCAACGTCCAACTGCTTTGTTGCCCGTATCATAGCCCGCAACAGTTATAATGTAAGGCTCGTTTATAGTAGTCCACATCTTAACTCTGTCTCCAAATTCTTCGAAACAAACTCTTGAAAAATCTCGAAAATCTTCACTGTTTAAGAGAATTAAATTAAATTAAACTATCAATAAATGTTTTTGTGCAAATCAGTGGTAGACTAATTTAACACTAGAGATAGTTAATTGGATATGCCTCCACTTACATTATTTGAGGGCTTAGAAAACCACCATACTCATCCTCGAGAGCTTGAGGATGATCCCAATGATAGAGGGAGATCGAAGGTTGAATGCCTGCACATATATGTTTGTTCAACCGGCCACATAATATAATACAGTCTAACGTATATAATAATAATATAGTTAATTTTCATGATTTAATTGATTAGTTTACCATTAGCAATAAGCTCGTCGATGAGAGCATTGTAGAATTGTACACCTTCTTTGTTTACTCCATCCTTTACCTTCCCACCTGTAAAGTAATATCAAAAATATAAGAAAACACATCAAAATATTTTTTAAAAGATAACTGTAACTGAAAACTTGAAATAAATATATGTAAATATACATACTGGGAACCAATCTGGCCCACGAAATCGAAAATCTGAAAGCGTCCATATTAAGCTCTTTCATCAACTTGATGTCATCCTGGTTTATATAATTTTGTTCATTTAGATAATCAGTAAAATAAGATAATAGGTCCAAAATAAAACACAAAGAAACAATATCGTTTGGCATACAAGACTGTAACTATTACCTTATAACGATGGTAAAAATCTACCGCTACATCTCCATTCTGCATACTTGTTCTTTCTGCATTTGAAAATTTTGCAAACCATTATACCGAATACATCTATATACTAGTGTTATTTGTACACATATGACATATAGTATCAAAAAAATATTGCTAGATAAATAAAAAATAAAAGTATAAAGGACCTGGAAAAGTGTGGCTGAAGTAATCCCATATACTTGGCGATTTTCCGCCTTCACTTGTTGCACCTTCGTACTACATCAGAGCATCAACAGCGTTAAAGTCTCCCATTATATATATATATATAAAACAACAGTCTCCCATGTATATTATATCAATATAACTTATTCTTTGCAATTAACATTTTAATCTAAATAATGAGATCAGTTATATAGTAACACGTTACACATGGCATATTAGTTTCTTAAAGTGTCAGAGGAGTCTCTTGCAGAGAAACTTTATAATTGTAATGACCAAAAACTCATCTTCTTTTTTCTCCTAAACTCATCTAGATGCTGATACTAATCATGTCCGTAATAGACATATGGCCCAGCTTAGATACAGGTGCCGCAAAAAGATAGATATTAAAAATTATAGAATACCCAAAGTTAGAAACTCTATCATTTGTCAATTTATTATTCATTGCGACATACAGAAGGTGGAGAATAAAATCAACGTTGTCAATTCGTCATCGTAATTGCATCATATTTATAAGACATCTTACTTTTTTTTTTGAAGACTGGTTTATAAGACATCTTACTTATATTGCTTTAAATTTGATTCCTAAAGAATAATTACTTTCACATCAAAGGCAAAAATACATGCAAGTACGTACGGATCTTCAATTTCATATCATTTGTCACACCATTATAATTAAGTCCATAACCATTTTTTATCATAATTGAGAAAAGGGGAAAATTTTCATAGTACCAACTGAAGTACTTAATTACCTGAAAAGCAGATGCAGCAGTACCAAAAACAAAATTATCGGGAAAACTACGACGACCGAGTACTCGAGATTCAGGAGTAAGAGAAGTAATCTTCTTGGACAACCATGACACTATCAAAATGAGGATGAAAAAATGCACCTTCATTTTTTATTTATTTTTGTCTTTTTGAATTTTAAGCAGATGTTCTTCAAAGCTGAGTTTTGTAGATGTTGCAATCTAAGCCGTTTTCTATTGTGTATATATAGAGCTAAGTCTCGTCATGTTTGCCTACGTGGAAAGGTGCATCCTAATAGTCATATTTCATTATGAACCCTATATATTAGCACAGTAATAAATTATTTCCCCTACAAATACTTTCAATAAGAAAAGTCATGGTAATCAAATCAGGAAGAGAATTCAATTTCGGCTTCCTGCTCTTTTTACCCCCTTATTCGATCGTATTCTTAGCTCTGGTTCATTTTCATCTTTGAATGTGGCCAGGATCACTGGTTACATACAAAATAAGTGTACCCAATGCATGTGCGTTTGTGTTTCGACAAGTGGAGACTGAATGTGGTCTTAATATTGACTATATTCAGTGTACTGTCGAAAACTCTCTTGCACGTAGATAAAACTCTCTGGAATGCTTACAACTTTCGCGTTCAAAAAGCTGACGTTTCCCTTTACGGACTTTGATGTAACCTGACCGCTCGTGTACTATTCATTTAAAATCCAAACCCCTTTGTCTATCGATTTGGTTTTTATTTTTGTGACATATTCTTTAACCCAAGGGAATTGGAGTTCTAGTGATTGAAATTTAAAAAACCTTTAAGTTATTACTTCCGGATTTCATCTGTGAAATTTTGTAATGCTTATCAAAAAAATCCAATCCAATCCAGCTCAACAAGAGAAAATTCAGAGATTATCCCCTGAAAAGATGCATATATATAAATGTGAATTATATATATATATATATATCCAGATATCGTGTCTTTTATTTTACTGGCCAGTTGAGTATAACAACTTAATATTTGGTGGCATTTTATTAAACCTATGTATATTTAGTTAAATACTTATATTTATGATGTTAATAATATAATTGCATAAATTAGCACTTGGTTAAGTCATATACTCTTAACATTAAAAATACTAACGATATAATTAATTTGATATGTATATGTACATACATAGGGAGCGAGAGCCAATGAAATAAATACTGTTAATTCTTGGGTCTACTTCATTAAAAATAATAGTTTCAACGTACCAACAATCATTTGTTATAAGATATATATTAGGAGTTTTTTCATGCGGCATACTCCGAATTAATAATTTTAAATATAATAGCTTTTAATTTTAAAATAAAATTTTAATTTATCTTGAACCTTACTATTTGTCTATTTTAAGTTTAAAAAAACATAAACATATTCTTTTAGTCTTATTTCTTTTGATTTGGATTAAATATTTAATTTATTTGATTTAAATTTTAATGAAGTTAAAATTTCATTTAATAAGACTATATATAATTATAATATATTATATATAATGATTATTTATTTAAAATAATTATATTATCATCTCTTTTTAAATATAGACATCTATATTTATATAAATATAAATTCTAATAAATTTGAGATTTTGTTTCTTTTAGTTAAAATATGTTAAACTGGGAAATCAATTTGTTAATCAACCTGATGAAGATAAATTTAAATAAACTTTTAATCATTTAGATATCTTTTTTTATTAATGTTACTTTAGGTTTTGTATTTGATGATGCATATTTACAATTATATTTATAAAATTTTGATATATTTGTTGATGTAAAAAAGTATTTGTAATCTTATTTAACTAATTTTTATTAATGAATAAATAGTGATACACTGATATATGAGTTATTAATATATTTTGATAGTCGAAAACTCTCCTAGGCGAAGAAACTCTCCAGCCACAGGACAAGCTAGAGGTGCAAAGTCTTCGACTGCAGCCAATGGCCAACCTCGTACGACTATTATTCCTCCATCAAGAAAGAAAGGGACGGATTTTCGGTCCGGTCCAGGTCCTCTTCCTTAGTCAATATGAGCTGGAACTGTCAAGGTATCGGGAGCGACCTGACAGTTCGTCGTCTATGGGAATTTCGCTCAAAGGATTCCCCGGACATAATGTTCTTGATGGAAACAAAAAGACAAGATGAAGATGTGTTCAAGATGTATAGAGGCACAGATTTTACAAACCATTTTACTGCCCCGCCAGTGGGGCTCAGTGGTGGTTTGGCCCTCTCATGGAAGGATAATGTACATCTTGAAGTTCTTTTGGCCACTGCTAATGTAATCGACACAAAAATAACGTTCAATGATAAATCCTTTTTTGTGTCTTACATCTATGGTGTTCCCCAACAAGAAAACAGAGCCAGTTTCTGGAAAGAAATTTCCGACATTGGAGCACAAAGAAATGCTGCCTGGTTGCTCACCGGGGACTTCAACGACCTACTAGACAACTCTGAAAAAGTGGGTGGGCCGCAGCGATGGGAAGGATCTTTCTTATCTTTCCGAAACTTTGTTGCACAAAATGGTCTATGGGACTTGCAGTTCTCTGGGAATTCACTCTCTTGGAGAGGTACGAGATATACTCATTTCATCCAATCCCGGTTAGATCGCTCTATGGCAAATGTCGACTGGCTTGAGATGTTCCCGGCAGCTAGAAGCGAGTACTTAAGGTTTGAAGGCTCTGATCACAGGCCGGTTCTTACCCACTTTGATCTCAATCTGAAGAAGAAAAAGGGGATGTTTAGGTATGATCGAACTTTAAGTGACAAACCGGAGGTCAGACAGCTCGTAGAGACTACCTGGAAAGCAACACAAGACTCAGTGCTGACAAAAATTAGCAGCATCAGACGGAACCTCATCGAGTGGGTTAAAAACCAGGCAGCCTCTCATAAAGACAACCTCCTCTCGAATCAAACACTACTGGAACAGGCTCTGACGGATGCTGTGCCTAATCAGGACCGCATTTTGGAGCTCAAACAAATGCTAGAAGTCGCATATGCCGAAGAAGAAGCATTTTGGCGACAAAGGAGTCGTATCTAGTGGCTTAAGGATGGTGATAAAAATTCTTCTTTCTTCCACGCTATCACCAGAGGCCGTAGAGCACGAAACAAATTTTCCGTGGTGGAAAATGAAGACGGACATGCGTTCTTCGAAGAGGATCAAATAGTGGAAGCCTTCTCTCTGTTCTATCAGAGTCTTTTCACGTCTGGGAATTCTGATGCTAGTTCTGTTGTCCGGGAGGCTATTACCCCGAAGATCTCCGCTGAGACAAATCAACAACTAATTAGCATCCCTGATAAGGCAGAGGTTCGAGCTGCAGTCTTCTCTATTCATCCGGATAAGGCCCCGGGACCGGATGGTTTCTCTGCGGGGTTTTATCAATCTTTTTGGGATGTAATAGGAGATGACATCTACCGGGATATCCGGACTTTTTTCGAAGATAGCTACCTGAACCCGAGGCAAAATGAGACGCACATTAGGCTCATCCCGAAGATTACCGGAGCTAAGCGAGTATCAGATTATAGGCCTATAGCGCTATGCAACACTCATTACAAGATCATTGCAAAAATCTTGTCTAAGAGATTGCAACCGCTACTGCAAACGATCATCTCTCCGTCTCAATCAGCTTTTGTACCGGGTAGAGCGATCTCAGATAATGTACTTATTACCCACGAGATACTACACTATCTGCGGAAATCAGGAGCTAAGAAACATGTTTCCATGGCCGTAAAGACGGACATGAGTAAAGCTTACGACAGGATCGAGTGGGGATTCCTCCGAGAAGTCCTAGACCGGTTTGGTTTCCATCCGATCTGGATAAACTGGCTGATGGAGTGCGTTTCCTCTGTTTCTTACTCTTTCCTGATAAATGGAGCTCCCCAAGGCAGTGTACAACCATCCCGAGGCTTGCGACAGGGTGACCCGCTCTCGCCATACTTGTTCATTCTCTGTACTAAGGTCCTCTCGGGACTGTGTCATCAAGCCATGCTAAACGGGAAGCTACCAGGAGTGAAAGTAGGCAGGAGCTGTCCACCAATAAACCACCTCTTGTTCGCCGACGACACTATGTTCTTCGGGAAGTCAAACTCCTCAAGCTGCGCTGCACTGAAATCGATCATCAGCAGGTACGAGATGGCTTCGGGGCAGTGTATAAATCGTGCCAAATCTTCTATCACCTTTTCTTCTAAAACTCCTCAGGCTGTGAAAGTTAGAGTAAAGGCGGACTTATGTATTTCCAGTGAAGGCGGCATAGGTAAATACCTAGGATTACCGGAACATTTTGGTAGAAGGAAGCGAGATATCTTTGCGAGTATTGTTGACAGGATCAAACAAAAGGCTCATGGTTGGACTACCAGATATCTCTCGGGAGCAGGAAAAATGGTGCTACTCAAAGCAGTTTTGTCTTCAATGCCTACTTATGCAATGTCTTGCTTCAAGCTCCCAAAATCTCTTTGTAAACAAATCCAATCGGTCCTCACCCGCTTCTGGTGGGATGCAAAACCGGAGATAAAGAAGATTTGTTGGGTGGCTTGGGATAAACTTACTTTACCAAAAGGAGCTGGAGGGCTAGGGTTTAAAGAGATTGAAGTCTTTAATGATACACTGTTGGCTAAACATACCTGGCGCCTTTTGCAAAATCCCTCCTCTCTGTTGGGAAGAACTCTCCTGAACAAGTATTGCAGATATGATGGCATTTTAGACTGCTCGGCTCCTAACACAGCATCTCATGGATGGAGAGGGATACTCGCAGGTCGCGAGGTTATCAGGAAGGGAATGGGTTGGATAGTGGGAGATGGCAAATCTATCAGAGTCTGGAAAGACAATTGGTTATCTACTGACCATCAACTCTGTCCCATTGGTCCCCCCACAGAAGAAACACAAAACATGATGGTTAGTGATTTGATCAATTCCGACTCGTCGGACTGGAACCTGACAAGGATCAAACACCATCTCCCTCAGTATGAGGGTCTAATTCGCCAACTGGTCCCTAGCTCTCTCGCTATGGAGGACGAACTGGTATGGCTTCCTGAGCGTTCAGGAGCTTATACGACAAAGACTGGCTATGCTCTAGCTAAGTTAAATGTCGAGGGAGAACGGGAGTGTTTCAACTGGCGCAAATGTATTTGGAATGTCAAATGTTCACCGAAGCTCAAACAGTTTCTGTGGAAATTAAAGAACAATGCACTGGCTGTAGGTGATGCCCTGATTAGACGCGGGATCCGAGTGGAAGGCAAATGTAAACGCTGTGGTGAACCTGAAACAGCCCTGCACGTAATGCTTCTCTGTCCCTACGCGTTAAAAGTCTGGAGCTTAGTTCCATTACTCCACGCTCTGAACATAAACTCAGGATCTTCGATAGGGAAACTTCTCCAAGATTGCCTCAGAATGGCTAATCTCCCACCTGTTGGTGTAAGTGTTCCCCTATATCCGTGGATCTTGTGGCTACTATGGACAAGCAGAAACCAATTCTTGTTTGAAGACAAGTCTTTCTCTGAAACAGAAGTTATTCAAAGAGCTGTGAAATGTGCAAAAGAATGGCAAAAGGCCAATCTCAAATCACCTCCTGGCTCTGTTTCGAAAAAAAACTGCACCTTGAGTGTTAGTCAAAACAATGAGGTAGCACAAGCCACACATATTTTCTCTGATGCAGCATGGAACAAGTCCTCGGGAGCAGCGGGTTTAGGATGGGTTTGTACAACCTCAGACGGATCTCCCCTCTTCACTGGTTCTACTGCTCGGGAAATTGTGGCCTCGGCTCTGACGGCAGAAGCGCTGGCTCTAAAGGCAGCAATTGCTGATGCTGTCTCACATGGTATAAAGGACTTAATATGTTTTTCAGATTCTAAAAGTCTGATCACTTATATCACAGGAAACATGTCTGTGATTCCCCTCCTAGGGATACTCCATGACATTGGCGTGTTGAGTAGATCCCTTTCATCTATCTCTTTTGTTTTTGTGCCTCGCAGTTCTAATACTGCTGCTGACTGTCAAGCTAAAGAGGCTCTGTTTTTATTTTCAAACTCTCCCTATGGATTGTAAACTCTTTTAGTTGATTGAATGAAGTTGCGGTTTAACCAAAAAAATAAAATAATATATTTTGATAGTCATACAAAATAGATATTTATATGAAATTTTTTATATTAATGATGATATATGAGTTATTAGTCATTACCATATATATGCAAATTCTTGCAAAAAATATAAATATTTATAAGGAAATTTTATATATCTCGATTAGTCCGATGCAATGTTACTATTTTCCAAATTCATGTAATATTTTTAAGTGTCATGTCATCATTTTTACTGAGAATGATTGTGGTGATTATACTTGTACAAATCTCTGTATATGAGATACGTAAAATTGTCAAAAAGTTTTTTTAATGGTTTATAATGTTTGATCATGCATGTATATGTTATTTTGAGCATCTTCTTAGTGCTCTTGAAATTTGAATTTTCAAATAACTGAATTTCAAAATAGGGAATTCCATATATGGTTAAGCAAGCTTTTTCTACTTTTAATATGTATGCATCTATAATACTTGCATATGGACGCCACTAGTTTGGGCTGGTGAGAAGCTGCATGGATATTGTCACAATCACGTCTTCATTCATAAGTTTATAGTATCGACTAGCAAGCGCAAGTGAATCTGTCCAGGATTTTTGTTTTTTCTTTTTGATAAAATATTGAATCTGTCCAGAATTTACTAGCTATTAAGACGTAATTTTTTATTATAATGTTAAGCATCGACAATATTGTGATGTTTCACCCATTAGGCCCAGCTCTGAACATGACTTTGCTAATGGTTTGTCATAAACTTAATCTTGTCATGTGATTCATGTGAACTATATCAAAACAAATGCATGCGTTCTCTGACCCTTTTTAATGTTATATATATATATGCGAAAGCTTTTAACCATTTTCTTCATAGTCGTAACTCAAACTTAGACGTTATTTAACTTCTACTGAAAACATAATTTAAATTGATATGTTGAATTATTGTTTCGGAAAACCCATCAAATTGTGTTTCACTGTCAAAGTACTTGGATCAAACATTCAGACCACTTGGTCGCATGCTCGCTCTTGCTGACTCCTTGTTGTTTGAGAAACCTCCGTTACCTGTTAAGTAAAGTGGTGGTTTTATTTTCGGAAGAATGTTTAGAGTGCGAAAAGTGCATATGTTGCGCGTAAATGACAGTTCAAACCCAATGTTATCTACCTTGCAAATAAACGCTATAATTAATGATATAAAATATCTTGTGCAAAATATAGCTAATTCACATTTTTAAATTTTTTCTTCTTTTATTCATCTTTCCCTTCGTAACAACGGATACCGTTTAAGTCTTACATCAAAGGATAAGAAGATGAATAAAAGAGACAAACGTGATGCAGGGGAATGAAAAAAGCTGGATGAGATGAAGTGGGGTTAATGACCGAAATACTTGAACCAGGTCTAAATAAAAGATTCCCTATCTGCTGGAGTGTGGACTAAAATCGATGGATTTGTCTTGTTCCTATCTGATCTTGTGGCCATATCAAGGGCTGCCATTTTTGCTTTAAGAAGCCGTCGAATTTATTTTACCAGTACTTGTGGTTGAAGAGACTCCGAAAAAATGAAATCTTGCGTTGCTTTCCCGCCAGATGAAATAGACTACCGCTTGATAAATCAGGTGACAAATACTACGGGTCTTTGCGTTTGAAGATGAAGCGCGAACCCATTGAACGAACCCACACATTTTTAGATTTTTTTTTTGTGGGGTAGATCATGGATAGAAACTCTAACTACTTTCTGAGTTTTTTTAAAAGGTTATTTGTTTTGCTATATAAAACGTTACAGTGTGGCTGAAGAGAAAGCTATTAGTGAGAGTCCGTTGATGGTGGGATTTAAACAAAACCTTGGTTTTGTTTGTATTCTATTTGTAATTGTATAATAGTATGTAACAACTCTGGTGTTACAAAAAAAAGTATGTAACAACTTTCGTTCCGATGTGAGTATCTTTCTTATCTTTTGAATAACGCAAGGAACCAACCAAAATTTCCAAATGATCCAACTCATAATACCACAAATGATCATCTTTGAAAACCAGGAGATTGTAAAAAAAGGAACAAACTCCTGTGGTAGAGAGTAATCATTCAGGTTATATTATTAGAAGGAACAAAAGCTTAAACCATCCCTCATAATTTCCAGCTGAGAAAATAATAATAACAGAGATATTAATAAAATGGAATGGTGCATGCAATGTCCATCAATTGCTCGTCTTTGGATTCAAGAACTCTCTGACCAATCAGCCGATTTTTTCGGATATCTCTTACATCCATCTTGAAATCCACGTAAATTAGCCCAAATCTAACGGTGTATCCCATTTCCCATTCAAAGTTATCCAACAACGACCATGCGAAAAAATCCCTTAAAAATGATAAAGTAACTTGGATGATACGAAAACCGACCTGTGACGCTGGCACAAGGATCAGAGAACATTGTAGCCTGTTCAGTGGAACATGGGACATCCCTTGCGTAAGTGGAAGAGTAATAGAATAGCTGATGCCAATGAAATCATATGAGCCCTTAAGCATCTTAGACTGTTGTGCAGTGAATGTCAGCAAACGACCGCCTTTTACGTTGTTGACCATGTCGACTGGGTATTTACCGGCCACAAGGGGCTCCATAAAGTAGTCAAATGTTAACAACAGGGTATTACAGCATCTTGAATTGGGTAATACTCTTCATGATATTCATCATTGGATGTCTTAAATTGGTTAATTGACTGTTTGTTTTACCTTATAAGTTTAAAGATCTAATAAAATGTTGTTAAAAAAGAAGTAACTTAGTACAGCCCAACTTTTTTTGGTATGCATATGAAGACATGTCAAACGGCCCAATCCGTTACGTTTCAACTTTTTTATTTCTTGGGCGGCTAGATATAGGCACGAATCCGATTGTTGCGAGTAAAAAACAAAACGTTCCCGTATAGCATGTACGCGTCGTTAATACGGCGTTTAAGTTGTACAGTAGAACCTCTATAAATTAATACTCGATAAATTAATAATCTCTATAAATTAATAAATTTCGCCGGTCCCAACTTAGGCCGGTATAAAATATGATATAAATCGATAAAATAATAAGATAATAATATTTTAAAAACTTCCATGTAAATATATAGTCCCATTAAAATAATAAATTAATAATCTATCAATATATATTTTTTATATAAGTACAATCTAAACATTAAATTGTTGGTTTTATATTTACAATGAAAATACATCTATTTTTTTAATATTTCAATATATTTTTATAGTATTTAGTAAAACTATATCAAAAATCACATAACAGTTCTATGAAACATAAAAATATACATCAAATAAGATAATAGAACAATATGAAAGTTAAATTTCTAAAATTTAAATAATGTATATATGGTAAAATCAAATATTTTCTTATTTTATAAAAGATATTCAAAAATAGAAAAAAAATCTAAAAACGGAAAATTTTGTAAATTAATATCTCTATAAATTAATAAAATTTTAAAGTCCCAACATTATTAATTTATAGAGGTTTTACTGTATATATGTATTTTACGGTTGTCTTTAATTACTGGCCAAACAATGACGCGGTAACTATTATTTGTGTTATGGTATTGTATTTTCTTATATATCATCATATATTCGTATGTATATATGTATGCGTATGTTAGTATTTGTTCTAACCTTTTCATTCCTAAAACATTTTTTTTTAAAAATGATCTTACAGAAAGAGTTCAAGTGCTTTAGAGGATTTGGACATCTCAGGTATAAAACAGGAAAGTGAATCGTAAGATGTTAAGAATCTGTTCCTCTTCTTGTTAACAACAGAGTTTAACATCAACCCTTAAAAGAATCTTCAATCTCTTCTTTCTTCAAAAACTCTTCGAACCACTTGCTTACATTTTTGGATAACGTTTTAAAGTACTGTTATTGTTGTTTACGTAGATTAAACCGCACGTAACACCTTTACCAGCGTTCCACTCGCAATTGTCAAGTAATGACCATGTATGGTATCTGTCTACTTGAACACCATTCTCCCTTTTATTGTGTTATTTATGCATATGTAATAATAACGATCATTTATTTGGAACCTTTTTATTCACAAAATAAAATAAAATAAACAAATGATCCTAGAAAAAGAGTTCAAGTGCTTTTGAGGATTCAGACATCTTTGGTATAAAACAGGAAGGCAAACCAGAAGATGTTAAGAATCTCTTCCTCTTCTTGTTAACAACAGAATTCAACATCAATCCTTCTTTCTCTGAATCTTCAATTTCTTCTTTCTTCAAAAACTCTTTAAACCACATTGCTGACATTTTTGGATAACGTTTTAAACCGTTGTTGTAGTCCACGTAAAATAGACCGTACCGGACACCATAGCCAGCGTTCCATTCGCAATTGTCAAGCAATGACCATACATAGTACCCTTCTACTTGGACACCATCCTCCCTAAAAAGATAATTATACACATATAATAATAAGAATTTTGGAAGAAAAAAATAACTCAGTTAAGCTTTGTGCACACATTTCTTGTTTCTCAAGTAACTTAAAGAGAATAGAGACTCACTTGATGGCTTGGTAGATGCTTTGGAGATGTTTTTCGTGGTACTCTGTCCTCTGAAGATCCATCAGATTTGAGAGTTTAGCTTTCTTTTCATAGTTTATATCGCAGTGTCCTACATAATTGTTGGAACTTTTAGTTACATTCACATAAGTGAAAAGGGATTTCTAAGGAGACTGCAGATGAATATAAAAAGAAATTTACCATTTTCAGTAATCATAAATTTAGGGCTTCCGTATTTGTTTTTTGCATGATTTAGAAACTTTCTTAACCCTTCCGGGTATAAAAAGTCCCATTCTGAACCACCTCTAGGACCCAAAATTTCTCCAGCTTTGCTTTGTTCTGTTTCAAAATAAAGTAATGAAAAACTTATGAACGAATGAACCCAAAATAAAACATTGATAATATGGCTTCTATACGATTTGATAAAGATTTCTAAAATTTGGGGGGTTTTAATTTTTTTTTTACAAATATGAAAGCCTATGTATATATGGTTTCTAAGAATAATTGGAGGGTTTAAATTGAATGTTTTATCAGGCTTGGTCAAGGCCCGGTTCTATGGACTCGAAATAAAACTTACTTTTCCATTCGATGCGTGCATCGGATCTCCAATTTGGAGTGTTATGATCCACGTCAATAACATTTTTAACGTAAAAGGCACTGTAATAATTTATTCCCACGAAATCAAAAGATCCTTTTAACTTCTGAGATTGAGCTGCAGTAAACGACGGTAATCTTTTTCCTATTGATCTTTTCATGACTTCGGGATAATCACCGTAGACCGTTGGATCCATATGCCTTCAAATCGACCCAAATATATTTCTTAGTCAACATAATAATATAAAATATTGATATCCAAATAGAAAGAAATATCAATAAGATCGATCACTCACCACCCAAACATAAATTCCATGGCACGCTCAACTGCTTCTTGATCATCAGGACAGTTCGAGTCGTAAGATTCGAACCAGACCGGACAATGTGCAATACCGATTTTCCCATCTTTACACTGTAACACGAAATATCATTTTTATATCAATAAATTTACTGGCAATCGATTCGCTAATATCCTAATATATGTACTTGAAAAGACATGCATGCAAGTAAGAGTGGAAAATAGTACTTATACAATATCTTTTTTTGTCCGTACCTTTGGGTTATTTCTGAAGACTTCAACAGCTTCTGCATGAGCTAAGAGTAGATTGTGACTGACAGTATAAACCTCGTGACCAGATTCACCGGCTAAAGCTGCTTCATTCATGTATTTAGACGCACGACCTGGAGCTTTTCTCCCCGTATCGTAACCACCAATACTGTAAACCCACGGCTCATTTAGTGTCACCCAAAATTTCACACGGTCGCCAAATTCCTCAAAACATATGGCGGCAAAATCACGAAAATCATCACTGCACCAATAAGGATGTTAGCATATAAAAGAGATATAAACGTTAAAGAATAGTTATAAAGGATGTTTGAATGTATTACTTACACAGCTTTTTCGCTCAGAAACCCGTCGTATTCATCTTCTAAGACTTGTGGAGTATCCCAATGGAACAAAGTCGCTAGAGGTGTGATTCCTGATATATAGGATCATGTTAATTAGAAGACATATATATATATATGTGTGTGTGTGTGTGTGTGTGTGTGTATGAATTAGCAATTACATATGATAATTCAATGTATACACACGAGAGGGATTAGGTTAGATACCGTTGGCTAGGAGTTCGTCGATGAGATCGTTGTAAAATTTGATTCCCTCCTTGTTCACCCCTTTGCTTTTCTTTCCATCTATTTTTGGTAGTTAAGAAAAGGTTAAATCTACATATTGTGGATGAAGATGTTTTCTCATTAAAGAATAAGAATTTGAAATTTATAACTTACGAGGAAGAATCCTAGGCCATGAGATTGAGAATCTGAATGAATCCATATTAATATCTTTCATTCTTTGAATATCTTCCTTGTAATGGTGATAAAACTCCACTGCTTGGTCCGCATCAGAGTAACAATTCCTTTCTACACATATAAGGTTTTAGTTAGCTTACTATATTTGTATCGATTCAACTTATCGATTAAGAAATAAATATATAAGATATAAATTAATAGATCAATTTGTTGAATGCTGATATAGACCTGGATGTTTCCGGACAAAAGTATCCCAAACACTTAGCCCCCGAGAGGCGTCGTTCACTGCTCCTTCGTATTGGTAAGCCGATGAGGCAGTTCCAAACAAAAATCCTTCAGGGAAATCGGATCGGCCAAACGATTTCTTAGCTGCGTAAACCTTCTTTCCTCTGATATAAAATTAAAACCGGTTAAACTATATATATATATATATATATATATCAATGTCCATGCAAAAACAAAAGAACCTTTACACATAATAATTTAAGTTACTATTACAGTATTACTTACGGCATCATCTTGTTTTGCAACTTATGATCTTTAAGGAATGAAGCTGGAGTTATTTATTTATTTCTCTCAAACTTACATAAATAAATGAAATGAATGTAATGAGCTTTTTGTTGTGATTGAAAGGATCGAATACGGGAAGGTTTTATATAGGCAAATGATCTTGCATTAAGGGACCAAGAAAATTCAAACTTTAGTTTAGTCAAACTAGTTGCCTATGTGAACTACGTCTATTACTTGGCTTGTTTTATTTGATTCGAATTAGTTTGGCAATTACAACAAAAAGGAGAAAAGAGTAGGGTGTGTGTGGGTTACCTTCGCCTTGTGTTCATATGCCAACTAGATTCTCCTATGTTGACTTCAAAGGAAGATATATAGTAGAAAATACGTAATAAATAAGCAGTGCCGGGGAAAATACGATGCGACTAGGGTAGATTTTAGAATTTTGGATATATATTTTCCATTTCCCTTGAAACTATAAATTTCAATCTTTTCAGTTTTTTTTTTGTAAATAATAGAGGAATTGGTAATAATTCTTTTCTTTTTTTGGTCAAAGAATTGGTAATAATTCTTTCCAATTCAATTAAAAGATCACTCTGAGGGATACTGGATCAGTGTATGGTCTGATCAGGCTTTACCGTACACCCTGTATGGCTGTATCCTACAAGTGGCTTTTGTCTCTTTACTCTTTAGTGATTATATGTCGACTACTTACCTTTTCGCCATATATGTATTATAAATTTGCTTGCTCTTGGCCATTAACATTTTCTCTCAGTCAAAAAAGAAAGCTTCTTCAAATATATGCCACTGAAAATTCAAAACAGCAGAAGGTTAGCGATATCTTCCTTTCTCCCTAAAAGTAAACACCGTGCTTGGTCCTTTGTCTTGGTCAAATTTCTTCACTTCTCGTACAAGTAAATCACCACTCAATAAATGTATAGTATTTTCGTAGCGTCGCACAATCCCTAGCTTGTATCCATGTGCATGTGTGTGTATGTGACTCTGTGGCTAAAAGAAACTAAGAATATTAGTCAAAACGGCAAACTAGTAGTATAAATTATTGCACTCCGACGACCAGAATTAATAGTTTCTTGTTAAGTATTAAGTTTTTGAGTTTCAACTAGCCGCGGGGAAAAGCAGTATAAGACGACTCGACGATTAATTTACTATAATCAATTCAAATAACTTCAACTAAAAACAACTACTTCCTCCGTTTCGATTTAATTGTCGTTCTGGAGCAAAATTTTCGTTTCAAAATAAGTATCATTTTAGGATTTCAATGCAAAATTTATTAACAAGATTTCCAATTCATTTTTCTATTAGCTGAAATATGGTTAGGTGTATAAGTAATTGTATTTTTATTTTGGGAATATATAAAATTATATGTTTTATTAATATGTGTGCATAAACCTAGAACGATAAGTAAAATGAAACGGAGGAAGTAGTAAATATTGCTAGAAAATCACAATTTCCAACTATCTTAATCAGAAACTAGGGTCTCCAGCTCTGTAGTGATAAAAATTTCACAACTATAAGTATGGTCACTTTGGTTAGAGTCCAGCCATTTAAGACCATTTTGTGTAAGAAAATGTAGATCTTACGGATTTCGTGGTTATTAGTTTTTGGGTTTAGAAAGTTTTTGAAATCATACTAGTGTTATAAAAATAAAAAAAAATTATCTTAATCACGTGGTGTATCATGTGGATTTGGGTGTAATATTATATAACAAAAGTCTTTACATACGTGGAAAACGTGCATTCGCGTAAATTGATTTTTGTTTTGGCTCCCATGGTCTAAATTGGATGATATTCAGAGTTTTTTTTTTGTTAATAGCGTATTGGAAATGTTCATTGGTGTAAATCTTTTTTTTTTTTAAATAAATTTAGGTCAATATATAACAGGAATAATTCCGAAATATATATATATATATATATATATATATATGTTTTGTTTTTGAAACACCCCAAATATATATGTTACTAGATGTTCTATACGTAATAAACTCTCAAACACCGCCTTAGTTGGTCCATTAAACTAATTTCGAACGTCCCGGGTACGTAACAATTATATTACGAATTTTACAAAGCAGATAAATCCAGAAAAATAAAAATTATTCGCGTAGATCGTGAACAAGTTTTTTTCAGAAAAAAGTTAGTTGACTTTAAGATTTATAATTTATAGTTGTTCTTGTATTTTATAAATTTTGTAAGGAAATCTTCCACATTTCAACTATGTATTGTATATTAGAATTGACCGTCTTCGTAAGAAAAAAAATCGACCGTCTTCGGAGACACCGCGTAAATTTGAGTACGAGTGAGGTGTTGAAAGTTTTTTAAACTTATTATTCCTCGTGATTACATAAGCATGCATGGAACGAAGATCCATCAGAATTCTCTCAAAAGAAAAAAATCCATCAGATTTGAGAGTTATTATATAGTTTTTCTACCTTCGGTCAGCTATTTCACATTTTCCAAGTTTGAATAAGAATTTTCGTAGACGTCTGAATTACTTGAACGCAAAGACTTATCACTACTTTATCAAAAGGATAATTAACGCTAATGCTATTTCTTATAATTAATATGTAGAAATTATATCGTACATTACTTACAATAACAACGATAATAATTTTCTTATCACTAAAGATATAAATGACATACATGTACGTACAACACGATCATAAGTATCTATATGAGGCATATTTTTCTGGTATATCATATTCTTTAAGAATCTATAAACGTAATTATTAATTAATCGTATTTACGAATAAATAAATTGTTTTCAGTAAGTAACTCGTATGGATAACAATGGACTTTTGAGTGATTTTGTTGAAAAGTATATTGCCTATCGTTTTACCAAAAAAAAGTACTCCCTCCGTTTCATAATACTTGATATTTTACCTTAATGCACAAAGATTAAGAAAATTATATTTCTTTAATAAAAAAATATTTTAAAGATATCATTTAAAATCAATTAGCCAATAATAAAAAAAACTGTGAAATCTAATTGGTTGAACAGTTTCCAATAAAGTTAAATAACCTTAAAATCTCAAAACTTCATCTAATTTGAAACAAAACTATCCTTCTAAAACATCATCTATTATGAAACGGAGGGAGTATATTGGTTATCGCCAAGAGTTAAGTTAGTGGCTGGTACGAATTTGAACACTTTCCAAGTTTTAGGATTGCTTCAAAAGTTCTGATATTTCTTGGGATATCCAAGAAAATGATATTTTCGTTGAATACCAAACTTTTGGGGCTTACCTTGGCAAGTTGCAACCTATTTATTAGGACCGACAACAAAGGAAGCAACTTGGGAATGTGTGGAATACACAAGAACGTCCAACTGCAAGTGATGAATGTGGTGACATTTTGGCACGTGACTAATATGAACTCAGCACCAACTTTGACACATCACTTATTTTTTTTTGCTAAACACATCACTTGGAGGATCATGATTTGGTTCACTAATTAAGAGGTTAGAGCACCATAAAAATGGCTCTAAATGCGTATTGGTGAGAAGAAATATTACCACTTAAATGGTAAAACACACCTCTTATGAAATAAATAGAGTAATGATTTTTCTTTGTTCTTTACCATGCATCTTACCGGATTTAATATCTATATATTATAAATTTATAATATTCATAAACGTCGACACATCTTGGAAGCTCATTAGTCCGGTGGTTTGACTAAAAGTTTATTAATGCTTTTATTATAGGAAGTCTGAATTCAAATTACAGGAAGTCTGAATTTAAATTATACAAATTATAGGAAAAATTGTTACAAAAAATCTTTAGCGTTGTGAATTTAGAGTGACGCAGTCAGAAGTAATATCATAATTAATCAGACGTTAAAAAAAAATTCGACACATTATCATTTATTCGAAAGGAGTTGACAATTCAAACTTGAGTCCATCAGTATGGTCCATGCCACCACCTTGCGATAATGAAACTGATTAGCCGACTCCGTGAGCAAAGTATGTCTTTGGAGAGAACAAAATACATGTATCAGCATTTCTTTCATTTTCGTAAACTAATATCATAAATTCTCTTAGCTTAACAAGAGAAACCTATTTAGTTGTCTTCTGCTCCAGGCATGTAAGAATAATATTCTCTTGAGTCAATCTTTAGTAATCATTTCTGAATTAAACTTCCTTTTTCACAATTTACAGAAAAGTAAACTTCCCTAACTGAGTAAAATCACAGCTGCTTGATGATTAAAATACTGAAAACTTGCCAAAAGTTACTATGAGTATTTTGCATTTCTTCCGGTTAAACATTTCTGGATTTTCAAATTTTCTGAGCGCATATCCAAGTTGCTACAGCATCAAAGAGACATGCCTAATCTAAATTGTATGCAAGTCCATTCTTCTGTCTATACATGAAAATAAAATAGAAATTAAAGGAAGTTGATAACGATTTGATATCCAATAGAACTCCGTAAAGATTCATCGGTTGGCAATCAAATTTATAACTCTGAAAAGCGATAAAGAATCTGAAAAAAACCAGACTTTTTGGTGATGACAAATGTGTTGAACATGGAGAAAAGTTTCCCTAATCCTTCAGCCCTAAAAGTAAATGTCACCGAATTTTGGATTTGACAACATAAGAGATACAGAATCGAAGATCCATGCAAGCAAGGCCGTCAGTGACTCTTTTTCCAGATTGCATCGTCGTGCACGGTGGTGCATGTACCATTGTCCAACTGGAATCAACTTAGTTTTTTTTTTTTGTTGGTAACTGAGAAGTCTTTGTAGTGAAACACATTATATTCTATTTATTTTTAAAAGTAAATTTTCTAAATTTACAAAGATAGATTTTCTAGATTTTTAAAATATTTTTATTAATTGATGATAGTAACTATATACTTTTAAAAATATTAACTAAAAATATTTAAACTTATTAAATCTTATTGGTTAATAGTTATTGGGAGGATTATATCGCATCCAGAATATTTTTCTAACAAAGATAATACTTTAAAAGTAACTAGATCTTGACCCGCCCAACCGGGCGTGTATTTATTTTATGTTTTTAGTTTTTTATTTATAAATGATATGTTTATAATATTTAAACATAAATTTAGATTGAAAATTAACATTTGTAGTTATAATAAAAATTAAAAGTTTAAAAAATATTTTGATATAAATTTTAAATTCCAAATTAAAATAATATAGAGATGGGTCATAATTTTTTCTAATTCCAAAATCTTAGCATTCTTAATAACAAATAAAATAATTTATAAATACATAAAATATATAAACATATTTGGAATCAAAATTAATTTGTTAAAAAAAAATCTTACGCCATTATTGTTTATTTCTATAGTTTGACCCGTGGCCGTATAAATATTTGCTTTCACTTCAATTTTTTATTTGTTCTAATGATAATATCTATATATATATATATATATGTGTGTGTGTGTGTGTGTGTGTGTGTGTGTAAATTAATATGTATTACATAATTATTAGTATAACATTTTAAAACAAAATTTTTATATATTACTTTAAATAATTATATTATGTGATTTTAGTCGTCTATTATATCACAGTGTATCATATAAAAATCTAATATTTATAACTAATTGGACTTATATTATAAAAGTGTTATACTAACAATTTATAAATAAAATATTTTATATTTTATATATATCATATATAAATTGATTTTGATGTGTGATTTTTATTTTATTATTTTTATTAATAAATATTGAAAAATATTAAATGTTAACAAAAAATCTATTAGGAAATTTATTTTGGTTAAGATTCATTCTATTAAAGAAATCTATTATTTAAATTAGGAAAATACATTAAATACTTAAATCTATCATTTAAATAAGGAAAAGACAAAATTCTCTACTATCTTTGTTACCAAACAAAATTTATTTTTTAAAAGACTCCTATCCCTGTTACCAAACAAAAGCTACTTCTACTTTAATAAGATAGATAGATACTTTTTCCGTGGGGGAGGATTATATCGAATCCAGGGGCTTTGATTGATGCTCTTGTCAAGATCGATTTCTTTTTGTCTGCGGTTATGACCCATGCAAATGATTGGGCCTTCACTTCACACTATTATTGTACCAATAAATGCTCTTATGGGCTCGTTTTAAACCTTACACTTACAGATCAGCGATCAAAACGACTGTGTTTAGATATATTTTGATGATTATTATCTATTTTCCGTCTCCTCACTCTCCTTCTCTGTTCTTATTAAGAAAAATTAAATTAAAAAAAAAAAAGCTTACGGCAAATCTGTGATCGAAGCTGAATCACTCCCAGCTGAGCTCGGATTTGTCGCCAAAGGGAGTTCCCAACGAAGGAACTGAATCAGAATTTCCTCAACAAACTCTAGAGAAGCACCAAAATCGAGTCTTGTTCTAGTCAAATTGAAATCAACTCTCTGAATAGTGCGGTTTTCCCTGGACACTTCTTCCTCTTCTTCACCTTTGCTTCCCCGCAAGTTTCGTGTCTGAATCATTTGGGGGATCAAAACCTTTTTTCGTGATGGACTACGAATCGTTTGATAGCAGCGGTTAGTTCCCTTAACACTGTATTCGATTTTAGATTAAAAATTAAAATAAAAACACCTTCCTTGTTCTTCTCCTCCTCTCTGTCTTTCTTCTGAAATTAGGGTTTACGAAAGCTTTGGACTTTCTCTGTTCTAGTTATGTTATTCATTCTGAGTTTTGGTGGGTTTTGTGTTTTATTAAGGAAGGAAGGTCTTGTGGTGGCTATTAAGGAATGTTTCAAATCGATTGACTTTGAATCTTAAGCTGAAAATTAGGGTTTGCAAAAGTTTTGGACTTTCTCCGTTCTAGTATTGTTGTACATTGTAAGCTTTGTTGGGTTTGTGTTTACTGGTCGTAAGCTTTGGTGGGTCGGTGTTAATTCTCGTTTTAAGGATGAAATTTATAGCCTTTTTGTTGCTAAGCAGGCTACCACCAACTAGTGGTTCAAATCAATTTGATTGTATAATACAAGTTTGGTTTTTTTGATGGTGCTGTCTGCAGGAACAGATGATGATCTGCCTCCATCGCATAGGGTTGCACGAGGAGGAGGGCGTGTGACTGGCAATGGAAGACCTTCGAGTCTTCCTCCATCTTACCCCCCTAAGATGTATGATGAAGTTGCTGCTGATATGGAAGCTCAGATTCACCAGATTGAGAAGGAAGCCTACATCTCTATCCTAAGAGCCTTTAAAGCCCAAGCAGATGCTATCACTTGGGTATTTTCAATGAATCTCTGTCTACTTCTTCTTTTGTTAGTTTATGGGCTAATCTCTTTTTCATATCTTGCTCAGGAAAAGGAAAGTCTTATAACTGAACTGCGTAAAGAGTTGAGAGTATCGAATGAGGAACATAGAGAGCTTCTTGGTCGTGTAAACGCAGATGATACTATACGAAGGATAAGGCGAGAAGCTTAAAAAAAACTTGAGCATTTATAGTTTCTTTCTTTTTTTCCTACCAATAACATATATAGTTTTCCTTAATTAGGGAGTGGAGACAATCTCGAGGAATGCAAATGCAACCAACTATACGCAATGCTGCTCAAGTGGTTCACGATACCTTGCCAACACCTTCCGTTTCAGCTTCTACTAAGAAGCACAAACCAAACCAGCCAGCTCCTTCTCAACCATTTGCTTCAGCTCCTTTCCACCCTCAAGCTGATCCCACTGACCAATTTGCTTCATGGAAGGCTAAACGAGGATCTGTTCCCAATGCCAAGGGCAAAAAGCATAAACCAGTGAGTCAAACTTGGTATCTTTCTTGATGTTTCTTTATTAGAAACGATTTCTTCTAATGATTTGTTTCTCCTTTTTTCAGGGCTTCCCTGGTTCGTCTTCCGCAAAACCTATCTCATACCATCCTTCAGATCAACAACCTCCACGAGGACAAGGCATGAACAGATTACCATCTGGTCCCACCAGTTCAAGTGAACCCACAAACGGAACCGAACCTGAGTCCTTTGTAGGAAGAAAAGTTAGAACAAGGTGGCCAGAAGACAATACATTTTACGAAGCTGTCATCACCAAGTACAATCCAGTTGAGGTTTGTGGCTTTCTTAAATTGGCATAATGTTTCTGTAATGTTATAAAATAAAGAAGTTTCCTTATATATTCTAAATCTTTAATATCAGGGTCGCCATGCTTTAGTTTATGACATTGGAACACCTAGCGAGACATGGGAATGGGTCAATCTCTCAGAGGTATTTACTTTCTGATCATTATAGAGGAAACAACTTTGTCTTATTCGGTAACCAAGAGCTTCTAATATTTTTGTACAGATATCTCCTGGGGATATTGAGTGGATAGGAGAGGGTCCTACGGTTGGTAATCAATATGGTTATAACGGACAAGGTCTTAATAGAACCACAGGACCGAACAGTGTTCCTCAACGGGGAAGCGGTGTGGTAAAGACCACTATCAAAAAAGATTTCAGAACATCGCAGAATGGAACTGGGAAAAGGAAACATATGGATATACGAATCCGTCAGACCAGTGTCCTAATCAGAGAGGTTAGTATTAGTTACTTGTCAAGTCAAGTAATGTTATGGGTTTGTTTCTCAAACGATGGTGTTTTTGTAATAGGTGGAGAGAGTACTTGGCTCACATAATCCAGATCCTCAAGAAGTTGAAAGGGCTAAGAGAATGTTGGAGGTTTGATGGCTACAACAACTAAGATCCCTTTCTTTCTTAATTTTACGTTAATATAAAGCCTCAAATGATTTTTGATTATATTGCCTTTTGATGCAGGAGCAAGAACAAGCGCTTGTGGGTGCAATCGCAAAGCTTGGAGATATATCCGATGGAGAAAACGGCAAGTGTTTAGTATGATATGTAAAGATAAGATACTTGTAATCTCAAAATAAAATTGCCTTAGGCTGAAACTCTTCTTGTCTGGTCTTTTGTACAGAAGGTGGCTTTCGTCGCTAAACTTGTGTGTTTGATAGAATCAAGCAGTTTTGCCATGGTTTCCATTAAAGAAGAGAGCATTTGTTGAGATCATCAAAGGTCAGAGTCTCAACTTCTTTGATGTGTTACCCTTTTTGGGTGTATCTGACTGTAATTTTTGCTGACAGTTAGAGATTAGATCTTTACCTTAATGTTGGTTTTGTTGGATATATGTTACAATGGAACGGTTTCAGTATCTTAGAACACGAATCAGACAATAAAGATTCGTGTTCCTTTATCAGACTCAAATGGTGGAAGTGAGCAAAATATAAACCAAAAAAGGAATTAATCTTTTACTCATGTCAATAACCAAAGTACACTTAACCTAATCCATAACTAAGATTGAGAAATAACAACTCAAAACATATTCTATGGATATACAATATCATACGCTACCTCATCTTCTGCTTCTTTTCTTTGGCTGTTTATTGTCCTTTCCTGTGCTTCCGCTTTCCCTACCTCGTTTCCCTGACGCGGTTGCGGTTGCCTCCACTGTTTTCTTCTGCGGTGGTCTCCCGGGAGCTCTTTTCGCCGGAGTAGTAGTATTCTCCACCTCCGCCTTCTTTCTACCTTTACCCACGTTGTTGCTTCTAAGCTCTCTTGGTTTCGGTTTACTCTCTTTCTTACTCTTATTCTGAACTTTATCTTCCTTCTGCGGAGAGCTCTTCTTTATCCTCTTCAAGAAGTCAGCCACGCTCTTCTTCTTATCTGATGAGGCCACAACCTTCTTCTCGGTTTTCGCCTCCGTCTGTTTCTCTTTGTTCTTCCCTTTACCCGTCTTTGTATTGTTAGCTGTTCTTTTCGAGCCTCTTCCACCACCAGTCTCAACGTTCTCATTCTCCTCTGATAACGTCTCTTCCTTCGTCTCCTCTTTCTGGCTAAAGCTTGACGAAGATGGAGAAGAAGCCTTAGCCTTAGCGGACGCAAATCTTCTCCTCTTACAAACGACAAGTGGAGCTGAAGACTTCTGTTCTGATGTTTCAGCAGCATCTGCTTTGATACTACTAGTCATAATAGCTCCAGATGCTTTTAACAACCGGGGACTCGATTTCCCGCTCTCTTTCCTCATTTCTTCAGAAACAATGGCTCTCAGTTCACGAGCAGCAATTGATTCCGAAGAAGATGAAGGGAAGAAGGTAACAGCGTTTGTGAAGAGAAGCTGAAGATCTCTGTAAAAAGTGAGGCTTGAAGAATCATAAGATCCTTGCTTCAGCTTCCTCTGTATTGTCTCAATGTCCAAATGTTGCTTAACCAAGCTCTTGTAATCTTCAGTCTCCTGCGTGATAGGAAAAAAAGAAAACCCATTAACTAAAATTAAATGGGCCTTAAAAGAAAGAGACTACAAAGCCATACTATAAGAAGATACTGCCACGTGTCATAGATTGTGTGAGCAGAAAGACAACGATGACACCACGAAATAAGGTAGGGGTAGTTAATTCATTCTTTCTTTCCCTCTATAAAATATATACGTTCCCATAAACCGTCGATTAAAATTCAAAAACGGACGTTAAAATAATAATTCGAAAATGAAGAGATTTACTGTAGACTAAGGAATATAATACTAGATTTCTAAAATTCAAATTTACAGCTTTTTGGTATGGATTGATATAGCAAAACATTAAATTATAAATGTTATAAACTTTTTGACTCAATTTGCATTTTTACAAATCAAATCGTGGTAAAGAGATTATAACCTTAGAAAAGATCCTGAACTATCCGAATCAATTCAGTATTGCATTTTTCATCAGTACATATCTTCGAATGAAAATCACCAAGTTCTACGGCTAAAAGTTAAAATACAAAAACATATCTTGTGCCAGCGAAAACCAATAAATTTTGTAATTATATCAAACTAATGAAAAATTAAATTAAGAATATATTGAAGAAAATAAGATAATTGCATACCTGGCTTCGAACTCGGCGTTCGAACAAAGACCCACGCGGATGGGACCGAATCAAATCAAGAAGACGTATCAACGGCTGTGATTTACTCGCCGCCGATCTGATCTCTCCGTCGCCATCTTTCCGTCGTTTCCTTTTCCACTTCCTTCCCGACGTCCCTGACTCTCCCAACTCGCCGGACTGACTCGCTTCCGATCCTTCCTCCGCCGTGTTAACCGGATCGGGATCTCGATCATCACCGCGAGTCAGACTCGGCTCGTCTCCTCCGCCGACGGTTTTTTCGCCGGCGCCTGTCGAGTTCGACTCGTTCATCGACCTGTTTTCCCGGTCGGACTCCTCCGCCGTCGAAACCGCCTTCTCACCGCCGTCGTTCTCCGATCTCTCTCCCTTCCTCTCTTCTTCCTCCAGATCTAGTTTCTCGCCGCCGTCTCTCTCCTCCTCTAGTCTCTTAACCTTCAGCTGAAGCGATCTGAGAAACCATAAAACCAAAAAAAAAACTCAGATCCATCGTAAAGATTATCGATGGGAGATAAGAGATTCCTCGTCTTCGTACAGTATCGAAACGTCGTACTCTTGAACCTCACGACGGAGCTCCGCCACGCGGAGGCTACGTAGCTCCTCAAGCCACGGTATATCGTTCCCTCCCTCCTCCTCCTCCGCCGCCGCGGGTTCCTTAAACCGACGGTTGAGATCTCGATACTTCAGCCTACAACTATCAGGGGAGATAAAAACGGGGGATGACGTGGAGGTCCGGGTTCGAACCTCCGAAGCGACGGAGTCCCAGTCACAGAACCCGTGTCGCTTAACGGCGCATGCCAATAACAGCTCCTCCCACGTGCCCCATGCTTGGCTCTCGTGCTTTGGTTTAGTGTTGTTGTCACGAATATTGTGATCATCATCACTGCATATATAGTCGTTGTCGTCGTTCATGCTATACGATGCTGCTGCTTCTTCCTTCGTCATGCTTCCATGATATTCGCTTTTGGAGACTCTTCTCTCCCGTTAACAAATACGCTCGCAGTTTTAGGGATTTTTATTCTTTTTCTTATTATTATTATTTTATATATACTTTGTATTGTTGCTTTCTTGTCTTCCTCGCTCTCGCTTATTGTTTTTTTTTTTTTTTTTTTTTTGAAAAAAGGCTTTTATATTTATATATATATGATAGGCCTAGGAGGCAGTTTTAGTGGGCTCAGCCCATTACATCAGTGGAACCACATGAACCAATTACAGAGATTTAGAGAGGAGAGATCGGTTTAGTCTGATCACCAAAGATCGAAGAGTAGTCGAAAGGGTTAGTTTAGTTGCGAAGCCAGTGTTGCATCATCCTCGATGAGAGTTGTGGGTTACTATCTCTGAGGGAGGAGATCTTGTTTTTAATCAGACCCTTCGCTGTCGAGATGAGCGAAGTCGTGGAGCGGTAAGTTTGGCGGTGAATTCTTGAGTTCCGTTCTGCCCACACAAGATAGATCGAAGTTTGCCAAGCTAGGAGAGAGAGTAATCTGATATGTCGAGGAAGAGCTAGCGATTGCATGCCGGCGAGACAGTCGGACCATTGTCTGATCGGAGCACAACCCGATATGCTAGCCAAGGCTTCCCAAACAGCATAGGAGAAAGCGCATTGGAAATAGAGATGGTCTCTCGATTCAGCAGCAGAGTTACAGAGTAAGCAAGCCGGATCCGTCTGGAGCCCCCATCCCAACATCCTGTCTCTTGTTGGACAGCGATTTAAAACCACCAGCCATGCCAAGAAGTTTTGCTTCGGTATTCCCCTTGAAGTCCAAACCGCCTTTAACCATGGAACCTGAGGTTTGTGATCCTTGATTAGCGAGTATATCATACCAGTAGAGTAGGTTGATAATCCAATTCCCTGTGGTTGCCAGATGTAGGTATCTTCAAGTTCTGAGACAGTGATGGTTGTGAGGTGGGTAATGAGAGTGACTTGCTGTTCCGAGCGAGGGTTTGGTAACGACCAAACACCATTTCTGCATATGTCAGCGACAGTAGCATACAGTCTAGTTCCCAGAGTTGAAGTTGGCGGTAGCTGCAGAAAGGACTTGATACTTCCGAAGGGACTCCAATTCTCGAACCAAAACAAGGTATGTCGACCATTCCCGAGCTTTACTTTGATCCAATTAAAGACCAGGTCCCTGTTTCTCAATAGCTTTCTGATAGTATAGGAGTGAGTTTGTTTTTCACGCAGGGTCCAAAGATTGGTGATGTTCCCTGAGAGGATGCGTTTGATGAACCACGCCACCCAGATAGAGCCAGCCCTAAAGAAAAGCAACCAAATTAGTTTGATCTGGCATGCCCTGTTCCAGTGGACCAAATCACGAACCCCTAGCCCTCCTTCAGCTTTTGACAGAGTAACAGTTTCCCAAGAGACTCTTGCCGAGTGGTGTCCTTCTGTTGTTCCACGCCAGAGGTAAGCCCCACACAGGGAGTTAATAGCTTTTATGCAGCTTTTTGGTATCGTGAAAGTGGCACACCAAAAATTAGAGATTCCCGCAATCACAGTGTTGATTAGCAGTAGTCTTCCTGCGAATGATAGGGATTTTGCAGTCCAGCTATTAACTTTTTGTTTCACTTGTTGAATCAGGGACTCACAGTTAGCGAGGGAGAGCTTTTTGGTGCAGAATGGGATGCCGAGATAGCGGACAGGGAGGAAGTCTTGTGTTAAACCCGTCTCCGTTACAATCTGAGAGATTTCTGTTAGAGAGAGGCCGCAAGTGAAGAAGGAGGTTTTTTCAATGCTCACCGAGAGTCCAGAGACTAGTGAGAACTGATGGAGGATGTTGAGTATGTTCTTCACCGAGTCGACAGATCCATCACAGAAAATGAGTAAGTCATCTGCAAAACATAGATGTGTTTCGTGCTTTTTCTCGCTTATTGTTTCGTGCTTTTTCTTCTCTCATCTCATTATAAATACTCTCTGTGTTCGTTTCATTTTGGTATTATAATATATGGTTTTTATTGTGGATGGACATGTGTGGTAACTAGGCCATTCAATTCTTCTTCAATTCAAGGGAAAATATCGTTTGAATTTTTGTTCCCATATTGGTTTAAGTGTATATTTTTAATTCCGAATAAATTAAATTATTAATATAAAAATTGTAATTTGAAAAGTGGATTAAGCAACCCTAGTTTTAACCGCAGCTTTTTATCCTTTGACCCTTTCCCTTTATCCACCACCATTAGGGCAAACGATCTGTTTTAAATTGAAAATTCTATCATTTTGAAACCCATAAACGAGCCCGGCCCGGTTAGAAGGTGTGAAAGCAATTTACAAAGAATGTCCGTCCCTCTTTGGTTACTATAAATGGAATCGTCTTCCGATCGTGTTGTTGGTGAAAGTTAGGTTGGACTACGTTTTTACGTACATCTGGAGGTCAGTTGTCCCCTATGGAATCATTGTACATAAAACTAATCGTACCTCCATTCACTTTGTTTTTTTTTTTATAATTCAAGAATTTCTGGGTTGAAATCTATAATATTTTTGGACCAGAGAAAAGTTCCGGGTGTTAAATCCTCTCTTCCATAGCTGTTGAGAATTACTACTATTTTGGAATCACTTTTTATTTTGCCTTGTTTATCTTTCTTTATAAGAAATAAAACATTACTTTTATGTTTGCTTTTATCCCATCCACTTAGATAATTTACATATATACTGCCTTTTGTATTTAGATTTTCTATCATTTTAGGTACTTTCTAATTGAATTATGCTTTTAATGCAAACTAAATATACTATTTCTATATTCTGTGGCAGTACATTCTTTTTATCTACTATAATTTTATACTTAGTTTAGTTATATTTTTGTTTCCCAAAAGCTTCTACAACATTATTTTTTGACAAAGAAAAAGAACATTATTAAAAATATGTTTTTATCATTTCTAAATTTTTTGTATATGAGTAGTATCTGCTGACCAAAAAAGAATAGTATCTGCTGACAAGAAAAAATAATAGTATCTAAGAAAATGAGTATATTAGTTTTATTATTCATTTTAACACTATTTTGTATTTATTTTAGATATATAATTAACATATAATATGTAATATATATTTAGATATCTAAAAGATTCGGGTCGGATGGAAAGGTCCGATCTGCAATTGGAATAACTTAAATCCATGGGCCTCGACATAAATGCCTACCAGGCCAGGCCGGATTGAGCCCATGTTTTAAGACAAATCGTTAGGTCCGAATCTGGCAAAGCACACTAGTTCTTTTTCTTACACTCTTGTGTTCCAAGAATCAAACCACACGAGTTTTTAAAACATTTAAAAGAATTGTGTGAGAGAGGAAGTCAACATCTTTTCCAGCTTCTATTTGCAGTCCTTTCAAACACGTGTGGTTGTCTCTTTGGGAAAGTTTTGCTCCATTCTGGATATTTTAGTAAATACTTCCAAATCCTGCAAACACACACAAGAGAGAATACGAACCATCTCTGCGTATGTGTGTGTGAATCTATCATGTTCTATAGATAATGATCAAATCACTACTACTAACCTTCTTTCATTATCTACGAAGTCTGGACCTTCAGCAGAAGGTGAGGTGGAACAGTTAACAAGAATCAATTCATCAGGAAGCTGATTAAGCTCCCAAACGTATTCAACCAGCCGCATTGTCCTGCATTAACAAAACCATAACTCATGTGTCCATAACCGTAACGGAGTGAAAATGATTTATGTTTTTTTTACCAGCAGCATGGGGCGATGATGAATCTATCAGTTTTTGTGTCATATGTGTCAAGTAACTTCCCCCTCCAGCTAGGATCTTCGAATGATGCCGACACTCTGACTCTACGAACAAGCTCATCAGGACATCTAGAAGATCTGTTGAAACTGGCTGGCTGAATTGCACCGGTGGAGGTATTCACCTGATTGATAAGTTTACAAAAGAAATAAAAGGTAAAGTCAATTACAATAAAAACCAAGACAACCAAAAAGGATAAATGGTAGAGAAAAGTCAGACTAACCAGGCATCCATTAAAAATGGGACACGTGTTCCCTTGAGCATCCAGCTTGGTATTGTGCCCAAGAACAAACAGGGTTTGAATGTGAAAGTTTTCTATTCTCTTCTGTAAAGTTTCTACTAATTTGCAACACAAAGGAAACGAGTAACCCTCTGGTTTGGCATAGTCACCACCACCACCACCATTAGCATTCTGCAAAATAAAACAGTCAAATACATTCAACAGCAAAGTGCTAACAAAAATAAGAGACATAGAAACAAACACACTTTTATGTCCACATCTTCATAACCACCAACCATATGCACCTGCATACGAAGAACATATTTCAAAAATGACTAAAAATAATATAATGTATGACAAACATAAGCTCAAAGAGAGGATAAATACATCTAAATCCGAGGCATCACTGTCATCCTCCAAAACCAATGACAACATCTGGCTTATCCCCAAGTCCACAACTTTTGGTGAATCCATGTGTGCAATAGAAGTCCTGCAGTTTCAGTTTCAGATTCATCAGACGAATTGCACATTCATTATAGAACCATATAGATATAGGATCAGTCCTTACACTCCAGATTTTCTGTTACGGATAACAAGACCTACGCAAGTTGTTGCCTCATCCATGCCAACGAACTTTCTCATCAATTAAAACATAAATCATTAGAGAAATAAGAACACACACTAGAGTGGATTTGAAAAAGAAAAAAAACATAACTTTCCAATGTCAGAACTGCATACATACATCAACAAGCGCTGGATTCACAACAGCGTATTCTCTTTGGAATATGTAAACATATCTGTCTTCTTCCGTTGAGCTCTCTGTAACTCTCTGTTCCTCGAGATTCTTGAACGATTCAGAAGCTGAGATTATGACAGGATGTGTCATTACATTAACAAGCAAGCTGCTTCCCTGTTCCATGTTTGGTCAACCATAAAAGTCAAATAATCATCACTCAAGAAGTAATCTAAGATTGGTGAGATGACGAAGAGCACTACCTGAGATGATGAAGAGAAAGAAGAGGAGCTGTTCTCCTCAGGAAAGAGCACTCCGTCTACGTAGATCATGATCGCCGGAGAAAGAGAGAGAGAGAGAAACAGAGCTTCAACGGCGGCGATGAGAAAAATAGATCGCCGATGACTTTAATGCGTTGACAAATGACAAGTAACGTTTTAATAAGGAGGTAAAGGTTGTCCAACAAACATAAGGAACTAAAGTAGAACACTGCGCGACGTTTGTAGTTTCAACTGTATAACATCATGACGTTTTTTAATAGGAGAACTTCGGATTTTATGCAAATTGCGAATCTAGTCAGAATGTTGTGAATTATGACAATTATTACCCCATAACTTTAACAAAAATACTAATCTAGACTCTTCGGATTTTTTCGAGAATTGCGAATCTAGATAGAATGTTGTGTTTCTCACAAATATACCCCATAACTTTAACAAACATTAAAATTAAGTAATTAGATAATAGTTTTTTCAAAGTTGATTTTTGTTCAATTTCAATCTTGAATTTGAAACCAAACACTCCACGAAATGTGATTAGATTATTTTACCCAAAAGAAGAGAATAAAAAAAAACTCTGACATCAAAAGTTTTCAGAGAATCACAAGTCCAAAAGAATGTACATACATTCAGACAAACAAGAGAGGTTTGTAATGATGATTCAAGATTTTTTAGCTTAGCTTAGCCTCCTTCTAGACCTGGTCTGAGGTCCTGCATTGTTTACATCTTCCATTCTTCTCCTAGACGATGACGAAGCCGAAGTAGTAACCACTTCACTAGGATTCACAGAGAAGCCAAACCCGGGAACAGCAAAATCTCTAGGCGAAGAAGACGACGAAGAACCTGCTGCACTAATTTGGTTTCTACGAATAGAAGCACGTACTGCAGGAGAAGGAGAAGGACTAAACTCGGCAATACGTGAAGACCTACGACGGTTAGTCCTCAGACTAGGTGTATCAACAAAACTATCAACATCAAATGCAGCAGCAGCAGAATCATCAGCTAATGGCATCTCCGAGCTATCTACCACAAGACCTGGGAAAGAAGACGATAACCTCAAACGATTCTGCACCACACCACGATTGCTCCCTCCTCCTCCTACTCCTCCGGTGGTTACTATGTTGGTCAAACCGAACTCATGCCCTTCAGCTAAAGCTTGTAGCCCACCAATAGAATCAATAGTCCTTCTAATATGCTCAAGCGTCTCAGGCCCCGGGACAAAAGGATTCCCCCGGTTTATAATCTTCTGACGAATGCTCTCAACTCTTTTAGCATTAGGCCTTGGAGGCAGCCTGATACCACACTCCTCACGCTTGGCTTTACTATCACCACCACCGTCATCTCCATCTCCGTTACCGTATATAGGAATCACCTCGGTGTCGGTCACTTCTCCGTCGCAGACGGGACACTCTTTGATGTTGAGGTAAATGAAAGGCAGCTGGTAGAAGCATCCCCAGCAGAACAAGTGACCGCAGCAAGTCAAGATCGGATCTTCTGCTCTCTCCAGACATATGTTGCAGTCAAAGTAACCGCCCGGGACAGAGCTTGTTCTCTCCATGTTCAACGCCTTTGCTATCAGGTACGTCTTGCTGTCGTCGTCCCCGCTCTCCACCAGTCTCTCTCTGGAACGCTCGTGTATAACGCCTGCCGTTGAGTCTCTTGGAGGAGGAGGAAGAACCAAGGCAGCAGGTGGTGTTGTTGTGACAGTTGCTCGTTCCCTGATTCTTGAGACGATAGATTCGAGCTGTCTCAAGCGTTCTTCGATCCGCTCGTGAGCAGATTCGAGCTCGTTTAACCACGGTGAAATCTCTGTGATTAAACCGGGTGGAGAATCTGAACCGGGAGATGGTTCTTGGTTCAGATCAAGATCCATTGTCTCTCCTCCTTGAGCGCCGCTAGTCGATGATGACATGTGAGAGATAATATAAAAGATCGATTCTTTATTTTTGGCACAGATCAAACAGTTTCCGTAATCAAGTAAACGCATGCATCTGTAACAGAATCGAAAGAATCAAACTTTGAGCTATAAAAATCAAATGATATGAGAGTTCACGAAAGAGATCACTGTGCGAGCGATCGAGGAAAACAGAGGATTGTATGAAGTTTGATTGGAGAAAAGATGAGACCTTTGTGAGAGAGAGATGGAGAGATCAAATCATGCGGAGGGATGACGTTTGAGCGGTGGACATGATCGGTGTGGTGGTGGCGAGAGAAACCGATGAATAAATAGATGAGAGGAAGAAGTAGGTCTGGACAGCATTTTAAACCGAGACCAATTTGTCTTAAGGACATAATTGTCTTAACCTACTGGAGATTTTATCTTAACTTCTTTTAAGGTTTGCGGTTAGTCAGAAATCTTAGATTTATTATTAGTCCGGAAATATTTTTTTGTCAACTATTAAGTCGGGAAATATAATAATAATGGTTTTGCGACATTACTGTATTTGAATGTTTATAAAAATGAATTTAATGTCATTGCCTGGCAAGAAAATGCGCATTGTAGCGTATTAAGGGTTGACTGGTTTTCTCGCTACCACCCGCAAACGCAGTTTTTGCGGTTGGTAGCGGTTGACAGCGTTTCAAAACAATCATATAAACCGCTACAAATCGCTTTAAACCGCTCCGAACCTCATAAAATCAAAAGCTGGTTTCAGCTAGCGTTTGCGGTTGCGCCCGGTTGCGATTGGATAAAAAAATATTAAACTATTTTTTTCTAAATATTTTAAAATTTAATATTTAAAATTAAAAAGGAAAATATTATAAATAAAAACATATACACATTTTATATATTAATTTAAATTCACAAACAATATAGTATTTTTTATAAAAACTTTAAAGTAGCTATTCATCATAATTTTTAAAAGTTAATATACATACATATATAAAGATATACACATATAAAAAGAAATAAAACATTCTTTAAAAGTTTTAATATAAATCTTCATAAAAATATATTAAAAATATAACTTTCAACTACTTAAAATTAAAAAAATAAACTTAATATTATTATTATTAATATTATATTAACAATTATTATATTTTATCACAATATTTTATTTTTATATTTTTATAATGTTATAATATGTTTATATTGATAATTTATTATTAAACCGCTACAATATCTCATAATCAACCAGTCACAAACATCCCGCAAACGCAACAATTTTTAAACGTTATTCCAGTCATACAAAACGCCATATAACGCTTGAAACCGCAACCACCCGCACCCGCAAACTCCCGCACCCGCAACCGCAACCGCTGCGTTTGAACCAGTCAGGCCCTTAGTAGATTTTGATCCTCATTTTAAAAATGCAGAATTATTTATTTTTAAATATTTAATTTTATAACATAAAATTTAATATAATATGTTTTATAACATTATTTAATATTTATTTGTAAAACAAAATATTCAATAATTGTTTTATATGTTTTGGATGATGAATATCTGAAAAATAATTTTGTGAAATAAATATTTTTTTTTAAAATTTAAATCGAACTTCAAAATCCATATACTAAAACGTTTAATATGAAAAAAAGATAATTAAGTTTATTGGCTTAAATCGTATTCAAACTATGATAAATTTATTAGACTTAAAATATAGATTTATTTAGGAAAATTTGCTTCTATATACATACAAAATTTCAGATTTAATTATCTAAAATACATTCTCATTCCTCATCCATCTTCATATTTCTGTCTAACTTCTAATTAAAAATATAATTTATTTTTGGTTATTTGACAAATAAGCTATTTTATTTATTTGTTCGAATATTTTCAGATCTACTTTTTTGAAATGAAAAAATCTTGTAATCATATTTGGAAATATAATTATGTGCACAATCGGTTAACATTAAATGATATTGATTGTTGTATAAAACTATTTTAGAAATTTTTTTAAATAAAAACTTACATTAATAAGTAACATGTCATTGTAAATAATTCAAATATCTAAAGACATAATTCTATGAAGGATTCTGATTTAATATTATAGATGTATTATTTAAAACTAGATAAACTAAATTAACATATAAATTTGTAATGCATATATATAAGTTAATTACTTAATTACTAGTATCAAAATTTTAGTAGTATCATCAAATTTTATATATTTTGACTAATTCAGTATGTTATAATTTAGTAGTATCATCAGTTTTCATATCGTTGAACATTAACATCAAGTCAATAATTTTCCAAATTTATTTTTTGGCAAGTAAAAGAATGTTGTAAAAAAAGCAAAATATCAATTTACATATTTCCAAAAATTATACTCCTAATAACTAACATTGTCTGTGTTTTCACTAAATCAATAGTGTGTGTGTCTTTTCCAAGAAAATTTTGAATAAAATTTCATGCTCGAATTTGAGGGAGATATTAAAAAAAGAAGAAGATTGTATCAGTTAGGAGATTAGAGGAACGTTTTCTTATTTTAGTTTTGGTGTAGATTGTAAATTTCTGAGAGACAATCAAGAATGCAATTGTTTTACATATTAACTAGGCCATTTAATTACTAGTATCAAAATTTTAGTAGTATCATCAAATTTTATATATTTTGACTAATTCAGTATGTTATAATTTAGTAGTATCATCAGTTTTCATATCGTTGAACATTAACATCAAGTCAATAATTTTCCAAATTTATTTTTTGGCAAGTAAAAGAATGTTGTAAAAAAGCAAAATATCAATTTACATATTTCCAAAAATTATACTCCTAATAACTAACATTGTCTGTGTTTTCACTAAATCAATAGTGTGTGTGTCTTTTCCAAGAAAATTTTGAATAAAATTTCATGCTCGAATTTGAGGGAGATATTAAAAAAAGAAGAAGATTGTATCAGTTAGGAGATTAGAGGAACATTTTCTTATTTTAGTTTTGGTGTAGATTGTAAATTTCTGAGAGACAATCAAGAATGCAATTGTTTTACATATTAACAAACACCCATCTCAAAATCGTTTCAATATGCTCGATTTGAAGTGTAACGTTTGGGCGGATATAAATGTAAGAATAAATCTTTAAAATCTGTAGTTATTGGACGCATATAAATGCAACCAAGTTTAACAAAGCAAGAAAATGTACATTTCGACGTAAACAACATATTCAGAAAAAAGTTCAAAAAAAAAAAAAAAAAACATATTCAGAAAATATACAAATACACACTGACACACATACACAGTTTTTTTATTCCGAAAAGAAACTTTATCAAAGAAAGAATCAATCACACATTATTATATAATTACTTCCTTGTTGATCACCAATAGTATCTCCGCTTTGGATGATCCCAAAGATCAAGCGCAGCCTCATTCGCATCATTCATAATACGTGCCTCTAGCTGCATAGCTGCCATCTCGTCCTGAACCTTCATCAAAGACTTTATCCTAGAAGCTGGAGAACTGGCTTCTCCTTCTTCCTCTGCTTCTTCCTCCTCACTTGATTCTTGATCTTCGTATGCCGCACATGAATGCACATGTGTTCCATAGTCACATTCTATGCAGTAATACCCCCACAGATCTTCAGAAATAGTCTCTTCGCAAGCGCTGCAAACGAAGGTCGTGTCTTCAAGACCTTTACACGGTGTGCTATAGAGAAGAGTGAGTGGATGTTCATGATCTTCACGGTCTATGGCTTCAGGGAGAAACACACATCCCACATGAAGATTGTACTTGCAGTTAGAGCAGTGGTAAGTGAATCCAGATCCGTATTGGTCACATGCGTCGCAGGTGTAGGCGGATTGGTCATCTGGTGGGGAATAAAGCAAGGTCAAAGGGTGCTCCTGGTGAGACTTGTGATTGGTCTCACCAGGTAGGTCGAAACATGACTTGTGTAATAAGTAATCGCATTCTGACTTCGTACACTTGAAAGCTTGCCCGATCAGGTCGAGCTCGCATCCAGAGCAAACGGTCTCATCGTCTTCTTTGGCTTTAAAGACACGCAATGGATGGCTGTGACTCTGGTGCCTCACAGATTGGCGAGTAACCGGTTTGGCCTTTGGTTTTCTTGAAGCCATATAGAATGTTTTTGATTATGAGTTTGGTTTTAGTTGTTTTGTGGGACAAGGATGTTGAGGTATATATACCAAAAGGGCAATAATCTGATGAATTTTATGCGTTGGTTTGATTGAGGATTATTAATTAACCAAGTCGCTGTATCATGCGGGTTTCGCTAATTTAAGAATGTTTCATTATATGTATGATGTGTATATGTATCTTATATATGTATTGAAGATCGTTGACATCTGAACTAATTTGGGAAGACCGTTGACATTTGAACTTATTTGGGGTGCAAAGTTAAAGACTAATTAAGAGACAAAAGTAGTATCCTTAGACGCGGTTTGGTTTTAATCTAAGATATAGATAACTTGTAGACAAGGAGATTCTAATTAACATCTGGTTTTAATTAGCAACTTAGTATATCTTATACATATGTATAGAGAATGGGGTTTATCTAGGTCAATCTCTCTAAGTCAATGCTAATTATCTTCTGCAACTTCGTTTAAGTTTAGCATCGTTCGATACGAATACCTATACAAACAATGGATACACAAAAAACAGAAAACTTATTTTTGCGTAAATCGCATTTGGAAGATAAGATCAAAGAATAAAAACGTCAAACTAACGAGCAAAATTAATTAAATATATAAACCTTATTGCACTGGATCAGTTTCACTTCAAATCAAAAGCGTTCGCTATCATACAGGATGCCAAACATTTAACGTTTTAGGGGCTGACTGGTTTTCCCGCTACCACCCGCAAACGCAGCTTTTGCGGTTCATAGCGGTTGTTGGCGTTTCGAAACAATCACAGAAAACGCTATAAATCGCTTCAAACCGCTCCGAACCTCTTAAAATCAAAAGCTAGTTCCAGCTAGCGTTTGCGGTTGCGGGCGGTTGCGGGAGGGTAATTTAAAAAAAAAACAGAATAAATAAAAATAATACTAAAAATATCTAATAAAAAATTTCAATTGAAATATTAGAAATTGTAAAATGTATTCATATTATATTTCAATTTATATTATAAAAATTCAAAACTAAAATATTTTCTATAAATTTTTAAAATTTAATAATATGATTTTATAAATATAAATTTTATATTTATCATATTATTATTATTTTTAATATTTTTATAATTACATAAAATATAAATATTATTAAATTATTATTTAAGAGATGTTGCGTTTGGTAGTTTACCAGTCATAAGAGTCCCGCAAACGCAACAATTTCTAACAGTTGTACCAGTCGTCCAAATATCTAAAAAACGCTTAAAACCGCAACCACCCGCACCCGCAAACTCCCGCAACCGCAACCGCAACCGCTGCGGTTACACCAGTCAGGCCCTTAATATATTAGATTTTTCCTGGTTTCCTGTTCGGTTACAATAAACCAAAAGTATATAAACTTAAGTTTGGTTATTTTAATTTTTGGTATTCTGCGATAACAATATTTAAAATCCTATAAAAATAAAATTTGAGTTTAATTTTGTTATAGTTCGGTTCTTGTTTTTTCAGATAATTTTGAGGCAAAATTACATTTTGAATTTTCCGAATAAAATATGAGATAACTCCTTTAAATTTAATTATTCAGACACATGGCATTGATAATGACAATGATGTAAATAGTTTAAATTTAAATATTTCATTATATTATTATAAAAATTGAACATATTTTTTATATAACATAATTTTATATCTACTAATAATAGGAATCCCAGACAATGTTAAAAAGTTATGAATTTTATAGAAATGTTATTTTTTGTTAAAAATTGTGTCTTTTCATTACTTGTTTAAATATATTTGTGTATTATTTAGTATTTAAATTGAAAACATGTAATTATTTAAATAAAAATTTGTTACTATTCATATATATATTATTTCAAAATAACTATTTTTAAATTGAAAATATATGACTATTTAAATTGAAAAATTGCAACTATTCATATAATTATCATTTCAAAATAACTACATTTAAATTAAAAATTTGTGACTATTCATATATATAGAAAGTTGCATCTCTTAATTTTTTGTACAAATATTTATGTATTTTCGTTTTATTATACTTTTATCTATTTATTAATATTTCATAAATATTTGAAATTTTATATCTAAAAATCAGTGTATTAAAATGAAAAATTAAATCCCTTGAGTTTATACATGGAAGTTTCATCTCCTATATGTTTTACATGAAAAAACCCTAACATTGTTGAAAAGTTGTGTATTTTTAAATAAATTTTATTTCTTGTTAAAATTTATATATTTTCATTATATATTAAGGTGTGTCTTTTTATTGTTTGTTTCAAGAGTTATGTATAAGTTAGTATTTAAATTTTATACAAATATGTTTGTTTTCAAATTTGCATATTACACATATCTAACGATTTGTAATACTAACTAAATCAAATTAGTTTATGAGGCGTTCGTACTTCTTCGTTGACTACATAATAAACGATATATTTTTATTTGAAAAGATTTTAATCTTTCAAAAGAGATTTTTTTTATTTATTATAAAGTGAAATAATTTAAAATTTTAGAGTAACTTACTTAAATTAATAAAAGATGTATAAATGTTTTGGTATGAAAACATATAATTTTTTTATACAGTATTTGCACTCTATATCCAAACTTTGTTGTAGAATGTCATAAGACTTTTTGGAGTGTTCTAAGAAGTTCTTAAACTGTACTTGAACGTCACTACCGTATCCACTGGTTTGTTTCGAAGCAATTTTGAGATATTTTGGAGTTATTTAAATGCATAACTGCACATAATTTTTAGAATTTTCAGTGTTTTATGAACTTGATGTGATCGTCATTACCCTGCCCACACATTTTAAACAACTTTGGAAGATTTTGAATTTTTTGAAATGTATAATTGCACAGAATCTTCAGAATTTTATCTATTGATTAAGAACTAGCTATGGTGATATTGATCTCATCTTTTCAGAAACAGTAAACATTTTGATTAACTTTCTAATGCCACCAGTTTGAGGACAATCGGGTCCTTAGTCAAAAATTTTGATAATTTTACTGAAAAGTGGTCGTTTGACGAAAAGGAAACTTAATATCCTAAGCCATCTGTGGACATTGCACAAAAGGTTGTGGAATGTCAGCAGACATCATTGGAATGTCATAAGACTTCTTTGGAATGTCATAAGACTTCCTTGGAATGCCCTGAGACGTTCCTAAACTATATTTAAACGTCATTACCATATCCACTGGTTTGTTTCGAGCAATTTTGGGAGATTTTGGAGTTATTTAAATACATAACTATACAAAATTTTCAGAAAATTCAAAAATTTCAGAGTTTTATGAACTTAACAAGTTATGATAGTTTTACTGAAGAGTGGTCGTTTAGCGCATTAAGAAGAAAGTTAATATCGTAAGACATCTGTGGACATTGCACATAAGGTTGTGGAATATCACCATACATCCTTATAATGTCATAAGACTTCTTTGGAATGTCATAAGACTTCCTTGGAATGTCATAAGACTTCCTTGGAATGTCCTGAGACGTTCCTAAACTGTATTTGAACGTCATTACTGTATCCACTGGTTTATTTCGAACAATTAGGGAGATTTTAGAGTTATTAAAATACATAACTGCACAAAGTTTTCAGAATTTTCAGAAATTTCAGGGTTTTATGAACTTTATGTGATCCTGTCCACTGATACGTTTTAAGCAACTTTGGAAGATTTTGAGTTTTTTTTTGTAATGTATGATTGCACATAATCTTCAAAATTTTATTTATTGATAGAGAACTAGTTATGGTTAAATTGAGCTCCTCTTTTCAGAAACGGTAGAGATTTTGATTAGCTTTCCAATGCCACACCAGTTTAAGGTCAATCGGGGTCCTTAGTCAAAAGTTTTGATAATTTTACTGAAGAGTGGTCGTTTGACGCAGGAAAAGGAAACTTAAGATCCTAAGCCATCCGTGGACATTGCACATATAGTTGTGGAATGTAAGCAGACATCCTTGGAATGTCATAAGAATTCTTTGGAATGTCATAAGAATTTCTTGGAATGTCATAAGACTTCCTTGGAATGTCCTCAGACATTCCTAAACTGTATTTGAGCATTATTACTCTATTTTGGTTTGTTTCGAACAATTTTGAGAGATTTTAAAGTTATTTAGAGGTTGATTGTTTGTGGTTTCTAAAACAGTTTTTAGTTTTTGTTTTTCTAAAATCTACTTTTTTACCAATCAAGTTTCTTAGAAAATAGATTTCCTATATTTTAGGGAAACCGGATTTTAAAAATAACCACTTCTTCTTCACAAAAACCAAAATCCACATTTTCTTGGTTTTTTCTTCAATGTAACGTGAGTTTTTTTTTCTTCTTTTTTTTTTGGTTTCAATATTCTTATATTAGTGCATTAATATAGGAAACTACCTTACATACATTAAACTGATTAAATCATTATTACATTAAACTATCTTACATACACTAAACAGTACGTATACTGTTTACATGAAAACAAATAATTTATCAGAGATCACAAATTCAATAGGAAAATATCTTTATTTTTATTTACTAAGCTTTATTTAGATAAATTATTTAATAATGTTTTAACTAATATTTTAACATATAATTTAATTATAGAAATATGATTAAAGTTGTTATAAATTTATATGTACTATATATTTATTGCACTTTATATTATTATTTTTTACTTTTGAACTCCAGTGACTAATATTTAAATTACATAAAGTAATACACTTATCATAGTGTTAGAATATATATAATTTTTTGGTTTGTTTTCTAAGAGATAATTTATTTAACTTTATAACAAAAATAATAACTTAAATAAAGTCAAAATCCAAAAAACTAAATATAAATCATCATTCAAGATTTTCAAAATCTAAAATCTACAACAAAATAAAAATTTACATATAAGAACAAGGTTTTTATACTTGTATATTAAAAGAAGTAACTATTTAATTAATTGTTATAATTTATTTACACAGAAAATAAATAACCATACAAATATTTGGTTAAAAATAATTTTATCAGTTAATTTTATACGTTTTTGATGATAATATTTTAAATCTGATTACTTTAAAATAAATATTTCATTATTAATAATATTTTTATTTCAAAGCAAAAAACTAAAAACTAAAATTTAAAACAACTATTCAAGTTTTTCAAAAAGCCAAAATCTACTGCAGAATCAAAATCTAAAAATCAAAAACTAAAATCTAAAAACCAAAAACTAAAATCCAAAAACCAGAAACCAAAATCTAAAAACTATTAAAACAATCATCACCTTAAATTCATAATTACACAAATTTTCCAGAAATTTCAGAGTTTTATGAACTAAACAATGCCACCAGTTTGAGGTCAATCGGGGTCCTTAGTCAAAAGTTATGATAGTTTTACTGAAGAGTGGTCGTTTGACGCACGAAGAAGAAATTTAATATCTTAAGACATTTGTGGACATTGCACATATGGTTGTGGAATGTCACCAGACATCTTTGGAATGTCATAAGACTTCCTTGGAATGTCATAAGACTTCCTTGGAATGTCACAAGACTTCCTTGTAATGTCCAGAGACGTTCCTAAATTGTATTTGAACGTCATTACTGTATCTACTGGTTTGTTTCGCACAATTTTGGGAGATTTTGGAGTTATTTAAATACATAACTGCACAAAAAATTTCAGAATTTTCAGAAATTTCAGGGATTTATGAACTTTATGTGATCGTCATTATCCTGTCTACTGTTACGTTTTAAGAAACTTGGGGAGATTTTAAGTTTTTTTGTAATGTATAATTACACATAATCTTCAAAATTTTATCTTTTGATAGAGAACTAACTATGGTGAAATTGAGCTCATTTTTTAAGAAACGGTAGAGATTTTGATTAGCTTTCTAATGCCACCAGTTTGAGGTCACCCGGGGTTCTTAGTCAAAAGTTTTGATAATTTTACTGAAGAGTGGTCGTTTGACGCACGAAAATGAAACTTAATATCCTAAGCCATCTGTGGACATTGCACATAAGGTTGTGGAATGTAAGCAGACATCCTTGGATTGTCATAAGACTTCTTTAGAATGTCATAAGACTTCCTTGGAATGTCATAAGACTTCCTTGGAATGTCATGAAACGTTCCTAAACTGTATTTCAACGTCATTATCCTATTTTGGTTTGTTTCGAGCAATTTTGAGAGACTTTGGAGTTATTTAAATTCATAACTGCACAAAACTTTCAGAATTTTTAGAAATTTCAGAGTTTTATTAGCTTATCAATGCCACCAGTTTGAGGTCAATCGGGGTCCTTAGTCAAAAGTTATGATAGGTTTACTGAAGAATGGTCGTTTGATGCACGAAGAGGAAACTTAATATCCTAAGACATCTGTGGACATTGCACATAAGGTTGTGGAATGTCAGCAGACATCCTTGTAATGTCATAAGACTTCTTTGAAATGTCATAAGACTTCTTTGAAATGTCATAAGACTTCCTTGGAATGTCCTGAGACGTTCTTAAACTGTATTTGAACGTCATTACTGTATCCACTCGTTTATTTCGAACAGTTTTGGGAGATTTTAGAGTTGTTTAAATACATAATGTATAAAAATTTCAGAATTTACATAAATTTTAGAGTTTTATTAACTTTATGTGTCATCATTAACCTGACCACTTGTACGTTTTAAACAACTTTGGGACATTTTGAGTTTTTTTTTTGTAATGTATAATTGAACATAATTTTCAAAATTTTATCTATTGATAAAGAACTAGCTATGGTGAAATTGAGCTCATATTTTCAGAAACGGTAGAGATTTTGGAGTTGTTTAAATACATAATGTACAAAAATTTCAGAAATTTTAGAGTTTTATGAATTTTATGTGATCGTCATTAACCTGGCCACTGGTACGTTTTAAGCAACTTTAGGACATTTTGAGTTTTTTTTTGTAATGTATAATTGAACATAATCTTCAAAATTTTATCTATTGATAAATAACTAGCTATGGTGAAATTGAGCTCATATTTTCAGAAACGGTAGATATTTTGATTAGCTTTCCAATGCCACCAATTTGAGGTCAATCGGGGTTTTTAGTCAAAGATTTTGATAATTTTACTGAAGAGTGGTCGTTTGACGCACGAAGAGGAAACTTAATATCCCAAGCCATATGTGGACATTGCACATAAGGTTGTGGAAAGTCAACAGACATCCTTGTAATGTCATAAGACTTCTTTGGAATATCATAAGACTTCCTTGGAATGTCTTCAGATGTTCCTAAACTGAATTTGAATGCCACTACCCTATTTTGGTTTGTTTCGAGCAACATTGGGAGTTTTTGAAGTTAGTTAAATTCATAACTGCACAAAACTTTAAGAAATTTTTAGGAATTTCAGAGTTTTATGAACTTAACAATGCTTTAGGTCAATCGGGCTCCTTAGTCAAAAGTTATGATAGTTTTACTAAACAGTGATCGTTTAACGCACGAAGAAGAAATTTAATAACCTAAGATATCTGTGGACATTGCTCATAAGGTAGTGGAATGTCACCAAACATCCTTGGAATGTCACCAAACATCTTTGGAATGTCACCAAACATCCTTAGAATGTCATAAGACTTCTTTGGAATGTCATAAGACTTTCTTGGAATGTCATAAGACTTCTTTGGAATGTCATAAGACGTTCATAAAATGTATTTGAACGTCATTACTGTATCGACTGGTTTGTTTCGAACAATTTTGGGAGATTTTGGAGTTATTTAAATACATAACTGCATAAAATTTTCAGAGTTCTCAGAAAGTTCAGAGTTTTATGAACTTTATGTGATGGTCATTACCCTGCCCACTGGTATGTATTAAGCAACTTAGGGATATTTTGAGTTTTTTTGTAATGTATAATTGCACATAATCTTCTAATGCCACTAGTTTGAGGTCAATCGGGGTTCTTAGTCAAAAGTTATGATAGTTTTACTGAAGAGTGGTCGTTTGACGCACGAAGAGGAAACTTAATATCCGAAGACATCTGTGGAAATTGCATATAAGGTTGTGGAATATCAGCAGACATCCTGGGAATGTCATAAGAATTCTTTGAAATGTCATAAGAGTTCCGTGGAATGTTCTGAGACGTTTCTAAACTGCATTTAAATGTCATTACCTATCCACTGGTTTGTTTCGAGCAATTTTGGAAGATTTTGGAGTTATTTAAATGCATAACTACACATAGTTTTCAGAATTTTATCTATTGATAGAGAACTAGATATGGTGATTTTAAGCTCATCTTCTCACAAACAGTAGAGATTTTGATTATCTTAACAATGCCACCAGTTTGAGGTCAATCGTATCCACAATCAAGAGTTATAATAATTTTACTGAAAAGTGGTCATTTGACGCACGAAGAAGAAACTTAATATCCTAAGACATATGTGGACAATGCACATAAGGTTATGAAATGTCACCAAACATCTTTGGAATGTCATAAGGCTTCTTTAAAATGTCCTGAGACGTTCTTAAACTGTATTTGAACGTCATTACTGTATCCACTAGTTTGTTTCGAACAATTTTAAGAGATTTTGGAGTTATTTAAAAACATAACTGCACAAAATTTTTAGAATTTTTAGGAATTTTTTTCAGTTTTATGAACTTAACAATGCCACCAGTTTGAGGTCAATCAGGGTCCTTAGTCAAAAGTTATGATAGTTTTACTGAAGAGTGGTCGTTTAACGCACGAAGAAGAAATTTAATATAGTAAGACATATGTGAACATTGCACATAAGGTTATGAAATGTCAACAGACATTCTTGGAATGTCATAAGACTTCTTTGGAATGTCATAAGACTTCCATGGAATGTCCAGAGACGTTTTTAAATTATATTTGAACGTAATTAATGTATCCACTGGTTTGTTTCGAACAATTTTGGGAGATTTTGGAGTTATTTAAATACATAACTGTACAAATTTTCAAAATTTTTAGAAATTTCAGGGTTTTATGAACTTTATGTGATCGTCATTATCCTGCCCACTGGTACGTTTTTAGAAACTTTGGGAGATTTTGAATTTTTTTTATAATATATAATTACACATAATCTTCAAAATTTTATCTATTGATAGAGAACTAGCTATGGTGAAATTGTGCTCATCTTTTCAGGAACGGTAGAGATTTTTATTAGCTTTCCAATGCCACCAGTTTGAGGTTAACCGCGGTTCTTAGTCAAAAATTTTGATAATTTTACTCAAGGGTATTCGTTTGACGCACGAAAAAAAACTTAATATCATAAGCCATATGTGGAATGTAAGGTTGTGGAATGTAAGCAGAGATCCTTGGAATGTCATAAGATTTATTTGGTATGTCATAAGACTTCCTTGGAATGTCATGAGACATTCTTAAATTGTATTCAAACGTCATTACCCTATTTTGGTTTGTTTCGAGCAATTTTGGGAGATTTTGGAGTTATTTAAATTCATAACTGCACAAAACTTTCAGAAATTTCATAAGACTTCTTTGGAATGTCATAAGACTTCTTTGGAATGTCATAAGACTTCCTTGGAATGTCATAAGACTTCTTTTGAATGTCATAAGACTTCCTTGGAATATCCTGAGACGTTCCTAAAATGTATTTGAACGTCTTTACTGTATCCACTAGTTTGTTATGAACAATTTTGGGAGATTTTGGAGTTGTTTAAATACATAACTACACAAAATTTTCAGAATTTTCAGAAATTTCAGAGTTTTATGAACTTAACAATGCCACGAGCTTGAGGTTAATCGGGGTCCTTAGTTAAAAGTTATGATAGTTTTACTGAACAGTGATCGTTTAACGCAAGAATAAGAAATTTAATATCCTAAGACATCTGTGGACATTGCACATAAGGTTGTGGAATGTCACCAAACATCCTTAGAATGTCATAAGACTTCTTTGGAATGTCATAAGACTTCCTTGGAATGTCCTGAGACGTTCCTAAAATGTATTTGAACGTCATTATTGTATCGACTGGTTTGTTCCGAACAATTTTGGGAGATTTTAGAGTTATTTAAATACATAACTGCACAAAAATTTTAGAATTTTCAGAAATTTCAGAGTTTTATAAACTTTATGTGATTGTCATTACCATGCCCAATGGTACGTATTAAGCAACTTAGGGATAATTTGAGTTTTTTTTGTAATGTATAATTGCACATAATCTTCAAAATTTAATCTATTGATATAGAACTAGCTATGGTGAAATTGAGCTCATCTTTTCAGAAACGATAGAGATTTTGATTAGCTTTCTAATGCTACCAGTTTGAGGTCAATCGGGGTTAATAGTCAAAAATTATGATAGTTTTACTCAAGAATGGTCGTTTGACGCACGAACAGGAAACTTAATATCCTAAAACATCTGGGGACATTGCACATAAGGTTGTGGAATATCAGCAGACATCCTTGTAATGTCATAAGACTTCTTTGGAATGTCATAAGAGTTTCTTGAAATGTTCTGAGACGTTCCTAAACCGTTTTTAAACGTTATTACCCTATCCACTGGTTTGTTTCGAGCAATTTTGGGAGATTTTGGAGTTATTTAAATGCATAAGTACACATAATCTTCAGAATTTTATCTATTGATAGAGAACTAGCTATGGTGATTTTGCACTCATCTTTTCACAAACGGTAGAGATTTGATTATCTTAACAATGCCACCAGTTTAAGGTCAATCGGATCCTTAGTCAAGAGTTACAATAATTTTACTGAAAAATGGTCATTTGACGCACGAAGAAAAAACTTAATATCCTAAGACATATGTGGACAATGCACATAAAGTTGTGGAATGTCACCAGACATCTTTGGAATGTCATAAGACTTCCTTGGAATGTCATAAGGCTTCCTTGAAATGTCCTCAGAAGTTCCTAAACTGTATTTGAACGTCATTACTGTATTCACTGGTTTATTTCGAACAATTTTGGGAAATTTTAGAGTTATTTAAAAACATAATTGCACAAAAATTTTAGAATTTTCAGGAATTTTAGAGTTTTATGAACTTAACAATGCCACCAGTTTGAGGTCAATCGGGGTCTTTAATCAAAAGTTATGATAGTTTTAATGAAGGGTGGTTTTTCATTGCATGAAGAAGAAACTTAATATCCTAAGATATATGTGGAATTTGCACAAAATGTTGTGGAATGTCACCAGACATCTTTGGAATGTCATAAGACTTCCTTAGAATGTCATAAGACTTCTTTGAAATGTCATGAGACGTTCATAACCTGTATTTGAATGTCATTATTGTATCCAGTGGTTTTATTCGAACAATTTTGGAAGATTTTGGAGTTATTTAAATACATATTTGCACAAAATTTTCAGAATTTTCAGAAAAATCAGAGTTTTATGAACTTTATGTGATCGTCAATACCTTGCCCACTGGTACGGTCTAAGCAACTTTGGGAGATTTTGAGTGTTTTTGTAATGTATAATTGCACATAATCATCAAAATTTTTATCTATTGATAGAGAACTAGGTATGTTGAAATTGAGCTCATCTTTTCAGAAACGGTAGAGATTTTTATTAGCTTTCCAATGCTACCAGTTTTGAAGTCAATTAGGGTTTTTAGTCAAAAGTTTTGATAATTTTACTGAAGAGTGATTGTTTGACGCACGAACATGAAACTTAATATCCTAAGCCATATGTGGACATTGCACATAAGGTTGTGGAATGTAAGCAGACATCCTTGGAATGTCATTGGACTTCTTTGAAATGTCATATGACTTCTTTGGAATTTCATATGACTCCTTGGAATGTCTTGAGACTTTCCTAAAACTGTATTCAAACGCCATTATATTTTGGTTTGTTTTGAATAGTTTTGAGAGATTTTAGAGTTATTTAAATACATAACTGCACAAAGTTTTTAGAAATTTCAGAAATTTCAGTTTTATGAACTTAACAATGCCACCAGTGAGGTCAATCAGGGTCCTTAGTAAAAAATTATGATAGTTTTACTAAAGAGTGATCGTTACGCACAAAGAAGGAACTTAAAATCCTAAGACATCTATGGACATTGCACATAAGGTTGTGTAATGTCACCAGACATCCTTGGAATATCATAAGACTTCTTTAGAATATCATAAGACTTCCTTGGAATGTCATATGACTTCCTTGGAATGTCATATGACTTCCTTGGAATGTCATATGACTTCCTTGGAATGTCCTAAGACGATTTTAAACTGTATTTGAACGTCATTACTGTATCCCTTAGTTTATTTCGAACAATTTTGGTAGAATCTGGGATTATTTAAATACATAACTGCACAACGTTTTCGGAATTTTCAGAAATTTCCAGGGTTATATGAACTTTATGTGATCGTCATTATCCTGCCCACTGGTACGTTTTAACCAACTTTGAGAGATTTTGAGTTTTTTTGTAATGTTTAACTGCACATAATCTTCAAGATTTTATCTATTGATAGAGAATTAGCTATGGTGAAATTGAGCTCATTTTTTCAGAAACGGGAGAGGTTTTGAATAGCTTTCCAATGCCACTAGTTTGAGGTCAATCGGGGTTCTTAGTCAAAAGTTTTGATAATTTTACTGAAGAGTGGTAGTTGGACGCACGAAGAGGAAATTTAATATCCCAAGCCATATGTGGACATTGCACATAAGGTTGTGGAATGTAAGCAGACATTTTTTGGAATGTCATAAGACTTCTTTGGAATGTCATAAGACTTCCTTGGAATGTCTTAAGACATTCATAAACTGTATTTAAATGTCATTACCCAATTATGTTTGTTTCGATCAATATTGGGAGATTTTGGAGTTATTTAAATTCATAACTGTACAAAACTTTTAAAATTTCAGAGTTTTATGAACTTAACAATGCCACCAGTTTGAGGTCAATCCTTAGTCAAAAGTTATGATAGTTTTACTGAAGAGTTGTCGTTTAACGCACGAAGAAGAAATTTAATATTTTAAGACATATGTGGACATTGCACATAAGGTTGTGGAATATCACCAGACATCCTTGGAATGTCACCAGACATCTTTGGAATGTCATAAGACTTCTTTGGAATGTACTGAGACGTTCCTAAATTGTATTTGAACATCATTACTGTATCTACTGGTTTGTTTCTAACAATTTTGGAAGATTTTGGAGTTATTTAAATACATAACTGCACAAAATTTTCAGAATATTCAAAAATTTCAGAGCTTTATGAACTTTTTGTGATCGTCATTATCCTGCCCACTGGTACGTTTTAAACAACTTTGAGAGATTTTGTGTTTTTTTTAATTGTATAATTGCACATAATCTTCATAATTTTATCTACTTATAGAGAACTAGCTATGGTGATATTGAGCTCATCTCTTCAGAAACATTACAGATTTTGATTAGCTTTTCAGTGCCACCATTGAGGTCAATCGGGGTTCTTAGTTAAAAGTTATGGTAGTTTTACAGAAGAGTGGTTGTTTGACGCACGGAGAATAAACTTAATATCCTAAGACATATGTGGACATTGCACATAAGGTTGTGGAATAACATCAGACATCTTTGGAATGTCATAAGACTTCTTTGGAATGTCATAGGACTTTCTTGGAATGTCCTCGATAAAAAGTTATGATATTTTTAATGAAGTGTGGTCGTTTGACGCTTGAAGAGGTAACTTACTATTCTAAAACATCTGTGGACTTTCAAAGACAGTTGTACAATGTCATGTGACATTTCTGAACTGTCTATGAACGTCATTACCCTATCCACTGGTACATTTTAAGTAACTTTAGGAGATTTTTAGTTTTTTGAAATGTATAATTGCACATAATTTTCAGAATTTTATCTATTGGTAGAGAACTAGCTATGGTGAAATTGAGCTCATCTTTTCAGAAACGGTAGAGATTTTGATAAGATTTTCAATGCCACCAGTTTGAGGTCAATTGGGGTTTTTAGTCAAAAGTTATGATAGTTTTACTGAAGAGTGGTCGTTTGACGCTCGAAGAAAAACTTAATATCCTAAGACATATGTGGACATTGCATATAAGGTTGTGGAATGTCACCAGACATCTTTGGAATGTCTTGAGACGTTCCTAAATTGTATTTAAACGTCATTACCCTATCTACTGGTTTGTTTCGTGCAATTTTGGGAGTTTTTAGAGTTTTTAAAATACATAACTGCACAGAATTTTCAGAATTTTATGAACTTTATGTGATTGTCATTACTCTGCCCACTGGTTGTTTTAAGCAATTTTAGGAGATTTTAAGTTTTTTGAATTGTATAATTGCACATAATTTTTAGAATTTTATCTATTGATAGAGAACTAGCTATGGTAATATTAAGCTCATCTTTTCAGAAACGGTAGAGATGTTGATTAACTTAACAACTAATCTTCAGACTTTGATAGCAATTTTATTTTTTTGTTAAGAATTGTGTCTTTTCATTATATATTAAGATGTGTCATTTCATTAAGTATTTTTAGATTTGTATATTAGTTAATATTTAAATTAAAAGCTGTACTTATTTAAATGAAAAATTGTGACTATTCATATATGTACCATTTCAAAAGAACTACCTTTAAATTGAAAATACATGACTATTTGACTTGAAAAGTTGCGAATATTCATATAATTATCATTTCAAAATAACCACCTTTAAATTAAAAAAATATGTGACTATTCATATACATATATATGGAAGGTTGCATGTCTTAATTTTTTATACAAATATTTATGTATTTTCGTTTTATTATGCTAATATCTATTATTAATATTTCATAAATATTTGTAATTATTTTATGTCTAAAAATCAGTGTATTGATATGAAAATTTAAAATTCTTAAGTTTTATACATGAAATTTTCATCTCATAATTTTTACATGAAAAAATCCCAAACAATGTTAAAAAAATTGTTTATTTTTTTAGGAATTTTATTTCTTGTTAAAAAATTATGTTTTTCATTATATATTAAGATGTATCTTTTTATTATTTGTTTCATGAGTTGTGTATAAGTTAATATTTAAATTTTATTTAAATATGTCTGTCTTTATTTTTTCATATTACACATAACTCATGATTTTGTAATACTAACTAAATTAAATTAGCTTACACATATCCCAGTAAACAATACATTTTTATTTAAAACTATTTTAATGTTTAAAAAGAGATATTTTATTTATTATAAATTGATATAATTTAAAATTTTAGAATAACTTACCTAAATTAATAAAAGATGTATAATTTTATTGGTATTGATTATTTTATTTTATTTGTAATTTCAAACTATAAAATATACATTTCTAATATTATCTATAAATAAATATTTTCATACGTTTTGACATGAAAATTTATTTGAAAATAAAATTAATTTTTCTATAAAATATAAATTATAAAATGATTATTTATTTATAAAAAATGAGTTCCACGCGATATCGCGTGGATTCATTACCTATTACAAATAATATTAAATAACATAAATTTGTATACAAATATAGAGGTGGCATCATTTTTTAACGGAAAGACAGTGTAGATAAAAAATTTAAATATATATTGTATATTACATAACTGATTGAATTAGCTACATTATAATAGAGTTTTTTAATGATTACATTTTTAATATAAAATAAATATTTATTTATATATATATATATATATATATATATATATATTCTTTAATTAAATTATTTATATTGTTATGTTTATGGGAATAATTTTCAATCGACATGTTACATATTTAGTTACTAACTATGAATGTAATATGTTGTTAAATTACTTTATACTTGTCATGTTAATAGAAAAGTAGGCTCAAATGGTATATCAAATTTGCCATATTAATAAGAAACATCTGTTTGTTCAATTTAAATAATTATCATAATATCTATTTTCAAATTAAATTATAATTATATTTCTTTAAGTATTTTTAAAAATCAAGAGAATGTCAAGAAAAAATCTGTTGTTTTAATTGTATTGATATATCGTGCATAAAGACATTCGTCAAAATCTGAAGGAAAGTAACAAACAGGTTCCAGTTTGTCATGTAATTACAAAACCTTTTACAAAGCAGTATTTTCATTATTTTTCTACTAAAATTGTATTTATTTGATAAATGTCAACACAACTTATCATATTTTTTATTCTTTAGTTATTAACATCTGTCCGAATCTGTATATTACATTAATTAATTTTGTATATGACAAAAAGGAAATTAGTTTTTAACAAAAAAAAGGAAATTATAATCTATTTAAAGGCACAATATATATGCTTTAATTGGATTTTGTTTTCTATTCTAATTAAGTTTTTTTTATTAATAATAATAAAATATTGAGATTTTCTCGTGAAAATTGGTAAAGATAACGTGACCTTTCTTTGATGTATTTATACCATTTAGCTCAATAATCTATCAACCAAATAACGTGAAGCACTTCAAAAAAAAAAATATAAAAATAAAACCATTTTGTATACACTTAGTAAGATCGAATGATGGCAAGCTTTGTGCTCATCATTATAGTCATAGCGACAATAGTAACCGGAAATGAGTTCTCCAATATTGACGATGCTGAAGTAGATCGACTTTTGAAAAAACTAAACAAACCTGCTCTTAAGTCCATCAAGGTTAATTATACTTGTGAATTTACACAAAATTATACATAACTAACTTTTTCTATCTTTTTTTGTTTTTTTAAACTTTTTCTATCTTTGCTAATCGTTAATCTCTAGTTGCTTACATTGGATAATCTTTGTGTTAGAGTCCGGATGGAGATATTATAGACTGCGTTCATACGAAAAACCATCCCATTTATGATCATCCTTTATTCAGAAACCACACCATTCAGGTTAGAAAACCACTTCTTTTTACCGTGATTATTATTACAATTACTTTTATAACATAAAATCTAACATTTGGTTCGTAGGTTTTTTAAAACTAAAAGCCAGCATTCGCTAATTTTTGTGACAAATCTATAAATCTAAATTATCTTTCCAAAAAAATAACATTGGACATAAACTTAGATCTATTAATCTATCTTATTAAAACAGAAACATTATGTTGGACCTAACATTTATTTTGTAAGTTTTTAAATTAAATACATTTTTATACTTTATAGTTAAACCTACATAAATCATTAATGTTCATTTCTTTATACTACTATCCATGTTTCCAAACAATATACTTATTTCTTACTACTATCAATGTTTTCAAACAATATATTTTATACTACTATCAATGTTTCCAAACAATACAATAATTAATCTTAATATTTTATATCTATCATTTTCTCTTTAAAATTTTGTAGAAACATCATAATTTCATAAATTGCAAAATAATAAACTTTAAAATTTGGATTATAAGACTACAAATTATGAAACTATTACAATTTAAATCAAATGAGATTACATATTGGTCATCCATCAGTTCAATCGGTTAGTCTCGAATTTTAGTGATTTTTGTTAATATGAATATTTTAAAAACCTAAATTGAATTGTTAGATCTCCGGATTAACCGGTATAATCACAATCGGGTTGAATTTAGAAACACTGATTTAAATGCAAAAATATTTTAAATACACTCTTTAAAAGTTACCAAAATATTTGTTAAGTTATTAGTAAAAAAATTCATCGTAAAATATTCCGCGCTTCCAAAGCGCGGATCATAATCTAGTACTATTCTAAATGGTAAACTAAGTGTTTTGGTTATCATATCTAATGATTGTTGTGTTGAAGATGAGACCAAGTACTTTCCCAAAAGAATGGAACAACGAATCTTTAAACACCCAAAACAAATCTAATGTGGTGACTCAACTTTGGAGAACCAATGGAAGATGTCCAAAAAATAGTATTCCAATCATAAGAACTAGAAGAGAAGATATATTACGAGAAAAATCGATCAGAGCATATGGAAAAAAGGAACCTAACAGCTTCCCTCAACCTAAACCAGACAATAAACCTAGAACCAAGCGCACGCATTCGGTACATATATCTCACATTTAATCACTTTCAAACTCATCATAACTTTTTTTTTGTTTTTGGTAATCAACTCATCATAACTTGTTCTTAAATACGTATGCGTATGTATATATAGCACTCTGTATTGGTTACAAAAGGAAGGTTTCATGGAGCTAAGGCGACTATAAGCTTATGGAAGCCTTACGTACAAACACTAAGAGAGTTCAGCCTAGCCCAGATATGGCTTGTATCTGGCACTTCTAGAGACACTAACAGCATCGAAGCTGGATGGCAGGTTCTTGATTTGTTCTTATAACTGATGTATATATATATGTATTTATTTACTTATTGTTAATGGAAATTGTTATTAATTAGGTGTATAAAGGTTTGTATGGTGATTACAACCCCAGATATTTTGTTTACTGGACTGTGAGTTAAATATTTTTAACATTGTTTTGAATTATTTATTTTTTTAGTTGGTTAGTCATATTATTTACTTCAATGGAACCAATTTTTCTTGGTGTTGATTGGTAATACTAAACAGGCCGATGGATATCAGGATACTGGCTGCTACAATCTTAAGTGTCCAGGCTTTGTTCATGTAAGTCAAGACTTTGCCATAGGTGCAGCCGTTAGTCCTGTCTCCAGCGTCGGTGGTGCTCAATATCAGATTCCAACATCTATATGGAGGGTTAATAATTCGAAATACCTTCAATACACATTAGCTAGAATTCTCTTATAGCCATTCAAACTAACAATGTACTTTGTTATATTATTATAGGACACACGTTCAGGACACTGGTGGTTAAAAGTATATGACAATATATTTGTCGGGTATTGGCCTTCCTCCTTGTTTACTACTCTAAAAGATGTTGCAACAGATGTGAATTGGGGAGGAGAAATAACTAATTATAGAGATGGATCACAACATACAACAACGAAGATGGGGAGTGGACGCTTTGCAGAGGAAGGGTATGAGAAGGCTAGTTACTTCAAAAATATTGAGATAGTTGATGAGGGTGAAATTATGAAACCACCTGTAGGAACTTCTCCTTTTATGAGTGAAGAAAATTGTTACAATATCAAACCTGGCACTGATGTTCGTTGGGGGATTTACTTTTTCTTTGGTGGTCCTGGTCGAAATCCTAAGTGTAAATGACTCAGCTAAGTCACTATTTATAATATCATCATATGGTACTTATGGGTTGTTGCAAAAAAATTGTAAGAGAATCTGAGTCTTAATAACATATATAGAAGAAGCCATTTTAGTTACATTCCATTATAGTTTTTGTTATCTGTTTTCTATCAATCAAAACGAATAAAGCAGATTTACAATGGGTATCGATGGTAATTTCTGGTTTCTTTTCCCAAAGTCATATCATATCTAGTCTTTTATATGCAGATGTGATTTGGAGAATTTTAGTTTCTTTTCCCAAAGTCATATATATCATAGCTAGTCTCTTATATTCATGATGATTTGAAGAAGACATGCACTAGAGACCGAGCGTAGTTATTTGACCGCACGCATCTTTAGTTATGTCAACTCTCTTATTGTATAGACTTCCAGCTCTAATAGTGGCACTATTCAGGATTTTCAATACAATTGTCTATTTCATCAAGTCATATAACTATCATAAAACAGTCCCGTGATGGATGGGTGCAAAGAAGAATAGTTCCACCTCTTGACTTTGAATCCCAAACAAGAATAAATCATATATACATATATAGATCGTATGGTCATATTAGCGCGTAGTGACATTACTGTCCCAATATAGTGTGAATATATAAGCTACAACTTGGTAATAGTCAAACCAAAACACATCACTACTCCATCCTAAAGAAGACTTATAATCACTATAAATACAATCGAAACGCATTATCTTAATTAACAAGCATCTCAAACACAAATAAATTAAAAAAAGGAGTTTTTAAAATCCATAATGGCTTCAAGAAAACCGTCAGTGAGGCACCAGAGCCACAGCCATCCGTTGCGTGGTCACAAAGCTCAAGCTGAGGAAGAGATCATTTGCTCTGGCTGTGAACTAGACCTGATAGGCGCAGCTTTCAAGTGCACAAAGTCGGAATGCGATTACTTCTTGCACAAGTCGTGTTTCGAGCTTCCGCGCGAGAACCGTCACAAGTCTCACCCGGAACACCCTTTGACCCTGCTCTATTCTCCAACTTACGAGTCTTCATCTTTCTCGTGCGACGCGTGCGGTGAGTATGGAACCGGGTTTGCTTACCACTGTTCTGTCTGTAAGTACGATGTACATGTCGGATGTGTGTCTATGCCCGAGACCGTGGAGCGTGAAGGACACGTGCATCCGCTCAAATTGCTCTACCGTTCTCCTTACAAGAACGGTCTGATCTTTAACTGTGATGAATGCCACGAGACCGTTCCGGATAATCTCTGGTCTTATTATTGCAAGGAATGTGACTATGGCACGCATCTACACTCTTGTGCAGTAGAGGAGGAGGAGAAGGAAGAGCCAAGGAGAGGAGGAGGAAATGGGAGTACCAGTAGGAACAATGGTCGAAGGAGCTCTGCCGCTTCGGACTTATCTGCGATGTTGGAAGCTCAAAGGGAGATGGAGAGGATGCAGATTGAGTTAGATATGGCGATGCAGAGTGCTAAGATAGCGAGGAAATCGAGAAAACATATGCTCAAAATGATCTAAAAATAAAACTTGTGTTATCGATCATGATATTCACCCCCTTCCACATATGTATGCATCTATTTTCCTCTCGATCGAGCTATCTTGGATTCTTGAAGCTCTGAACTCTTTGATTGTTGTTCTTGTTTTTTTTTGGTTTATGTGTGTTCCGTTGTAATGTTTGTTCACTATATGAATAAAAGAATTATATAGCTTCTTCTTTTTTTTTTGTTCTTTACTTTATTTGTTATAATCATTTGACATAACCATCTCAAATTCTCTTAGATAAGCTTTGTAAAGCTGGAGTCAAAAGAAATATAATATGTAAGTAAATAGGATGGTTGAGTATGTTAGTGAATAATGTCATATTCGTAAGTCGTGGAAATTTCTAGACAAAAGCAATGACCTTTTTTTTTTTTTTTTTTGTTCAAGACAAAAGCAATGACCTATCACACCAACTAACTACATTATCTCTTATTTAATCTAAAACTGAATCAAAATGAATAGTTACCGAGTTGATCACGACTATGATACGAACATCGATCAACAGTCTTAGTAATTTGCACATGAACAACGTTTCTTCTGTCAGTAAAAGAAAGGTAAAAAGAAATATTCAGTGTGGAAGAGAATGGAACACCGGAATAGTGAGAAGACAGACTTGGGACACGTTGGTAGCTTAAGCAGACGAAGCTTTCTTACATAAGGCATCAAGCCAGTCCATCACTTTTGGGCCTCTCAAGTGCCAGTCCAAGCCTTTTTGACATTTGGAAAACCAAACCTTATTTAGTTGGCTTGGTCAACGGACACTTAATTCTAAAAACAATTTCGGTAATACCGGTGCGGTTAAACTCGGTTCCGATCAATTTCCTCATATGAGCATTGAAGCAACACAACCGTTTCCAGACCTACAAAAGCCAGGTTCAAAATTATCATTTTCATCAAATCGTGCAACAAAACATGACTGGACTAGTTTAACAAATGAATCTTATTAGTGTTCGAAAGATTACATCAGTAAAGAATTTTTTTTTAACGCACCTCGTAAAGAATCTAATAAGATCTAAATACTCCATCCGTTTTATATAAACTATAATTTTACTCTTCAAAATTTATTTCATAATAATTATTGTTTTATATTTTTAATGAATATATTAAATTTTTTTTTAGCTTTAGTTTTTAAGTTTTTAAATTTACAAAATAAAAATACTTTAAATAATAATAAAACAGAAAATAATAACTTTTAATATGTGCGTAAAAGCTTTAAAATGAAAATTATTATAAAACGGGAGAATATCAATTATTACAATTTGTAATACAGTTCCATCATTGAAATTAGGACCATTTTGTTATTAACTTATTTTATTTTTATTATTTATATTTATGCCAAAATTTCATAAGCTATATGTAATTTAGTATTTAACGAATTAAGATGAATTGCACGGTCTTTAACAGTTGGTATATTAAGCAAGAGAACAAATTATGTACGAGGTCATCATTGTCAATTGAATAACCATCATATTACACGGTTGAATACTAACAAAAGAATCAGTAAAAGTTTATACTGTAAAAACTATTTTAGTCAATCTTCTAAGTACCATACAAGTTATTTTCCAAAAAATACAGCGGATAATCAAATCCCATACACGCACCAAAGAATTATTATTACACATCTAGTAGCATATAAAATGCAGTTACACACAAATAGGGTTTTCTGACCGACGACCACAGCTTAATTGGAAACAGTCGCTTCTCCGAGAAGGGCTGCACAATAAATCAAACGTTTCATTACATCCCTCAACCTTGGCAAAGTCAGTCTACCAAAAGTTTCAATTTCTCACTGTATCAAATTCAAAATACAACTTGTATGCCTTTGTTCCCAAAAACATGACTTTCTTCGTTAGCTTTCTTGCTTCAAACGATAAGATCTCATCAAACCAATGCGAATGCATAGTCAGAGAAACCCTAAAAGTTAACCCTGGTTAATTATGACGAATTGCGACCTTTTGTATCGAAGTTGTTGTTGGTGTTGTGGCTATTGCTGAATATGAAACCTTCGACTTGAGAAGAAGAAGATCTCATAGGAAATGAAGAGAAGTAATCTTCTCCTACATCTTGAATCAAACCCTCTAGATCAAAGTAGGTGTTTGGGTTCGAAGAACTATCACCAGATCCCCATTCTTCTTTTACCTGATGGTCTCCTCCGTTTGCTAATAAACCAGTGAAACCCGTAAGCCTATTAACCGGCTGATGATCTCCGTAAACCGGTTCTTGAGGCGTCGGAATACTCGATCTGTCTCTCTTCTTATCGGTTTTGGCTTCTCCGGCTGGGGGTTTCCCGGTTAGACTTTGAACAAGTGAACGGAAGTTCTTGACGTCGGTCTTGATGACCTCAGGTGCGAAGATATGGATGATGCGAATCTTGGGCTTGATCTTGGATATTACTTGTGAGTTCTTGTTCATGGAAACCCTAGAACTTGAACCTTCATTAAAATGATTATATTGAGTAACCTCCATGGATTCTCTCACCATTCAAAATAAAACCCAAAAGATAAAATTATAAATGATTGAGAAAAGATTTGATTTTTTTTCTTTCCGAGATGTGTAATTTGAACAAAATAATTGGTATGCCGTGGAATAATACTGCGGCGGTTGGTGATTATATATGTAGTTATGTAAATTTAAAATATAGGCTTGTTGGTTAGTTAAAAACATTAAATTAGTAACAAAGTTGAATATCAAAATGATAAAAAGTGTTGGACGAAACAGCGACGGACCTGCCTTCCATGAAACACAACAACTTGATATAAATAAAATTTACGAGAGTGATTTGTGATCAACCAACCAACTGACGAGATAAACCATGGTGTTATAAAATATCATATACATTAGTACCCTAAGCATTGGTTGCGTGAGCTAGCCATATATCTTTGGTCACCAATTTGGATTTTTTTTCTAGGGGGAGTGTAAAGTGTTAATTGTCGGCATGTTTATTCCTCTATGGTTTCTGAGATTTGGAGTTTCCTATAGTTCCAGTAGAAAACTAATTAATTATGATGCTGTTTAGATTTGATAGTATATATGTATATTTCTGGTACAAATGTTATTTGTCTATAATAGTATGCTATATAAGGCGTTTCTACATGTTTAGATGATTAATAGATTATGTTATAATTTTTCGCTAATTATGTCGTATGTAGAATTTAACCATTTTTGCTTAAAGTAGAATTTAACTTTGCCATAACTTATAATAATATTACTATATGGAAATTCAAATCATACGGAACTTTAATATCGACTTCTATAGTTTGTTGGTCAAAATCTGACTCAGGAAATTGTCACTTGAAAACCGACCTAGTTCTAATCCTACTTTTTAGATTTGCTTCATTTGATGATGCTTTTCTATATCATAATTAATTATTATATTCTTTCACTTATATTTCTAACTATAGCTATACGAAAATAACAAAAGTGAAAATTTCAGTACTATAGATTCAGATTATTCTTTCAAAAATCATCTTTTTTCTCATATCATCTTATTTAGTTTGAATTCCGATTTCATTAACCAGAAGCACTTACCTTTTCACAAATTAAAGTAACATAACACACTAAAATATTTTAATGTCCACCTAATTAATTCTGCTCTCTATGTATTTAGACACTTACATTATTACATATGAGCTCTTTCATCTACACATGTCGGAGGTGTCAACGCATATATATGTGATGGTGCTTAAAAAAGCTGAAACAAAATCTGATTTCTCGTTGGTTTATTTTTTAATAACTGGCTATTTACAGTTTTGCACAGAGAAGTTGACCTTTTTTTATAAAAATGAAATGACATGTATAAACGTACAAAAATGTTCCAAACAAAGCCCTTTCTAAAAAAAAAAAATGTTCCAAACACATAAAATAATAGTTGACTTTTGTTTTGCCAAAGCAGCAAACAAGAGCGACAGGGTGGGTGGCTTAAGCTTCCATTGACTTTGCCTAAGTTCTTATTTATTTGTATTTTTTTTTGGAACTTGATTTATTTGTATTTTATCAAGCCACTAAGATCTTGTGGATGAGAGTACGATTGAAATACGGATTATAGTCCTCAAGATGTCTTCCAAAACTCACCCACGGAAGTGTATTTTATTTTTCGAGTCGTTACAACTAATATATAGTAACACATATATTTGTATCATTTCTACAAAATTACATTAAAATTTAATAAGAAATCTCTGAAAGTCTACCAACTTTCGTTATATTTTTTGCCTATTTAGTTTGAAGATTAGCTTTTACTTATGCATACCATTATCCGGTGGTTTTGACCCTACTTACTTGTTTTTGAAAACAATAGCCTATGGTTATAGGGAGAGGTCATATTACTTCTCAATTCAAAATTTATAGTATTCTATTTAAATTAACGTCAATTGATTTAAAAGTCAAAAGCTATTTAAATCCATATACTGGAAAAAACTACATTTTATATTGGCGCGTTGGTATATAAAGATTCAACATTTGTGCTGATAAATAGCTGTGTTTTGTCTAATTAAGTTGGGGGAAAAATGTATTTGGAGTCATTATTTAATGGTCTTACGCGGACTTGAAGACTTGTTCTATGCCAGCTTTGAGAACAAATCTGTGTAAACTGCAAACTATATGTATGGGGCCATGAACTTGATACCATGTCACCATCCATCCATTTATGTCCGTCATTTTAGTCCTCACTATGTATGTTCATTATGTCATGGATAAGTGTAGTTTCTCTTTTATGAGAACGAGAAACTAACTAGTGTTCATTAATTAAGCAATTTTTCCTTTTTAGCATAATTAAGGCATCTTCGACACATTTCGATATTTAACTTCAAATGGTTGTGACTCGTAAGAACTTCTTTATGCCAAAGAAAGTATATTATGCTAGTAGTAACGCTTTTTAAAATTATTGTTGATTCAAACTGTAACAAAAACATCGCTTTGGCCGAGTGGTTAAGGCGTGTGCCTGCTAAGTACATGGGGTTTCCCCGCGAGAGTTCGAATCTCTCAGGCGACGATTTAATTTTTCCCCTCCAATTTGTTTCTATTGGGCCTGTAGAAACAATTTTTCTAATTCTGGGCCGTATATTAAATGGGCTAAATACTCTGATACAAGTTCTAAGTTTGTTTTTCTGTACAGCATAAAGAGTGACACACTATGGTGAACTAAAGTTTGTTGGTCTAGGCCTATTTTTGTTATTGGGCCGTATAAGGTAGTGAATACGAATGAACGAATCATGTGCTTTAAAGGGCTAAGATTGAAGTGACGTCATAAATGACACTATTGATTCGTAGGGCTTAGACTGAGCCAAGTGTCAATGCGGACAACTAAAGTCAATTCCACTGAGTCGACATTTCCACCCAGTGGGGTTGGTGTGAAGTGGTGGTCCCTTTTTTTATCATCTCCACTTCTCCTCTCTCATCTTTTATAAACTACAGTATTTGTGTGAATCTATTATATCCATTCTATTAATTCTTCAACATGTCCAATTGATATGGGGTTGTGTCCAACTATTATTAGTTTTAGTTTAAAGATAAATCAAAATGTATTATATCATTCATTACGGTTTCTCTTATGTAACCGTTTGATCCTCCTATTACAATTAATATGATACGTTTTCTTTTGATCGTGGATATATATAATGTGCTTAGTGGCCGCTATACTTTTTTTTGATAATTTCCAATATAACCGCATATTCATGTAACCCTAATATAGTTATAACCGTTCGTTATTAAAGCGGGTGGGATTAAATTTACTACTTAAGATCGTCGAGTCAATATTGTTTCTATATAATTTATTAGCTATTAACCTATTACGTCTTCATGTAACAACAAAGTGTTTATATAATATATATTTGATAAAGAGTTACTTAACGTATTTAATAAATATATGTATACCGGAAGCTAGGGCTGGGCGTTCGGGTACCCATTCGGGTTTCGGTTCAGTCCATTCGGGTTTCGGGTTTTCGGGGTCAAAGATTTCAGCTCCATTCGGATATTTCTAAATTTCGTTCGGGTTCGGTTCAGATCTTTGCGGGTTCGGTTCGGGTTCGGATAACCCATTTAAAATGTTTTTAAATTTTCAAAAATCATTATATACTTTAAATTTTCAAAATCTATAAGAAAGATAATATATTACATATAAATTTTCATAACATATATGTCAAAATACCTTAATTTAACATATAAATTTGTTTTCTTTGAATATTTGGATAAAGAATCAATAGATATTTAACTATTTTGGTGTTTTCAGTGTACTTTAGCTATTTTAAACATTTACTTTTGACTATTTGCATATATTTTTTGAGTATTTTGGAAAACTTAAAGGTATCTTATATATTTTTAATATTTTTAATATACATTATATATAAAATAATGTATATATTTAAGTATATAAATTTATTTCGGATACATTCGGGTACCCAAAATACTTCGGTTCGGATCGGGTTCGGTTTCGGTTCTTTAAATACCGAAATTTTGAACCCGTTCGGATATTTAATCAATTTCGGTTCGGGTTCGATGCTATTTTTTCGGATCGGGTTCGGTTCAATTTTTCGGGTTCGGATTTTTAGCCCAGCCCTACCGGAAGCTATAGAACCAAGATGAACAAAAAATGTTTATATACATGTACCACACCAAATCATCTGTAAGGTATATAATTATATTTTAATGAAAAAAACATATATTTTTTCTATTTAATTACTATTTGATTACTAAACAAATAAAATGTAAAATAAAATGTATTAATATATAATTGCATAAACAAATATCAATTAGGTAGTTTATGTTGATTTCAATAATCTATTCTATTAATTCTCCTGTATGACCAATTGATATATGTATAGTCCATTTCTTTTTTAATAATACACACTACTTTATTTCCTCAATTATCGAGACCCACTTCTATACAAAATAGTTAGATATAGCGGCAGTTATGCTTTTTTAAAAAGTCACTAGACATATAAATCACGTTTGATTCAACGATATGCCACTGTACATGAATTATCGGACGTGGATATACCTAAATTATTAGACCCACAGAAGAGTTTTATGATTATATATAATTTTATATACCAAAAATATATCACATACCTAAGTTAACAGACCCACAAAATAATTTTATGATTATATTTTTTATATACAAAAATTATATTTGCCCAAAACACACATATCTGATACAAAATATATATATAATAACAAAAAAGCATACGTTTAGAAATGCAATTTCAAAAAAACATACAAAACAAAACATATACCCGCCCTCTTAGGGCGGGTCAAAATCTAGTTAAAATATTAAAATAGAAGTCATGACTTCTAATTCATGTGTGATTTTTTTAAAAAATTGACTATCTACTAGATTTGGTCACACTGCATTTTAATCATTATTAACTTTTGAACTACTTTAATCATAATATCTTTTGATATCTTTTCATTTAAAATTTAAATATATATATATATATATATATATTTTTTTTTTTTTTTTTAATTTCGAAAAATCTTTTAAAAAAATCTTAACAAGATCTTAATTTTCAAAATTATATGTAAATATTTTAATTAATTTCGTAATTAGTTTTTAAATATTATTATACATTAATATATTCAGTTGTTTTTATAAAATGAAAAAAAAATATTATATCTTATTTTTATCTATTATATAATCACAATCAATCATGTTAATTTTTTTATCATACTGAACTTAATATGATAAAATTATATTAAATTGATAAATTTTTAAATTTTATTTTTATAAATAGAAAATCTATTATATTAAAACAGAATTCATGACTTCTAATTCATGTGTGATTTTTCTAAAAATGAACTATATATCTACTAGATTTGGTCACACTGTATTTTAATCATTATTAATCTTTCAACTACTTTAATCATAATATCTTTTGATATCTTTTCATTTAAAATTTAAATATATATATATATATATTTTTTTTTTGAAAAATCTTTTAAAAAGATCTTAACAAAATCTTAATTTTCAAAATTATATGTAAATATTTTAGTTAATTCCGTAATTAGTTCTTAAATATTATTATACATTAATATATTTAGTTGTTTTAATAAAATGAAAAAAATAAAATATTATATCTTATTTTTATCTATTATATAATCACAATCAATCATGTTAATTTTTTATCATACTGAACTTAATATGATAAAATTATATTAAATTGATAAATTTTTAAATTTTATTTTCATAAATAGAAAATTTTTATATTAAAAATATAATATGACGGAGCGGTTTAACATTAGCTGACTATATATTACATGTATAAAAATTAACATATCTTTCATATTTGTAGATATAATAATATATTGTGTAAAATGAATAAACATAGAAAATACAGCTAAAAAAATCCAGCTTTGAAAAACGGATAAAAATTTAACATAAATTAAATAAAAATAAATGTCAAATATGTTTTTCATGCACATATTAATATTTTAATAACTAAATGCAAATACAATAAGATAAATATATAATAAGAAGTAACAAATACGTACGACGGTTTAAACGGTTGATTATTTACAACATGCAAACTATATATTATTGTATTTGAAATAGTTTTATAAATATTTAAATATATGATTAAAATTAAAAATATATATTACTAATGATCTAAATAAATATATATACATATATAAATAAAAATAAAACCCGCACGGCTGTGCGGATCGAGATCTAGTTTCATATTATGCAAAATGAAATTTAAAATTTGTAAATGGCCGTTCTAGTGAAAGAGTGAGCTGTTATTTAGGGAATGAATTCTGAAAAGTAGCTTTATGAGAACAAAGTATCTGTACTAACATTAATATAGAAGACATACTGATTAACAAATTTTACATTTGTGCTTGTAAATAAATCTTATTAGTTTATCCTATTTTAGTTTTAGTTATAAAAAAAATAAATGCAAACAAAAAACAGGTTGATTCAATGAAAATGTAAAATAAAAAACCTGCTTAAAGAAATTAGTTCTACCACAAAATATAAGAAGTTAATTTTTTTATTAAAAATATATGCATAGTCCTCCGAGATCTGAGTAGGTTTCTTAATTATACAGGGCGTATGGAGATAATGATGTTGACATTTGAGATACCTGTTCGTTCCCATGTATATGTATATGACAGAATCACATATATAGGAATACCATCTTTTGATATCGCATATTATGGTAAACAGATAAACCTTCCATGAGCTTCTCGACACGACAACGCATACAATCATCACAAAACCAAATATATAAAGTAAGATAACTTAAAGAAAAAATAGAAAACCCTAAAAAATGCTAAGATTTCTATATAAATTGTAACGAGTGCAACAACAACCTTAAAGGTTAAATCGTGCATGAACAATAAAAATGGAGTTTTGGAGGATTAGTCTAGTGGCGATAGCAATAGCATTAATAATGGCGACGATGGTGGCTGCTGGTGAGGACAAGGCGAAGGATAAGGAAGAGTGTACCGAGCAGCTTGTGGGTATGGCCACATGTCTTCCTTACGTGCAAGGACAGGCAAAGACTCCGACGCCGGACTGTTGCTCAGGCTTAAAACAGGTTCTCAAATCCGACAAGAAGTGTCTTTGTGTGATCATCCAAGACAGGAATGATCCTGACTTGGGTCTCCAGATCAACGTCTCTCTCGCTCTTGCTCTTCCTACTGTTTGCCACGCCGTTGCTGACGTCACCAAGTGCCCTGGTTAGTACCCTAGTCACCTCTCTGCAGTTTCATGATATATACTATAACAATATTTTCCATCTGTGGTTGGATAGATGAACACTCGTTGACTTCAGGATCTTTTGGTTACCATTATTTGTGTGGATATTTATGAAGATTTTGAGCTCTTGGTTAATATTTGGACTGAAGCTGAATTGGTGTGAGTTTTACAGAAAATAATTTACTTACAAAATCCACCATATAAGTTAAGTTGGTTAATATTTGGACTGAAGCTGAAGTGGTGTGAGTTTTACAGAAAAGAATTTACTTACAAAAATCCACCATATAAGTTAAGTAAATTATTTTTTTTTGTGGGCAGGGGGTTTCCGAAAAACATTATTCCGAAAAACAAAACCAAAACATGAGAGTGATGTCTGATACTTTTAGTTTATTGAAGTCACGCACGCCACTATCATACCTGAATCAATGTTGTATCTTGTGATACACGATTAGTACATACTACCATAATGTTGTACGTCTTAATTATATGTAGTACATATTAGTATATATGTACAACAATACTTTGCAGTTTTGCACAAATAAATCTATACTTTAAACAAAAAATATTAAGTTTGGAAATTTGTTGTATAATTAAGTTTACCAAACTCGCATTGTTCAGCTTTGCTTCATATGGACCCAAAATCTCAAGAAGCCCAAGTGTTCTATCAGCTGGCAAACGGTTTAAACAAAACTAGCCCAGCCTCTGCTCCTGCCGGTTCGGCCCCTGAGCCCACAAGTATATCTCCAACCGCAGGATCCGATGGTAACAACAGTGGCCGGACGACCTCTTTGCCAAGCAAGAACCACGCTCATAGCTTTCGGAAACGGTGGCTAAGGCTTGAAGTTGTTGCCCAACTCTTCATAATATCATTTATTATCACCGTTTAAAAATAGTACTGTATTGAAAAGTGAATTTGTGCGGTTGCAGTGAGTCGGTGCCATTGATTTTATGCAGTTACTGTTTCGTGAGAACTCTTCCCAACTTTTTTTTTGTATGACGCAAAATAAGACACGAGTTACAGTTTTTGTATTATCTCGTATGCTTTTATCATTTTTTTCTGAAAAAGATCTTGCTCTATAAAAATATAAACTCAACATACACGTAATATCATTTACGGTTAGATTTGTGTGTCAAACTTCTTTGTTGGGATGTTAAACCTCTTTGCTATCATTTTAGTTGGGATTTATCTGATGTTTCTTCTGAAACGTGACATGTCGAGTTGGTGCCCTAGTGGTAGTGCAAAGAGGTAAGTTCCTTTGTGCTCCGGGTTCACACTTAGTATACAAAGTAATTTTCTTTTAATCAAAAACTTTAAACTGATTTCAGATCTATAAGAGATTATAAGGTTTAAGGCCCGAACTTCCGTTGTAATCTAAAAAGAAATATCTGCACCAATAATTAAAAGAGAGATATGATCCACAAGAAAATGAAAAGAAAAGGAGAGAACCACAAGGCACAAATGGCACATGATCACCGAATTGAAAGCACCATTTTATATACTGCCAACTAAGTTGCATATCCAACTTGATATCCACTAGTGCCCTTGAAAAGATTTTCCAAAAATTGATAATTTTCAGAATTTAAAGCATCATTTTGTATGGTATGTAAAAAGGAAAAGAATTGTTTGCATTCGGCGAAAGCAAGTAGGAACACAAGACACAGAGAATCTCTAAAATAATACTCCCTCTGTTTCAATTTACATGATGTTTTAGACAGTGCCGGTCTAACGTTTAACAATGCCCTAATCCAATTTTAAAACTATGCCTTTTAATATTTTGTATTGAAATTATAAAAAAAACTAATATAAATGTAATTTAAAAATTTGAACTAAAACAGTAAATATAAAACATTAAAATATATTTTTTTGCATTTTTTCATGTAAAAGCATTCATTAAATAAATATAGTCAATTCTTATAACAGTTTTGATCGATAACAAAATCAATTTAGGTAATCTCTTAAATAACATGTTATACTACTAGTAACTATTTTTACCTTTTAAAAAAATTTTATATGTGATGATCGATATTCTTTATATTCTAAAATGCACACTAAATAATTTATATTTTTCATATAAAAATCATTCTTTAAAAAACAAATATTATAGTAGGCGATCTAATCTATTTTGACATTGATTCTTGTAGAATAATAATTCCATAAATAAAATACTACTAATTATGTTCGAATGAATATCACTTTAAAGAAATTTTCAGTATTTGAATTATGCCTTCAAAATATCATAAGTAAAAATGCCTTCAAAATATCATAAGTAAAAATGTCCACTAAATAATTTATATTGTCATATAACATTCATTCTTTAACAAAAAAATATTATAGTAGGTTTTCTAATCTATTGTGACATTGATTCTTGTAGAATATTAATTCCATAAGTAAAATACCACTATTTATGTTCGAATGAATATCATTTTAAAGAATTTTTCAGTATTTGAATTATGCCTTCAAAATATCATAAGTAAAAATGTCCAATAAGTATAGTTTCAATTAAAAAATCTTATAAAATTATTTTTATCTGTATAGTAACAAAAATTTATAGAAAATATGCCCCTTTAAATTGGATGCCCTAATCGATGGCTTGGGTGGCTTCCCCTCTGGGCCGGCCCTGGTTTTAGGTGTAATTTGTTGTTTCATAATAGATGATGTTTTCACATATCTAGGCAACTTTATCTTTATCAAAACAGTGTAGCCAATTATATTTTTAATATTTACTTTTATAATTAAATAAATTTATATTTTAATGTTATTTTAAGGAAACAAATAAATTTCTTAATATGTGTGCATTGATGTAAAACATCATCTAATATGAAACAGAGGGAGTATTCAACTACATTTTTATTTTCTGTCAACATATTCAACTACATCTAAATTTCAAAGAGAATCATTTTTTATCCCAAGAGTTGGAGCGAAGTTGCTATTATTATAATCATATTCAGAAATCTCCTCCATACCCAAATCCACAGAGCCACCACATGACCGCACAATTTCCCAGATTATCTTCTTCTCTTATTTATCATTCTTGTCAACATCTCTCAGCATTCTATTTTTTTGGGTTGTTATAAGTTATAACGGTTGATTTCTTTTTATTTTATTTTTTCTAATTGACTCCATTAATATCTAAAAATCGAAATCCCAGACAAAAGCAATTTCACGTCTTTACGCAATATATAAAACGTTTTAACATAAAGATTCGTGTCATTGCAAGACATCATCAACTTGTACTGAAACAAGGATGCAAGTTTCTCGTTGATCTCCCACAGACTTTTCTTTGAGATATAATCTCTCTCAAGGGTCTGATTCAAATTCAATTCTCTGATCAGAAGTTTCCTCTGTTTCACTCTACAGGTACGAAAGCCTGTTCCTTTCTCCTTCTGAAAACCTCCTCTGTTTCATATTTCTTCAATCTGAAAATTCGTATTTTTAGATAATTTTGTTCAAATTTCATGATCTGGGTCTTCCAAATTCATTGATGGGTATTCCATGCACGCTTTTGCAGACTAGGCAAAAAAAAAAAAAAAAACAGAGTTGATGACGTCATCCGTGATTGTTGGAGAAGAAGAAGAGGATTCGTTCACGAAACCACTTGGGAGATTGTCTGTGTTTTACTATGGAGTTGGGCATATGCTTAATGACATCACTGCTTCTTGTTGGTTCACTTACCTCCTCCTCTTCTTGACTCAGATCGGTCTCTCCCCAAGGTTTAAAAAAAAAAAACTCTCTTTCTGATTTTTGTGAATGTCTTCACTTTAGTGAGATTTTTGTTGTTGTTGTTTCTTGGTGTAGGGATGCTGCAATCGTCATGCTCTCTGGTCAAGTTGCTGATGGTTTTGCCACTATCTTCATTGGTGAATTGGTAACTTCTTTGTGGTCACAACTTGTTTTTTGGTGTTTATGGAACTCTGTTTAGACCTCTAGGTTCTCTAGATTTAAGTTACAGTGGTCTTGTTATATGGTGATGTTTAAAGGAAGAGTAAAACAATTGTAAATGATTCTCACATCTCTGTCTTCTTCACATTTGACAGATTGACAGATTTGGACATTTCAAAATCTGGCACGCCGCAGGATCCCTCTTAGTGGCTATCTCATTTTCCTCTGTTTTTGGCGGTTGCTTGCCCTGTTCAATCCTCCATAGCACTTCTTTAACGACAGAAACATTATCTTACAGCACGTTTGCAGCTATCTTCAACATAGGATGGGCAGCTACTCAGGTTTCCCACATGTAAACCACTCTTTCTATTTTCATTTGTTCTTCTCTGTATGTTACCCTCAGATTGAGTATTCACTAAAAAGTGTGTATGCTCTTTAGGGCTATGGTCAATTGCATTACACTGAACTCAACAAGCAGAGTAGCACTAACAAGCTCCCGTAACGCTTTTAGCATGGTCAGCTCTTCTTCCCCTCTTGGTCTTATTTTGACACGTCTTCTTAACTTCTCTCTCCCCACTGTTTGTTCTCAGGTTGCTAACTTAGGCTTATACGCGATTGCTTTAGTTGTATTTGGTGTTAGCAAAGCTGATACAAAAGAAAACACCGAGTCACAGGTTTGTGCTTTTATATACATCATTCAAAGTCAATGCCTTTCAATATGATTTTAACTCTGTCTTTAACTCTACAGTATCGTTGGATTGCTTATTCATGCATCACCGTTGGCTGCTGCTTTGTAGTCATATTCCTTATGGGGACAAAGGAACCACGGTAACACACACTTCTTTCTCTGAAATGCTTTTAACTCAACCACCTTTACCAAAGTTTCATTGCTTGTCTTTGATTTTTCAAAAGGCTGAGGATAAATCTAAGAGAAAGTAACCGAACGAGAATACCATGGGCTTATTGGTTCCGTAAGATTCTATATTATCAAGTCGCTGTGGTTTACCTCCTCACACGACTAGTTCTGAATGTTTCACAGGTTAGTTTCTGTATCTTCTCTTGCTTCGCTTGTACTTGGATCATTACTTACAACTCCAAGATTACTTTCTAATAACTCTCAGGCGTATCTTGCATTCTTTGTCATTGATGACCTTCAAATGGCTCAATCCGCTAAAGCCCTCGTAAGTGGAAAAGCAATAAAAAACCTTTCCTCTCTGTGATCATTAGACTTTTGTCTGATCAATGTTTTTCAATATTCAGATTCCTGCAATAATCTACATCTGCAGCTTCGTTGTGTCGGTTATGCTTCAGGTAACAACAAAGTTCAAACGCACTTGTTGTGTCTTCTTCTCCTTAAACTTCATCCTTTTGTTTCTGTTTTGATAGGAGATTCCATGGAATGGGAAGCGTCTCAAGGCCTATTACTGTGCTGGTGGTATCATTTGGATGTTCTGTGGTGTATCGATCCTCTTATTGCCCCAAAGCATTAACTCTTTCATGTATGCGATCTCTATCTTTATCGGTATCGCAAATGCATTGATTCTGGTAAGACATTCCTCTGCTATATCTGATGTCTTCATGTGGTATAAGGAAACAATAATGTATAACGATTTTTTAACAGGTGACAGCAATTAGCATGCAGAGTGTGTTGATTGGTTCAGAGCTTGGTGGATGTGCTTTTGTTTGTGGGTCTTTAAGCTTCTTAGATAAAATGTCATGTGGGCTTGCTTTATATGTTCTTCAGTCACACCAAAGTAAGTTTCTTTTCTCTCTTTCTTACTTAGAAATATTATGAAAAAACATTGTTTGATGGATGTGTGATTTTGGACAAAAATGATGCAGGGGCTAGTTCACCACAAGTTGATGTAAACATACAACATAGTTTTAACTTCTCAGTGACAAGATATGGATTAGGACTTGTCCCAGCGGTATGCTCTTTTATCGGAGTCGTTGTCACGTATTTTATGGAGCTCGACAGCACAATACTAAAGCCTTTGTGCCAACCGTTGCTACTCGAGTGAAAGAAAGTCTAGCAACATTCCTGGTTTGGTAAGATCACTACACAAAGGGGGAATGTCAGTTAACAGTGTTTATATGTTTCAGTCCGCTGATTTGTTTATAAAAGATCACATAGTGAGAAAGAAAGCATTTGTTGTATCAAGAACTACTAAAAAAAGATTAATGCAAGTTGATTCTTTTTCGTTGCTGTGTACTCTTTATTTGCTGTTTTTTATCAGTCTCTTCCTTCTTTGTTTTAATAAATGATTTTTTGACAACATAAATGTAAAATTCGTATAATATGATCTTAAACTAAATAATTATGTTTTTGGTATAAGATCGAATAAACTGAAAACCTACGGTATATAAATCAAATCGAGCCGAAGTAAATATAGATATATAATAGTAGTTATATTTTACTAACCGAAAAATCGAAAAACCGAACTGAATCGAAACCAACCCGATATTCGGATTGAACATCCCTAATCCAAATGAAACCGAACTATTATTTCATTCTCCAAAACATAATAAAAATAACAATTTCATTCCGTGCAGAGCGCGGAGCTTATCCTAATAGTTATGGTATTTAAAAAAAAAACTGTAGATCCCTGGTATTTAAAAAAAAAATCTGTAGATCCCTATGTTGTGGGTTTGGGTCTGGATAATCTAATTAAAATATGGTTGGATATGTAATTTACTTATTCATTAAACTCATAGTTGTATGTAACTTCTTATTCAAGTTAATGGAAAGTATCCTTGTCTGCGTATCAGAATATATATTTAATATTTTTAAGGGTTTAAGCCCTCTTTCCTCGTGAGTTTTGTCCTCACCTCCACCTCTCCCTCCTATGACTAGCGACGGGAGATCCATGGATTTGCTCAGACTTTTCACCAACGTGAGTAACAGAGGCGGTTTTAAAGCCGTTTCTGAGAAAGCTGCATGGGGTGAAGTTGGTGACGAGTTTGGATTAGGGTTTGATGACTCTGTATCTGCGAAATCCATCTATGTCAAGTATCTCGCAGCACTTGCTCGATGGTTGAACAGAGATACTAGCGCGGGGTTGCCTGGAGTCTCGTATGATCTGATTGGTAGGCTTAGAGACTTTGTATCTCAAGTGAAGAGCAAGTACGAGTTGAGGAAAGTAGGAGCAGAGTTCAAATGGTTTTTATCGGAAACAAAGAATCTTGAGAAAGTTGATTCTGGTGACAACAACGAGGATCGTTCTTCGCCTGGGAAGAGGAAACGGGATTGTTCTGTGGAGACACTGAAATGGTTAAGTGAGGCTGCCAAGGATCCATGTGACATATCTGTTTGTTCTTTGCCGGATAGATCAAAGTGGGATTCTTATGGAAGTGACGAGCCATGGAAACAGCTTCTTCTGTTTAGGGCTTCAAGAACAAACACTGATTCACCTTGTCAGAAGATTTGGCGGGTGTGTGTTGATTATAGTTAATTTTTGAAATTCATTATTGAGAATGATGTGGTTTTGTGGCTTTAGAATATCATGAATTGCATGTCTTAGAGCATTTTGCTATAGTAGCAACTTAGGATTTGCTGAGGTTGTGAACTGAAACAATCTAATGAATCTGTTTTCTCTAGTTTCACCGCTGTTTATGCCATTCCAAGTCTTAAATCATATGCTTGCGTGTGTTTCAGAAAACCAAGAAGATGCATCCATCTCTGTATCAGGATAGTGCTGGGACTAGCTACAATCTTAGAGAGAAACTCAGTAGTCAGTTTAATGAGAGGAAAGCTGGGGAGGATGAATCATGTGGTCTAGTTGGTTCAGAGTGTTTTGACACTCTGATGCGGCCACTTAACAAAGAACAAAACAATAATAACCGTCTTACTGAAAGTGATCGTATTGGAAATGCTGACATCAATAAAATGCTCACAATGCTCGTCTCGGCTATGGGAGAGTGTGCACTCTCGATCCTTAAAGAACCAGCAGAGCCGCAGCGTTTTCTCGATAAGGATTCACTGCATGACTTCTGCATCTCAACACTGAAGGTTAAATGCTTACCTGTGGATTTTATTTACACTCTTCTTTTTGTGAGGTCGTAGTTCCTGGCAAACTAACCATCTAAGTTTTTCCATGTTTAGATCACTTCCTGCCTAGTTGAGGATGTAATTGCTAGTCCATGGATTTCACCTCCAGAGCTCATACATCTATGTGCTTCATTTCCTGTAACTGGTGACAATATAAAGCATTCTGAAAAGGTTGCATACCTGAGCGCTAAGTTTTCATTTTATTACAAGTTTTTTTTTCTTTGAAAAGCCTAGTCTATTTTTCATAATATTGATGGTTGTACTTTGCAGGTTTCCATGGCGTTCAAATTATGTATTAGAACCATGTGGAATTGTGTTAGACTCCTGTGTCCGAAATTTGTAAATGTCGAGCTTAACTCATCCGAGGACACAAAAGTAGTTATTGATTTTGTGAGCGAGTCATGTCACAAATCTGCATACTATCTAGATGTTCTCGAGAAAAATGGGGAGCTAGAAATTGGGGAGCTTGTTTTGTTTATTGTAGAAAATTGGTCTGAAGCTAAAAAACTCATCAAAAGTTTACCACACCTTGCACCAATAATACAACAGTGGGTTAAGGTAACTTTTATGCTTTTGTGTTTTCCGCTTGCTTTCTAATTCACGCTTCTAATTGCATTTTATCATCAGATACAACACGAGCGTCATAAGAGTCCTGATCTGGCTGACTCATGTACACTCTTTCACTCCTTACTGTCATCTTCTCAGAAGATTTCGAAAATAGTGACTGTAAATATCTTGGAGCAGGTTGGGATCCTATCAATTCCTTAATTGATGCAATAAGTGACATTGCATTCTAGCTTACTTTTATATATATTTTGTTGTCATTTACAAATAACTTGAACTTATATTCTTACATCACACATGTAGGAGATTCTTGCTTATGAGGAGTTCGTTCCTGTGTGCTCCAAATTATGTCGCGCAAATCAGATAAAAATTGCTGATATCCTTTTGGATGATGTTTTCATCACAAAAGATCTATTCTTTGAGAGAGCAAAAGTTTTAACATGGAAAGCAAGGATTGCTAGAGCTGAACTAGAGCGTGTTGAGCAAGAGTGTGTTGAAAAAGTGCGGGTTGAACAAGAGTTAAAAGCGCGTGTTGAACAAGCGCGTGATGAAAAAGCGCGTGCTGAAGAAGAGTGTGTTCGTCATTTATCAGAAAGAATATCTAATTTGGTAATTTATTTACTAGCTATATGTTTAACAGCTTGTCTACCGTTCAATTCTTTTTGTGAATGATTTCTTTGTCATTGACACAGGAAAGCATATTTAATGAGAGCCATGAGACTTGTTTCCAACTAATTATTGCATATTTCTTAAGAGCGTTATGCTTCCAAGAAACTAAACCAGCGTCCAAGGTAACATCATTGAGTTATGTCAATTTTCTTTATTTATTTATGTTTCGTCTCTAATGTCTATATCTGTATGCTATTTTTTTACTTCCTATCTTACTTTTATGTGCAGGAAGTTTTCGAAGACATTAACAAATCTTTGAATCTATGGGTTGGGATTCAGTCAGGTGACACTATTCCCCTGGAAAACGTGATTCCTCTACTGTTCAATGTAATTGATTTGGTCTCAATAAAGGTAAACTTTGTAATTTTATCATATTAGAATTTGTGCTCTTGGGATATACCATTCATTCTGATTGTTTTACAATTTTTGTAGCCTTTAATACTTCTATTTCCCTCCAATTTTAGGGTTGGATAGAGCTCCATCAACGCATATACGACTTGATGTTTAGAATCATCAAAGGGAGAAATGTCAGATTGAAGGATGCTTTGGCAATGTTGTGGGATTGTAGAAGGCTAAGTCATGCGTTATGTCTTTCTCCAATAGATGATGCTGTCATCAGGGGATTATCATGCTACTTTGGTGAAATATCAGAGTCAACAGATTTCTGGAAAAGTTGCTTGCAGTTTTCAAAAGCAAAATCAATTGGGTTCAAGCTGAACATACATGAATCAGACATCACAATAGATGAGATTAAACACACAGCTTCCGAACTAGACACAACTTCCAAACCAGTCTCAAGTGTAAGAAAATAGATGGATCTATTATTTTCTTCTAAAGTATACTGTTTGGCTAAAATGTGATGATTTTGTCTCCCAGGATCTATGTTTCTCGTCTTTTGTTGCTGCATCTCTGTATTATGATCTCAGTGAAAGAGAACTGTCATGTGGTAATTTATACAAGGTACCCTAGTTTTTGAATCATGAGAGTCTTACTAGTATATAGCAACTGGTTGTAGTTTTTTCTTGATACTTTATGAAAGTTTGTTTTTAATATCAAGATTATTAATAAATCTTCCTTTTTCTTATAGGCTCTCTCTTATGCTAGGGAAGCACTCCGGATTCGAGGTTTTCTTCTTGAAAAATGGTTTAGATATCAACTGAAGAGCGAACCTGAATACCAAACCAGTGCAGTAGAAATAATGACTTACGTTTTTAATAAATTTGAAGTTTCAAGTCTTAAAGCTACTGATTCATGGCCATGTGAAACTTTTCTCTGGGATGTTAGCCGCTGCTACTTAAGCCCTTGGATTTTGCTCCAATGTTATTTGGAAAGCTATCTACAGGTCTTGTTTTTTTTTTTTATAAAAAAACTTCCTTGGCAGGTGCTTGGGCTGCATTGTTAATCTGTTTTAAAAATGCAGATTGGTGTTATTTATGAGCTTATGGGGGAAATAGATAAGGCTGGACGCTTTCTAACTTGGGGAAAAGCCATTTCATGTATGCAGAGTCTACAACCTTTTGTCGTTGCATTTTCTCTTGCTTTGGGTATGAAGCTTCATTTTTTTTTTTTTCTGCAATTTGTCTATTTTCCTTAGGCCATGAAAGCCACTTATTTGTTTTTTCTGTCCAATAGGGAATGTCTACAATAAAATGCAGTGTTGGGATTTAGCAGAAAAGGAGCTCCACAATGCGAAAAAGCTGCTAACAGATAGTCAAAGAGATTTTACTTGCCGAAACTGCAAGCTGATGTTAGAGGTTACGTTGGATAAGCAATTTGGAGACGTGTCTCAAAGCCAATCTGAGAGGCTGTATAGTGCCGCCTTACAAAAAATATGCTGCCCAGCTTGGAAAGGATGCATTAGTCAAACAGCCGAAGTAGAGAAACCAAGAGACTCGAAAAGGAGGCGTGGAGGAGGTGCTATGATTGTACATGCTTGCGGAATGAAGGAGCAGCCTAGTTTAAGGTTGACTCGCTCAATGAGCCGATCACTTGAAGAACGACCTCAAAATTTTCCTGCTGAGAAGTGTAGATTCATTGATGAATCTGATATCTCTGATGCAAAGGGGTTGATGCGGGGCACTAAAAACACAATCTGCGTTTGCATCAATAGAATAAGTCAGCAGCCGAATGACTTTATAAGTTTGAAATGGCAATTTTACCAAAGGAGGCTTGCGTGCACGGTTCTTGTCAGCCTTGGTATGCCTTTATCCCTTATAATATTCTATTTTTATACTTTTAAAATTGCATGTCCTTAGAAATTAAAATTCAGCCCAAAATTTGGTTCATACACTTTTAAAAATGTATGTTTTTATTTGCTTCTGATTACTTTCTTTCTCGGCTATTTCTTTATCACCAATGGTTTTTAAAATGCATGCATGTTCTGTTATATTTACTTTTTCCAACAAAGAACGGATATTATGCACAGAGTAATGTTCGACTAGAATATGGGTTGTTCTAAGAGCTAAAGTGATTTTTTCATTTCAGGAAAACGGTTGGCTAAATCTGGAAAGGTTCATCAAGCACATGGAGCAATTTTGCATAGCGTCGCTGCTTTATATAACAGTACCGTATCCATCCTCAGCTCACCTTCTTCTCGCAGTCCATTGCTGGATTTTATTGGGAAGGAAATCAAAGGAGATGTATTTGGTCTTGATCGTGCAAGAATATTATACAACTTGTGCAAGTTGAGTCTTCAAAGTTGCCACTCCAGGTTCGTCATATTGGTTAATACAAATTTAATAAAATGTCAATTTGATAATTTCACCAGACATTACTGATCACTATCTTTTATAGGTCTGTTTTATGTGATTTATCACATATTCCATATCAGACGCTGGTTTCATTGCTAACGTTGGCCTTTGTACTTAGTAGAGAGGTTCCGATACTCTGTCAAAAGGTAAAGTTTTTTTTTATTCTTATGTTTATGTTTTGATAGTGATTCAACATATATTAAAAAGAGACTGGCTTATTTACAACAGATTTCAAGGTTGCTTGCTGTGTTATACCTGGTATCTCCTTTACAGTCTGAGTTCTCATTTTCCTCTGACGGAGAGCTTTCTTTAAGTCATTGGGTTACGTATTATCATCAAGCCTCTCTTGGTGGTAATATCAACTACAACTTCTTGTCAAAATTTATCAACTCAGATAAAGAGGTTGGTAAACCAAATTAATTTCCTACCGTCTGTTTTACTGGTTATGTTTGTTGTATCTTAATATTTCTATCCCTTGTTAGTTTTGCTTAATAAATGATAAGTTGCACTGACCAAAACATTATGATCTGCAGGCTTCTGAAGAATTCGATTTTCTCAGGTCTTAAAGCTAGAAAAAAATGGATTAAGGTTGGATTTATTTGTTTTTTTTTTCTTACTGAGTCCATTGTCTTTTACCTGACACTGCAGGCTTGCTCCCAAAAGCACCGACGGTCTTTCTAAGTTTGCAAAAAACTTTTTCAATGGTCTACCAGAAACGACAGCCATCTGCATTAGCGTGCTTGGAGGCAAACTGAGTAAATTGTTGCAGGAGTTAACGAAAAGTCTCGATGTTTGTGGGTGGCTGCTCTTGTCACGGTTGAGCTCAAAGAGTCAGCAGCCTTTAGCTGTACTTCTGCCAATTTATTCTCCACTTAGAGAAGGTAATCTCTACTATCCATTGGTTGACCAAGGAGGGTTTCCTTTATGTCATTGTTACTGGATAGAAATAATAATCTTACCAATACCAAAGCAGGTGGGATTGAAAAGACGAGTAAACGATGGGATTTTCCATGGGGTTCCACAGTGGTGGATGTTGTCGCCCCAGCATTTGGATTAATATTGGAAAACTACATAATTGATTCTGGTTGTCCTAAGAAGAGAAAGGAACTTGAACTTTGTCTTGCTAAATTGCTAAGGTACACATTCCATGCGGAGGTGATGCATATAGTGAACATACTTATAGTTGCACAATTCTGGACTACAGTATATTTCTGTTTTAAAAAAGAAGTGTGTTGTATTATTATTATATATAGAAACCTTGAAAACACTTGGTTGGGTCCCTGGAGGCATCTGCTTTTGGGAGAGTCTTCAAATAGTAAATTGCATGAGTTGGTTAAAGAGCTAAAGGACAAATGTAATATGGAAGTAAAGGAGATACTTCTAAAGGTTTTCCTTGGAAATGACACAGCCGACGGCGACACATGGATATCTCAGCTTTGTTCAGAGAATGGTTGCTACATAGGAGGTCGTCCAAGTGACCATATTGATGAAGAAAATGGAACCAGTATATCTGATGACCTTCAAATTAGGTACCGGCTAGCCTTACAACTGATACGGGACGCAGGGATCAAGCCAGGAGATTATAACGAGAAGGGAGAACCGATCATTCTTGTGTTGGATCATGAGATTCAGGTTTGTGGTAAATCTCATCTTCTTTTCTTTTTCACATTTTCTGAATGTGCATTGAAAGAATAGAGTTTGATTGGTACATACAACATAAGAAAGATATAATCTTTCTCACTGATTTTAAAACCTTATTAGATTTTACGAGTATTAAGATTAAAGGAGAGAATTCTAGAATATCATATGGTACTTGTCTGATTGTCTTCAATGTTATTAATTGATGTGTAACATGTTGTATTCTCTGTAACTCACTTATGTGTCGTTATTCTGTATAATAGATGCTTCCATGGGAGAACATTCCAACATTGAAAAGACAAGAAGTATACCGTATGCCTTCTGTGGGTAGTATATCAGCAGTGCTTAAGATAAACCGTTACCGAGAAGATCGTTCTCACTTCCTTGTGATTGATCCTCGAAATTCTTATTATCTATTAAATGCGGACGGTAATTGCGAATCACTGCAAACCGAGCTTGAAGGATTGTTCAAGACTGAGAAAATCAAGGTAACATATATATATTAAAATAAACTGATATGATTATTCTGCCTTGGTTGTTACTGATCTTATTTGTTTATACAGGGAAAAGCTGGATTAGTGCCACCTCCTACGGATCTAAAGGAAGCGTTGAAAAATCATGATCTTTTCCTATATTTTGGGCATGGTACTGGTATGGTGGCCCTTTCCCTTACATAATACACCTATAAGAAAAAAGTTCAAATTACTGATTCCCATGGGTGGTGCAGGAGAGCAATATATTCCCATGGGGGAAGTAGAGAATATGGGCAAATGTTCTGCAGCTTTTCTTATGGGATGCCGCAGCGGTTTGCCATATAGAGGAAGCAGGTATGTACCAAAAAGTGCTCCGATATGTTTCCTGCTATCCGGTTCCCCTGTCATTGTGGCAAACTTGTGGGATGTAACAATTGATATTGCCGAGTTTGGGAAGGCAATGTTAGAAAGTTGCTGGAGAGAGAGGAGTGACGATGTTAAACCAGAGAGAATTGGGTCACTCATGGCTGATGCACGTAATGCCTGCACTCTGCAATTCTTGACAGGGGCTGCCGTCGTGTGTTATGGTGTCCCAACTGCTATCAGAACAAAGAGAAGAAAAAGACTTGAAGCCAATGTATGAATTTTTTTGATATTACTAGGACATTCAAAATATTGATGATTTAGAAGATTTTCTTCCTTATTTTTTGTGTTCAACTTAATAATGAATTCCAACTGCGTATTTCTCTTCATATGACTGATATCATGAAAAGAATTGTTGTCACCCATTGAAGAGAAGTGATGAATCAACAAATGTGATTTCTTCTCAAGATTCATATGTGAGAATCTTTACTGTCCACAAAGACTGAGGAAGCCAACTACTCCCAATCAACTGTTCTTTAACGTCCACAAAAAAATTCCTTCACGTGACATGGTTTAGTCTGGTTATAACTGTGACTTCCATAATCATACACCATGTGTATGTATTGGAATCATTTGTGCCGAGATACAAACGGTTTGATGCCAAACCTTAAAAGTGAGTTAGACTGTGCTCTCTAATCTGTCAGTCAGTAAACTTACATCTTGCCCTTAAGTTAAGGGTAACCCGAACGCTAAGGCCTAATAAACAAACGGAGTAGAAACAAAACAGAGTCGGAAAAGCATATTATTAAATTTGTTTTACCAAATTAACCGCCAGTACAAACTAAACAGGGCAAAAGGGTATATGATGAATTCTCAAGGCCCTATAAGGCCCATTATACGGTTTACAAAAACGCCGGCGTTTTACTCTGACTCCGAGCTTTAGTCGTGTTTCACCGGAGACTAGTACTAGTAGTATATACCGGAAATTTTCTCATTTGCAGGAGCTGAGCAGCTCAGGTTAAAAATGGAGGCAAGCGAAGAAGGCAAGAGCAAAAAAAAAGCAGGAGCCTCTCGCCTCTGCTGCTTATGCAACCAGAGACGTCCCGTTCTCAAACGACCCAAAACCCTTCAACAGGTTTTAACTCTTTTTAATAAGTCTACTAAGACTTGGAACAGCTTCAATTACTGTAAAGTTTCGATCTTTATGAATCCAAAGCCCTTCCACATGTTTGGATTGTGTGATCTCTGTTTGGAGTCGGATCAAACTTATCGTTCTAGTTAGTTGGTTTTTGATTCTGATGCGGAAAGTCTCAATCTTTTAGTTTTATAAGTCTCCTGCAATTTAATTGCAAAATTGTCCTTTTAGTTTACTGTAAATGTAAGATGATGGAATGTGTTTGTGTGTGTGTGTCGGTGTTTAAAGATATGCAAAGAGTGCTTCTATGATGTTTTTGAGGAGGAGATTCATCAAGTTATTGTTAAGAATCATTTATTCAAATCCGGTGAACGTGTTGCTATTGGTGCCTCTGGTGGTAAAGGTAATAATCTCTTTTTAACTGTTAGAGGTAAAGAAGCCGCATTGTTTCATTAAATTAACATTAAAAGCTGATGATGGGTCTTTGCAGATTCTACGGTACTGGCTTATGTGTTGTCAGAGCTAAACAGACGTCACAGTTACGGACTAGACCTCTTTCTCCTGTCTATAGATGAAGGGATCACAGGTTACCGTGATGATTCTCTTGAGACCGTTAAACGTAACGAACTCCAAGTAAGTGTTTTGTTATGTGCTGTGATCATCATCATCTTATGGCGTGTGTGGTTTTGTTAAATCTTTGTTTCTTCTTCCAGTATGGTCTGCCTCTTAAGATTCTTTCGTACGAAGATCTTTACGGATGGACGATGGACGACATTGTGAAAATGATCGGTCTGAAGAACAACTGCACCTTCTGTGGTGTCTTCCGTCGACAGGTTTGAGTCAGCTTTTCTGTTGGTTGGTTTCTACAGTTTGGTAATAACAATCTGCTTTTGTTTGAAGGCGCTTGATAGAGGAGGTGCGTTGTTGAAAGTAGATAAGCTAGTCACTGGTCATAATGCAGATGATATAGCAGAAACCGTTCTCTTGAACATCTTGCGTGGGGATATCGCTAGATTAAGTCGGTGCACATCGATAACTACAGGTGAAGATGGTCCCATTCCAAGATGTAAACCTTTCAAGTATACATACGAGAAGGAGATTGTCATATATCCTTTTTCTTCACTATTTTGAATTTAATTTTCTTGTTAACTTTTTCAAACGAAAAGATGTTGTGATACACTTAACGTAGTACACACGTATGCTTATTTCAAGAAGCTGGACTACTTCTCCACCGAATGTAAGTGTGTGCATTTTCCATATAGCTTTGTTGAGTTTTTCATCTCAGCACATCTCTTGCTTTAAGGTGATTTAGATGTATTTTTTTCCAGGTATATACTCTCCTAATGCGTATCGTGGCTTCGCCCGTGAGTTCATCAAAGATTTGGAAAGACTAAGGTTTTCTTGCTTGACCTTTATTTATGTTAGTATCCACCACAATCAAATTAAGTAGAGTAAAGGCAAGAGATGTCTTTAACTTATTAGAAACAAATGCAGGCCAAGGGCGATTCTGGACATCATAAAATCTGGTGAAGATTTTAGAATAGCAACAAGCACAAAGATGCCTGAGCAAGGGACTTGTGAGAGATGCGGTTATATCTCTAGCCAGGTGAGAAGCCTTGCTCACAAAAGACACTCTCTCTCTTATCACATCAAGGCATTTTGTTAATGTTTGCTTGTTTGGATTGGATTACAAATATATGCAGAAATGGTGTAAAGCTTGTGTTTTGTTGGATGGACTGAACCGTGGTTTGCCTAAGATGGGTATTGGAAGAGCGAGAGGAGGCGTTAATGGTGATAATAAGGACACAAAGAAGCCTGCATCTGCTGCAAAATCTATAGAGAGCAAAAAATGTGGATCTCTTGATTTCTAAGTTTTGAAGAGAGAGCTATGAAACTCACCTGAGACTTGTTTCTTCAAGAGATTTTTGGTTTCTCCTTTTAGTTTTGTTTATTTGGATCATTTGTATTTGAAGATCAACTTTGCGATCAGGTCCACCATAGAAAAAGTAAGTTCCCCACCTCTGGCTTGAGCCAACCATGAGGTTATAGCATTCAGGCCGAGTCACTGTAGCTGTGGAGAGGGTGTGATCGGATAGTTAGATCTATCGACTAAGCTATTCTAAACCCTCTCTCTGCAAAATGGCCACTCCCCATTTGCGTAAGCGTATGTGTCCCCTGGCCTCTAGTTGTAATACACTTTATCTCTCCTCCCCTGGCGATCTTTCTTGCAGAGACTGAGCTTGGCCAGTACCTTATTAGGTATGTTTCAAACTTCAGCCACCAAAGTCCAGTTTCTTGATCCTAAGACGTGTTTCAACTTAATCAGGAGATGACTCTCTTTGTGAAAAAGTTAGTTAATATCTATTACTAGATAAAATGTAATTCTCAATGGTTAGAAGGAAGTCGTATTGTTCACCATTGTAGGTTGAGAACGTGTTGAGAGCTGCACCGAGGGATATGTGTCTGCTTACTTGAACAAAGCCTGGACAGTCAAGATTGTAACATCCGGCTCTTAGTGCAATGGAACTGACCATAGTTCACGTATACACACGTATGCTACAACTGAATTTGGTTCCAAAATTGTATATATTCAATCTCAACGTTTATATTCAATACATTTCTTAAAATTGGAGCCTATCGAAAGCCTATTATGGAACCCAAATGTTCTTAGTTAAGCCAAAAAAATAAAAAGAAAATTGGAGCTTATTGGCGTATACCCAGACCGAAGCTCTTTTTTATATTTGAGCCGGCCCATGTATACCAACCTCATGAACTTCCTCAATCTGAGCACCGTCAGTGAGTTAAATAGTTGGTGGTGGACTCTTTCTTCAATAGTTTTGGAGTTGTTCTTCTGATGGGTATAGTGTTCTTAGGACATTCACCTTTTGTGCGCCATAGTTGATGTATAATGTATGTCTTGTTACTTCCTGTTTTGTCCCTTATCGAGTAACTTTTCGGAATGGGAATCGCTCCCTGCAATGGCGGTTCCTTCTCTCAGTTCCTGCAATTCAATGGAGGACCTGCTTAAAGCATGTGCTAGAATGACTAATCTCTCACCTTCGGGACTGTCAAAACCTTTGTATCCATGAATTTTTTGGGTGTTGTAGACTAGCAGGAATCAACTGTTGTTTGAAGACAAGTCTTTTTCGGAAACAGACAGTGGCGGAGCTAGTGCAGTGCCATGTGGGTCATATGACCCATGTAAATTTTTGTAAAAAAATTTTTTACATGTACTTATCACATAAAAATCTAATGAACTAAGCTGGTTGACCCTTGTAAAATAGTTGTGTTACTAGTTTGACCCCTATAAGGTAATTTTCTCCCTCCGCCACTGGAAACATAGATGGTATGTAAAACTATTAAAGCTGCCAAGGAGTGGCAAAGTGCTCTCCCTCCTCGGAAACATGCCTCTGCTTTGTCTAAAGACTGTCACACCTAAAACTTACCTCCTCAGGTACGAGACCATGTGTGTTTGTTGTACTCGGATGCTGCGTGGAACTCGAACTCTCTTGCAGGCGGTCTTAGCTGGATCTGCACAGACGCTTCAGGTACAAAGCGTTTCCAAGGGACAGATACCAGGCGTTATATAGCTTCAGCTCTAGTAGCAGAGGCATTGGCGCTACTTGCAGGCCTTTCGAAGGCTGCTTCTTCATGAATCAAAGACGTTACTCAAAAATTCTAGTTGATATAATCACAAGCAAAAAGCCGGTGATTGCTCTCAGAGAGATATTCTATGACATAGGCGTGTTGAGTGCTTCCTTCGATTCTATCTCGTTCAGATTTATCTCTCGTAGCTGTAATGAACCGGCTGATATGTTGGCAAAAAACTCTGTTTCAGTTCTCTTCTAACCTCAATGAGGTTACAAACATTGTTTATGTTTAAGTAATGAATGAATGAATGAAGGTTTGAACAAAAAAAAATCGAGTAACTTTTCGGCCTCATCTTTTAAAAATTTCTATATAAATATATTTATTTTGCAACAATAAATATAAATAAATAGTGAAATGTTATATTTGTTTAGCTTTTGAAAATAAACTACATATAATATAAATAAACAAACATATAAAAATCATTGAAAACTTAATTATATAAATTTACTTGTTAAAAAAGTTTACCAAACAAAACAAATTATAAACGTAAACAAGTTTGTACAGTTTAAATTCATTCAAAATATATAAAGCATCCACTCAAAAGTAAACCAAATCATAAACATAATTAATTTGATAGAAAACAAGTCTACAAAAAACCATAAAAGAAAAGTATTTGTTGTACCAATGTATTTTAGCATTGAATAAAATACACTCTCTTACAAAAGAAAATTTAAACGTATGTGAACTTATTAATTTCTGAAAACAGTAAACCTAATATTAGTTAAATGTACTAACTAATTTTTATATAAGTAAATTATCTAATTTAACTGTTTATCAAATTTGAACTTAAAGAAATATACACCAGTTATAATCAGTGGCGGAGGCAAAAATAAATCTTGTGGGGGTCATATAATTAATTTTATTATAGGGAAAGAAACATACATAGGACTTGAACTTAAGACACAAGGGTCAAAAAGGGTGATTTTAACCATCTCACCAAGACAATAACATGAAAAACAAGCATAAATTTAAAATTTTATAGATTTTGTTGGGGTCATTGACCCCCTTCCAACCAAGAGCCACTGGTTATAATAAAAGAACATGAAAATATAATATTAGAAATATGAAAGAAAATTAATTATCTCTATATATATGTAAATAGTTTCACATAAAAGTATAGATACGTGAATCATACAAAATATATGTACATGATATTTGATGCCAACATGGTTGGGAGATCCATGTAGTAGAACAGTAAATGAAAATTTTCAGAAACAAAGCTTGCTTATCTACTAAATCGCCTAGGAAAAGCTCCAAAAGCCACATTTCACAAACAAACTTTTTGAAAGAATTTAAACTCCAAAATCCATATACACATGTGTATCTATAGATTCTATCTCCACAGCAAACTCCAAAATCCATATACACATGTGTATGTATAGATTATATCTCCACAGCACGTTGTTGATTCTCAAGTTGGCTTTTTTGTGGTAAAGTCAAATATGGCTGCTTTACTTTCTCGTATTAAGAATATTTGTATTGAGGAATATTTGGAGAGCTATGTCATGTAATGCCCCCCTTAGGGTTCAAAATGTGATATACTATACTAGCTCTGTTCAGAATATTCCTTTTTTTTGAGCAACAGGAATTTCAATTAATTAAAAGGAGTTTTAGGGTCCAGCCCATTACAAGCCCAAACGGGTGAAATTACAGCCCAAGGAGAAACCCAAAGCAGAAGATGGATTGTGCAAAACAGATTTGCAAAGATCATCCGCTTCCAGGTTTCGTGAGCGAGAGATAGAGAAGAAGGAGATCGATTGAAACGAAGCTGCGAGAACTTTGATGTCGGCGACGACTCCGAAGATCTCTTTTGGTGCAAGCTTGCTATTGAGAGCTCTGATGAGCGTTTGGTTATCTGAGAAGACGGTGAGATCTTCGAATCCGATGAGGATTGCATGTCGGAGGCATGATCGCACGGCGAGTGCTTCAGCGAGGAGGGGGGAAGCTACAAAGTCCTTTACTTCTGAGCCTCTGCAGATGGTAGTCTGATGATCACGGAAGATCCAGCCAAGACCCGATCGGAGTGACTCCTTACTCCAAGAGGCATCAGAAAAGCAGCAGGTAGAGTTCTCTCGATTCGGTTCTGATCTGTGCCATTTAGATGCCGAAGGTTGTGTTGATTGACTCTTCTGGCTTGCTGATTGTGCAGATATCCATTCTCGGGCAGAGGTGATAGTACGCAGCGCTATGTCCTCAACTGATAGGGTCTTTCCTTCGAAGATGAGCTGGTTTCTGGCAATCCAAATCTGCCAACAGGCCCAGGGTAGGATGTTCACTGATATACCTGAGGGAGGAAGACACGCAAGGCGTTTGAAGTCCATTATTATCGATTCAAAGCTTGGAGCTGTAGCTAGGTGAGCTACATTGGCTAGAGGTAAGAGACTCCAAATCTTCTTTGCAAATTCGCAAGAGAAGAAGATATGCATTGAAGATTCATTTTCTCCGCATCGTGGACAGGTAACCGTGAGAGCGATGCCTCGTTTGTAGAGGTTTTCTCCCAGTGGCAAGGCGCAATGGAGGATAGACCAGAGGAATACTTTGAGTTTTGGTGAGCAGTGTTCAGACCAGACGTTCTTGTACCAGTCGAATGAAGGGTCTGCTAGTGTGTACTTGTTCTGAGGCTTGCTGCGTGTCATTGCTGAGTGATATCCGGATTTAGTTGAGTAAATACCGGACGTTAGTGGTTGCCAGATGAAGGCGTCCTCCACTCCCAATTGACTCGGTTGCAAGCATCGAATAGCAGCTAACATATCAGGTAACAGTTCCTCGATTCTTTTAGTATTCCATTGTAGATCTTGTAAGCAGGTCTGAGACTCGGAGGTCTCTTGCTTCTTCTGATATAGGGCCATGTGGTTTGATATCTTCGGATGAGGAGATCCAAGAGTCCTGCCATATTTTGGTGGTTAACCCGTTTCCAATCACTTTCCCCAGGTTCTGCTTAAGGAGATCTCTACCGTGGAGAATGCTCCTCCAGCCATGGGAGCATGAGGCTGGGGGTTCTACTTCGAGAAAAGGTCTCTTATGGTCTCTTATGGCAATACTTTCCATTGAGTGTTCAGAATATTCCTAGTTGTTCTTTTCTTTTGTTAAAAATGTAACTATTATTAGAATACTTTTTAGTTTTAGAAATTGCATTAATATTCGCTCACATGGTAAAACTTATAGAATTTCTGATTAAAATATAATTTACACAGTCAACAAAAAATAAATTAATTTAAACATATTTTTAATTAATTTATAAGTTAAAATTTTTATATGGTATTCATTTAGTTTTTTTAAACCCAAGCGAATGTTTCGTCTCAGTATACTAAGGAGTACTGGTCTTTCTTTTTTTTTAAAAGGACTAAGGACATGGTCTTATTCTGATTATGACTAATTTGTGAGTTTGAACGAGTAAGCACATTTTTGATCAAAAAAACGAGTCAGCACATTTTAATTATACCGATGTTATGTAATCCTTGGCGTCTCGCAGGATTTAAAGATATCGAAAGACTTTGGAGTTTAACTGTTAGTTGACAAAAAAAAAATTCAGACATTTTGTACTGTTCTTTGATAAAATACAAAAACATCAGATCATCATAGAATGCTGTTCAATTAAGAGGTACTTATTTATATGATCTTATCGATTTTAATTAAAAACGTTTATTACTTATTCTATTTTTTAATTCTGGACAAAAGAAACTTGGTCTAACCCAACGACCATAAAGAGTCAAATTTGTCAAAATAGAAAATGCTTTTGTGTGTTAAGGAGTCGTTATTAACAGGGATTCCTCCTTATTATGACTCAAGAAAAACAAATCATCCTTCACCGATGCACTATAAGTCTATAACATAGAAAAAAAATATTCTAGTTAAAGAATATTTATTCTCGTATATAAAAGCCTCATAGGCAGATCAAGAGCAAATTAACTGAAGATCTTATCAAACATATTATTATTATTATTATTATCCAAATTACAGACACGCAAAATTCGAAAAGATTTTACACACATATTATACAAGGATAAATATAATTTATTAACTTCTATGACGTGAATTATTTTTCTTACTCACACGTTCATAGTCAGATACATGCAGACATGTATGTAAAATACTCATAATCTTTAAGCACACAGATCCAAATCAAGGGCATCTCGCGTTCCGGCCAGGGCCACCGTAAAAGAAATTTACCCCCCAGTTAGTTCCAGCAGCTCCTGCCTGAATGTTGTAACAGTTAGCATTGGTAATTATGGAGTAAAGTCCTTGTGGTTCTCTCAGAGTATTGAATCCGTCGACCGTCATAAGATTCCTGAAATAGCTCGACCTCCCAAAACCTTCACCTGCAAAATGTCCACTTCCCATGTCCGTGGCCGTGTGTTGCCCACCAGTCTCCAAGTTAACGATTTCACCTCCCCATTGAAGTGTCGTAGCTCCACTTCCTATGGAATTGAATAACTCGCCAGGCCAGTACCCCACAAGTTCTTCACCTATCTGTAGCCACCAGTTTCCGCCGTCCTAGATATAATCAACAATCCATTTTGGGTTGAGATGCGGATATAATATAACGTACGTATACGGGAAACTCAATAATACCCCATACTGTTATTAAAATGAGAAAAAGACATTATATATGTCACTTCTTAGTACCTTCCATATAAGCATGGAGAGCTCGTATTGATTTCCGCCGTATTCTGAGACGGTGGTGTAGGCTCCACCTACTGTGACAAGACTGCTCCTTTGAACGAAACCTGAGCAGTCGGTGTTGTAGCACCCTGTACTTTGGTATCCATCGGCCTATTTTCAACAAAAATTTACATCATGATTATCGTCTTTGATTTATTCGTGAATCCTCACGCATAAAAAATAAGAGACATTTCTATAACAATTTTTTTTCTTTTTTTAAAGTAGTATATATTTTATAGATATTTAACAGACAGTCTAAATTTAAATGCTAAACACCGGACTATAAAACCTAAGCTCTACAAAATAAATTATTCAGGTTTAAACTCGAAAACTAGCGACGGAGCCGTTTTAATTTTTTAATGATTAGCTTTAACATGTTGAGGTAGAGAATAGGAACTTACCGTCCAGTAAACAAATAATCTTACATTACTATCACCATATTTTCCCGGATAAACCTATAGATTAAGGAAAACAAATGTAGTGTTAATTAAGTTGTTTTGCATATGAATAAAGATGTAATTAAGGATATATGGAGTACTACAAGACCTGCAAACCAGCTTCAATTGTGTTAAGATGAGTGCGATCTCCAGACGAGAGCCAAGTCTGAGCCAAGCTGAACTCACCTGGAACTTGAACTACTGGTTTCCAGATATTCACTAAAAATTGTGTCCCGAAATACAATCCGTTCATGGCACCCATGACCGCGTACTAAACCAGCTCCAAAAAGAGAACAATGTAAATAAAGCCGCAAGAGAGACTAGAGAGTAATTAAAACAAGAAAAATAAGCTTACCTCATGGCCATCACTTGGATCAGACGTAAGATCTTCATGAACACTACTTGACCCATATAAAAGGATGCCTGGAGCTGGAGTAATCATCTTTTTCCCAAAATTCTCAATGGATTTTGATCGTAAAATATCTTCTTTCTTTATTCTTCTTATCGGAACTGTATTTTTAGGGCATCTTCCATTCTTGTTCCACGCCTGAGTAGCGTTTATCTTTTTCTTGGTGTACGTAGACGTACTTTCCGGTATAAAGCTCGGTCTCATCTACGTGCAAAAACTTGATGTTTCAACATCACCGTGCATAAAAAAAAAAAAAATTTAAGCAAAAAAAAAACATCATCATTCATGCATATATAAACAAAAGATGGCTTGTAAATGAAAGTCAAACCTGGATGGTGTGATTTTTAAGCAGAGGATGATCAAAAGCTGGTTGACTATGTATTGGAACGCAATCTATTATATCACCATCTTCGCTCTTCGCAAATATTAAAGTGAAACATTCAGTAAAGTTTTCCCACGAATAATCAAAGCATTGAGTTTATGAATATGGAATTTGTATAATACACACCTTAATGGATAAAAGAGCAGGCTTGTTGAGCCGCTTCAAAAGTCTTTCTATTTCGATTTCCTTGTGATCGGAGAACTCTTTTCCATAGACACAAGGAGAGATTATCACTCCTATCATCATCAGTGCTACTGTGTAACCGGCCATTCCCATTATGTTTAATTTGTAATCCTTAGAATTGAAAGTACTCTTTAGTAACTTCTAAAATTTTCTATCAACTACCACTGGAATTTATAGGAGTAGATTGCTTATACATTATATCAATTAAGAAATTGGATAAAAGAAAAACATTAGTGATTACATTAACACAATAACACTATTAATTAATGAATATAGACTCACGACTTAAGCATCATCACAGCCCCACATGATTTTGAAATCCCTGGAAACTGACTCAAAAATTAAACGTCATCAAAGCAAGCAAGTTTCTCAGGTTGACTTTGTTATCAATTATCTCAAGTAGTGCTCCATTTACAGTTTATATTCAGAATATTTCTATATAAGATAGCATTTTTCTGAATTAAATTTTATTATTATTTTGAATATATTAGATGACTTTTATGTATTCATGAATCATGATGATACACGTTACATGACCAGGCAAATTGTTGTCAGCAGCGGGCACAACTAACTAACTAAGGATGTGTTATTGGATATATATAGTAGATTAAATTTAGTTCTGCAGGTTTATAATCTAGTGTTATTCATTAATTTATTTACTGTTATTACTTTTTATATTTAAAAGATTTTGAAATCTATTTTTATTAGTTCATGTATTTACAATCTTTTATATATTGTTATTCAAGAAAATAATAATTCACACCACATATATAACTAAACTTATCCAAATTAGAATAAGTTGTCTAATTCTAAAATGAAATTAGATAACTTATACTAAACCAATAATATTAAAACGACATTATAAAAATAAAGCACAACTTCATCAATAATTGCATTTTAAATTTTAGTTAACCCCAACAAAATTGACGTTAAGTATTTTACAACAAATGAAATCAACGGAAAATGGTAAAATCTGGAGAAATTACAAAATCATGTTCCTTGCATAATTAAAATAAAATCATTTAAATTTTGAAACAACTATTAAATATGTGTATATATATATATATATATATATATATATATATATATATATATATATATATATATAAATCGTAGTCAATACTTTTCTCAAAAAAAAAAAATCGTAGTCAATACTTGAAACAAAATTACGGGTAACATAAATTAAATACTGTAATTACTGGTCAAATAACAATTATTAAATAACAATTATTAAAAAGGCACAAATTCAAGTTGGTTTACCCGTCGTTTTTTCCTTTTGTTTTGAGTGCACGCTGTCGCTAGCTGTTCTATAATTTTGTGTCACTTGTAAAGTTTCTATTAACTATTGTATAGATTTATTTAACAAAAAAAAACTTGGTTATCGATCTAAGAGCATCGTTAACCCTAACACCCTATTATGGAATGCTTAACTTTTTTTATTCTGAATAAAAATAATAATAAACGAATCAATTACGGACCACCACATATCAGTGGAGTTCGCAAAATGGGCAAACATCAACATTTAAATAAGCTACATACACTTAAATAAGCTGCAAAGACAATGGTGTTTAAAAATTTTCTGAGATATATTAACTTTTTTCTAAGCACCTCCCCGTAAGCTACTGCACTAATGGTGCTCTAAGGTTTTGATTGGTAACTTTGCAGAATGGTGAAATTTCGTTTTATACGATTCCGCAAGTATTTTACCAATCAAGAAAATTGCGGAATAATAAAAAAAGCTAAAATGCAGATTTGCGGTTTTGCTGACAAAAATATAAAAAGTTTCATTAAGTGGAAAAGTGAGTTTTAGTAGATTATGGTGGAAAATTATAAATTCAACACTTTCATATTACTAAATTATGTGCTAATACCATTTTTAATTTTTAAATAAATAGCAATAATTATATGAAAATAGTTATGTTAAAAATAAAGTTATATTACAATTTTGTTTTATAATATTATGAAATGTCAATCTAATATTAAATATCATATTAAAAGATAAGCTAAATATTTATAATAAGAACTAAAGTAATTTTAGTAAATATTAGTTATTTTCATAAAATGTAATAATTAGTTTTATTAGTGATATTAATTTTTCTTATAAAAAGTGAATAATATATAAAATATTTTTATCAATTAAACATTTATTCCATCATTCCGTAAATTTTAAAATTTTCTGCTATTTAATTTAATTTTTCCACAACTTAATTATTTTTCCGCTATTCCATAATTAATCGATGGTTACCAATCAGAGCTTAAATTTTTGTAGATCTAAATCTTTTTTAGTGAAAAAAAAAAGATCTAAATTTTTTGTGGGATCTTAATTATAGTTTTGACTAAACTTGAAATGAAATCAAACTGAACAAATAATCTACAAGTAATTTACAATAGGGGTAAAATTATTATCCAAGATCCATATGGACCTATCCGCTCTAAAAATTCTGGATATCCAGGGTGACAGATTCTGGATCCCGATACTAAAATCCTATACCAATTTTAATTCCCTTTTTTTTTTTGGAACACCACTTTCATTAAATACAAACTAAACAGAGTTAGGTGGGGCATTAACAGCCTCAACCCTACATAAAGCTTCCTTTGATAAGGAATCAGCAACAACATTTTGGTTTCTAGAGATCCAAGAAAAGGAAATTGAAACTTCAGGAGGCCGGCTTAGTTGGGAGATGTCTGAGAGAATCCCGTGCAACTCAGAGATGGATTCCTTTTGATTTATAGCTCTTATCAGTTGGGATGAGTCGGATTCTAGAAGGATGTTATCCAATCCATGCTCTCTGCAGAATAACAGAGCTTTTCTTATAGCAAGTCCCTCTGCAACAAGCGGCGAGGAGACATTCCACTGTGGCTTCTTCTTCCGAATCTCATATCGTTGAATCTTCACTATCCAGCCGAGCCCGGCTTTTTTATCTTCTCTCCTCCAGGCCGCATCCGAGCGAACGATGGTGGTTGCAGAGTGCGTTACCGTCGCCATTGGAGCAGGCTAGAGAGAGCATGAATTCTCAAGGCACTTAAACGCCCATGGAGGAAAGCGAAGCCAAGAGCAAGAAAACAGGAGCCTCGCTCAAAAGACCCAAAACCTTTCAACAGGTAGTAAAACTCTTTCAAGTTTCGTGTGTTTGTGTTTTGTCTAAGACTTGGAACAACTTCATTACTGTAAAGTTTCGATCTTTATGAATCCAAAACCCTTCCATATGTATATGTCTGTATTGTGAATTTGTGATCTCTATTTCGAATTGATCCTGTCTCAAGGTTGTTTCATGGGAGGAAAAGTCAGTGGTCCAGAGAGCAAATCGATTCATGAAGACACAGAGAGTAAAAGCTTGCGAATTTCTTTTTGATTTCAACAGAGTTGATTGACGCACACAAGGTGCTTGTTAAAATGCTACAGAGAACGTAGAATGGTTCAGCAGCAGTTTATAGTTGGCTAATGGATAGGAGTTAGCAAGTTATAAGGATAGCTTGTGGGAACAGTCTCATTTACTGAATACCTCTGAGAACTCTCCAAGTACCTCTGAGGGAGTCATGATACATCTCCAAGTATCTACCAAAAGCTGTCGTTTTGTTCACAAGTTGACTGTGTCACATCTTCACGTGATGCTTCAAACTAGTCATTGTCTCCTCCAAAGTATTGTCTACTCCAAACCCGACGCCAAGTTTGCGAGGGAGTGATAACACAAGCCCATGTATTTAGGTTTTTATGCAAAGAAAGTAGTATTAATCTCTCTCTTGTAAGAACTTTCAATGTAACCTAGAGTTGCCTCTCTCTCTTTCAATCTATTATGAATATCAATCTTGAATCATCTTTATCTTGGTGACAACTTCATCTTCCATATGAATAAAGCTCTATGAATTATTTCATTTCATATTTCATATATCTTCCTAAGCTCACTTGAGCAAAATAAGCTTTCTTTGCATTTCCTTACATCTTGCAGGTCTTTTTTTGCTAAACGAATTTATTTTATATATTATAAGACATTTTAGTTTTGGCTTAATCTAGGCTCATGGACACTGAGGATTGCGACCAGGTCCACCATAGAAAAAGTAAGTTCCCCACCTCTGGCTTGAGCCAACCATGAGGTTATAGCATTCAGGCCGAGTCACTGTAGCTTCAAGATGTTGTGGAGAGGGTGTGATTGGATAGTTAGATGTATCCAAGTACTCTAAGCTATTGAAATAAGCAGCCTTCCTAAACCCTTCCTCTGCAAAATGGCCACTCCCCATTTGCGTAAGCGTATGTGTCCCCTGGCCTCTAGTGTAATACACAATTTCACCTCCCCAAGCGATCTTTCGTGCCGAGACTGCTAGCTTGGGGTAAGTTGAGAAAGTGTTGAGAGCTGCACCGAGGGAGATGTGTCTGCTTACTTGAACAAAGCCTGGACAGTCAAGATTGTAACATCCGGTTTCTTGGTATGTATCGCTCTAATTTTTTTTTGGTGTCAAAGTATTAGTATACAACGTCATTAATCCAAGAAAACTAAATAGACTGATAAGAAAAAGGAAAAGTTACCGTCCAATAGGCGAAGAGTCTTGGATTCTTGTCACCGTATAAAGCATGCAAGATCTTTTATAAAGAGCAAAAAATGAAGTTAGAACCATTAGGTTAACAAAATGATGCGTGACCCAAAAAATAATAGTAGTTACCTGCCAACCAGACTCCAAAGAGTTCAAACCAGTGTCCCAATCTCCATTGACGACCCATGTTTGAGCCAAACTAAACTCTCTTGTCCTTAGAACATTTGGTTTCCATATACTTATACGGCTCTTGCTGCCATGGAACTGACCATAGTCCACGTAGACACACGTATGCTACAATGTAAGTTGGTTCAAAAATTATATTATTGTCACAACGGTATAATATTCAATACTTCTCTTAAATTAAAATTTACTGAAATATGTCTGGCCTTTAGCCTTTTTATATATTTGAGCCGGGCCTGTGTATACCAACCTCATGAACTTCCTCGGGCTGAGCACCGTCAGTGTGATAAAGAGTTGGTGGTGGACTCTTTCTTCCATAGTTTTCGATCGAACCTGATCTTAACAGATCATCTCTTGTTGTTCTTCTGATGGGGATAGTGTTCTCCGGACATTCACCTTTTGTGCGCCACAATTGGTGTATCATATCGGGCTTATTAACTCCTGTTTTGTCTTTTATCGAGTTAATTTTCGGCTGCATCTGTTAAAGAAAAACGGTCCAAACGTGAAATGTTTTGACAACAATATAAATATCAAGGAGAAAAGGAATTGAAAAAAACTGTTAGCAAACCTGAATGGTGTGATTTTTGAATAAAGGATGATCAAAAGCTGGCTGGTCGTAGATCCATATACAATCAATTATATCTCCGTCTGGACTCTAATTGATATAAAAAATTAATGTAAGAAATTATAAGCAACTAAAAAAAATCTGTTGAACAAAAAAAATCTTGAAAATGTTTCTTCTGTTCTCTTACTAATTTTTTGGGTGAAAGGCTCAAAAATATTTAAGATAAATAAATAGATTATCTATTTTTCCACACTGATAATGTTTTCATTATCATTTAATATAATTAAAATTCTAAAACCAGTTCAATAATACTCCATATGGAGTAAAGAAAACAGTACTGCATGATATAAAGTGTCGAAAATGATTTTTTTCGCGTAGAAACTTACAAAAATCAAATCGAATGAGACAAAACAAAACTTCTAAGACATATTATAAAGAGAACAAAGGGAATACAAAAGTAGAGGCAAATATTTTTGTCAGTACATGGATGGATTTAGTGGCCGGTTTGTTGAGTTGTTTCAACCGTAGTTCGATTTCCTGCTCATGGAGATCGGAGAGTTTGCTCTTTCCGAGAAAAGTTCCTACTACGATTGGTATGACCATACCGAGAATGAGGAAAACCATGATCTGATTAAGCATCATTGCATAGGAGGTTTGTGACCAATATTGAAGTATTAGTGTGTCTTAAGCATTAAAAACAATTTTTGGACATAATTGGATTAGTATATATAATAACTTGTAAGAAGAAAAATTAATAACCCTTTTTCATATATGAAAAAAAAAAATCAATCTTGTAACAGTATTCTTTACAGTTAGTATTGTAATATAAAATTTTGCCAGTAATCTAAATGATTTAATAGTCTGGTTAAATATAATTTAAAGTCCAAATTATAAGTTTTTTTTCAATAATCTAAGATTTAGTTTTACTAAAGAAAAAGACTATTTATTGTATTATGTAATTCACCCATTAAAATCTAAATCAATCATATAAACTAAAATAGTATCGATAGATCCATGAATCATAAATCAGCAAAGATTACACGATAAAAATATTTAAGTCTTCATTTTTTTAAATATATATAAATATAAAATATTAATTTTACAGAAATAAATATAAATAGAAATGTTAAATATTTTCTAAAATATATATATTAACTTTTGAAAATATGGTAAAAGCAATATAAATATATCTACATTTAAAAAATCATTGAAAATTATATAAATTTAATAGTTAAATAGAAGCTTGCCAAACTAACAACAAATTATAAAAGTAAACAAGTATATATAGTTTAAATTCATTTAAAATATATAAAGACCACTCCATGTAAATCAAACCATAAAGAAAATTGATTTGACAGAAAATAAGTCTATAAAAACCATAATAGAACATTATTTATTTCCAATATATTTTAGCATTGAATAAAATACACTGTCTTACAAAAGAAAATTTAAACGTATGTTAACTTATTAATTCCTTAGAACTGAAAACCTAATATTAGCTAAATGTAATTAATAATTTGTATATATTGTCACAAAACCAAACATTAAAATGAAAAAGAAACAACATGAATAGATTCAATCTTCGTCACAGTTCCGCTGCAGCTTCGGACCGGTAGGTCCTTCCTTTCCAAAAACCTCATTAGGCAATTCATTAATCGCACTCCTGAACACCCCTTTTAGACTCACTGTCTCCAACAACAATCTTCTCCACACTTCTAATCTCATGTTCACGACCATAATTGTAACATCCAAAGTTGTGATATTTGAAAAGGCTTAAGAGAATTGATTTGGCTACCTATGTCACCAAAGTTGATTTATCTTTTCCGGAGCACATTCTGAAAGAACTCCAGAGTTAAGCGTGCTTGAGCTGGAGTAGTGGAAGGATTGGTGACCTATCGGGAAGTGATTCGCGATAGCGTGTGAGTGAGGCCAAATCACGGGGAAAGGTTATGTGGTGATTGCAGGGTCAGTAAACAATGATTTAGAGCCTTGGAAAATTAACGACCGATCGTCGGATGGGATGGGGCCTACGGGCCGAGAGAGCGGGCGTGGGTGGCCCATTAGCCGTGGGCGGGTCAGGGCGTTATAAGTGGTATCAGAGCTGGTTAGCCGTCTCAGTTCTGACCTGAGAGGCGTCTTGAGACCTGTCGTGGGGCGCAACGAAGACGTTGCGTTCTTTGAGAGGGGGTGAATTGTAACATCCAGAGTTGTGATATGTGAAAAGGCTTAAGAGAATTGATTTGACTACCTATGTCACCAAAGTTGACTAACTTTTTCCGGAGCACATCCTGAAAGAACTCCAGAGTTAAGCGTGTTTGAGCTGGAGTTATGGAAGGATGGGTAACCTATCGGGAAGTGATTCGCGATAGCGTGTGAGTGAGGCCAAAGCACGGGGAAAGGTCATGTGGTGATTGCAGGGTCAGTAAACAATGATTTGGAGCCTTGGAAAATTAACGACCGACCGTCGGATGGGATGGGGCCCACGGACCGAGAGAGCGGGCGTGGGTGGCCCATTAGCCGTGGGCTGGTCAGGGCGTTATAATAATCATCTTTGGTCCCAAATGTCTCATATAGTTCAACCACACCGGCTCTTCCACTTATTTCATATACTCAGCCGCAACAACCCTAAACCTAACCGCAGTACCTAAAATGACTATACCAAGTAGACAAAACATTATGAGAAAAATAAAAATAAAAACAGAGGACATTCTGTCTTCGTCACATGTAGGTCCTTCCTCTCCAAAAACTTCATGATGCAGATCAAGAACAATTAATTATAAACTGAATATTTTATCAAACATATTATTATTATTATTATTATTATTATTATTCAAATTACAGAAATTGGAAATTCGAAAAGCTTTCACACACATATTATTTAAGGACACATATAGTATTAAACTTCAACAACGTGGAATTTTTTCATACTCGCACGCTCATATATTCAAATACAGACATATATGTAAAATATACTCAAAAGCTTTGAGCACACATATCCAAATCAAGGGCATTTGGCGTTCAAGCCAGGACCACCATAGTAGAAATAATTCCCCCAGGCCGTTCCATTAGGTCCAACCTTAATGTTGTAACAGTTAGCATTGGTAGCCCTGGGAAAAACTCCTTTTGGTTCTATCAAGAAATTAGTCTCAGAAACTATTTTAAGATTCCTGAAATAGCTCGCTTTCTTATTGCCTTCTTCTGCAAAATGCCCACTTCCCATGTCCGTGCTCGTGTGTATTCCACCGGTCTTCGCGTTAACTATTTCACCTCCCCATTTAACTCTCATAGCTCCATCTCCTAGCGTAGTGAATAACGAGCTAGGCCAGTAGCCAACAAGCTCGTCGCCTACCTTTAGCCACCATACTTTGCCGTCCTAGGTACAATCAACAGTCCATTTTGGATTGAGATGCAGAAATAATATAACAGTACTAGAGTACACATAATATTTTTATATTTCATACTGATCTAAATTTTTTTGATAATAATTTAAAATTTTATTTTTGGTATAGAAGTATATATATAACTAACTAAATATTAATTTATTTTGAAGGCATAAAATATTTTTCATTATTTCATAGAAATTTTAAAAAATATTTTTGAAAATTAAAGTTTCATATGTATAAAAGTTTTGTGCAAGTAATAGTATTAAAACTTTTATTTTTGTTTATAGTAAACATGAAAATTTAATATAAATTATTTTATTTCATTTTAAACTATTTTTAAATGTTATGATTTAATTTTTAGTTTATTAATTTTTTGCATTAATTAATTATAAACTGATTTTACAGTATTATCCTTAACGATTGCCTAGAAAATTAAAAAATAATTGTATATCTCATTAATAATATGATAGATAAAGTTTATTTTTATAAAATATTTCCTTTTTAGTAATATAGACAGAAGACAATTCAATTATATTTTATATTGTTAATAAAATAAAAAAAGAAGTTATACTCTATGTTTCCTAAAGAGAGTCACTTTGATACTTTTCATACCGATTATGAAAATGTCTGAAATATATTTATATACTTATTAGTTATATTTATTCAACTAATAACATTTGAGATAAATACAATTATTTATAAAATTAATATATTTCAAATTTATATTGATCATAAAATAAATATAAAGTGGATTAAAAGTCTAAATACTTAATATCTTTAATATAACAATATAAAGTATCAAAATGATATTATTTATAAAAGTATATGTTGGTACTTGTAGTACCTCCCTGGCCCTCCATATAACAATGCGGTGTGCGAATTGAGAACCGTTATATTGTGAAACGGTATTGAAGGTTCCACCTACAATGATACGCTTGCTCTTTTGAACGAAACCTGGACAGTCAGTGTTGTAGCATCCTGTCTGTTGATAACCGTCGGCCTAATTTCACAAAAAATATATACAGTAAAAAAATTATAAATCAATATTTAATTAATTAATAGACATGTTAAATTAATAAAAAAAGTTGATGTCGAATTGGATCGGTTTAAAATATGACACGGATCAATAAAATAATAAGATAATATTTTTTGAAAATCCTATGTAAATATAGAGTCTCACTAAATCAGAAACTAATAATTTATATAAAAAAGTTTATATAAGTACAAAAACATTTTATTATTTTTTATTTTCACAAAAATTTCATTTTATTTATCTTAACAATTCAGTATATTTGGATAATATTTTGTGAAATTATATCTAAATCTATATTTAAATTATATAAAATATATTTTGTATACACCAAATAATATATGAAAACGATATTAAAATTCAATTTTTATAATTTAATTAATATATATGGTAAAATCAATTATTTTATTAATTTATAAAAATATATTTTAAAAATAGAATTTAAAAAAATAGAATTTTAAAAATAGATTTTTAAAAAAAAATTATAAATTAATAACTCTATAAATTAATAAAAGATCATAGTCCTAACATTATTAATTTATAAAATTTTAATTATACATTTGCATTATCGTCTTTAACATATTCCTGAGACCGCACACATAAAAACTAAGATAATAGTGAATTTTTATTTAATAAACAGTCTAAAATTTTAATCTTAACACCAGATTATAAACCCCGAAAAAATCTTATCAGAAGTTATCCATAGGATTCTTATTTTGAGTTTTCAACAATAAATTCTTATTATTTAAAATGGATTAAATAAATAATTAAATTTTAAAAGAAGAAAAAACATCCACCAAAAGAAAAGCAGTCAAAAAGGTTCTCATAAGTTTTTTTTTTTGTTTGGAAAAATTTCTCATAGGGTTTTAATATTCTCTTTTTGAGAAAAAAAAATCATCTAACATCTCTCTCTCTTTTCTCTTTTTTTGAAGGAAAAAAAACTATCTAAATAGTCTTTGGCATCTCCTCACTGGAGATGTTCTAAGCTCTATAAGATATCCAGTCAAGTTAAAAACTCTATTATTAGTTTAAATTTTTTTATGATTAGCTTTTCAACATGTTCGGGGTAGAAAATGGGAACTTACCGTCCAGTAAACAAATAATCTTAGATTATTATCACCATAGATTCCTGGATAAACCTATTAGTTTTAAGGCAAAGAAACAAGGTATTGCTAATTAAGATGTTTGAATATAAACAAAGATGTAGTTAATTAGGATGGAGAACGAGAGAAGTACAAGACCTGAAAACCAGCTTCAATTGTGTTACGAGAAAGGCCAGCTCCAGACACGAGCCAAGTCTGAGCCAAACTGAACTCTCTGCGAACTTGGACTTTTGGTTTCCAGATATTCACTACAAATTCTGTCCCAAAATATTTTCCTTCCTTGGAACTCATGTACGCATACTAAACCAGCACCGAAAAATAGGAAAAGTGTAAATTAAGCTACCAGAGAAACTAGAAAGGTTTAGCACAAGAACAAATTAATAGATAAAAAGGTGTACCTCATGAACACTTTTTGAACCATATAAAAGGATGCCTGGAGTCATCTTTTTCCCAAAATCCTCAATGGAATTTGATCGTAATATGTCTTCTCTCTTTATTCTTCTAACCGAAACTGTATTTTGTGGGCATCTTCCATTCTTGTTCCACGCCTGATTATAACTCTTGGTGTATATAGACGTACTTTCGGGTATAAAGCTCGGTCTCATCTACGCGCGAAAACTTGACGTTTCAACATCATCATGCATGTATGTGTATATATATATAAAGATAGATTGTAAATGAAGTCAAACCTGGATTGTGTGGTTTTTAAGCAGAGGATGATCAAAAGCTAGTTGACTTTGCACTGGAACACAATCTATTATATCTCCATCGTCGCTCTGTAACAGAGATTAAAGTGAAAAATTCAATCTCAGTAAATGTGCACGCAAATAATCAAAGCATTGTCTTGTCAAAAGAAAAAAAAAATCAATGCATTGAGTTTATGAATATGGAATTTGTATAAGATAACCTTAATGGATAAAAGAGCATGCTTGTTGAGCCGCTTCAAAAGTCTTTCTACTTCGATTTCCTTGTGATCGGAGAACTCTTTTCCATAGACACAAGGAGAGATTATCACTCCTATCATCATAAGTGCAACCGTGAAACAAGCCATTATTCCCAGTATGGTTTATCGTAATCCTTAGAAAGTCACTTAGTGATTTTTGAAATTTTCTATCAACTACAAGTCGAATTGAGTAGATTGCTCGTATATTCTATAATTAGGAAACTAGGAGGAAACAAATAAGTGGTTACATTAACTCTAACGAAAGTTGACTTATGACTTCAACATCGTCACAAACCCCCCATGATCTAAACATCATCAAAGCAACCACGTTTCTCTAGAAGTACAAATGTTATTTATTTGTACTTCCATGTGCATAGTAGACTCATAATGCATCCATATATACATTTTTATGTATAGTTTTTTTTTTGAAAAGAATTGTATAATTTGATACTTATTGTTTTATAAATAACTAGAAAAGAAACAAAAATAATATTTCATTCGCATTAAATTAATGACATTAATAATTTATTAAGCTCACACATATCTAAATTTTATAAAAATATATTATATCTAATATTTATTTATACGTTTTGAGGTATTTTATATTTTTTTAAAATATATATTTATGATGGGAATTCTTCTAAAACCCCTTCAATTTGTTTTTGAGCAAACTCTCATCGGTGTATATTTTAATATCAACTGTTAATATTTATTTATTTTATCATAAAATTAAGACATACGAAAAAAATATTTACTAAAGAGTAAAAAGACTAAGATACTTTTAATGAACAATATTTTAATATAAATAAAAAGATTTAAATTTTTTTTACAATATTATCGTTATAGATTTTATTGGTTTTTTTTCTAAACTATAACCTCCAAAATCTACACTACGGTCAAAAAATTAAATTGTAATTCTTTACCGAGTGACCCCTAAAGATATATGTAAGATATATGTTTCTTTCAATTTTTTTAAATATGTTTTTTTGTCATTTCTCAAAAGTTTTTATTTTAAAATTAAAAGAGCTACTCATTCATGTTTTAGAAAAAAATATTTACAAATGTAAATGGTTAAATTCAATATATTAATTGGTTTCACTAAATTTTGATTGGGTTAAAAACCTAGGAAATAGATAAACATAGATGTATTTATTGTCAAAAATTTACGTAATTTTTTAATAAGTGTGAAAACTCTAAAATATACTCAATTTGTTTCATAATAAATGTCATTCTAACTTTTTTTATTACACAAAAATATCATTTTATAATTTCAATATAAATTATACTTACTTTCAACTTAAATTAATTGCAATCTGTATTGGTTAGAGATGTGTAATTCATAACAATTTATATATTTTTTTGTCAATTTTTTAATCTGTTTGAAAAAAATATCAAAAGTGACAATTATTCGAATATATTATTCCGAAACAGAGGATTCCGAAACGGATGCAGTATTAGTATATAATATTTCTCAATTGTTATAGATAAACTAATACTTAATTTGGTTTAAGATTAACACTATTAATAAAGATGACTCATGACTTTAATATAAACGATTAACACTATTCATAAAAACTGACTCATGACTTTAGTAAATATCATTAAAGCAACCACGTTTCCCTAGTTATACGACATTTGTTAATTTGTACTTCCATTTGCATATATCATTGACTCATAGTGCATACATATAAACATTTGTATGTACAGATTTTAAATATTTAATAATTTAAAACTGTTTATAATTTATCTGTATGGAAAGTATGTGACCTCTAAACTTTTTTTTGGTAACATAAGACCTCTAAACTTCCAAGTAAAATCCATGAAGATATTGAGGTACACTTATAAATGATATTTGTTTTGTACATTTTATATGTACATATACTAGATGATATTTTGTGCAAATAATATTTACAAAGTAACGTATATACAAAATCAGTAAATTATACTAATTTATTATTTCGTTATTATTTTAAGTAAATCAATATAATTAATGTTTGCTACAGAGTATCTGATTAGTTTCGTTATTATTTGGATATATCGTGTTTCAAAAAAAAAAAAGAGTTTCAACGTTAGCTTGGTTATTATAAAAAAAATATTTTGCCTAAAGTGTAAACCATAGCCAAACCATGCCCATGTGAAAAGTATCAAACCATGCCTCTGTCAAAACATGAGTTTTACCTCAAGGTCGGCCATGGTTGTATCTACTCCAAATAGACGAAGACAGAGATAGCAATAATAGATTCACAAAATGTTGTGGACAGCCGTCGTTTAGGTTAGAAAAAGAATAGAGAAAAAAACGTATTGAGGCAAATACCCGTTTAGGATTTGTTATTAATGAAGTGATAATAATTTACAAACCCTTAAACCCATATTTATACAGCCTAAAAAAAAACGATTTCCTTTTCCCAATAGAAATAGTAATTTTCCTAAACCGAAAAGGCATGCCGTACCGCGGGGGGCGGCCCCCGCACCCTCCAGATGTCAACCTTGATAACGAGTTTCGCCCATACTCGGTTGGACTACGTCCGACACACAGATGCAGCACAAAACCAAACATTAAAATGAAAAGGAAACAACATGAAGAGATTCAATCTTCGTCACCTAACCAGTTCCTCTTCAGCTTCGGACCCGTAGGTCCGTCCTCTCCGAAAACCTCATTAGGCAATCCGTTAATCGCATTCCTGAACAGATTCTTCAGACTCTCTCCAACAACAATCTTCTCCACACTTCTAATCTCATCTTCACGACCATAATCAATCTTTGGTCCCCAATGTCTCATATAGTTCAACCACACCGGCTCCTCCACTTCTTTCATATACTCAGCCGAAAAAACCCTAAACCTAACCGCAGTATCAAACACCATTTCACTCTTTCCTGTATCGTTCCTAATCCCTACATCGTCTTTGCCTTGCAACACAAGTCCTGGTTTAGCATACATTGCATGTCCATTTAAAGAAGCGTAAGCCACTGGTTTGTTTCCACCACTCTGAAACTCAATCTCCGGAGCATCAATCCAGCTTCCTCTGCTATGTTGTGAGAGGTACATCCTCTGTAGCTTGCCGTTGAAGTTACTTATCCGGAGAGTGAAATGTTCCCAATCTCCAATGTGTTCGCCTATTCTCCCCAACGGGATTGTCGCGAGCTTCAGCTTGGCTCGCGAAGGTCCATTGAATGGATAAAAAATCCAGACAGCTATATCTGTTAAGGTTCCCCCAAAAACAGGTTTTATGTGAAGATACACTTCCATGCTCTGTAAATCTCCGCCTTACTCGTTTTTTGAGTCAGAAGAAACCAGTAAAGATCATCATTAAATTCTTCTTGGGGAAGATTTGAGCCGTTTGGTTCGACTGGAACCAGGTTTGATTCCTCGCCTTTCTTGTAAAGCAAGGAACCATTGCTGAAAAGCCAGTTGACAGACGATGGGAAATACTTCTCATCTTTATGGAAATAGATCAAAGGAGCGTAAGCTTTAAACAGAGCATCAATCTGGACCTTGCGTGGTATGCACGAAAGTCGAACTTGTTGTTTTTCAGACAAGCTAGGGTTGGATTTTGTAGTAAACGTACCAACACATACACTAGAGGCTTGTGTTCCTCTGTTAACAGGCTTCGAATTTGAAATGCTAAACCCATTAGCATCCCAGATCATAGCGCCTGGCTCGGATTAACTATAAACTGAAGATTTTATCAAACATATTATTATTATTCAAATTACAGAAATGGGAAATTCGAAAAACTTTCACACACATATTATACAAGGACACATAATATCAAACTTCAACAACGTGGATTTTTTTTTCATATTCACACGCTCATATTCAAATACAGACATGTATGTAAAATACTCAAAAGTTTTGAGCACACAGATCGAAATCAAGGGCATTTGGCGTTCCGGCCAGGGCCACCATGGTAAAAATAAATCCCCCAGGAAGTTCCACTACGTCCTGCCTTGATGTTGTAACAGTTAGCATTGGTAATGAAGGGGAATACTCCTTTTGGTTCCCTCATGAAATTGGTATCTGAAACTATCTTAAGATTCCTGAAATAGCTCGCTTTCTTGTTACCTTCCTCTGCAAAATGCCCACTTCCCATGTCGGTGGCCGTGTGTTTCCCATCAGTCATAGCGTTAACTATTTCACCTCCCCATGAAACTCTCGTAGCTCCATCTCCTAGCGATGTGAACAACGAGCTAGGCCAGTAGCCAACAAGCTCGTCGCCTACCTTTAGCCACCATTTTTTGCCGTCCTAGATATAATCGACAATCAATTTTATGATGAGATGTAGATATAATATAAACACGAGATTCTGATTGCTTCTAAATTGGAGAATTATTTTCTTAAACAAAATAAGTTAATGAAACATATATATTTATTATAATTTTTTTTTATCTTTAGACTTGATTGGTTTTGTTTTCTGATAATAATTTAAAATGTATACTTTTTTGTATAAAAGTATATGTAGTTCACTAAATATTAATTATTTTTAAGGAACGTTTTTCCATTATTTTTATTTACATTTGAAAATATATTTGTAAAAATTAAATTTTGAGATTTTTTTATTTTGGTGTAGATAGTAGTATAAACAATTTGTATTTTTTATAGTAAACATGAAAATTTCATATAATTTTTTTTTAATTTTAATTTTTTAAATTATAACCCATTTATAAATTTCATGAGATGAATTTTATTATTTAGTTTAATATTAGATTATACTTATATAATATTACTGATATCATTATTTTTCGTTTTAAATTAAAATTGAAATACTTTATTTTATATATATATATTATATTTTAAAATTTTATTTGCTTATTTGTGAAATATAGAGTAAAAGAAGATTTTACACAGTAAATATATCTATGATTAAATTAAAAAATTTGAGTTAATTAATTAAAAACTAAGTTTACAGCATTACTCATAAAAAGTTCCTAGAATTGTTTTATAAAAGAAATTAATAGCCACACATCGTTAATGATAAAAACATATTTTATGCAATAATTCTATTTTAATAAAATAGATAGAGGACAACTTAACTATATCTTATATTGTTAATAAAAAAAGAAGAAAAAAATATATTTCCTCTATTACATAAATAATATTAATTTGACACTTTTCACACATATTAAAAATTAATAAAATGTATTTATGTTTTTTATTAATTAAATTTATCTAATTCATCAGAAAATTAAATTTATCTGAACAATAGTATTAAAGAAAAACTAAATTACTAATAATATCAATAAATTTTATAATTAATATTAAATTTTTAAAATAATACTGTAATAAGAAAAATTTCAAAATGAACTTTTTGTAAAAACAGAAAATATATGTTTGTACATACCTTCCTATCCCTCCATATAACAATGATTTTGGCGAATTGATCCCCATTGTATTGTGAGACAGTTTTGTAGGTTCCACCAACAGTTACACGCTTGCTAATTTGAACGAAACCAGGACAGTCGGTGTTATGGCATCCTGTATGTTGATAACCGTCGGCCTATTTTCCAAAAGAGAAAAACTTTATGATTAACATATTCGTGAATCCGCACACATAAAAACTAAGATACACTTTTATCATTTTTTGTTCTTTTTAACAAAATAGTCTATTTTAAATTTAACAAAAAGTCTTAACATTTAAATCCTAAAACGCCAGATTATAAACCCACAAGAAAGGCTTATCCATAGGATTCTTATTTTGAGTTTTTCAACCGTAAATTCTTACTCCTTCCGTACCAATTTAAGTGATGTTTAAGCATTTTTATTTTGTTCCATAATAAGTGATGTTCTCACATTTCTAAATAAAATTTAATGTCAATTAAAATTTGCAACCAATTACAAAATACTACATGTTTTTTTTATTGGTTAAACTGATTTTATTTAATGAAATTTTATGTAACCAAGATAAATTACACAGAAATTTGTATTTTCTTAATCTTTGTGTAAAAACCTTAAACATCACTTAAAATGGTATAGAGGGAGTAGTATTTAAAATGGATTAAATAAATAATTGTTTTAAATTTAATATAAAGAAAATGCATCCATTAAATGACAAGTAGTCATAAGGGTTCTCATAGGGATTTAATGGATTCTTTTTGCGAAATTTTCATCTAACATCTCTCTCTCTCTCTCTCTCTTTTTGAAAAAAAAAATACTACTAAATAGTCTTTAAGAGATATCTTCACTGGAGAGGTTCTAAGCTATACAAACCAACAGTCAAGTTGAAAACTCTATTATTAGCTAGTGAGCCGTTTATATTTTTTATATGTTTAGCTTTTCAACATGTCCGGGGTAGAAAATGGGAACTTACCGTCCAGTAAACAAATAATCTTAGATTACGATCATGATATTGCGCTGGATGAACCTATAGATTAAGGCAAACGAAGACAGTCATGATGTTTGCATATGATCACAAGATATAGTTAATCAGGTTGGAGGACCAGAGGAGTATAAGACCTGAAAACCAGCTTCAATCGTGTTTTTAGTAGGGCCATCTCCAGATACGATCCAAGTCTGAGCCAAGCTGAACTCTCTGTTACCTTGAACGTATGGTTTCCAGATATTCACTGCAAACTCCGTCCCGAAATACTTTCCTTTGGAATTCATGGTCGCATACTAAACCAGCACCGAAAAATAAGAAAAGTGTAAATTAAGCCATAAGAGAAACTACAGAATTTTTTAACACAAGAACAAATTAATATATAAAAAAGGTGTACCTCATGAGCACTTTTTGAACCATATAAAAGGATGCCTGGAGTCATCTTTTTCCCAAAATTCTCAATGGAATTTGATCGTAAGATATCTTCTTTCTTTATTCTTCTGATCGAGACTGTATTTTCCGGGCATCTTCCGTTCTTGTTCCACACCTGAGTAACATTTGTAATATCCTTGGTGTACGTAGACGCACTTTCCGGTATAAAGCTTGGTCTCATCTACATGCGAAAAACTTGACGTTTCAGCATCATCATGCATGTATATATATATATAAGATAAATTAAAAATGAAGTCAAACCTGTATGGTGTGGTTTTTAAGCAGAGGATGATCAAAAGCTAGTTGACTTTGTATTGGAACACAATCTATTATATCTCCATCATCGCTCTGTAACAGATTTTAAGGTGTAACATTCAATCTCAGTTAATTTGCACGCAAATAATCAAAGTATTGAGTTTACGAATATGGAATTTGCATGTGTAAAGATAACCTGAATGGATATAAGAGCAGGCTTGTTGAGCCGCTTCAAAAGTCTTTCTACTTCGATTTCCTTGTGATCGGAGAGCTCTTTTCCATAGACACAAGGAGAGATTATCACTCCTATCATCATCAGTGCAACCGTCAAACCAGCCATTCCCATTATGGTTTATTATAATCCTTAGAAAGTAATTTTTGAAGTTTCCTATCAACTACAAGTCGAATTTATAGGAGTAGATTGCTCGTATATTCTATAATTAGGAAACTAGGAGGAAACAAATTAGTGGTTACATTAACTCTAATGAAAGTTGACTTATGACTTCAACATCGTCACAAATCCCTCATGATCTAAACATCATCAAAGCAACCATGTTTCTCTAGTTGTGCAAAGGTTGTTTATTTGTACTTCCATGTGCATAGTTGGTCATAGACTCATAATTCATCCATATATACATTTTTATGTATAGTCTTTTTTTTAAAGCTTTGTATAATTGATACTTGTTGTTTATAAATAACTAGGAAAGAAACTACTCCCTCTGTTTCATAATAAGTGTCACTTTAGATTTTTTATTTTGTTTCAAAATAAGTGTCATTCTACAATCCCAATGTAATTTTATACATTAAATCAATCTTTTACCCTTTTGAATAACCAATAAATTTTTATTTAAATCATTTTCATTTAATTTACTATACATTAAATAGGGATATATTTGTCTATTATACTATTTTCTTAATCTCCGTGAAATGTGTCAAAGTGACACTTATATTGAAACGGAGGGAGTAAAATGTTATATGACTCGCATTACATTAATGACAATAAATCATTTATTAAGCTCTTACACATATGTAAATATATTATATTTAATATTTTTATTTATATGTCTTGAGGTATTTTATATTTTTTTAAAAATATATATTATCATGGGCAATTCTCCTAAAAATCCTTAAACAAATTTATCATAAAAATTACAAATATGCTCTTAATGAACAATATTTTAATATAGATTAAAAATTAAAAAAAAATTGTTTAGAAATTATTATTATAGATTTTATTGAATTTTAGATTGAAGATTCTAAACTATATCCTCTAAACCCTACACCATACCGTCGAAAAACTAAATTCTGATTCTTTGCCACTCTAAACATATTTTTTCTCTAATTTCTTTTCAAAATATATACTCTCACCGTTTTTAATAAATATCATTTTGACACTTTTTATGGAAATAAAAAATTTGTATAATAGACTAATATATCTCTATTTAATGTATAATTAGTTAAATTAAATTAAAATTTATTAACTATTCAAAAGAATAAAATTTAGATTTAATGTACAAAGTTATATTGAAATTGTATAATAACACATTTTTGAAACAAAATAAAAAATTTAAAGTGACACTTAATATGAAACAGAAAGAGAAGAAATATATTTTAGTCATTTTTTAATGTGTGTTATTTTGAACTTTTAGAGTTATCATACAATATTTCTCAACTGTTATAGATAAACTGAGATTAATTTGGTTATGATTAACACTTTTAATACATATTGACTTGTGACTTTAATATAAACACTATTAATAAAGACTGACTTGTGACTTTAACAAAATATCACCAAAGCAACTACGTTTCCCTAGTTATATTAAAGTTGTTAATTTGTACTTCCATGTTATATATGCATATATATAAGACTCAGAGTGCATACATATAATTATAAATGATATTTATTTTGTACCTTTTATATGTATATAACTATATATACTAGATGATATTTTGTGCAAAATAATATTTACAAAATTAATAAATTAATAAATTATTACTATTTTATTATTATTTTAGGTAAATGTTATTATTTCAATATATTTAATTTTTGGTACAGAATATCTAATTAGCTTGGTTATTATTTTGTTATATTGTCTTTTCAAAAAAAAAAAAAGAGTTCCAACAAAAATCGGGTGTAGTTTGTTGGCGTCTAAGCCCAAAACGTTTGAGCCAACTATAAATTTTTATTTTCCCTAAAGAGTAAACCTCTTAACCAAACCATGCCCATGTGAGACGTTAGTGTTAGCTTCAACCGCTATACCTAGGTCTGAGCATTCGGGTTCGGATCAAGTTTTTCGAATTTTCAAGTTTACGGGTTTATGTTTCTAGATCCTATACGGGTTTGGTTAATAACACTTCGGATTCGGATATTTTTTGTATTACCCTACAAAACTCATTCGGGTCTTTTTACATTTCAGATCGGATAACGGGTCGGGTTTTTTGGTTCGAGTTCGGTTCGAATTTTGGGTTTCGGACTTTATGCCGATGGCTAACTATACCTCTGTTAAATTTTAGAAACATGTTATCCTCTAAATATATAAGATAATTTGGTGCCTAAAACATGAGTTTTACCTCAAGGTCGGCCATGATTGTATCTACTCCAAATAGACAAAGACAGAGATAACAATAGATTCACAAAACCAAACATTAAAATGAAAAAGAAACAACATGAAGAGATTCAATCTTCGTCACCTAACCAGTTCCTCTTCAGCTTCGGACCCGTAGGTCCGTCCTCTCCAAAAACCTCATTAGGCAATCCGTTAATCGCATTCCTGAACACATTCTTCAGACTCTCTCCAACAACAATCTTCTCCACACTTCTAATCTCATCTTCACGACCATAATCAATCTTTGGTCCCCAATGTCTCATATAGTTCAACCACACCGGCTCCTCCACTTCTTTCATATACTCAGCCGAAACAACCCTAAACCTAACCGCAGTATCAAACACCTTTTCACTCTTTCCTGTATCGTTCCTAATCCCTACATCGTCTTTACCTTGCAACACAAGTCCTGGTTTAGCATACATTGCATGTCCATTTAAAGAAGCGTAAGCCACTGGTTTGTTTCCACCACTCTGAAACTCAATCTCCGGAGCATCAATCCAGCTTCCTCTGCTATGTTGTGAGAGGTACATCCTCTGTAGCTTGCCGTTGAAGTTACTTATCCGGAGAGTGAAATGTTCCCAATCTCCAATGTGTTCGCCTATTCTCCCCAACGGGATTGTCACGAGCTTGAGCTTGGCTCGTGAAGGGCCATTGAACGAATAAAACATCCAAACAGCTATATATGTTAAGGTTCCACCAAAGACAGGTTTTATGTGAAGATACACTTCCATGGTCTGTAAATCTCCGCCTTACTCGTTTTTTTGAGTCAGAAGAAACCAGTAAAGATCATCATTACATTCTTCTTGGGGAAGATTTGAGCCGTTTGGTTCGACTGGAACCAGGTTTGATTCCTCGCCTTTCTTGTAAAGCAAGGAACCATTACTGACAAACCAGTTGACAGACGATGGGAAATACTTCTCACCTTTATGGAAATAGATCAAAGGAGCGTAAGCTTTAAACAGAGCATCAATCTGGACCTTGCGTGGCTTGCACGAAAGTCGAACTTGTTGTTTTCCAGACAAGCTAGGGTTGGATTTTGTAGTAAACGTACCTACACATACACTAGAGGCTTGTGTTCCTCTGTTAACAGGCTTCGAACTTGAAATGATAAACCCATTAGCATCCCAGATCATAGCACCTGGCTCGGATTAACTATAAACTGAAGATTTTATCAAACATATTATTATTCAAATTACAGAAATAGGAAATTCCAAAAGCTTTCACACACATATTATTCTTTTTTTTTTTGTAACACGGATTATATTATAAAAGCTCAAAGAACATCATCGTTTACAACTGAAACTGAAGTAGGAGATTCTGGAGCCATGCTCGACGGTTAAATAAACTAAAAACACTACAAAGCAACTAGGGATAAAACCATCTAGGGGCGAGTCACACACATATTATTCAAGGATACATATAATATCAAACTTCAACAACGTGGATTTTTTCATACTCACACGCTCATATTCAAATACAGACATGTATGTAAAATACTCAAAAGTTTTGAGCACACAGATCGAAATCAAGGGCATTTGGCGTTCCGGCCAGGGCCACCATGGTAAAAATAAATCCCCCAGGAAGTTCCACTACGTCCTGCCTTGATGTTGTAACAGTTAGCATTGGTAACGATGGGGTATACTCCTTTTGGTTCTCTCATGACATTGGTATCTGAAACTATCTTAAGATTCCTGAAATAGCTAGCTTTCTTATTATCTTCCTCTGCAAAATGCCCACTTCCCATGTCGGTGGCCGTGTGTTTCCCACCGATCATATCGTTAACTATTTCACCTCCCCATGAAACTCTCGTAGCTCCATCTCCTAGCGATGTGAACAACGAGCTAGGCCAATAGCCAACAACCTCGTCGCCTACTTTCAGCCACCATTTTTTGCCGTTCTAGATATAATCCACAATCCATTTTATGATGAGATGTAGATATAATTTAGAATATATATGATACCAGTATATTTTATTTTGATTTAAATTAAAATTTCTATAATGTTATTTTATAACTTTATTTTATTTAAATTTTTTATTTACTTAAATATGAAAATGTAGAGAAAAACAGATTGTATAATTATTACACAATAAAAGGATATATATATATATATATGTGTGTGTGTGTGTGCGTATTTGTATTTAAATTAAAAGATATGTAAATATATTCTTAGTTAATTAAAATTTTTGAATTAATTAATTAGAAATTTATTTTACAGGATTACTCTTAACGAGTGCCTAGAAATTTTTTTAAAAATTAATAGCATGTGTCGCTGATAACATGGTAGATTAATATTAAAAAGAATTATTTTAAGAAGATAGATAGAGGACACCTTAATTATATCTCATATTGTTAGTAAAATAAGAAGAAGAAAATATATATCCTAATATCACTTTGAAACTTCCCACACGTAAAAAAATGATGAAAATTTATTTATATTTTATTAATTAAATTAATTTAAACAATAGTATTTGAGAAAAAATAAAATTATTTGTAATATCAATGTATTTTATAATCACTATTAAATTTAAAATAATATAAATAATATTGACATTACGGATAATACTATTTATGTAATAATTGTTTTTTTTTCAAAATGAACATTTTTGTAAAACAGAAGATATATGTTTGTACTTACCCCCCTGTCCCTCCATATAACGATGCGGAACGCGTATTGAGCACCGTTGTATTGTGAGACAGTTTTGTAGGTTCCACCAACAGTCACACGCTTGCTAATTTGAACGAAACCTGGACAGTCGGTGTTGTGGCACCCTGTACGTTGATAACCGTCGGCCTATTTTCCATTAAAAAAAACATATTCGTGAATACGCACACATAAAACTAAGATACACTTTTTATCAATTTTTGTACTTTATAACAAAATAGTCTATTTTAAATTTAGAAAACAGTCTAACATTTAAATCCTAAATTCTTATTTTCAGTTTTTCAACCATAAATTCTTATTTTAAAATGGATTAATAAATAATTCAATTTAATTTTTAAATAAAAAAATACATCCATTAAATGACAAGTAGTCATAAGGGTTCTCATAGGGATTTAATGGATTCTTTCTTTTTGAAAAATTGTCATCTAACATCCCACTCTTTTTTTCTCTTTTTTCGTTTTTTTTTTGGAAAAATACTATCCAAATAGTCTTTGAGATCTCTTCATTGGAGAGGATATAAGCTCTACAAAATAACAGTCAAGTTAAAAACTATATTATCAGCTAGTGAGCCGTTAAAAATTTTATATGATTAGCTTTTCAACATGTTCGGGGTAGAAAATGGGAACTTTTTTTTTTTGCTAAATGAAAATGGGAACTTACCGTCCAGTAAACGAATAATCTTAGATTAAAATCACCATATTGTGCTGGATGAACCTATACATTAAGGCAAACGAAGGCAGTCATGATGTTTGCATATGATCACAAAATGTAGTTTAATCAAGATGTGGAGGACCAGAGAAGTACAAGACCTGAAAACCAGCTTCAATTGTGTTAACCTTAGCGCGAACTCCAGACGAGAGCCAAGTCTGAGCCAAGCTCAACTCTCTGCTACCTTGAACGTATGGTTTCCAGATATTCACTACACACTCGGTATAGTCACCAAGATCAAAACGTATGTATGCAAGCTTGGTTTATAAAACTGTTCTTCGTTTTATATATTCTTAACTTCTTAAGATATCTCTTACAACTTTGATCTCTTTATATAGGCTCTTATCTTGACCTATTACAACTTAAACTAGGAACATAACTTAATCCTAATCCTATTGTTATTCTACTTATCTTAATGAATAACTTATTGTCTAAGTAAGCTCTTTTGAAGCTTATCCAACATTCTCCCTTCTAAGCTTCAAAGCTCCTTTGCTTAAGTCTTGAACCTGAATCAAATCCCTCATCTCCTTGAACTTGATCTTTGCTAGTGCCTTAGTTAGAATGTCTGCTTTCTGTTCTGTTCCGGGTATATGCTCAACGTCGATCAGCTCTCGTTCTACACATTCCCTGATGAAATGAAAACGCTTATGAATGTGTTTACTACGCCGGTGAAGTACTGGATTCTTTGCCAAAGCTATGGCAGACTTGTTATCCACACGAACCAGTGTCCTTTCGATCTTTCTTCCTGTGATTTCACTCACTAACTCCTGAAGCCAGATAGCTTGTTTAGCCGCCTCTGTTGCCGCCATGTATTCAGCTTCACATGAGGACAGAGCTACTACATCTTGTTTCTGCGAGCACCAAGATATTGGTGTATCTCCGAGACAAAACAAATGGCCAGTTGTGCTTCTACCGTCATCCGGATCAGTGTTATGACTACTGTCACTGAAACCAACGAGCTTCTGTGATCCTCCACGTTTGAACACCAAACCGTAGCCTTGAGTTCCCTTTAGATATCTTAATACCTTCGTCAATGCGTCACCATGAGACTTCCGTGGAGAGTGCATATACTTACTTAAGATTCCTATAGAGAATGCTAAGTCAGGTCTTGAATGCATCAAGTATCTTAAGCATCCTATCCTTCTTCTGTATAAGGTTGCGTCAATCTCCGGTTCATCTAATGCCTTAGAGAATTGCAGTCCAAATTCCATCGGTATATTGACTGAGTTGCAATCATCTAGTCCAGCTTCCTTTAGTATCCTCAATGCATACGCTTCTTGCTTAATCGTAATGCCTCGTGGACTTTGCTCTACTTCCATTCCGAGATAATAAGTCAACACGCCTAGATCGGACATCTCAAACTGCTGCGACATTGACCGTTTGAATTCTTTTATCTCCTTCACAGAGTTTCCTGTGACAAAAAGATCATCCACGTATATAGCTAGAATGAGCAGAGTATCTTTGTCCTCTCGTCGATATACAGAGCTTTCTTTGCTGCACTTTCTGAACCTTAGCTTCTTCAATACTTGATCCAACTTCATGTTCCAAGCTCGTGGAGCTTGCTTTAAACCGTACAAAGCCTTAGAGAGTTTGAAAACCTTAGCTTCTTCTCCCTTTTTTTCAAATCCCTCGGGCTGAGATACATAGACGTCTTCATTCAACTCTCCGTGCAAGAAAGCTGTTTTGACATCTAGATGATGTATTTCCCATTGATTTGATGCAGCCAAACCAATCAACAGTCGTATGGTCTCTAGTCGAGCTACTGGAGCAAAAACTTCATCATAGTCAATTCCGTGTTCTTGAACGTATCCTTTAGCAACCAACCTCGCCTTGAACTTTATGATTGTACCGTCTGCGTTCCTTTTAATTTTAAACACCCACTTGAGACCTATGATCTTTACTCCAACAGGTTTATCAACTAGTGTCCACGTTCTGTTTTTGTTGATAGAACCTATTTCATCTTCACAAGCCATTATCCATCTCTTATCACCTTTTGCTTCGTGAAAATTCATCGGCTCATCGTTAATAGATAGGAGTAACATCTCACACTCTACTTCTGCGAGTAGGATGTAATCCTTGAGATACTCCGGTTTATTAACTTGTCGAGATGATCGTCTCAACTCTGGTACTTGATCGTTTTCTTCTTCCATAACAGAGTCAGTTTCCTCTGTTTCGTATGACTCTGTTTTTATTTCTGCAGGACTCTGTTCTGTTTCAACCTCTTCTGGAAGTGAGACTGTTTCACGTTGTACTCCTCCAATGTAAGGACCACTTCCTTTGTCTTCTGTAGATCCCCATGACATGTGAAACATACCTGGTTCACTCTGAGTTTCCTTACTTCCTCCCTTCCAATTCCAGCAAGCTTTTTCATTAAAAATCACATCTCGACTTACTATTATCTTCTTCGTATCAGGGTTGTAAAGTCGATAAGCTTTGGTTCCTGGCTCAATACCAAGGTGTACCAAAGCTAGTGATCTGTCGTCAAGCTTTCTTAGTCGACCAGAGTCTATCTTCGCATGTGCCACACAACCAAACACTCTTACATGTGATAGGCTTGGCTTCTTGCCTCGTATACTTTCATAAGGAGTTTGATTTTTTAGAGCCCTTGTGGGGACCCTATTGATCAGATATGTGGCATGACGAACTGCCTCTCCCCATAAGTAGTTAGGCATACTCATAGCTTTCAACATACTTCGAGTCATTTCCATAAGAGTGCGGTTTCTCCGTTCAACTACTCCGTTTTGTTGAGGAGTATACGGAGCAGTAAGGTGGCGTCTTATTCCATTAGAGTTGCAGTAGTCTTGAAACTGTTGAGAGGTGAATTCTCCTCCTCTGTCAGTACGTAACGTTTTTATTTCCTTGTCAAAGTCCTTCTCGACAAGACTCTTGAAACTTCTGAATTTACTAAAAGCTTCACTTTTATCTTTTAGTAGAATGGACCACATATATCTCGTACAGTCGTCGATTATAACGAAGATATATCTGTTCCGGGAGAAGGTTGCTGGTGATATCGGGCCACACAAGTCAGCATGAAGCAGTTCTAGGGCTTGGGAAGACCTGTAAGAAGTAGCTTTAGGAAACGGCTGACGTGTTTGTTTGCCAACCAAGCAAGAGTCGCAGAGTTGCTTAACTTCATCAATCTCTGGTAATCCAATAACCATTCCATGAGTCGCCATTGCCTTTATGGTCTTGAAACTGATATGCCCAAGTCTGGCATGCCACTGCCATGGCTCCTCCTTCAATCTTGTTTGAAGACACGCTGCTTGACCTACTTGTAACTTGATCTTGTACAGTCTATTTGGCGTCCTTTGTACCTTGGCCAGTAACCTACCGTTTGAATCTCTTAACGTTAGGAAGTTTTCCTTCATTCTGATATCACAACCTTGTTCGGTTGCTTGCCCTAAGCTCAAGATGTTACTTTTGAGATTAGGAATATAGTAGATATCAGTTAATAACTTCTGTTCACCAGTCTTTGCTTCAAATAAAATTGACCCCTTTCCATTGATATCAACATATGAGCCATCTCCGAACTTAACCTTGCCTTTTATATTCTCGTTTAGCTCAGAGAAGTAAGACCTTTGACCTGTCATGTGATTACTAGCACCGTTGTCTAGGTACCACACTCCATCTTCCTTTTTATCATCTTCAAAAGTTTTAGGCAAAATCTTGTCTTCGTTAAGGTACACGAGTTCGTGTAGATACAGAGCTACTTCTGCTGTTTCTGTCTCGGTTTTGTTTAATTCCTGTACCTCTTCTTTCTTCTCAGGGCACACTGACTTAAAGTGTCCCTTTTTCTTACAGTTAAAACAGACAATCTGAGAATAGTCTTTCTTCTCCTTGTTCCATTCTCCAGAGTTGTTTCTTCCACGACCTCTCCCTCTATTTCCTCTGCCGCGTCCTGTATTCTGTCCTCTACCTCTCCCTCTTGAACTATCAGTTCCTGTCTGATCATATGTCTTCGAGTATAAAAGATTTCCTTGATGATCTTGAGATGCTTGAGCTTCCTTTTGCTTTACTCGTTCCTCAAACGCTTTGAGTCTTCCAATAACCTCCTCATATTTGATCGAGTTCAAGTCTAACATCTGCTCCAGTGAAGCCGTCATATGAATGTACTTCAAAGGTAGACTATCAAGAAGTTTCTTTACCTTCTTAGATTCTTCAATACTCTGTCCTAACGAGGCCGCTTTCGAGGTAATTTCAGACACTTTACTAGTGAATGAATCAATAGAGTCTGAATCGTTCATACTCAGTCTATCAAATTCATTCATTAGTGTACATAGTCGGGCTGTTCTAACTCGTTCTGCTCCAAGGTTTCTTGTTTTGATTGATTCCCAAATCTCTTTAGGAGTATCATCATCTCCAATCTGCATTACCAGATTCTCAGACACTGATTGATACAGTAGTATAATCGCCATACTATTCTTTTCTTCGTCCTCTGTTCCTGGATCAATTGCTTCCCATACCCTATAAAACTTAAATAAAGCTTTCATCTTCTTTGTCCAGACATTGTAGTTTGTCGTCGTTAGCATTGGACAAACTATTGCACTTGGAGCATCTTCTCTTCTTCTTGGTGGTGTCGGGCTTTTAACCTCTGTCAAGTCTTTAGTATCAGCCATGGATACTTCTATCTCAACCTTCGCTTCGCACCAGAATTAACCTAGGCTCTGATACCAAATATAGTCACCAAGATCAAAACGTATGTATGCAAGCTTGGTTTATAAAACTGTTCTTCGTTTTATATATTCTTAACTTCTTAAGATATCTCTTACAACTTTGATCTCTTTATATAGGCTCTTATCTTGACCTATTACAACTTAAACTAGGAACATAACTTAATCCTAATCCTATTGTTATTCTACTTATCTTAATGAATAACTTATTGTCTAAGTAAGCTCTTTTGAAGCTTATCCAACACTCGGTCCCAAAATACTTTCCTTTGGAATTCATGGTCGCATACTAAACCAGCACCGAAAAATAGGAAAAGTGTAAATTAAGCCATAAGAGAAACTAGAGAATGTTCAACTCAAGAACAAATTAATATAAAAAAAGGTGTACCTCACGAATACTTTTTGAACCATATAAACCAGCTCCAAAAAAGAGAACAATGTAAATAAAGCCGCAAGAGAGACTAGAGAGTAAATAAAACAAGAACAATAAGCATACCTCATGGCCTTTACTTGGATCAGACATTAGATCTTCATGAACACTACTTGAACCAAATAAAAGGATGCCTGGAGCTGGAGTCATCATCTTTTTCCCAAAATTCTCAATAGATTTTGATCGTAAGATATCTTCTTTCTTTATTCTTCGTATCGGAACTGTATTTTCTGGGCATTTTCCATTCTTGTTCCACACCTGAGTAACATTTGTAATATCCTTGGTGTACGTAGACGTACTTTCCGGTATAAAGCTCGGTCTCATCTACATGCGAAAAACTTGACGTTTCAGCATCATCGTGCATGTATATATATTAAAAAACTAAATTAAAAATGAAGTCAAACCTGGATGGTGTGGTTTTTAAGCAGAGGATGATCAAAAGCTAGTTGACTTTGTATTGGAACACAATCTATTATATCTCCATCGTCACTCTGTAACAGAGATTATGGTGTAACATTCAATCTCAGTTAATTTGCACGCAAATAATCAAAGCATTGAGTTTATGAATATGGAATTTGCATGTGTAAAGATAACCTTAATGGATATAAGAGCAGGCTTGTTGAGCTGCTTCAAAAGTCTTTCTACTTTGATTTCCTTGTGATCGGAGAGCTCTTTTCCATAGACACAAGGAGAGATTATCACTCCTATCATCATCAGTGCAACCGTCAAACCAGCCATTCCCATTATGGTTTATTATAATCCTTAGAAAGTAATTTTTGAAGTTTCCTATCAACTACAAGTCGAATTTATAGGAGTAGATTGCTCGTATATTCTATAATTAGGAAACTAGGAGGAAACAAATTAGTGGTTACATTAACTCTAATGAAAGTTGACTTATGACTTCAACATCGTCACAAATCCCTCATGATCTAAACATCATCAAAGCAACCACGTCTCTCTAGTTGTGCAAAGGTTGTTTATTTGTACTTCCATGTGCATAGTTGGTCATAGACTCATAATTCATCCATATATACATTTTTATGTATAGTCTTTTTTTTTAAAGCTTTGTATAATTGATACTTGTTGTTTATAAATAACTGGAAAGAAACTAAAATGTTATATGACTCGCATTACATTAATGACAATAAATCATTTATTAAGCTCTTACACATATGTAAATATATTATATTTAATATTTTTATTTATATGTCTTGAGGTACTTTATATTTTTTTAAAAATATATATTATCATGGGCAATTATCCTAAAAATCCTTAAACAAATTTATCATAAAATTAACACATAAAAATTACAAATATGCTCTTAGTGAACAATATTTTAATATAAATTAAAAATTAAAAAAAAATTGTTTAGAAATTATTATTATTATAGATTTTATTGAATTTTAGATTGAAGATTCTAAACTATATCTTCTAAACCCTACACCATACCGTCGAAAAACTAAATTCTGATTATTTGCCATCCTAAACATAATTTTTCTCTTATTTCTTTTCAAAATATATACTCTCACCGTTTTTAATAAATATCATTTTGACATTTTTTATGGAAATAAAAAAGATTGTATAATAGACTAATATATCTCTATTTAATGTATAATTAATTAAATTAAATTAAAATTTATTAGTTATTAAAAAGATTAGATTTAATGTACAAAGTTATATTGGAATTGTAGAATAAGACATTTTTGAAACAAAATAAAAAAATTTAAAGTGACACTTAATATGAACAGAAAGAGAAAAATATATTTTAATCATTTTTTAATGTTTGTTATTTTGAACTTTTAGAGTTATCATACAGTGTTTCTCAACTGTTATAGATAAACTAAGATTAATTTGGTTATATATGATTAACACTTTTAATACAAATTGACTTGTGACTTTAATATAAACACTATTAATAAAGACTGACTCATGACTTTAATAAAATATCATTAAACCAACCACGTTTCCCTAGTTATATTAAAGTTGTTAATTTGTACTTCCATGTTATATATGCATATACATAAGACTCATAGTGCATACATATAATTATAAATGATATTTATTTTGTACCTTTTATATGTATATAACTATATATACTAGATGATATTTTGTGCAAAATAATATTTACAAAGTAAAGTATTTACAAAATTAATAAATTATTACTATTTTATTATTATTTTAGGTAAATGTTATTATTTCAATATATTTAATTTTTGGTACAGAATATCTTATTAGCTTGGTTAATATTTTGTTATATTGTCTTTTCAAAAAAAGAAAAGAGTAATGGGTGTAGTTTGTTGGCGTCTAAGCCCAAAACGTTTGAGCCAACTATAAAAAATTATTTTCCCTAAAGAGTAAACCTTCAACCCCTGTGGCATTCGGGTTCGTATCAGGGTTTTTAGATTTTCAGGATTAAGGGTTTACGCTTCTAGATTCCATACTAAAATTTTATTAGTTTATATTGGATTTGAATAATAATATTTCAGATTCGGTTCAAAATTGTATTACATCATAAAATCCATAAAATAATCATATATCGTTCGAATTCGAATTATATCGATTTAGTCCAGATATAACCAAAATAAAAAATAAAAATTTAAAACAAAATATAAAGAAAAATACCTGAATTAAATAACAATTAATCTATCACAAATAATATTGATAAAATAACAATGAAATGTTAAATCAAACATGAAAATAAGCATTATTTGTAAACAACATACATTACTTTATAGAAAATAGACTTGTTATTTCAATGAACAAGTTATAAATACATTATAAATAAATTATTTATAACTAACTGTGTACTTAAAGCATTTATTAAAATTTTACTATATATTTTTATATATCATATTACCACAAAATATTGAATTTAATAATTGAAATACTTATATATATATATATATATTAAAATATTTATATTGATTATTAATTTCGGATTATTCGGGTTACCCGTTCGGGTTAATAACACTTCGGGTTCAGATATTTTTTGTACCACCCTACAAGACCCGTTCAGATATTTTTACATTTCAGATTGGATAACTATGCCTCTGTTAAATTTTAAAAACATGTTATTCTTTAAATATATAAGATAATTTGGTGCCTAAAACATGAGTTTTACCTCAAGGTCGGCCATGATTGTATCTACTCCAAATAGACAAAGACAGAGATAACAATAGATTCACAAAACCAAACATTAAAATGAAAAAGAAACAACATGAAGAGATTCAATCTTCGTCACCTAACCAGTTCCTCTTCAGCTTCGGACCCGTAGGTCCGTCCTCTCCAAAAACCTCATTAGGCAATCCGTTAATCGCATTCCTGAACACATTCTTCAGACTCTCTCCAACAACAATCTTCTCCACACTTCTAATCTCATCTTCACGACCATAATCAATCTTTGGTCCCCAATGTCTCATATAGTTCAACCACACCGGCTCCTCCACTTCTTTCATATACTCAGCCGAAACAACCCTAAACCTAACCGCAGTATCAAACACCTTTTCACTCTTTCCTGTATCGTTCCTAATCCCTACATCGTCTTTGCCTTGCAACACAAGTCCTGGTTTAGCATACATTGCATGTCCATTTAAAGAAGCGTAAGCCACTGGTTTGTTTCCACCACTCTGAAACTCAATCTCCGGAGCATCAATCCAGCTTCCTCTGCTATGTTGTGAGAGGTACATCCTCTGTAGCTTGCCGTTGAAGTTACTTATCCGGAGAGTGAAATGTTCCCAATCTCCAATGTGTTCGCCTATTCTCCCCAACGGGATTGTCACGAGCTTGAGCTTGGCTCGTGAAGGTCCATTGAATGGATAAAACATCCAGACAGCTATATCTGTTAATGTTCCACCAAAAACAGGTTTTATGTGAAGATAAACTTCCATGCTCTGTAAATCTCCGCCTTGGACTCGTTTTCTTGCGTCAGAAGCAACTGGTAGGTCTAACCAGTAAAGACCATCGTTGGCTTCACCTTGAGGAAGATTTGAGCCGTTTGGTTCGACCGGCACCGGGTTTGATTCCTCGCCTTTCTTGTAAAGCAAGGCACCGTTGCTGAAAAACCAGTTGACAGACGATGGGAGATACTTCTCATCTTTGTGGAAGTAGATCAAAGGAGCGTAAGCTCAGTACCGTCTTAACCAATATAATAACCCTTGGAGAAATATGGAAAATGGACCTTTTCGATAGTAAGTAAACTAGTTTACTTAATTATAGACCTTTTTGGTAATTTAAAAGATACAAATTGAGCTTTTAAAATAACACTAAAAAATTTGTAGACCCATGGACCCATGGCAAATGCCAAATTTGCCATACCCAAGAGCCGGCACTGCGTAAGCTTGAAACAGAGCATCGATCTGAACCTTGCTTGGCATGCAAGAAAAGTCGAACTTGTTGTTCTTCAGACAAGCTAGGGTTGGATTTGCAGTGAACGTACCAACACATACACTAGAGGCTTGTGTTCCTCTGTTGACAGGCTTAGAACTCGTAACCCCAAACCCATTAGATTCCCATATCACAGCGTCTGGCTCGGATTGATCCGTTAGATCAGACCGGACACAACGGATCTTGTCTAGAGGAGGTTTCACAGCCGTGGTGGTCACGATTAAACCCACTGCACTGTAACCATCAGGAGATACAGGCTGCCAAAAGTATCCAGTTTGGTCCCTATTGTTCTCTACCTTTGTAGATTTGCCGCTCCAAAGAAGAAGATAATCTACCGGAGGTCTTAAAGAGTCGCCGGAGAGGTCTTTACCGACAAGTGTCCATCCAAAAAGCTTGCGGTTATTGGGTTGAGCGTAGAAACCGAGAAGTGAGAAGCCTTCAGGTACTGAAGACGGCTCAAAAAAAGTGGCTCCAAGATTATCTTGTCCTCCTTCGTATACAGTCCATACTTTTTTAAACGTTGTTATTTGGAAAACTTCAAGACCTCCCAAATCTATTACCCCCTTTGCAAATCCTTCTCCTGTGAATTCACATTAAAATCTTATAGAACATTAAAAAAAATACATGTAAAATTTTTATGTAAATTCACATTAAAAGCTATATTTTGTTATATGTATTTTTTTTTAACAAAAAAAACATTCGAAAATACACTGAACAAAACATAGCTAAATAGAGGATGAACATTAAAATCAAAGTATGAACCTGAAGGCCACGATGGCAAAGGAGATGGAAGCTCAAAGGTGGAATCAATCGGCAAAGATGGTGATGAGCTTTGAGCAGAGGAAATGTTACCCATTTTGATATTGACAAATCCAAAAATCGTTGAGAAATAATGACTTTGTAATTGTATATTGTGTCGTGGTATAGACATGCTTAAAGGGAAGTGGGGACAGAATCAATGTTGTTGGTCGAGTTAGATCAACCACATACACAAAAACTTCAAAGATTACGTCTTATCTGAAGAAAATAGCACATGTCAGGTATTCATTGTGACACGAAAAGTCATGGCAAGTCACTGTTAGGTTCTGTAACCTTTGATTCAATCATCATGGTTTACAATATACTTGAGCAAGGTTTAGCACGTCTTAAATTATTATATTGTTTTCTTGTTATTCTAGAGATTATTTGGATTTCTTGAGAACTCTTTGTTGAGAATAATGTAACATCATAACAAATATTTTTGTACAAAAATCATGACAAATATTATGTATACAATATGTTATTCCCTCCGTTTCAAATTAGACGTCGTTTTAGAGCAAAAATTTTGGTTTCAAAATAAATATCGTTTTATAATTTCGATGTAAAATTTATTGATTTTTATTTTTAACTATTTTTCTATCGGTTGAAATTTGGTTAGGTGTATTGGTAATGATGATTTTATCTAGTAAATATACAAACTTATATGTTTTATTAATCCGTGTGTCGCGTGTTCAAAAAAAAAAAATATTAATTCGTGTATCGAAGTTTAGAACGACAAGTAAAATGAAACGGAGGGAATAGTCTTTTTAAAATCATTAAATGGTATTGTTTATAATGTATCTTGCGTTGTATTTTTTTTTTTTTTTGCTAAATATCTTGCGTTGTATTTCATCCGCTTAGTATTTAATTCGTCAGTCAGTTTAGTTATAAATAAGCAAAAATGAGACCAATGATTCCTCAACAGGTCAGAGAATAACGTACGTGGTTTAATCCTGAGGGTTTAATTAATCAAAACGTAATTAATCTTTATTAAACGTGCATTTTATAACATTTTTCTTGAATATCATCTAAACAGCTGTGTTTCTAGTTAACTTTCAATAAATGCGTCTTTACTCTACTCGTATTATTTCTATTCTTTCGGAAGCTGTAGCCAGATTGATATAAATTGATAGGTGGGATCGATGGGATCATCTCTCATGATGTGTGATATTTTCTTCAATAAATTATTTTGTTTTATTAGTATCATATGCAACTCACATACGCACACCAGTGAATTAACATATTCTTATTCAAATATAGACATGTATGTTAATATAGACATGATATTTTCTTCAATAAATTATTTTGTTTTATTAGTATCATATGCAACTCACATACGCACACCAGTGAATTAACATATTCTTATTCAAATATAGACATGTATGTTAATACCACAAAAACCTTCTGGACACAGATTTAAATCAAGGACACTTAACGTTACGACCAGGACCACCATAGAAGAAATGAATCCCCCAAGAAGTTCCAGCATTTCCTGTCTTCACATTGTAACAGTTATGTTTATCAGCAAAGTAGTAAAGACTCTTTGGTTCTCTCAGAGTATTAGTTCCATCAACTATCTTAAGGTTCCTGATATAGCTCGCTTTCTTATAACCTTCATCTGCAAAATGCCCACTTCCCATGTCCGTGCTCGTGTGTTTCCCACCAGTCTCCAGGTTAACGATCTCACCTCCCCATTGAACTCTCGTAGCTCCATTTCCTAGTGAAGTGAACAACTTTCCAGGCCAGTAACCTATAATGTCTTTGCCAACCCTTAGCCACCAGTTTCCTGTTTTTCGGTCCTAATGGTAGCAATTAACCATTTTAGGTTAGACAGAGAGATAACTTTGTGCAAAAGATATATATGTGTGTATATATCTTACGATTCAAGTTAGCTTAAATATAGAAATCTCATGTAAAATAAAACTATGCTATTACCTTCCATATAAGTATGGAGAGTTCGTACTGAGTTCCACCGTAGCGTGACACGATGTTGTAAGCTCCACCTACTGAATATCGATTACTTGTCTGAACAAAACCGGAGCAGAGAAGGTTGTAGCACCCTGTTGTTCGATACCCATCACGCTGTTTATGAAAATTGATTTCACAATGATTAGAGTCTACTATGTTTATACATATGAAAATTTTGGCATAAAAAGATAACGAATGTCCTGATTTAAGAATCTGCAGAGAAATATTAAACAAAAAAAAACACAATTTGAAATCTTGATCTTGTTGTCAGAACCCCTTAAATAAACAATGACTTCTCAATTCTATTTAGGATCAGAAACTAGTAAACCGTTTAATTTTTAAATGATTAGCGTTTAATATATAAGAGATAAGTAAACATAAATACTTCGGAAAAGAGAACTTACCGTCCAGTAAACAAAGAATCTTGGTTTGTTATCATCATATAGTTCTGGATAAACCTATAAATTAAGAAGAAGAAATATATAATAATCTTACGTGATTTGCATAAAGAACAAAGAAGAGGTCGTGGAGAAGGGACCAAACCTGCCAACCAGCTTCAATGGTGTTAAGACTAGAGCCCGATCCGGACACAATCCAAGTCTGAGCCAAGCTAAACTCGTCGGGAACTTGAACATATGGTTTCCACAGATTTATCACAACTTCTGTCCCATAAAAATTTTCGTTCCTTGCACCCATTATCGCGTACTACAATAAACTTAAACAGAAGTTAATGTATATAGTGTAAGTTACAAGGCAGTAACAATGGCAACACATAGATGTGTGTACATGTAACTGTACCTGATGACCTTTTGTTGGATCAAAGGTTGTGGTTCGTGGGATGCTATGATGAGGCTTTTTCCCAAATCTCTTCAGGGATTTAGGTCTTAAGAGATCTTCTTTCTTTGTTCTTCTGATGGGAACAGTGTTATCAGGACACTCTCCAGCCTTGTGCCAAACCTGAGTTATAGTCTTTGCCTCTTTCTTGGTGTATGTAGAATCACTTTCCGGGCTGAAACTCGGTCTCATCTACATGCATAAACTTTGCATAAGTGATTCAAAATTGTCGTGTTTTAACAATACAGAGACTGAAAAACTAAACCAAACCTGGATGGTATGGTTTTTAAGTAAAGGATGATCAAAAGCTGGTTGATTGGTGATAGGAACACAATCTATAACATCTCCATCTTCACTCTGTAAGGAAAATTTAGATTAGAGCCAAGAATAATTCATCCTTATAAGTTTTTCTTCTTGAAATTTGTATAAGATACCTACCTTAATGGATTTAACAGCAGGCTTGTTGAGTCGTTTCAAGTGTCTAAGTATTTTAACTTCCTGGTGATGGGAGAACTCATTTCCATCAACTCGAATAGCTATTGTCCCCCCTGTCACCATCAGAGCCAGAACTACCGTGAAACCAGCCATTCTCATCATGGTTGTACAGTATATGTATACAGTTCTTAGTAAACTTTTAGCTAGAACTCATATTGGCTTTTATAGGAGAAGTTTGCTTATATTTCAAATTATTATTCTTCTTCTGAAAAGGACCTTTTAATGTTAAAAAAAAAATTCCGGACCTTGTCAACTCTAATCAAATAATATTTGTTTTTTTTGTCAAATAATATTTTTTCGTATCAACTCAAAATATATTATCACCAGAACTTTTTAGTTGTAAATTATAAGGGTACTGCTTATATTATATTTGCAAAATCATGGACAAAGTTTTTTAAAAAAAATCTCATGTGTTTTTTACCAGTCACATTTTTTCGTAAACCTCAGGTTATGAGCTTAGCTAAAAAGCCCTTGCACGTATATACATTTGCAGATTTTGGTAAAGCGAGATCACTTTTACGAAAGTATAAAATGACTTCTTTTTTTCATAAAATGACATTTGACCAAACGGTAGGTAAATACTCTAAATAAACCAATTCTACATATGTAACATATATAGTCGTTTATCAAAAAAAAAAAACATATATAGTCTTCTACGTTATATGTAAATTTATTTCTTTTTCTTCTTACAAAACGAATGTCATTTGTTAGTCTGTCATGAACCATTCCGCATGAGCTCACGAGCTTTTACATCAGTTGATTATTAAATTGATACTTGAATTTATAATATGATTTGGTACATTCTTTTATTGAACTTTCCTTGGTCACCACTGAAAATTATGTTAAAACAATTACAATTCTCTTCCTGTGTTAAATTGATGAGAATTGATTATATATTTTCCAACTGAGAACGCGTCAAATGTTATCCACCAAGTCAACTCTCTTTTGATTTCTAGGCCCACATTTTTGTTGACTTTATCAGAGGCTATCACAATTCACAAGATAGATCTGTAACCCACTAATCCGCATAGATAAAATGATAAGCTATAGTTTTAAAATTGGTTTTCTTGACCAAGAAGTCAAGAACTTTAACATAATTCCAGTACAATTAAAAAGCCGTCGCCCAAACATGATTTAGTCTCAAATGAAGTTTTACCAAGTTCCCCCATATTGAACTAAATGTATGTTACCATTAAACTAAGGTCATCGTATTTTGAATTAGTATATCTTATGATATAACATACATTCATTTAGTATGCTAGATTAATGAAGTCTGGCCAATAATTATACATAGCTTATTAATGTGAAGATCCAAAAGTCTCATCTCTATGTAGCAACTATAAATACATGATCAGAATGATTTCAGTATACACATGGGCCATGTTCTTTAAAGAAATGTATACTCTTCACTCCACAGAAACAGAGAAACACTATCAAACAAACCTAAATCTCTCTGGCAGCCTGAAGCCAATACACTTAAGAATGTGTGTATAATATATAGTATTATGTTTTATACAATTAATGATTAATTTAGAATGGTCTGCAATGCAAGTAAGTAGACAGATCCTCAAGGGCAATTAGGGTTTCGACCAGGACCACCATAGTAGAAATGACTTCCCCAAGAACCTCCATTGCCACTTCTCACATTGTAACAGTTCTCTTGATCAGTAAAGACTTGAAGATTTTCAGGGTTTCTCAGTTCATTAGATCCATCAACTACTTGAACGTTCTTGAAGTAACTAGCTTTGCCCCAACCTTCCTCTGCGAACCGACCACTTCCCATCTGAGTAGTAGTATGTTGTCCTGCCTCGGACTGCGAGTTCACCACTTCTCCTCCCCATTCAATCATCGATGCACTTTCAGATAAGTAAGAGAAGAGTGAAGCTGGCCAGTATCCAATTATGTACTTCTCTCCAAATTGTAACCACCAATGTCCTTCTTTTGGGTCCTGAGAAGAAAACAAACCAAGACTACTCAAACCAAAAATGAACTAAACCAACTGAATAAACAAAATAACTAAAAGCATATACTCATTAAGCTACATATTAAAAGTAGGTTAATACAAAATGTTTTTTTTACTGAAACATAATTTTTTTGAAATATAAAATTTTGAGTTTACACAAAACGTATACAGTATATAGTATTAACTAAGTTATGCTTTCAAAAGAATTGAAGTTAGAAACAAGTAGGATTCTTGTTGTTGGTTTACCTTCCAGATAAGTATGGTGATGTCATATTGAGAGTTTGCATAGCTTGATAAAGGAGAGATTGATCCACCCATTGCAATCTCCCTATTGATTTGAACAAATCCTGAGCACAGGAGATTGTAGCAGCCTGTGCCTTGGTAGGCATCACTCTGTTTTTTTTCACAGGGGAGACAAAAGAATGATTCTTCAATAAACTAAAACACACATAGAAATAAACTAAAAACACACAAAGAGATAAAAACTTACAGTCCAATAAGTGAAGAGCCTGGTGTGGTTATCACCATACAGTTGTGGACTCACCTGAAAACACACAAATCTTTGAATCAGAAACACGAAATCTAACTTCTATTACAAGATACCGAAATGCTTATTACCTGCCAGCCAGCTTCAATACTATTAAGATCAGAGTTGAAATTTCCACCCAAAATCCAAATCTGAGCCAAGCTAAACTCATTAGGCATCTCCACATCCGGATTCCATACATTAATCTTGGCTTTAGCACCGTAGAAAACCCCATCTTCCACATACATTATCGCGTGCTACATCGGATACAAAAGAGTTAGAAAACTTATTAAGAGACTTAAAACTAATGCAAAATGCATATAACAAGAAAACATTTTATTACCTGATGACCATTTTGTGGAAGGACACCAGTTGTGTCATAAGACTTGAGCTTAGGGATACTTTTCTGAGTCTTCATACCGAAACTCTGGACCGAACTGGCTCGGTAAAGATCTTCCTTTGTCGTTCTTCTGATGGGGATTGTGTTCACAGGGCATTTCCCATTCACATGCCATAGCTGCGTTATATCATTAGACCGCTGATTCTCGGTGGTTGATGAAAGTTTGCTCTCGCTAAAGACACTCGCTGGGTTGAAACTTGGACTCATCTATACAAAACCTCATTAACAATGTCAGAAACACTCGAGAACAAGAATCACATAGAGTCGAAAACAAAAGAAGAGAAGAGTTTGCAAACCTGGACAGTGTGGTTAATGAGTAGAGGGTGAGCAAGAGCTGGCTGGTCGGTGACTGGGACACAATCTATTACATCTCCATCTGGGCTCTGTTTCCAAAACCATATAATTAATCGCGGAAAATCAGCTAAAAATGGAAACTTTCTATGAAATTGTTTTACCTTTATGGATTTGAGAGGTGGCTTGTTGAGTCGTTTCAAGTGTGTACTGATTTTAAGATCGGAAACACCATTTTCGCCGGAGACGAACGAAGGAGCGAGAGTCACCACCACAGTCATTACCAGAGCGAGCAAGAAGCTAACCCTTTTGCAATTAGCCGCCATGGTTAAAGAAAGGTTTAAGCTTTTTTTTTTATTTATTACAGAAAGAGAAGATGAGAGGTTCCTCTGGATTGAAGTGGGAGTTTGTGTTTACTGTTTAGTTCCTCTGGCAGAAAAAAAAAAGAGAGGACTTCAATAAAAGGACGATTCTTTTGAAATAAAGACAAGTGTGAATTTGGATTCTATTGCGTAAGATTGATTGGTTGCTTTCTTCTCTGTCACTCTGTTAAATTACTTTTTGTCAGAATCTTTTCTGGAATAATTCGAAGGTTAGTTTTTTTTTCATATAGATTATCTTGTTTTTAGGAAAAGGAACTTTTACTGAAATGGAACATTCCACTCTTCTGACTCATTAAGGTGTATTGGGATTTTTTAAGAAAAAAATATTTGGAGGATGAATATAAATCTTTCTCTTTAGGTGTATATATAGTGACAAGAAAAAGGTTGGATTGTTTAATCAAAACTACATAGCTAAAAAAACAATCATATCATTTGGAAGGATGATAAAATGCAAATCTCTACATTGTTCCTTTTGTTTTTTTCTTCATTGCCTAATGATGATGTCGATTAAGATTTAGCAGAAATCAAATTGTTAGCATCTTAAAATGATAAATTACTAAATTTACATTAACATTTTGCATTACTAATAATAGATCTGTTTCCGCATAATTGAATAAACTCGTTATTCATCATTTGTTAGTCCATAACCTTAAATCTTATCCATCATTTACATTATATTTTGTACACTTCTGCAGTACTAATTTAAACCTTAAACCAACAGTGAAGCGGTAATTAGCGAAACAAAAACAACAACATATGTTATCTTTAATAGTATATTACTGAGTCAACTATTCGAGCAATGTTCCACTACAATATGATCACTATTCTTTGTTAAATACTTATATTTGTGTTGTGAAGATTTGAAAACAGGGCGGTGGTCATTGGGTGGGACTGGGAATAAGAGCACCCACAATGTGAAAAACAGTGTAAAGTCAAAAAAAAAAAAGTAGCCACTAAATCACTAAGTAGGGAGACAAAATGACAATTGATCGACTAAAATCTCGATTTCAACTCAACATCTTTCCTTTTCCATTCTGTTACATCTCCATTTCCAACTTTTGTATTATCTTTTGTTTTTTTACAGCCGACTCATGTCCTATGCCATTCAATTCTTATTGGCCAAAACACTTATTTGTATTTGTTGGCTGTGAATTCATACTTCCATAAAATTTACATCAGAAATATTCATCGATTTTTAAAAATATATAAAGATTTTATGTGCACCGCTAAAATAGATATTTCAGATTTTTTTTTTAAATAGATATTTCAGAAACGTCATTCTAAAAATTAGCCAACACGTGAAAGTTGAAACCTTCTTGCAAGCATCCATCTCCCCCTCCCTAATGGCCTAATCTTTAAATCTCACACGGCAAAAATGTACCCATAACAACCCAACTAATTTTTTTATTCTTTTGAAAATTTATCAATTGTTTGTTTCTTACCATCTACAATTCAGAACCATGTTTACTTCTGAATTTATAACACACCAACGACCTTAATGTCAAATTTCAAATGGTGAAGATTTGGTTACAATACATCTCGGAAGGAAAACCTTCTCCTTCTTCTCAGTTGAAAGGTGACAAAAAAAATAGCACAAAGAAACTAAATATTTAAAAAGACAAGAAGTCTTCGTCTTTAGAAAAGGTGCCAAAGTGGAATCTTGGAGTATTGTGCTTAACTACATGTCACGGCCTCACGGGTGTGGATCAACTCCTACCACATTTCAACCTCCCACTAGCTATTATTATTATTACACACATATAAAGTGGACTGGACCACCCTCATATCGTCAGGCTACGTCATGGGCCTTAAGACTATTACATATGGAAATATCATGCCTAGACTAGAAATTGCTCAACATATCCAACTAGAATCAGAAACATGTTGAACAAAAGAAAAAAGTATCGGAACATACAAAACGAATTTGTTTTTAAACGTACAATTTGTTACATTTCGAAAATGAGACACTGTTGTAATGGAATGATATTTGCATCTATCATTCAGCGCCGAAAAGCATTGCCTTCAGCTTCAGCTCCACGCTGTGAATAATAGCTTCTACGACGCACACTTTCTTCAATAGTGGAGCTTCCACCTTTCTCAACTCCATACACACTTTTATTAGCGTCATCCAAAAAGCTTTTCCCTAACGAGTTTTTGTTCTTACTAGCTTCCACAGCATCAGTTTCATCAGCTTTCTTCAACCTACTCCATCTCTGCTCCTCATGCACTTCTGCGTCCATCTGCATTTGCTTAAATCTAGCAGCTCTCTCTTCCTCTGATAATTTAGAGCCGCCACCCTTCCGGCGTCTATTCTGGAATCCATTGTCCTCTCTCGAGGGGGGCTTGACATTGCTTAAGTCCTCTGTTTTCCTTTTTCTGTCCTCTTGATCATAACTCCTGAGATTTTCCCTTTCCAAACGGCTGCCGCGGTAAGGAGAGTGGGTCCTATACTTCTCACTGGGTCGATCTTCTCTACGACTCTCTCTTCTTTTGGACTCATCATCCACCTCTGACCTCCGTCTCTCATAGTGCTTATCTTGACTTTCTCTTCTTTTGGACTCATCATCCAACTCTGACCTCCGTCTCTCGTAGTGCTTATCGTGACTTTCTCCTCTCCTTTTGGACTCATCCTCTAAGTCAGACCTTCGTCTTTCGTAGTGCTTATCACGACTTTCCCTCTCGTAGAGTTTGTCATGATCCCCCGATGCTCTGTAATGACGTGATTTTCTTCCAGTCTCTTCACCAGAATCTTCACCTGAATCAGAATGGTGTCTGGATTGCTTACGATGCTTACGCTTTTTCTTGTGCTCCTTTGCATCTCCATCTTTACCCTTTCCCTTCTCCTCCACCTATAAACAAGAAAGTTACCCAACAGGTCAGTAGATATAGAAGGTTAAACAAGGAAAAAAACATAAACAACAACATCCAATACAATTTTCAATTCAAAAACCCTGCAAAGAAAAGTAAAGTAAAAGCTTACAGATTTGCGAATAAGAGCCATCTTGACAGGGTTGTTCTTGATTCTGGCAAGAGCTTCTTGCTCGCGCTGCCTGATGAGAAGCAAAGGATCAGAGTGAAGCTTCCTCCAAGAATCATTAGCAGAGGGAGTCTTATCCTCAAACAGCGCACCAGGAGCCGAAGGATCTGGCTTCTCACTAGCATTATTACCAGCTTCAGCAGCATTGGCTAAAGGCTGCTCTTCTCTCTGAAACGACACACCTGAACCACTCGCACTCCCTTTCCCTACAGCTAATCCTGAATCATACAGAAACTCCAACCTCTCTTGTCTCCTGCAAGAATATTAAAAAAAAACGATTTTTAGAATAACCCACAACTTCAATTCACCAATCATTAAGCGAATCATCATAAGATACAAAGTCTAAACCCTAACCCTAATTTCGAAATTAGATCCAACCCAAATCGATTCAATTACAGTCACTAAACGAATCAAACAACCAAATCATAAGATACAATACTCTAATCCCTAAACCCTAATTTCAAAGTCAGATCCAATTCCAAATCGATTGGGATCGAGGGAAGAGAAGGAGAAACAAACTTACGGGATGAGACCGGCTTGTTCCTGAAGAGCGCGAAACTCAGAACGCTCCCTCTCCTGGACGAGCTGGAGACGAAGCTCCTCGAGCTTTTTCTGCTCGGCCTCTTGTTTCTGCTCAGCCTTCCACACGTTCTCGATGTTACGGAGACTCCCCGTATGCCATCCCTTCTTGTTCAAAAATTTCATCCCCATGATTGCTGCTCCTCTCTTTCTCTATCGCTTCGACAGATTTGTGTTGTCTTCACTTTTTTTTTTTGTCTTTCGTTTCGAATTGAAATCTCGTGGTGGTTGATGTAATGATTTGTGATTTGCTCCGCCTCCGCCGACTCAATGATGAAGAATGTGAGATTGAATCGGAGCCGTTCCTTTTTTATACGCGTGATGTGAGTTTAAGCCTCGTCTTAGTTAATGGGCCTGATGTGGGCCTCCTGCGATTCTTTACAAAATTAATTAATTGGTTCCGGCTTAGCTTTGGTTAAGTCTTCTTCTATTCTAGAATCAAAGGTTAACTTGGTTACTGAAGTCCAATACGTACTAGAGAATCATTTCGTTAACAGAACTCTAATTGATTGGATCCGGCTTAGGTTGGTTAAGTCCAATCAATACTCGAGAATCACTGCTTCTACAGAATTTAAAACTATTGGATCCGGTTTAGCTTGGTTAAAAGCAGTTCCATTACTTCTTTATTAATCTGGTTACAATATAATGATCAGAACATATAATCCCCATGTAAAAACAAAACTTTTGCTTTACTGAAGCTCACACTTCTTGTGCTGTTGCTGTTGAATAAGCTGACTCCTAAGATAACATTCTTCAATCTGCATAAGAAAGAAGACATCTGTTAGACTTCAGCAACTGAAAAGAACAAAGTTATGTCAGATTCAATGTTTCAGGTATATACATGAGCTGAATGTGTCTTAAGTAGTGTAACTCCACAATCTTGTACCGATGCCTTCTCTATACTGCTTACTCTTGCTAGTTCAGACATCAAAGTCTCCATCTCTTGCGTCTGCAAAATGCATCAGACATGTTCAAATTTATTCATATGTTTTGTGGTGAAGCCAGTAGTAGTAGTAGTTTACTAACCTTAGGCAAAAGATGTCCAACGTTTTGCACGATGCCTTCAACAGACTTTGAAGCCACGGCAAGTACTTCTGCTAACTCTCTAGTCTCAACCTAATTTTGAGACGCAAAAGTTCAAGTTAAGTTAGTTCAAAGTTATGAAAAACAGGGAACAAGTTTATCATAGTTGATCCGAACAATATAGACCTTGATATCAGCATCGAGAGGGAGCCGTAATGAAGCATTGCGTAACGCATCAGATGTTTCTGTAAGTGAAGATGAATATTCATCTTCAAGTGTTGTCCACTGTTCCAGATAAGGAATCTGCATAGATTTCAAAAGATTAATCAACAATTCTCAATGAGTAAAAAAAAAAATATTGTCTAATAAGCAAACTTACTTGAGACTCCACAATCTCCTGAACAGCTTTCACTCTCAACAATCTCTGCAGTTCTATGCGTTTCTCCTGTACAGAGTCAGAGAGCTCTGACATTTTCAAACCAAGTGAGTAAAACATCCTCTGCAAGAACAAGAACTCACCGTCAGTCAACGACAGAGACATACATAAACCACATTCACTTCTGTGCAACTGGTGTTAAAATGTCAAAATCTACCAAACAGAATGCTGTTTCAACAGTGATAAATTTAGAGTCTAAACTGTTTACATTATCCTTAAGATCGCCACCATCATAACAGAACACAACAGACTTGTCTAATAGTCTCAAGATATACTTAGCTAAAATATCAAACTTTTGATTCCCCAGAGTTGAAAAGATCAGAAAGTGACCTCAGCTTGTGCTTTCTGAGCTTGCGTTTTGACCTCAGCGTTTGCGTTCGCGAATCTCCACTGCAAATAGCGGTTATGGAGCAGTTTCAGAGAGTGTGCATCAGCCTGTTGCCCTGAAACCTTCTTCTGCTTCTTTGCATCGGCTTGAATCTTCGAGTTAGGTGCCACAGGAGGCAACGACGACAGCGAAGCCCTCGCGTCTCGAAACGACGACGGATCGTCGCAGGACGCACTCAGGGAACGACGGAGAGGAGACGACGCGGTTTGATTGTTGCTAGCCTTCTTCGCGTGGCTCCTTGCTGGCAACAACGGATCTGAGCCGTTCGATTTATCTCTGTTGTCGCTCTCTTCTTCGCCGTCGGCGGAGGAGACTGATAACCTGAGAAGCCTAGCCGCGGCGGAGGAGGTAAGCAGACGCTGCTGGTTCAGCCGAGATCTAGACGGAGGCGGCAGCATCGGCGTCGGAGTGTCGAGACGGTGGCCGTTCTCCTTCAAGGGCTTGGATCGATTGCTCTGGTGGTGGTTTTTGCCTCCGTCGTGGTGGAGAGGAAACGGCGAGTCCAGGCTACGCGCCGTCTCGGAAGGGCGGTGGTTCTCGTCGCTTTCCGCTAGTTTCAACTGCCGTCTCGACTTCTGAACGGAAACGGATCGATGGTTGTGGTGATGGTGATGATGCCTGGGAGAAGATAGATGGAGATCTCCGGCGGAGGAAGAGGAAGAAGATGAAGATGAAGATGAAGATGAAGAAACCGGAGACATAAATCTCGAGCTGACTTCTCTCACCCTCGGACGCCGTGTAGACGGCGGAGGAGGAGGAGCCGCAGCCACCGGGGCAATTGCTGCCGGTGTCGATGGGTGCTCTCGGCTGGTTCTCGCCTCCATTTTTACAAATCGAATCGCAAAATCAAATCTGATCGGAATAAAATTTCGTAACCCTAAAGCGAAGAGGAAGAAGGAGAAAGGGGGAAAAAAGCGAAGAGAGGTGGTTTCAAATAAGAGACGAAAGTAGCCGTTAAGGGTAACGCTCACCAAGCAAGCACAACGTAACGTTTCTCTCGTCCGTGAAAAGAATAAGATGACAGAAAAGGTTTTGTAATTAAATTATTTATAGTGGTTATTTTAATTAAACATTTAACGCCTGATTAATGTTTGGAGTTACGGTTTGACCGGATCAAATTCGATTCAGTAATTTGATTTACTATATTTTAATATTATATCAATTTTAAAATAATAATAGTAAATTTGATAATAACTAAAATATAAATAAGTAGTATCAAATATAAACTAATTTTTATTTATATAACTGGTTTACGAATTTCTGGTGGTTTTAATTGTTTTTATTTAATAAAATGGTAAGTGGGGCAGATAGTAATCTTGAAGATGAATATGGTGGTTTTCTAAGCGAGCAGATTATAGATATTTGAATTATATACATATATATAAGTGAGACTCATGTTATATGTCAATATAGAGATGACTTTAGAGACTATGCAAGTCTCTGCTTTGAGAGATTTGGGGATAGAGTGAATCTATGGTGCACATTGAATGAGCCATGGGTGTACAGTGTTGCGGGTTATGACACAGGGAGAAAAGCGCCAGGACGATGCTCGAAGTATGTAAATGGAGCTAGTGTTGCCGGAATGTCGGGGTATGAAGCGTACATCGTGAGCCATAACTTGCTTCTAGCGCACGCTGAAGCAGTGCAAGTGTTTAGAAAATGTGACCATGTAAGTATATTTTCTATAAATAGTAAGATCACAAGTCACTTTCCAGTTTTATATTTGTTTGTTGTAGTGATCTGATTTGAAAACTATGCAGAAGTAAAAATGGACAAATAGGAATTATGCATAACCCGCTCTGGTATGAGCCTTATGATCCGAGTGATCCAGATGATGTAGAAGGATGTAACTAGGGCTGGGTGTTCGGGTACCCATTCGGGTTTCGGTTCAGTCCATTCGGGTTTCGGGTTTTCGGGGTCAAAGATTTCAGCCCCATTCGGATATTTTTAAATTTCGGTTCGGGTTCGGTTCGGATCTTTGCGGGTTCGGTTCGGGTTCGGATAACCCATTTAAAATGTTTTTAAATTTTCAAAATTCATTATATACTTTAAATTTTCAAAATCTATAAGAAAGATAATATATTACATATAAATTTTCATAACATATATGTCAAGATACCTTAATTTAACATATAAATTGGTTTTCTTTGAATATTTGGATAAATAATCAATAGATATTTAACTATTTTGGTATTTTCAGTATACTTTAGCTATTTTAAACATTTACTTTTGACTATTTGCATATATTTTTCGAGTATTTTGGAAAACTTAAAGGTATCTTATATATTTTTAATATTTTAATATACATTATATATAAAAATAATGTATATATTTAAGTATATAAATTTATTTCGGATACATTCGGGTACCCAAAATACTTCGGTTCGGATCGGATTCGGTTTCGGTTCTTTAAATACCGAAATTTTGAACCCGTTCGGATATTTAATCAATTTCGGTTCGGATTCGGTGCTACTTTTTCGGATCGGGTTCAGTTCGGTTTTTCGGGTTCGGATTATTTGCCCAGCCCTAGATGTAACCGAGCTATGGACGTCATGATTGGTTGGTAAGTAATTCAAACGAGACATGAATTAGTCTTTTTTTAAGTGTCAAACCGACCTTGAATTTGTCTTCTTGTCGCGGTGTTTCCCCAAATTATACTATTTTAAAATACATCAACATTTTTCCCCCTAAATTATACTATTTTAAAATGTTCTTTTTTGTTTTTTTTTTTCATATGTTCGTTTTTGTTAGTTAAATATTTTTCTTCTGATATATACTTTTTTTTAGGAATAGCAAATTAAAAAAACAAAAAAAAGTGAAGAGATGGGACCAATTCCACTTCTGGCCCAAATTCTAGTTCACTTACCAAACCATGGTTTGTCGGTTAATTCTTAACAAGAAAAGGAAACGTTAAAGAGGGTCTCGTGTTTTGTGAGAATGGAAATAATCCTTTTACGAGAGGATTGGGTCAAGGTTGTGACTATATAAAGAGAACGTATACAGCAGGAAGAAATCATCCGATCAATAAGAAAGACGAGAGCAATAAGAGATAAAAGAGATCTTGTGAAAGGAGGAGGACTTGTTGTGTCTGTTGTGATTAGTTAAAAAAAAAAGAAGGTTTGGCAGGATGAGGATGAAGGCGAGGGCTGAATACGCTACAGCTAAGATAGCGGTGTGGTGGGACATGAAGGACTGTCCGATTCCGGAGGGTTATGAAGCTGGTCGGATCCGACAGAGTATAGAAGGGGAGTTGAAGGAAAAAGGCTACTCTGGTCCAGTCTCCATCACTGCATATGGCGACCAAACACAAACCCCAGTTCACATCCTGCAAGGGCTCTTTTCCACTGGAGTCTCTGTAGCACATACCAGATCCGAAAGCACAAACCACCTCATGTATAGGGATATTGTGGAGTGGCGAGATGAGAATCCTCCTCCTGCTACAATGATGATCATATCAGATCAGGTGGTAAATCACTTGTCTTGGGATCTGGTCCGGCTACAACAACGGACGCTATATAACCTTTTTCTGGCTTATTCAATTATGCCCGAAGCATTTATTATCCTCTCCAGAAGTGAAGAGTGGTGCTGGAAAGAATTGCTAAAGAATAAACGAAGCGCACCACCTCTTGTTGTTGTTCAGGGTGCCAAGTTTTATTGCAAATCGTGCAATTTCGATTTTCAAAGCCCTAAGAAATTCACCAAGCATCTCTCAAGTTATGAGCATGCACGGGAAGAGGCTGTAACCACAGCGTACAAGAAGGTCTTACGTGTAACGGAGGATTGGGGAAGAAACTACAAGGCGACGCCTGAATTTGCGACAGCTAAAATACAGGTGTGGTGGGACATGTTTGACTGTCCGATACCCCAGGGTTATGATGCTTGTCTGGTCCGTCCGAGTATAGAAGCGGCATTCAAGGAATTAGGTTACAATGGTCCTGTCTCTATCACTGCCTATGGCGACCATAAACATACTCCCTTACAAGCTCTCTCTTCAACTGGTGTCCATGTTGCACATACCGTTCGCGGTTAGCCCTGTGAATATATATATTTTTTTTTTTGGCCCTAAATATTTCTACCCTCCTAACTTAAATGCTTCACTTGATTGATGATACAGGTGTGGAATACACGCACATGTATGAAGATGTGGAGGACTGGCATGATGATAATCCTCCTCAAACAGCTGCTATAATGATGGTCATATCGGATAGTGTGGAGATCATTTCAACTGGTCTTGTCGACCTACTACAAGAGAATAATTACAACCTTTTTCTGGCTTATTCGTTTAGGCCTTACAAAATGTCATACCTCCTTACTTCTGCGGAGTGGCTCTGGGAAAGCTTACTTGCTGCAGGTCCTCTTAAGAAGCACAGTCTTCTTCACAAGTGCTCCAGCACCGCAATGTTTTATTGCAATTTGTGCTGCTTTGATACCAAAAGAATTGATAATTTCAGGGCACATATCCTAAGTGATGAAAAACATGCACAAGAAGTAAGCATCTATCTGCTTTTTTTTTCCTTTTATGTCTAACCAGTTAGAGCAATTTAAGAACCCTGTTTAACTTTTTTTTTTTTTTTTCCACTCGCAGGAGAAAAGAATTCCTGCCCTTCGTAACTCTACTAGTCAGTACAACAGGCGATGCCGAGTAGCTGAGTACGATCGACATCATTTGCCAGACCGCCAGAGGCACAGGATTGAAGAGAAAAAGTAGCCGCATGTGTATTACTCAAAATGAGGCACAGGATTAGAACTAATGAAAACTTTGTTTCAGGCAACTTTTGTGTCACATAGGTAGGGAGAAAGATGCTTTCTTTAACAATACAAACTTTATTGGCAAATCAACATGATAATGATGACAACATGATGTATATAAAACTATATTCCCAATATTTTAAGAGACATTACAAAAGCCAAATCATGAAAGCCGTGGGACAACATATGTTCTTCTCAAAGATCAGCAAAGACTGTGAATATGTTACCGTTGATGTAATCATTCTCAACCAAACTCACCAAATAGTAACTGGTCTTGACCTGCATTAATAATATGGTCATTTACAAACCATTGTCAAAAAACAAAACATACTCACGAATTAAGTTATTTTGTAATGATAATTTTTACCTCTTCGAGCAAGTTTCTTGAAGGGTAAGATTGAGGATACAAGTTAGCCCAGCTTCTTGACCAAGTCTCAAACGCTTCATCTTTCCAGACTTTGAAGCTAGCCGGATCCACAATGGTTGGTTGAATGATCTCCTTAGCCGGGAAAACTCCCCAAGTAACAGCATTCACATCGGATTGAGCAGTGTTTGACACCCAGTTGTCTCCTTTGTTGACAGCTATGTAAGTTATAGATGGCAAAGCTTTGCATTTCTCAACAACTGCATCTAACTTCTCCTTTGAGCAGAAGAACTCTAGGTAAGCCTTTTGGTATACGTATCCACCAGGACCACCCCATCCTGCAAAAAGGAGTCTTGAGTCAGTAGGCACTAGTTTATGAGACGAAAGTTTCCCTTATTGAGAGCTCACCAACAGTTGAGGAATCAGATCTCTCTGCGTTGACAGATGGTTGGCTATTGATGGTCAAGAAGCCTTTGGAGTTGATTTTCACCAGCTGCTCGTTTATGATCTTTGTCTCAGGATGGAGTCCGTCCAGTTCAGACCATGGACTACTTTTTAAGTTTCCAAGGCAGAGCTCCTTGAATTTCTGTTACACGTGACAGTGTTTTTATTGTAAGTGTCTGAGTGTTTGTTGCAGTGGTGAATGGAAGAAATGTTTTTACCTCCTGAATATCTTCAACGCTTTTTAATGGGACAACCCATTCTTGCTGAAGCTTCTTGTCACGTGCTCGTGGGCGTGAGAACTGAAAACAACAAAAAGCATTAAGTACAGTAGAGAAGCTCACAAGAAGACGTTTACTTTAAAACAATCTTCAACAACTACATATGCAATGAAACACTGAGAAAGTGAGTTACAGAACTACAGATGATGTTAATGTGTAGTAACCTGATGATCCGAGAGTGCACCATATGAAGCACTGCGTGAATCACCCCACCGGCCTTGTGGGAAGTCCTCCCATCCCTTAGTTCTAGAAATGTAGCTCTTCGGACGATTTGCCCTACAAAAGATTAATTAGAATAACTCTTAAAGTCTCTGCAGTGGCATAATCAGAAGATAAGAGAAAGAAACTAAGTGTGTTTACCAGAAAATGGGACGCACATCTTCCTTAGTACGGAAAACATTTGCTGGGCGTCTCCACGGCAACGACCGAGAGATTTTTGACTCATCAATCATACCAAGATTCTACAACATCAACACCATTGTTTAGGATAGGATACTCCAGTAATAGTATCACAACAGGTAGTATAGAAAATGAGGACCAACCATTAATATTGCAAGAGCTGATTTCTCCATGTTCAATGTGTAGAGATGAAGAGACTTTGTTCCATGAGCCAAGATCTTTCTGCACATCTCTGTTCCAAGGTGGATACCATAGGCTTTCACAGCTTCTTCATTGTCCTGGATAGGCTTCAAGGCAGCCATCACCTCAGCTGGTATCTATATTATAAAGCAGAACATTAGAATCTCAATATAGTAACTATCACCATCATCATACATATGTTAATTTATTTAATATGTGACTACCACAGCTGATCAAACTTTAATCTAGCATGAGTACATTGATGTTATAGTAAGAGTCTCTCAAAACATACCTTGGTTTTACAGAAACCAGTCATACGCAAGAACCCCTTGTAGTTATTAATGGGCATAATCCCAGGAACAATAGGACACTTAATCCCAATTTGCCGACAGTCATTCACAAACTTGAGGAAGACATCAGTATCATAGAAAAGCTGAGTAACAATCAGATCAGCTCCAGCATCAACCTGTTTCAGATTCAAAACGTCAAAACCTTTACAAAGATTTATAAAACAGTAACCAAAAAAAACAAGACCTTTCTCTTCAAGTACTCAAGATCACTCCGGTAAGCTTCATTTGACGCAAGCCCATTCTCACCAATAACATCAGGATGAGCCTCTGTATTTAAAGATCCAATTTTTTAGCTCAGAACATAATCACACACCAATGAGAGAGCAAGCAACCATTACCTGGATAGCCAGCAACAGTGATCCCAAAGTAACCACCATACTTGCTCCTAATATGATTCACAAGATCCAAAGCGCAACCAAACCCTCCTTCAACCTGAACGAACTTATCATGACCATGAGGAGGATCACCTCTAAGAGCAAGCACGTTCTGAATCCCATTGCCTCTAATCGTCTCAAGCGCGTGGTCTATCTTCTCCACAGGCATGTTAGTGCAGGTGAGATGCATCATGCTCTCCACACAGACAACGTTCTGCATCCTGGAAGCGATGTCGAGCGTGAGATCAGCAGTGGATCCACCAGCTCCCCAAGTGATGTCGCAGAAAGTTGGACCGTGAGCGACCATACGGTCCATACGCTCGAAGAGATTGTCGACTCCATCTTCGGTCTTGGGAGGGAAGAACTCGAAGGAGAAGGCTGTCTTGCCTTCTTCGGCTAGGGACTGGATCTTGTCTATCACCTTCATGTTCCCTGCTCACAGGTTCTGCTTCTTGTGTGCTCACTGCGCTTTATAGTAAGTTAGTAACAGAGATCCCAAGAAGTTAGGTATGATTCACTGACTCTTAAATATTACCTTTTTAATCAGACGATGAGTTTATTACCAACTACGAAGTGATAGTGTCGCTGTCTTTCGCCAACCCCTGCTTTAAAGTTGGTGTAGCAGAACCACTCACTTCACCACCTACCACGCAAGCAAGTCTTCGGTTTCAATCTCAAAAAACGAAACTGGTTAGATATTTTTCAAACCGTCTTACTTGGCTTCTGATGTCGGCGCCGACACAGTTGCACGAAGATAGCTTTTGCTGCACGTGCTTACTATACTATAAGCTGTTAAACCTCACAGACTTTCTCATTAGTTGTAATACAGTTTTTAAAAAAAAAAATCTGTCAAACAGGTATGAGATATGTATTTGAAGGCAAGGGTAGAAGGTAGAAACAGTCTTTGATTACAACAACAGTACAGTGCAGGCAACAATGACATACATACACCACAAAGTTCTTGCAAGACATCGTTCATCATCTTTGAGATGTTGACGAAAAATGAGGAAATTGAGAAGAAATTACAAATATGATTATGTATAATCTTACAAACATTACATTCTGTTAGATGCAAAACAACAAGGTCACTGCACCAATCCCCAAATCAAACTTTAAAAGGCTGACAGATTTGTTCAACTTTTGCTCCAAATCTGCAGAGAAGAAGAAAGCTGCAAGGACTATTTTAATGGTAAGTGGTAATTCTAATGTTATGTTGATAGAAAATTAGAAATCAACGAAGGAGTTAAAAAATCACCTTAGAACACTATTAGTCAGATAGAATCTCCCAATCTTCTTCTTTGGACATGTCGATAAACTCGGTAACACCATCCTCAAACATTATCTGGACTCAGTTATTAATTTATAAAAAAATTAACAGAGGTCTTATATGAAGAATGCGTTTGCTAAAGGTGAGAGAACAAGTATTGGCTTTGATGAAAACATACCGCGTGCTTTCTTGTAAACGCATTAAAGTTTCTAATGATGCCAAAACACCTGCAAAAGAAACTCAATTAGATCATGAGTCGGTAAAACTAATCTGAAAGTCGGTAAAAGCAAGTGGAAGTATACCTATCACTCCTGGTGCGAGATAGCCTAACCACCACACCAATGCAGTTACGAGGACATGGCTCCCCTTGCTCAAGCTTGTTCCATGACTTTCCTGGAGAAAACAAACATACAAAACATACTAAGCTACTCTAGCAAACAGAGAAGAAACAAACAAGAAAAAAAAAAAAGAACAATACTTACCTTCTTCATTTTCATGTATAGCTCCATTTTGATGCACCTAAGCAAAAAGTAAGGAGAAATTTAAGTCTCTACACCTCATGACACACAAAATCTCAGTGACTTAAAACTATTCAATGGCAAAGACAAGGTCTATATAATACCTTAGGCAGTGTCTGGGCTACTTCAGATACCACTACATGAAGAGCTTCATCAGAGGGTCCTTTAGGCTTGCTTGGTTTCACCCCAAGCTTCCTTCTGCAACCTATGGCTCCACAATGGCAGTCTTGATCTGCACCAAACTGAACAAACCTGCTCTATTTCTATTAGTGTCACTACTCAACAGATTATGAAACTCTTACTTCATTCAATCAAACGTAATTGATAACATAAGCTAAGAAACATAGGGACGAACATAAACTGATGACTTACTGATAATCATAAGTCAGATGCTCTCCTTTCTTTATGTCACAGGTTGCAAAAATGCCTATTCTTGTCTCGCCATCAATTATCCTAATAGAATGAAATAGAATAACCAAATGATGACTTTGCTCTAACATACATAAGCAGTGAAGGTGAGAAGAAACAAACCATTTCTGCATCTGCGTATTGGGGTTGCAACTATGATTGATATATCTCGACTTGTTCCCCTTATGAGTGGCATCAATCACCATATCTCTGTTTATCTCACACAGATAGAAATTCGTCTCTCCATGGTGTTTCATCTTCCAAAGCCTTTCCTCACAAGTCTTATCATCTATAACTATATCAACCCAAAGAGAAGACAGTTACAATAGATTCACCAGAGAGAGACAAAAAACATCAAAGAGTCATCACATCATTACCTTCTCCTACATACTCAATGATAAACTCTCCTTGTTCAATCTCTTCTTCTGCTACAATCCCTGATCCGCATTTTTCAGTCTACAATAATACACAACTGATATAACAACCCAACAAACAACAACAACAAGTCTTTAATAATCCTACGGAAACTCTATCTATACAATTACCTGAACCAACTTCAGCTTCTTGACATACCGGTGTTGGAACGGCTTGTTTTTACACTCGCTCCCACACTTGCAACTAGAAGAACAACTTGAGAACAGCATCCTAACACAAAAGTTGAAATATACTTTAAAAAAAAACATGGTGTGGAATGCTCTTTACATAATCCAAGAAAGTAACTGAGGGCATACATACCCACAATGGCAATTACTACCGCACACAGTTGAAGAGTCAGGGGACAAGGAACAAGAACAGAATATTCCATCATCCTCAACTCCCTTCTTGGTTTTCTTCGTCAAGTATATATCTTTATAACTAAGCTAAGGCTTACAACGATTCAACAAATCTCAAACCAAAATTGAATTTTATAAAAAAAAAAAAAAATTAAGAAAAGGATACTGCGCTTGATGAAGATGTAAGGAGGAGTTGGTTTGCCTTTGTTCAACCAATCAGGCAACTCGAACTCCTCTGCTTCACCAATCTGCTTCAGCAGCTTGTTGAACACTTGTCCTATGGGGTTCCTGTCGGAAATCTGATTTTTTTTTTAAAGCATCTCCAAAATTTCAGACATTTATGAAAAAAAAGATAAGTTAAGATTACAGGAAGAAATTAGACTCTTTTCGAAGGAACAAACCTTCTTCGAGGCAGGCATAGTTAGAGATTCGATTGAAACCAGAGAGTAAAAACAAGATTTGAACTTTGATATGCCTGCGCGTCTTCCTGTTGATGAAAGATTCGAAATTTCGAAACTCTGGTTAAGTTAAGTGTGATTGGTGTTGAAGTGGGGGGCCACCTGTTGAAGTTGAACGAATGTGACTATGGCGGATCTGGAGGGGAGGATAAGTAGAAGAAGACGAGCGAGGAAGAAAGAGCGGCAGTTCTTTTTTTTTTTTATTTACTACCAACTTTGATAATTGCGTATCTTCTGAAAATGGTAAAACTGTAAAATTTCAGCAATTGAGAAACGCGACTGTTGACCCGATCGTCTTGGGCTTTGATGGGCTTTTAAGCAAGCCCAACCCAGTAGCAATATAGTTGCGTTATTTGTTAGATAATTACATGACTCGCTGTCGTGATCACATTTATTTATATGCTGCTAATTATTTTTATTTTATTTTTTTGCAATTGTGCAACTGTATTATTCCCGGGAAACCCTAAAATAGCAAAACTATATTATAATTATTTTTCTAGGATTTATGCAAAACAAATTAATCGCAAATCTTTCTTTTTAATAATCCTGGAGTAACAATGATAACCCTGATTTATGTGAAAACTAATTAATAAATTAAATAAAGGTCTTATCAAAAATTCTAATCAGAGCTTGAACAAGTAGAGATTCTCAGATTGTGTCCCAAAGGAGACAAGACACACGTTCGCCTTAGTTGTCCGTTGTAAAAGGTATCTTCGACGGGACTCAGAAGCAAGAAGACACAACACGAAACCGATCTTCTTCTCTTTCTTCTTGTCCTCGTTGGTGCTTGTTTGATCGATCTTCTCAGGTGATCCTTTTACTTCCTGCTAGTTATTCGGAATTGTGACTTGTGAGAGTTCCCTAAGCTAATAGATTAGATGATGAAATCGTTTACTATATATATTAGCTCTCTACCAATTTGTGTTTGATTACATGATCGGTTTTCAATTGCGTCTTAAAGTCTCGATTTTTACTCTGTATTTTGTGATTTTTTTCTGAGAATTTATTCAATTAGGAGGATATGTATATGTCTCTATTGAACCCTAAACCCTCTTGATAGACATATGGAACCAGAATGTCTTAAAGATATGATGTCTGTCTTTGAGAGTTGGTTAGCTCATCTTGGCTTGAACTTGTAAGTGTGTTTTGATATCTTTTATGTGTATTGTTTCAGATAAGGTTCCTAGGGGTTTAGGTTTGCTTCTATGACCCGGACACGTTGCAATCGGTGCTCCATGTCTAGGTAAATGAAGGCTTTAACTGATAGGTTTGTTCCTCAACCATCATCAAGCAAGAGTGAAACATCTCTAGTTTCGTCAGATTTAGAAGCTAGCGATAATAATAATAATAACAAGTCCAAGTTTACCTTGCGGTCGGAGTCTTCAACCTCGGGGCATAAGCAAGTTTGCGCTGCTACTTGGACATCGCTTGTAAAGAAAGTCTCTATGGCGAGTGGTGCGATCAAGAGGTTCCACGATCGTGTTTTAGGACCAAACAGGACTGGTCTTCCGAGCACCACTAGTAACGTCTGGCTCTTGGGCGTCTGTTATAAAATATCCGAGGACGAACCCTCAAGGGAAGAAACAGATGATGGGAGCGTAGTGGCTGAACTGAAACAAGATTTTTCTTCCAGAATACTGATGACATATCGTCAAGGTTTTGTATATTTCAACTACAAACTCAAGCCAACATAAAGTTGCCAGAATATTCACCTTTTTTTTTATTTTTTACAGGTTTTGAGCCTATTAAGGACACAACCTACACCAGCGATGTAAACTGGGGTTGCATGATACGGAGCAGCCAGATGCTGTTTGCTCAGGCATTGCTTTTCCATAGACTGGGGAGGTCTTGGAGGATCAATAAATCCGAGGTTAGCTTCAGTGTAGAATCCAGTCTTCTTATATGTCACTATAACTGAAGTCTCTCATGCCTGTTTGCAGCCTGAGCAGGACTACTTAGAGACTTTGGAACCTTTTGGCGATTCCGAGTCTTCAGCTTTCTCCATCCACAATCTTATCCTAGTGGGAGAGTCTTACGGTCTCGCAGCTGGGTCATGGGTAGGACCGTATGCGATTTGTCGGTCGTGGGAGTCGTTAGCGTGCAAGAAGAGAAAACAAACCGATTCGCTTCCTATGGCTATTCACATAGTTTCTGGCAGCGAAGATGGGGAGAGAGGTGGAGCTCCGGTTCTCTGTGTAGAAGATGCGACCAAATCTTGTGTGGAATTCTCTAGAGGAGAGGATGAGTGGGCACCGCTTCTGCTCTTGGTCCCATTGGTTCTCGGTCTTGACAGAGTGAACCCCAGGTACATTCCATCTCTCAAAGCCACGTTCAGTTTTCCTCAAAGCCTTGGAGTTTTGGGTGGGAAGCCAGGTGCTTCGACTTACATAGTTGGCGTTCAAGATGACAATGGTTTCTACCTTGATCCGCATGATGTTCAGCAGGTAATTAATTAATCATCTATGTGATGTCATGTCATGTCACATGTTGTTTTTTACTGATTGAGACGTATTGGTGTTTAGGTGGTCACAGTGAACAAGGAAACTTCAGATGTTGTTGTTGACACGTCCTCATATCATTGCAAGTGAGTTTTTCATCATTCTAATCTAATTCTATTTGGCTTGGCGAGTTCTCTTTTAAGTGTGTGTCTTTACTCTGCAATCAGTGTCCTACGTTACGTTCCTTTGGAGTCGCTTGACCCATCACTAGCTCTTGGATTCTATTGCCGCGACAAATGTGACTTCGATGACTTGTGTCTCCGAGCATCGAAACTAGCTGAGGAATCAAAAGGTGCTCCGTTGTTCACGGTGACTCAATCGCATAGCTTGGTTAGCCACCACAGCAGCTGCGAGTTTGTGGAGGATACAGAGGAAGAACGTGAAGAAGATGACTGGCAATTGCTCTGATCATCATCCAAAACTCAAAAAAAAAAAAAAACATTTTACGATTCTTTTCCTTCAGACAAGTACAATGTTTTATCTTTAGAATCTTCAGACAATATCACAAAGACAATGTTGTACTTTTAAACACGTTTAGTTAAAAAAAACATCAAAAGTAGTTTTGTGTTTCATTCATCATTATCATCTTCAGACATAGATTGAAGCATGTGAGAACGGAAGAGTGGAGAAACCAAAAGGTATGTCATGGACACGACTCCATTTCTCCGACATCTTCCTCATCATCACTCCTTCGCTCTCACTCCCCCCGCCAATCATCACCACCGCTTCACCTCCGAAGCTTCCTCCGTAAACTGAGCTTCCGGTGACCGGGAGCTGTATACTCTCAAGATCAAGTTTCCACTTTCTTGAATCGTCTTCACTCTCCCACTCTCTCTTACTCTCTTCTAACTCGTTGTCTGTGAAACACCACAACTTAGAGGCGTCTCCGGCGATGCGGCCTCTAGGGCTAGTATCCACGTACGGCCAGACATTCTCGATTCTTGACCAGGAGTTCGTAACCGGGTCGTAGACTTCTCCGTCGGAACGGAACCTCCCTTGAGACTCTGTTCCGTACCCGCTCAAAACGCAGAATCCTGAGTGGGCCGAACATGGGCCGTCTAAATGGGCTTTTTTGGGGCCCATTTCGAGTCCTTGACACTCGTCTCTTCCTTCGCTCATCGGAGGTAGAGACGACCACTCGTCTTTCTCCACGTCGTACACCTCCGCCGATCGTAACGCGTTCTTATGCTCGTCGTGACCTCCGGCGACGTACACTTTCGTCGAACCGACGGCGGAAGAGCAGGCGAAGAAGGAGCGCGCTTCGTTCATGGGCGCTCCTCGTCTCCACCTCCTCCCGCTTCCTCCTCCGGCGAGCTCGAGGACGTAGACGTCTTTAACCGGGCGTAGCGTCTCCGGATCCCACCCGCCTACGAGCAGGATCTTCCCGGCGTCCTGAACCGCGACGCACTCGCAGAAAAGCGGGATGCGCTGATGGTGCTCGGGAAACGCGACGAGGTTCCACGTGGACATCGTCGCGTTGTAAACGCTCAGACCAAACCGCGGCATCACGGAAACGCGCGGCTGCTGTAACACTAACACCTCCTCCGCTGACGACGTCTCTTCAACCGCTTTAGACTCCAGATTATTCAGCGGTTGAACTAAGCAGAGGAGAAGCTCTGCTTTGCCGCATCTCCTCCGCTCTCTGGTGAAGTTAGAAGAGTCGTCGGAGAGCAAGCTTCGCCAAGAACTGCAAACGGATTTCATGGCGGGTTGGAATTGGAATGGCGCTCTGACCAGACACTCGACAGCTAGCTCCGGGGGTAAACCGGGAATCAAACCTTTTGAAACTTGACCAGCTTTCTTTTTCGACATTACCATTTAGTATTTGTTTAGAGGATAAACAGATAGTACTGTGAGTTTGATTAAGTGTGTGTGTGTGGAGAACATTAACTTTTGAGTGAGTTTGAAGTTACGCAAAGGTGGCAGAGCCTTTATATAGAGAAAGAGGAGGATGACAGAGTCGTAGTTTTAAAAGTACGCGACTGTTCGGTTTATACTTTTCCAACTTTAGGAGCTTCATGTACGATCGATAGTTTTTTTAGATTAGATAAAAAAAAAGTTATTCCCTCCGTTTCGATATAATTGTCGTTGTAGGAAAAAAATTTCGTTTCAAAATAAATATCGTTTTAGAGTTTTCAATGGAAAACTTATTAAAAAAAAATCATTTTATTTTTCTATTGATTAAAATGTGATTAAATATATAGATAATTATATTTTATCTTGAAAATATATAAAATCATATGTTTTCTTAATTTGTATACATAAACCTATAATGACAATTAATATGAAATGGATGGAGTACATATTATACTTGTGTGTTCCACAAAGATGAGCAAAAAGAACTTGCTCCACAAATTTTCAATTTTTTATGCACATTTGATAAATTAAAAACATTTGTTAATTTCAAGAAGTTTTGATTAAAATTATTAGTTTAAACTTTAAAGTTATATGAACAAGATCTTTATTGTTCAACATACGTTAGTTATTTTTAAATGTGTGAAAAGTACAAAAAAACAAGAATTATCATTGTGAAATAGATGGAGTATATGTTTTTAATATTAATGGTGAAATTTTAGGGATATATTGTCACAAAAATCGTCTATGTTGTAACATTAGGTAACTTTTTTTTAGGTTAAGTGAAGTTAGGTAGAGTTCATCGTATAATATTCATCAGTTGATACTGTCCCGCTGTATATGTATATGTTTTAGGCTTTTACCACACTGAAGTATATAGAAATATCTCGACCTAATAGTTTTTTAACCAGCTTACTATATATTATCCCTGTCAAGTGTCAATGTCACCTGATGCAAGCATAGCAAATAGAGACGCAAATGGTCAAGAACATCTTTTTTTCTTTTAGGTTGACATCATGTTCTTCATATTTTCATTATCTTGATATGTGGATATCATTGATCAATAGGAAGACTTCTAATCGAGTATAAGAGTTTTGAACGTGAGGTACAAAGCGTAACCGATGAATGAACTAGTTCAATAATTCAACTTCCAATTAAGTTACATATCAGTTTCAGTCTTGTATTATTGTTAAGGGACATCACCTTGAAAAACGGTATCCGTAACCATCTTGATAAAGTTCAGGAAGACCGTTACCTTTGTATTATATTTTAAATGTAAGAAAGCCGGTAGGCTTCCAGAAGCTTTTCAAGGACAAATAATACTAGTATATGATACTCATAAAAAAGTGAGTCGTGTTCACTGACGCAACCGTCAACCGATATATCATTGAACATATAATGAGCTTTATCATTGTTTAAATTACATCTTCGCATCCATTATGCATGGAGCACGCACTATCAAACAAATTCTTCCATGAATAGTCCATATATAATCTATGCTCAGTTGTTAAGAGTTTTAAGATATCATCTCGTGTTTGTAAACGTATTAGCTTATGCCTATTACATTTTTTTTTGTTCAAAGCTTATGCCTATTACATATATATAGAATGTTGTGAGGGAAGAAGTTACATTATTGTCTTCTAGAAGGCCTCATGGATGCATTAGAATATTAGATTTGTTTATCTTCAGTACGGTGACACGTCGATTATGACATGCACGGACGCAAAGGTACGTCTCGCGGATTTACAGCCTCACACAAGTCATCTCCTCTCAACCAAATAACAATGCCACATGAATTTCATGTCATATCATTAAACAACAAAAATCTTGAGGTGCGTACGTTAATTAAAAATGGAAAAAAATGAAAATGTATACTTAGTCACAAAACTTGTTGTGTATAGGTAATTAATTGAACGCATCTTTTTTTTTTGAACATTTAATTGAACGCATCTTGTACAATACAAAGATAATGTAGCTATAAGAAGAGACTATATATACCACTTGGCTCTTGCAAAAAGGGAAATATTTTCTTTTGTATACAGTGTACTTGCATGTGAATCATTATATAGCTAGATATTTTTATATATGGTTTTTTTTACTTAATTTTATATATGGTTTCGTTTATATGAATATGTTGTGCTTCAATCTCACGATCAGTCTCATCATTAATACATTTCGTCCCATTGTATTAATGGAATCCAAGAAAAATACAATTTACAGTACTTTTTGTTGATATTATGAAAATCTTTTTCGTCTTTTTCTTTGCCACTAAGCCCAGGGTAATCATAAGCCGGTGTCGGTATGCATCTAACTTTTACCTCACAACATGGTCAAACAATAGTTCAAAGATACTAATTCAAATATAAACCACAGAAACAATACTATTTAACATGTTTTAGTTTATGTTACCAATAAAGATTGTGCGGGACTAATCTTTTGGGTTTAAAACTCTCACCATAACATAGTAAAATCGAAATTACTATAACTTAGGGTAATTTACATGCTTTAATTATTGGGAACTTCGACCAAGTGGTAAGAAATGTTAGATGGCTGTTTTAGAGGAAGACTTATAAACTTGATCAGATAGATTCAAAACAGGTGATGTCCATATGGGGGATGCAGAGGTTGATGATGACTTAGAAAGATGTTCTTTAGTGGATCTTATTATATGTGATTTTCGTAAATGTTACCATATTGGTTTTTAGCTATTGAACCAAAATGAAATTAGTGGACGTGTATGAGAAAGAAAAATAATAATGGGGTCGGCCATTGATAAGAGATGGGTCCATTGTTCTCACATTATTGGTCTTTTTCTTTTGTCAACTGTCCTTTATTATTGTTATATCACATACTAGTATGTAATTTTCTCTCTGTCGTCTTTTGTATTTTGAATCATCAACAATAATTTTTTTTATTTTTTGGTAAAATAAAGATTCCAGGCAAAACATCATCATCAACAATAATTGTCGAGTGAAAACAGAACAATCCTCGAGTCACCGTCGTAGCTAATCTAGTCACGTAGATTTTATTGGCATAGTGTATTAGTGTATCGTTTTGGTTCACATGATTTTTTCTACTACCTATTCTTATCAATAATTAGCCTAAAAACTAACCTTGGCAAGTGTTAAGGGAGACAACTCCTGTAACTATTTTTTTGTCGTCAAAGAAAAGTACTATTAGTCTATTAGTCTAGACATAACCCAACAAAACATGCATTAATTTTGCCGCGTAAATTTTTGAAACTAATATACATAGAACTTTGAAAATATTAAAAACATTTTTACAAAATTCTTGCTAAATATGTATGACCTCCCAACACCCCGTCTTGAGTCTATTAGTGACAAAGTTCACGACAATAGCAATAGTTTTACTGTAAAACTCCGAAATCAGTACGCAATAAATTAGAGGCCGTTGTGTTTTTTTTCTTCAATAAAGGTTGATTGATTTATAATCATTTGATAGACATATTATATTGGGCTTATTTGTAAAATAGCTATATTTCAAAGTGAAATTAAATAGATGATAATGGTTTTGATAAATGAATAATCTAACATTTACACTCAAAATAAGCTGATTATATCTTTTCCATTTGCAATTATCCGATAAACATGTGTTCTATCTCATGACATATCACAAATAATCCATGTTCAGAAATGACTGAAAACTATTCTATAGGACATAAAGAGAAGGCATTTTCGGTATACATTTATTGACTGCATATAAATACAACAAGTGTTCTATTTTGTATAGTCGAAATAGTATAAGACTTAAACCAATCCACAATCTCTAAATACTAAAAAAATTATCTCAACCCCGTATTTATTCACTAAACTTTACTTGATCCATCCTTACCCTTAAATGCTAAATTTTAAATTTTAATAAGTAAACTCTAAATGCAAACATGAAAACCATAGATCCAAATATAAACCCAAAACTTATATAAAATATGACAAAATAAATAACATAGTAAATATTATTGAAATTATGAAATGTCTTTGATTACATAAAAAAGTTAATGCTGATCTCAACAGTACTCTCTCACTTTCTAAATATTAAACTATAAACTCTAAATTTTAATCACTAAATCATTATCCAAATATAATTTCTAAAGCAAAATAGAATGGAACAAATAAATAACATAATCTATATTGGTGAAATTAAGAAATGTCTATGATTACACGAAAAAATTAATATTACCTCCAATTATATCCTCTCACCTTCTCACTATAATAAACACTAAACTATAATCACTAAAACCTAACCTTCTAAATATCAAACCCGAAACCCGGATCACTAAATCTTAAATCAAATATAAACTCTAAACTCAAATATCAAAATCTAAAAAGTACATAATATTATGTAACATTAAACTATACAATATATATCATAGTACAATTTTTACATGTTCAAAATTCAAAAACATGTAACGATAGGTACAACTTAAAAAATTAAAAATTACATTTCTAAATAAAATAGAGCATTCTTTGGTAATCGTCAAATGAAATTGAAATGATAAAATATTTAGTAACATAATATATCACATTACATAATATATCTATGTAGAATAGAACAAGAATCTCTCAATGGAATAGTAACTCAGTTAGTTCTACTTCATGTGTATGTGACTTCTTGTCTGATGCAGCATTGTTAGTGGGATCTCAGATACGGTGCACGCATCATCAGCTGAATCACCTATGCAATTAGAGAGAAGTGAGAAGAATATCTGTCAAACCAGAGATGTGAAGGCATACCGGCCTGTGCTCCTCACCGCCTCGGCTATAACTGCATCGACGCTCTGGCGGTTCGAAAGCGAAAAAGGTTGGACTTTAAAATAAGTTTCTCGATCACAAAATACCATCGGAATTTAGGCAGCGATAACAATATCGACCTAATTTATAAGTGAGACCACAACCATCGTAGAAAATTTCCAAAAAAATTATAAAGAAAGAGGATATAAATATCGGATGGTCATGAATTAATTTTGAGAGGTAATAGTTATTATTACACGTTGTGTATGAGTGTACCCAGGTAAATTAGACATTTAGTATTTTAGTTAGAATTAGTGTTTTTCACGACCCAATTTTCCTATTATATTAGTATTTTAAAATAAAAATTAATAGTTAAAAAGGAGAAGAGTAGGATAAGGGTTCTAGAAAAGCATTGATATTTTTATTTCCTTTTTGATGGGTTTTCTTCATGGGGAGGAAAGAAGTGGGCAAGCACGTATCGTATCGACGTTTTTTTTTTCTTTTTTACACGTCTTTCTTCTTTCTTGCTTTACGGTTACTAAAGTTTCTTCTGGAAGACCATATGTGTAACTAAGTGTCAGAAGAATATCAACATGTTTTAAAATTAATTGTTTAAAAGTTAACTAACTTCTCTTTTTCTCAGAAAAAGAATCTAACTAACTTCTAGTCTAGATAAACAGCAAGCACATAGTCATTCTTTAACCAAAAGTTAGCCTCCAAATTTAATAGTTCACATCTCAATATTGTATTCACCCTTGTGGGGGGCTACACAATTCTTTGCACCATGATTTTATAAACTCTTTTTAGTCAATAGATAAATAACTTCTGACGGTAAAAAAAAACTTCGGATGGTAAAGAAAATATATAAGTGAAAGATTTCAGATTTTCAATTTGTAACCAAGCGAATCCGGTAAGAAACCACAAAACCGATTTTTTTTGTTTCTGTTATATCACAAAAACATAGAATTATCATAGCTTGGACCACTCATTTAAGGTATTCAACAGTGGTTCAGTTAAGTATGTAGGTGGATGTTAGGCCCAAATTAACCGAGGCCTAATGTTAGGCCCGTTAAACCAAAATAGGGTTAAGAATAAAAAAACCCTAAACCCACCTTTTTTTTTTTACTCATTTGTCTTTCTTCTTCCATTCCGCGCCGCGCTCTCTATCTCACTTCCTCTCAAAGTAAGCTTCTTCGATCTTCCTCGTATACTTCCGTCTCGAAACATAAGTGTTGTTGTCTTGTATCCAGCGGTAGCTCATTTTTATTAGGTTTATTCACGATCCATTGTAGTAATCTAACATAGTTATGGAATCGTGTGCGGATTTAAAATTAAACTATATTCTATGTCATAGCTGTTTGGTTTTAGTCATTACATCAATGCTTCTGCTTTTTGTTATGCTCAAAGGTTGTCTCTTTGGTTGGAAAGCTTATGTTTTTTTCTATTTTTATTTGCTATGTTAGGAGAAATGGCTGAATCCAAGGTGGTGGTTCCAGAGTCTGTGCTAAAGAAGATCAAGAGGGAGGAGGAATGGGCATTGACTAAGAAACAGGAAGCTGCAGCTGCTAAGAAGAAGAGTGTTGAGACCAGGAAGCTTATCTTCAAAAGAGCTGAGCAATATGCTAAAGAATACGCCGAGAAGGTTATATTCCCTTTGCTAATTAAGATTGCCTTTTCCTCTGTTGATGCCTGGTTGTCCTAACGAATAGAGTCTCTATTTTTTCCCTTTCCATTGTGTAGGACAATGAGTTGATCCGTTTGAAGCGTGAGGCTAAGTTGAAAGGAGGGTTCTATGTTGACCCTGAGGCTAAATTGCTCTTTATCATTCGTATCCGTGGGTAATGTTGTGCTTCTCTTACAGAAGTATATGTTCCAAAACTGTTTCTGTTGTTTACTTACCTGAATTGTTATGTTATACAGAATCAACGCTATTGACCCAAAAACCAAGAAGATTCTGCAGCTCTTGCGTTTAAGACAAGTAAGTCTCGAGTCTCCTAATCTCATCTCAGACATCATGTGATTATCGATATATATATATATATATATATCTGTCATATGATTAATTTGCATGTGATTAACTTTCAAACTTGTGTGATACATTTGTGCAGATCTTCAATGGTGTGTTCCTTAAGGTGAACAAGGCAACAATCAACATGTTGCGTCGTGTTGAGCCTTACGTGACTTACGGGTATATTCTCTCTCACTCTCTCTCTCTCTCTCTCTCTCTTTACTTACCTATATAGAATATGCTCTAAGTGAAATGATGTCTTTGGTGGTGCAGATACCCAAACTTGAAGAGTGTTAAGGAGCTAATCTACAAGAGGGGTTTTGGAAAGCTGAACCACCAGAGGATAGCACTCACTGACAACTCCATAGTGAATGAAGCTCTAGGAAAGCACAACATCATCTGCGTGGAGGATCTGATCCACGAGATCATGACCGTTGGACCTCACTTCAAGGAAGCCAACAACTTCCTTTGGCCATTCCAGTTGAAGGCACCACTCGGTGGCCTTAAGAAGAAGAGAAACCACTACGTCGAAGGTGGTGATGCTGGAAACAGAGAGAATTTCATCAACGAGCTTGTCAGGAGGATGAACTGATGATGCCTCCCTTTTTTCTCTTCCCCATTTCATAGTTTTGTTTTGGATCTGAGTCGTGTTTTGTTTTGACCGTGTGATCTTAGTCGAATATAGGCTTTGATTAATAAACTTTGTTTTGCTTTCTATAATCCATGTTGATCACATATTTGAGTTTTTGTATCGGCTAGTTCCCTGACTAGTGATCAACTTACGGTTAACGCAACTGACAATTCCAAATGCACTCCTTACATAAGCCACTGCAGATAGAAACCACGAGATCCAACATTTTTGATTTTAAGAAAGAAACAGACACTGTTATATAACCAGGAACATGATGAGATCAATCTGATTTCGAGTTTAAACAGACAACATGAAGGGGGGAAACAAGTGAGAACGTTTAAGGGTGGGGACAAAGACAACCAGTACACCAAGTTGTTTTGACTAGAGAGCTTGCATTATTCTCCATCATTCCTCTGCAGCACTAGCTGCGTTAAGGTCCACACTTAGATCCAGTTCCTGCAACACAAAACAGTGATCACTTCCAGCTCGCAGTACATGTGGGGGTTAATGAACAAGCCAAACATTTGTAAGAATCTGGAGTGTATTACCTTTCCCGTGATCAATTTATACATGTTCAACACATCAACAACCGTTGTATCAAAGTGTGTTGTAGCATCATAACTCTGTTCAAGACAGGAAAAACAAGGCTATACTATTAGAAACCACCAAGTTTAAAATGCTCGCAAAAAGGCATAATAAGTGAACAAACCGTTGATATGAAGCAGTTGTCCAAAGTGGGTTCGTTGACAGGCTCGTATCTATCATAAATGTCGAAGAACAGCTCATCAATTTGACCAAGAAGGTCGATTCCAGGCTTCAGCTCGGTTTGCGGGTTATCCGTCTCTGCGTCCGTCGACACAAATGCTATGAACTTTCCCTTGGGAGCAACGTTGTGGGAATACGAACAACAGAAGACATACCTATCAATTTACAACCAAAACGTTATCATGTGCCGAGAAACAAACATATCAATCGACCTTCAAGTGATAAGGTCTCCAAGCAAGCTCAAGAGCATAGTTAGACAAAGCTTATCTACCACAGGGAATAATATATGGACCAGACAGACAGTTTCAATTTCTTTCCGTCATTAAGACTCATTTACTTCTATCAGTTGAACAAGTGGATGAATAAGAGAACTCACATGTCTGATTTGCGGCCCAATTGCTTTTGAGGTAGGATGACTTGCACCGAGTGAGAATCATTGGTGTTTGGAATAGGGTGGCTCATAATGGCAATTGCCCTAGCAACCTTGCCAATCTTCCTCACCTGTTTGAATAAGAAGTTCAAAACATATAAGAATAATCCAAAAAAAAAAAGTGTGAAACTTAAAGAAATGCATAACTGGCTTGCATTCTGATCAACAAACCAAAAACCATATATGCATTGAGAAACAAACGAAATGAAGTATAGCGTTCTGTCCCAATGGAGAAGCATCAGAAAAGTTAAATGTCAGTGTAAAGTTCAACAGATCTGTGATTGTCAGTCATTACCTTGTTGGGCAGGTATGAAGGATCGCAGACAACTTTCTTGCATTTTGCAGTCTCTCCCTCAGACGTAACACCCATAACCTTACCTTCCTCATCGAACTCTACCTGTTATATAAAAGTAACAACAGTTCATGGCCGTCACAAGTTTTCCTTTTTGTAAGAAGCAGAGACACGCAAAGATGAGGAAGACATACCTTGCACTCAGGTTTATTCAACATGTAAGTCCCACCATACACAGCACTTAGTCGTGCAAATGCCTGAGGCAATTCACCCAGCCCATAGAGAGGATAGATATATGGTGAACCTCCTTGGAAACGAGCAAGGGACTCTGCGTAGAGCTGGTAAGAAATTCAAATCAATACCGTTAGAAAAAAACAAAACTTCTATAACAAGGAGATAAAAAAACTTTTAAAGGGGGCCCACGAGAGCAGTGTTTACCTTCATTCTCATCACAGTATCATAAGCAGGTTGATGGAGATGGCTATCATTACTGTGAAGTGCCACAGCATGACCAATAAAGTCAATAGTGTTTTCATCAAGACCGAATTTCCTGTCTCAAAAAAAAAATTATCAAAATAATTAGCAGCAGATTAGTCTAAAATCAGATTACTAACAAATAGAAGAACATGAGCTGCTTACGCAATCAACTCCTTGGTAGTGACTCTCTTCAAATCAACTCCATCGTGTGTTTTAGGATCCTTCTCATCATACTCCTGAACATAGCTGAAGAACTTTCCAGCACGACGTTTCTCAAAAATACCCATAAGAGGAGATTTCAGGGCTTCCATTGGAGTTGCTGGCACCTTTTGAACCTGTAAGATTATTATTATCAACAGTTAAAAAAATTGCAAGAAAAAAACTACATCAAAGCACTTGTGTGGAAAAAGCTAAGCTTGTTACCTTGCCTTTGACGAAGACATAGCTCCCATCAACAGCCTTAAAAGACAGGTACTTGGTCACATCAGTATGAATGAGGACGCGGACAAGCTTGCCATTCGCCATCATAAACTGATCAACCAGATAGAAAGATAAACACTTTTAGTATTAGTAGTACAATGAAGGTAGAAAAGAAGTAGAGTAATATCAAAACCTTGGGCATCATGTCAACATTGTAGTCTCTGCTAGAGCCTAAATGAGCAGGAGCCTTATCTTCTCCCCTAAACTTCTTCCACAGCTGTTTAAAAAAAACATCATCAGCAACACAAGCTAATGACAAAAAGAAAAAAAAACTAATCTTTAAACATAAAAAAAAACAGAGAAAATTTTGACCTGATTGAGATTAAGTGATGTTGACTCTCCACCGTAATAGTCATTCCTGTCCATGTGAAGTACCTATTTGAACAAACAAACAAACAAAAAAAAACAAGAGATTGGAGATAAAGTAGTAATCGGTGAGATCGATCCGTTGAATCAAAGAAAGAGACCTTGATACCATCGACGGAGAGGAGACCACTGAGGATGCACTCCTTGAGACCAGTACCGAGAACGATAACTTCGTACTCTTCATCCATGATGATGGCTGATGATCTGCTAAAGAAAGATTGACTTTGTTTTTTTGGTAGGAGGAAGGAGGCAAGACCGTCTAGAGAGATCGGTGGTGTGATGACGCGACGTCTATAAAAATACAGAGAGATGCTTTGCTTTGTTCAGTTACTTTCGAATAAATAAAATCTTCTTTTAGTTTTTTTTCTCGTTCTCATTTTTTATTATTTTTGTATTGATTGATTACTGGTACTGTACAACTATTTTATCTTTGAAAGATACCTTACAATAACTCAAATGTTATTACAGAAATAATTCACAAGAGAAAATAATAATTAAAATAACTTTTAATAAAGAAAAAAATTACATATATTTCTAAAATTGATTAGTATATAATTTGAATTTAGTTTGGAGATATAGTTTAGAGGCTAAGATCTAGAATTAGAATATAGAATTTGACATTTAGAATATAAATTTAAAATAAAGAATTTTGGTATATATTGAATATTATATTTAATAATTTTTTTAGTCATCTTTTTCTTTGTAAATTATTGTGGTTATCTTTTTAAAAAATTATTTTAAGATATTTACCCCTTATGAAAAATGTAAATTGACTTTTTGTAATGTCATTGTCCAAACAGCTGATTCTAATAACTACTAATAATTCAACTTGCATTTTTCTAAAACAATTAAGTTTTCTAAGGTTCATAACCCAATTGATTAATCCAATAAGACAAGTTTGCTTAAAAGAGGCAACCAGAAGAAGAAAATAAAGACAATGTCATTTAACTATTATTTAATTTTTTTTTCTTTCTAAAATAGAGTTTCTTCTTATAAACATTTTATTTTTGTCAACTTCTTGTAAACATTTGTTACTACAAATCTGAAAGTGAAAAAAACAAATTTATTTATAGTCATTTATCGCAATAAATAAAATATTTTCGTATATATAATAATTAAAGAAAAATAAAAAAATATAGAAGTCAGACAGAACTCGAGGGCAAAGGCACAAGGGTTCCTCTCGACCTCTCAATGAAAATCTCGTCCAGGTTCGTTCCTCTCCTCCTCCTCCTCATCATCATCATCATCCTCATCCTCATCATGTGTACCTGTTTAGATTCACGATTGGTTGTTTCTAAAGTTTGTTCCTTTTTTTTTGCAAATGCTGTAACCATTTCCCTCTTTTAGGGTTTGTTCTTGATTCTCCAGAGAAACGCGTCGAGGATTTGACCCACGATGACAGCTTCCGGATTCGGGCATGTGGGTCACTGCTGGTTTTTGGTTTAAGGCTTCAAGTTTTTAGCTTTGCCTGGAAAAGTTCTGACCTTTATCGCTCTTTGGATCAATCTAGAGTTGGCAGATTGTGCAAGTGGATACAAAGCTTGAGTCTTTTTTTTTCTGTTTTTTGGAATTGAGGATGGTATAGAGATTTATTGTTATTCTCTGCTTAGCTTTTTTGGGAGAAAGAAGTTTTTGGGTTCTTGAGGTTTTTGATGGAGAAGGAGAGCGATGATGGGTTATACCCTGATGAGCCTTTTGGTTCCGAGGAGATCACTGCTCAGTCTTCAATGGAAGACTTGCAGGAGGACTTCACGGTTGAGAAAGGTGAAGGGAGTGGTGGTGTTGTTTTCGCCGGAGAGGCACCTTGCAGTGCAAAGAAACTAAAGTACAGTGGTGATGATGTTGATGTTCTTCTGGAGAAGGGGAGTGTAGGGAAAGAGAAGAAGCTTAACAGACAGGACAGAATCGAATTGGGACGACTCTTCCAAGGTGCTGTTAGCTCGCAGGACTGGGAACTCTCCGATAGGATGATTGGTTTGGCTGATCTACAGACTTTGAATGATTTGTTGTGTATTAGTCTAGATTCCATTTGGTTCTTGACCACAGAGGGGGAGTTAGAGGGTATCACTGGATTGATTGGGAAGATCATATGTCATGGTGCTCATGACTATACTAGAGCTACACTCAGAACTTCATTTCTCGCTTCATGCGTCTCATCTTGTCAGAGCAGGACAGTGAGTCTTTCTGATAGTGTAGCTGTAATGGCTCAAAGGTACGCTTTAGAGTTTGCTTATTTTGTTAGATCTTAATACATATCTCTTATCCAGGTTATATTGGGTTAGCTAGGAAGGGTGGTGAGAGTGAGACACCCTTCCTTTATAAATCCATTTTTGTTTTTTTGTTTCATCTCGGCTTATCCAGGTTACATGAGCGTCTTCAAGAGTGTAACGGTGATGAAGTCCTTAAAGCAGAAGCAAGTACCAAAGTTCAGAAGTTTACTGAATGGGCCCTGAAATGCATAGGTTTCCACTCTCGTTGCCATAGCGCTAGAGATAAAGCTGGCCAAGACTCTGCTGCTGAGATCCAACTCCAGCTTTCTGCTTTCAAGACGTTCTTAGATCTTGCAGGAAACCATTTGACAGGAAAGGATTTCACAGAAGCCTTTGATGCAGCTTGCTTCCCGCTTACGCTGTTCTCTACCTCTTTTCATCCTGGATGGGCTTCTGGAATCTCAGCTACTGTGGTACATGGATTGCTCGGTATGCTGGTGGAAGGAGGAGCAGATAACGTGAATCAGTGCTTTCTTGAAGCTTCTCGTTTTGGTAGCACAGAGCTTGTGCGCATCTTGTTGCAGGTAACTCACTCTCTTTGGCTAATGAGGTCTCTTTGTGCATTCTAACTTTATCTCTTTCTCTGTGGTGCAGATTGCTCAAAGGAATAGCTTAGACGTGGATGTTGACTTAGCCTTGGGTTTTGCCTCCCATTATAGTAAGATTGAAACGATGGACTGCCTTGTGGAAGAAGGTCACGCCATGGCTTTCTTGGGTCCTTTGATGAGAGCAGCGGAGAGAGGTTGTATGCAAGTTGTGGAATGGTTTGTGAAAAGAGGCTGTCGTGAAATGGAGCTATGCTTGGCTCTCACAGCCGCCACTTCGAGCAGCCAAGTCGAGATCGCAGCTTATCTTCTCCCTCATGTACCGAGACCCGTCCTCACTGCTCTCAGCATCGAGATCCTCAAAGCAGCTGGTGAAAGAAGCGATGGTTCTCTCTACGGAGTAGAGTTTCTTCTCAAATCAGACTTCCTCGGTGATCCGGTAGCCACTTACTCAGTTGCAGACACCATTGCAAAGTCAGAAGACGAGTCTGTACCTTCAGAGCTGAAATCGTTTCTCCAAGAACACTGGTCAGAGGCTGCATTCAGCCAAGGCTTGAAGGAAAGCCGCGAGAACTTCATGAACTTCATGAGGGTTTTGAAGATTGGCGAGTCTGCTATACGTTTGAAGGATCTACCAGGTCCATTGAGAGTTGCAGTCGCTTACATGCCACTGTACAGAGAGTGTGTGAAAGCAGGAGGGAGTTTACTCTCACAGAGACTAAGGGGACAGCTCATTGAAGCGGTGAAGCAGCTTCAAGGCTTTGATGTGGTGGACACAGAGGAAGTATACAAAGGTCATCAGCATCATCAGCTCATGGCAGTGTTGGAGCATCACCTTCCTCTTTTTTTGGTCAAAGCTTCTTCTTCACACTGAGCAATAAATTGGATCCAGCACCTTGAGTTATCCTGGTTTAACCTTTGCCCATTTCTTTAATTAAAAATAAGAACTGAATAAAACAAATCATATATACCTCTAGAGATTTGGAACCGGATCCAGGGTTTGGATTATGATGAGAGGAGCTTTCTATGAAACTAACTTGCTATAAGAATGTCTTTGTCAAGTCTCTTAAACGGTTCCTAACCCATGGGAGAAGATGATATCCAAAACGTTTCTATAATATTATTATTACATCTAAAAAATAAATAAGACACAGTCTTGCTTCTGTCTCTGACTTTGTCTCCTATGATCAATGAATGTAAAATCTTTCACCTTCTACTCTAATCCCATCTTCAGACCATTATTGACTAAGTCATGCAATTGTATGGTAATAATCGGTAGGCGATAACTACGTGATTTGTATATAGGCCAAACAACTATGTGAATTTTTGGCAGTCTAGGCGGATTATTTGGGATCTAAACAAATTGTTCTGATGAATTATATAATACATATACAAAAGAAAATTAGACAAACTTGTAAACTTATACTAATCTTGTTATTTGATTTAACCGATTTACACTAATTTAGATTGAGATAATTACACAAATTTAAATGATTTAAACTAAACAGAGTTCGGATTTTGATAGTAATAATATTCAATAAAATAAAAAGTTGTACAAATGAAATAGTTATACAAAATCTCTTCCTCTGAAACGTTTTTTTATGTAATGAAAAAAATTAACAAGAACTGGACAAAACAGAAAGCGTTCTGTTACATGTAAGAGCGTGTTGTTACATGTTTGGCATTATAAGAAGAAGAAGAAGGCATTAAAGCAAGAACCATAAGCAAAACCATAATCCCAATAGGAATGAGAAGCAGCATGAAGGGAGGAGGAGGCAATGGTGGAAGAATCAAGGGAAGGATCAAGAGAGATGCTGTGAGACCAACAAGAACAAGCACTGACTCTAAACTGAAGTAACTCGCCGTTATTAGCTTCCTCGGTCTGCTGCTCTGAGAGGACGACAATGTCCCGAAATGTTCTTGCTTACTCATCATAGGAGCTTGAGCTGATCCGCGGGAACTCCTGTCGTTTTGGTTATCTCTTCTCGTATCCATGTTTTTCTTGTTGTTGATGTTGGTCGAAGAATATTGGTGTTGAATGTTTACCATGTCGCTTTGTAGACTGGAGATTTCACGGCTCATCTAAAAGAGAAAGAGTTTCTTATTCTTGAGGGCTGGGAGAAGATTTTCTTGAGAAAGCAATAAAGTTTTAAGTTCTTAGAAATAAACTCCTTGAGCAAAGTTGGTGATATAGAGTTTGGTATAAAAGCTAGTAAGAAGATATCAAAGTGAAGAAGATGACAAGTTGCAATACAAAGAAAGCAAGGAGGAGATAAATACTTTGGGACTAGACTATAGAATCAGGAAAGAGAAGAAGGTTCAATGAATTTACAGATTTTCTTTTAGCAATAGTAATTTTTAAATAGAACTTACATTTTTAATTTAAATTTTTCTCCTTTTGGGCTGACAAGTGTTGCAAGCAAGTTGCTGATTCTTGAAGGTATGCAAAATTAAAAGTTTAGACTTCGAATGAATGTCATTCAACGGCCTCAGCCGCATTGCACCCAGTTAATAAAACAATTTTTTTTACGTATACCCATTTTTATATGTTTTTATTACTGTTAGAATTTACATTGTTAATATCCAGACCCTTCAAATACTTTGAGTCTCTTTCCATTTTCAAGATCACAATTGGTTCTTTTTCTCTAGACACTTTATCTGTCTTCCTTAAAGTTGGATATGAGGTAGGCGAGAATTTATTTTAGGTAAGCGTCTGCCTGAAGTGTAAATTTGAGTTTGCTTTTGGGGAATATTCAATGGTGTTTTAGTTAGACTAATCTAAGACTTTAACATTGTTATACTCTATTGTAGCCAGTTGACCAGAAAAAAGTAGTGTTATTCCTTTGTGAGTTGTAGGCTTTATTTGTCTCTTATTATTTATGAGATTTTATAGTAATGGGTGGTGGTGGTACGAAAACAAATAAAATGTAAACCACTTGATGTTTTAGACAAACAAAAAGGCTTAGTTTCTTGATTTTGAAATGTGCTTGCGATATTTATGGCTTGATTGACCGTTCGACATGATCGTGATAACACACTTCATATGCAAGAAGATTAACCACTAAAATGCTACAAACAAATAATTAAACATTGACAAATATTATAAACTTTTGAAAGTGGTCACCTTAATCTGTGTTCTATATGCATTGTTTATTACAGTAATACCATTATCATTCAGGGTTGTAATCTATTGGAACTTTTTTTTGAAAACAGTAATCTATTGAAACTATGGATGAAAAAAAACCAAAGTAGAGATTCGATTTCATCTAATCATCTGCACCAGAGGTGGATTGAAGGGATAATAATGATTAATATATTGAATGTTGTGAAATTACCAATTTAATCTGACAAGATAAATTCAAAGAAAACTTATCAAAGAGTCTGTGTATATAAATTATATAGCTTCTGCATAATAATAATGCTGTCTATGTTTATCGATATATTAGGACCCATATTGTTCCATATATTATTTTCTTCAGCATTTCATATGGTGGATATATCATATTATCGTTTTCCTAAGCGAGACAGTTGGTCTAGTATAGATATATATTTTTGGGTTTAATTTTTTCTAATCGTTAATCTTCTTTTTTGCTCGTATCATTTTGCAAATATTAATAGTTAAGACATGCGAATTTCTGTATTTTACATGATACATTTGGTTGCGTGATTAACGAGGGACAATGTCAATATGTTCTCGGAAGCAGTTCGTGTCCGGCCTTTCGGGTATTAACCTATATTAACCAATCGAAAGGTCACCAATAACATTTCTTACTTTTCTAAATTCAATGAATCGCACACACTATACAACAACAAGACCAAACTATTAAATGACATCATTATTCTAATTGACACCAAACTATAAAGACATCAAGACGTTACCCCGTCGTAAATAAAACAAAACTTAATCACCATACACTGATAAAAATATGATGCATGCAGACTTGAAATCTTGTGAATAAATTAGTTTTAAAGAGTTACAAAATATCATATATCTTTCAGACTAAAAGATATCCAACTTATCTTGCGGATATTTACTTGATCCTATAGTTAGGATCGGTCCGACATATTTGAGTAGTTGTGTACAGAGATCGAGCTCAATCACTTATCCAGATCAAAAAGATTTTTATTCGTAGGCAAAACCAAGAAAGATATATTATGTCAAAAAAACCCAAGAAAGATATATTCATTTTTTAAAGGTGAACAAAACAACATGTTGATTATTATACAGAAGGGCTGTAGATTCTATTCGTATTAGTATAATTTTAAGAAATTAGAAAACAAATAAATGGTGGAAAGGGAAAGCTATTTAGAAATGGCAACCCATGAATGATTTGCATTGAACATCGCAAACCCTTCTTCTAAGATTGCATGTCTAGTGGTTGTGGACCAGTTGCAACAACATTCAATAAAATATAACTACTTTATAGAACTATCATACAATTTTAATAATACGTATGCATTATTATCTCACTATCGAGTTTATATGACATGCCCACAGTTTCATCACATATTTTGAGTAATATTGATCGTATTTCCATAATATGAATATCCTTTGATTTTTTTCTGATAGTTCTACTTTCCGACTAGAGATATATTGAAATAGTATATAGTACTATATATATAAGATTAGCTAAAAACAAGGTCGGCCCTGATCTAAACCTAACAAAACATTCGTCTTAAGCTTTCAAAATTTTTGAATTTTTTTATATGGATAGAAGTTTCTAAATTTGTAAAAAAAAAAAATTAGACCCTCAAAATTTTAAATTATCTATTTACCGTTTACAGTCCCTAAAATTTTAGAGCCGGCTATGGCTAAAAACGTCAATGAAACAGTTAGATACCCACTGGTTTCAGAAAGGTATATAATGTGGATGATACGGCACATGTCAATATCACGTGGCTAGCTCGTTCCCATCGATTCAATGCATATCTCGACCAACTTGGCTTATTAATATTCCTCGTATAGCTCTTCAATCTTTTTCTTCTACGTTATACATTTTGAGTTTTTTTTTCATACACATTACCTTTCTCTTCATCACCTAATCCATATATGATATAACCATTATATTCGATAACTAATTGATAAAGTAATCTCTACAGTGCCATTCATAGACAAAGCAAAAGTATTTATGTTCTTTGGGGTAAAGATAAGAATATATGGGAACATATATAATTTTGTAATGAAGTCTGAGCAAAGATATGACCAGTCTGAAAAGGGAATTAAAAGGATGGTGGTAACAGAAATAAAAATTCATGCATCTGATAATGAAGGTATTGGATTCATTGCATGTGTGGACATAATATATATACCAAAAACATGAAAAGCTAAAAAAATACTTCGTATAAAATATTAAATAAAAGGAATAACGTCGTTTTTCTTTGTCACTGAAAGGAATAACATCAAAAAAAAAGGAATAACATCAATAAAGAGTAAAAATGAAATGATTGGATAAATATGGAGTGACTAGGGGGCCCAAGATGGAAAACAATAAACACGGTGGCTGCTCTGTTTGATACAAATCTTCAAACTCTGTGTGCTCCCTTGATAAAAATCTAATGCCATTCTTTTTTTTAACCTGATTTAAACTTTTTAAATAGTGTGGTTGCTTAGACCAATGAAAATGTCCATCTTTATAGACTGTATTTCTCAAGGCATCTTGATTTTTGACAACATTGTCTGGTTCAAACTTCAAACTTCATTTCATTTTAAAAAGTTATTTTCTGAAGTGGGAATATTTGAAAGTAATTGGTTAAAAAGACATTTGTTTTGAATGTTTTTAATCCTGAGGATTGATTAAGTGTATTATTCCAACTAGGCCTGTAGTTTCGGTTAGTTCAGAGTTTTTGGGTCAGTTAATCCGTAATTTGGTCAGTTCAGTTTGGCCAAAATCTATCGAATTGATTTACTGGTTTGGTTCTGTTTTTTGATTAATTTGGTTTCAAAAATTTACACCAAATTAAACCAAAATGTTCGAATTCAACAAAAAATGGATTATATTATAATCATTCTATATTGAATTCCATAAAATTTCAATTTAAATTAGTAAATGTTTATTATCATTTGATTATTTCAATTCAGATTTTAGTAAAGTGGATAAGTTTGTTTAAAATTTGCATATAGTCTGATAAAATTTTGTTTGCCTTTTTTAGAAAACCAACTAACGATTAATTACTAATCAAATCGAAACATTTTTTTTTGAAAAACTTGTCAGACTGAACCACACCTCTGACAAGTTAAAAAGAAAAACTGAACCGAACCTAACATTTCGATCGGTTGATAATTATAGGCCTAGTTCCAACCTTTTGACTCCTCTAGTTACCTTTGTGGCTCTGTGATTCATCATCTGGTCCCTTTCCTCGATCCAACCTGCTACTACTCAGTGTTTTAGTACTGAAAAACGCGTTTATTAAAAACGTTTATGACACGATCAAAACGTTTGATTTCAGTTTCAAGAAAAAAAAAGAAAACACGTAACAACATTCATAACCAACTCTCTCTCAAAAAAAAAGATGCATTTGAAGACATTAATGTAACTTGTTCTATCAAGATCACATCTTGGCTTCTCTAGCAGCCAATCTCTTCTTCTTCTTCTTGACACTAGCAGACTTGTAACCACCTTTGCACGGCTTCCCCCAAGGGCTAACCGACGTCCTACCTCTGCTTCCACTACTTTTGCTCTTCCCTTCACCACCACCATGTGGATGATCACACGGATTCATCGCCACTCCTCTCACTTTGGGTCTTATCCCCAGCCACCTACTCTGTCCTGCTTTATACAGCTTCTTCACTCCATGGGACGGGTTCGAGACAGTGCCAATGGTAGCACGGCACCTAGCGTTTATCCACCTGGTGTCGCCTGAAGGAAGCTTGATCAAGCACTTCCCAGAAGCAGGCTCCTTGAGGATCTTGGCGTTTGTTCCCGCAGCACGTACTAGCTTGGCGCCTTGACCTGGGTTCATCTCGATGTTGTGGATGATTGTTCCTATGCGCATCATTCCTAGCGGCATGGAACTTCCTATCATTGAGTTGATGTCCATGTGGAGCATCTTTTCTTCCATTTCCGCCACTAGTGTTTTGTTCTGCACATCACCAAAAGCTACCAACAAAGAAAATTAGAGGCCTTGAAGTACCTCTTGTCACCACGAAACGCACCCAAAAGAAAGACAGTGGATTTCGACACGAAAGCTAGATGAATACTCTGGGATATTAGCATAAACCAACCAAGTATGAAGATGTACATACTGAGAATAACTCAATCCTAGTTATAGAAAAACCATACATACAGCATACATGAACATAACGCAAGTTCCACAAAGTACTTAAATGCATAGGTTTTTATGTACTAGATTAATCATTTTGGATACAATCAACCATAAAGAAATCTTCTTTGAGGCAGTAAACACCAAAGTCATGAAAAGAATGTAGCACTTGAAGAGATGTGCTGATCATGAATATTTTCTTACAACACAAAAACTATCTCAACCATGATGTAACCCGAGTGCAATAACCGTAAACCCACAAAAGCGGATAATCCCCCCCCCCCCCCCCCCAATAAATCAGTTTGCATAAATGCGAGCGCGAAACAATAACACTAATGCAAATAAACGTCGCTGCTCAACCTGATTCCTCAAGGCTACATCATTCCACAACCTATCTATCACTTCTTTCTAAAACAAATTGAAAACCATGATTCGTTCCTAGCAATTGCTCAATGCTCAAGCAGAAAGTTATAAAAAACTTCAAAAAGTTATAATAACTAGTACCTGTGGAAAAGCTGCGAAATGCTGGACGCACAAGGCTGTTGAGTAAAGAAGAAGAAGCAGCTCGAGCTCTACATAGCGCCACAAGGGCAGACATGGGAGTTGACTGACCGAGAGAAAAGTAAAGTTTTGCACTCTTATTTCCAACCTATCAAAACAAACAACAACAACACCAGATCACAAACGATGTCAGTATTCCAAGTCTTAAACTTTACAGTTGTTACGAGCCGCGCGTTACTATAAAACTTATAGAGAGAGAGAGAGAGTGCTTCTTGGGTTTAGAGATCAAACAAGACGAACCTGATAGTCTGCGGAAACGATGAAGCTAGAGAACGCGGCGAGGAAAATGGAGAGAGCTAAAAGGGTTCGGTTCGTTCGGTATTAAACCATGACGGAATAAGCCTACTGATTTACATTAGACCATCCGGTCAAACCGGAACTAAGAGACCGGAGAGTAAAATTTATTTACAACAGTGAAATCTATCTCTGTAGAGTTACCCCATTTTCAGCCGAGAAAATAGAACCATTTTTTCTCTCTCTCTATTTTACCCAGTCTCATCATCTTCTCAGCAAAGTCGTAACCTTCTTCTAAACCACGAGCGAAGAAGAAGAAGCCTACTGATTTACAATAACCGGTTCAAACCACCCGGTTAGACCTTTACTCAGAAAAAACAGCCTCTTAACAGTTAGGGCTTCTCTCTCCTCACTATCTCCTCTAATCGCAAAAACCCTCACAGGCGAGAAAAAAAACCATTTTGTCTCTTTACCCATTTTGATCTCTTCAGTAAATCAGTCATTCTGGGTCTCCTCCTCCAGAAATGAGCTATCTTCTCCTCCTCCCCAGAAACAAAAAGCTCTCATCTTTCATCACAAGACACTACCTAATCCTCAAAACCCTGATAACAAACCCTTCTCCGATCCTAAACCCCATCTCCCACTATTCAACCCAATCCTCCAAGTTCCCAGAATACGAGATGCCCACCGTCACATGGGGAGTGATCCAAGGCAAAAAAGAAAAACTCGTCAACCGCGTCAAAATCTGCGACTACCTCAAAACCCTCGGCGTAATCACCGACGAGCTCGAATCAATCGAGCTCCCTTCCACCATCGACGTCATCTCCGAGCGCGTCGAGTTCCTCCAGAAGCTCGGCCTCACCATCGACGACATCAACGAGTACCCCTTAATGCTCGGCTGCAGCGTCCGCAAGAACCTCATCCCCGTCCTCGCCTACCTCGAGAAAACCGGCATCTCCAGATCCAAGCTCGGAGAGTTCGTCAAGAACTACCCTCAGGTCCTCCACGCCAGCGTCGTCGTCGAGCTAGCCCCCGTCGTCAAGTTCCTCAGAGGCCTCGACGTGGAGAGGCAGGATCTTGGTTACGTTCTTATGAAGTACCCCGAGCTTCTAGGGTTTAAGCTCGAAGGTACCATGAGCACTTCCGTCGCTTATCTCGTGAGTATCGGTGTCTCTCCTAGAGACATTGGTCCTATGGTGACTCAGTATCCTTACCTCTTAGGGATGAGAGTTGGTACAATGATCAAACCTCTTGTTGATTATTTAATCTCCATCGGTTTACCTAAGAAGATAGTCGCGAGGATGCTTGAGAAGCGTGCTTATATCATTGGGTATAGTCTCGAGGAGACTGTGAAACCGAATGTGGAGTGTTTGGTTAGTTTTGGCGTCAGGAGAGAGATGCTTCCTTTGGTTATAGCGCAGTACCCTCAGATTCTCGGTTTACCGGTTAAGGCCAAGATGTCAACGCAGCAGTACTTTTTCAGCTTGAAGCTCAAGGTTGATCCCGAGGGGTTCGCGCGCGTTGTCGAGAAGATGCCGCAGGTTGTGAGTCTTAAGCAGAGCGTGGTGATGAAACCGGTTGAGTTTCTGTTGGGGAGAGCGTTTAAGGTCGAGGACGTTGCGAGGATGGTTGTGAGGTGTCCTCAGATACTCTGTTCGAGAGTTGAGCTGATGAAGAATAGCTATTACTTTTACAAGACGGAGATGGGGAGGCCGATGAAGGAGCTGGTGGAGTATCCTGAGTATTTTACTTACGGGTTGGAGTCGAGGATTAAGCCTAGGTACCAGAAGCTGCAGGGGAAAGGGATTAGGAGTTCGTTGAACTGGTTCTTGAATTGTAGTGACCAGAGGTTTGAGGAACGGTTGGAAGGGAACTTTATCGATGCGGATACTAGTGAAGGAGGGCCGGTGTTTGATATGGGTGGGAAGTTGGAGATGCCTGGTTGTGGTGGTGGTGGTGAGGTTGTGTCTGATGAAGATGATGATGATGAGAGTGATGATGATGAAGTTTTATATAGACGCACTCTCACTTTGTAGAGGTAGCTATTGTTACTCTCTGCGTTTGAGAGACTAGAGTTTTGGAAGTGGATTTTGTCTTCTTTGTTCTCTCTCTGTTTCACTTCATGGTTTAAGTTGTTTCTCATGAGGTCCTCTTATGAAACCTAATCACTTTTTATTACGTTTTGTAGATTTTATAGCATGTTTTGTATCGTATCTTGTGGACAACGAACAAGTATGAATATATAATACCAACGTTCAAAATATATCTTGTGGACAACGAACAAGTATATGAATATATGGTAGAGTTCTGGTGACTAAATTGATTACAACTATAGTTGTTTGGACATTTGATCCCACAAGTTTTCATTTTCTCGTTTAAACCCCAACATTAGTACATTTCTACAACAGCCCCTAGTGTTTCTACCGTAAAGTTTACGATATCAGAAGATCATCGCAAGATAAAGAAATATGTACATGATCAGTATCACACATCTTTGTAGTATAAACCAACCAACACGCTGAGAGAAGAAAGGTTCGAGTTTCCTATTTTCTCGAATTCATAATAATTATACTATTGACCTGAGATGCAAGAAAACAAACGATGGCTCTTGTATCTCACGAGTTGACCTTCCCTTGGCGGTGAACAACTCTTCTCCCTAGCTCCGCTGCTGCTGCTTCTTTTTATTTTCCGGCTTGATAACGATGAGAAGTCTCCCATGGACCAGCGACGGCGATGGTGACCTTCTACGTTCGTTTCGGTGTCAGAAACGAAGTTGTAAGAGTCACGAGTTGTGGAGGAGGAGGAGAGACACTCGTAACGACGGCGAGTTAGGTTCTTCTTCACGGCCCTGAACGCCATTGGTATCAAGCCATCCATTGAAACCAACTTTTATCTTCTTTCTTTCTTGTGGTTCTTTTTAATATATGAAGAAGAAGTCTTGTTGTTTATTCAAAGGGTATATTGTTTACTGATTATTATGGGTTTGGTGCTTAGTTACCATCCACTTTCTTCATTTGTATATTTCTTTATTTGAGTTTTGTTTCTTCTTTTTGGTTTCTCTGTCAATTTGTTATAGTTTGGTCTTCTCATATTATGTTTGGAGTTCCACAGCCACACACAAAAAAGTATATTAAGAAAATGATTCTTTTCTGATGATTTTGTATGATATCTTATGTTTATGATAAAACATTATGATTTTATACGCCCAAAAACTTACATGAAAGAAAATCATTTATTACACGTTGTTTTTGTGTTTTATACCTGAGTTATGGTAAAGTATATGTTTTTTTTTTTTGTATTATTTGTGTTAACATTTCAAAAGTTTTAGCATGTTACGACATATATCACAACTTTGTATATTTACCATTATTTTAGATTAACATGTTGTGGATTAACTAGCATTGGTGGAATGACATAACAGAAATATTTATTTTGTCAACGAGTTAACAGTTGCTTAATAACAAACTTGTAAATCATGATTGTTTACTGCCTATGGATAAACTTAAGATAAAAATGGGTTTGTGAATTGTGATTGAGACCTAACAAAAGTCCAACCCGTAACTTCTTTTTAATATTCATTCAGTTGTTGGAAACGTTATCATCTATCTCATCTTTGACTCGGTATTTGTGTATATAGCCGAAAATCCTAACAAAAAAAAAAAATTAAGATTTTTGTGAGACTTTTTTTGTGTTTGTTTGCTGAAGGAGACGGATTCAAGATAACGCTAGTGAATAAAAAATTACTATATTTCAATAAGCAAACTTGCTTGTATATAGTAATAAGGAATCACACTATAATATATGTTTTACACGAGGCGAATCTCTGTGATTTTACTTGTTGGATAAAACGAACTTGTTTAGAAACTGTCTTGATCATGACATTTTTTTTTTTTTTGAAAAAGAGATCATGACATTTTTCACAACATATCAAGAAGTCCACGAGCTGGAGCTGAATCCAATTCTATAAGAAATGAAATTAAAGTTGGCCTTTAACGCGAGCATATGTTCACCAAGTTTCCAAGTCACAACATCAAAAACTAATAACGGTTGCGTCTTCTGAGAACTATAAGAGTGATGACAACGACAAAGTTGATGACAAAAAAAAAAAAAAAAAAGAGTGATGACAACGACAAAGTTGATGATGGTTCTTACGCTAAAGAAACACAATCTGTATTAAATTAATCATAATGCAACATTTTTTATTTGATTATGGGAATTAAGAAAGAACACTTACCATTAAAGTAGAAACATTCTAATCAATTAATCATTTGTAAAATTTTAAACTTAAGAGAAAAAGTTTTGCTGGTAAAAAAAACATTCCAAATTTCACTTTAATCATTTATACTCAAATTAATTTTAACCATGACAATGTAGAAATGAAAAATGTGAATTTTATAGTAACACAATGTATAGACTAGAATCTAGACAATAATCATTTGATATTCAAATATACACTTAGAAACATCTTATTAATACAAGTTAACAAAAAGAAGTAAAAAGGTGAAAAAGAAAAACTGGAAAAACAAGACAGAGAGATTTCATTTGCACCACAAACGTTGAATCACTCCATATATCAGATTAAGATGCATCAAACACTTCAAATTCACACTTCTCTTGTTCAAAACCTCCAAGTTTACTTCACCTCTCAGTTTAGCTCCAACCTTGAGGACAATCAACCCTCTCTTAATATCGTTCTTGAACCAAACAGATGGTGCATGATCCTCTCTATAACTCACTTGTGTCACAACCTCTGTTCTTGTGGCACTATATGCACCCACTCGTTGTCCATTAATCTTCATCTCACCAACAACACGACCGTTGTACCAGATATTTCCTTTACTAGCAGGAAACTCAAAGAAGCCGAAGTTCGGATTCTCGATTCTGACCTCCATAGCTAGTGTCGCGTTGAAATAAGGCGAGGATGATGATGATGCATCATTGTACCTGAGGCTTGTTACAGCCACAGATTTCAAGCTTGCTTCAAGTGGCTTGGCTATGACAAAGAAACCGATGACGATGAAGAGGCTGAGCAGAATGCAAAGCCCTAGAAGGGTAAAGATGATGATGTTACCGGTGATATCACTCTCTTTTGCATGAGCTTCATCAACATATTTGCTCTTGGCATAGCCTGACATTCTTCCTAAAGATGGTTCAGTTACTAGATGATGACAAGAATGGGAAGACTATGTCTATATATTTACCGTTAAAAGAAACAAAATGACATCAATGAACAAAACCAATTGCAAAAAAGAAATGTTTTTAATGTGTGGGAAATGGAGAGAATGAATAGGCTATTCTTGATCAGCATGACATTGGAAGATGATGTGTGGTTTCCTAAACAAGTAAGAGGCTTAAAAGAATCTCCTTTTAAGCTTTGTTTCACCTTAAAGACTTTAAAATCTTTTGGTTTACACGGCATGGTGCCAAGGAAAGGTATCAAAAGAAAGCTTTGCAAGTAACAAACTTTTATAGAAGAAACCAAAAGATAAGAATGTTGTAGCAGTGTGAACACTCAACAATCCTATGAGAACTGAGCAATCGAACATTCTGTGATTTACCGAAAGACTAAATATTCTCAAAAGCTTGCCCTTTTTAAAAAACCTGGAGCAAAGGAAAGGTATCTGGTAAAGCAGGTATCTCACTTTCAACTCAAAGATGCTAAAACAACAAATGAACCTTTTATTATTTTGAGAAATGAAAAACATATGTTTTATTGGTTTAACAGAAAGAAACTATAAAGGATTTCAAATATTCTGATGTGCTCAGAAACAAGAATTGCTGTTTTATAAGTGGAAAATGTGAAGAAAACAAGAGAGAAAACACACAACAACAGGAAGGAAAGTTCCTTCAGCTAGCTACTACCTGCTAACGTGAACATATACTTACAAAGGAAAACAGATGCTTGAAACTAATGGTCTAGGAAGTTAACTCTTGTTGTTGTAACATGCCATCCAATTTGAATCCTCAGAACATATCAGACCACCACCACCATCAGTGCTTATTGACTCCGCAGCAGAGCATGGAAGCAATTTTCTTCCTTCTTTATCAAACTCAGTATCTGTAGTCAGTTGGGGTTTCAGTTGAAGCAAATGGCTATTTGTTTCTTCACTCTGTGATACTCTCACATGTGTCCTTGACGCTCTCTCCCGTGTAACACGAGGACCCCTGTCAACTAAACCTCTCTGAAACCGTGACAGATCAATGGAATCAGAAGATGTGGCCAAAGAGTCAAAGTTGAAACTTGAACTGCTCGGTTCCTGTGGTGACAATCTGGTTGACTGAAGAGTCGCTGTCAGTGATTCCAGTTCTGAACCAACCTCAAGTTTGGTGTCAGCATGGGAAGACGAGAGTCCGAAGTAACTGTCAAAGCTTGAGATGGACTCTGGTGTTTGAATAACATTCTCGCTTCCCAGTGTATCAACAGATAAGGGAGACCTTTTGTCTCCTCCCAAATGCTCAGAAGGATCTTCTAGCTCACACTTAGGGGATGAAAGCTGCATAAATCTCCTGAACCGAGAAAGCTCATTTGGAGAAAGAGAAGAACTAGTCCTTCTAATCATCGTCTCTTTACATATATTCATAGGTGAAAGACTTCTTCCACCGCTAATGTTGCATAAATCAGAAGAGGTACCACCATCTGACACCGGCGAAAGAGTCTCATACTTCTCCTTCTCATCTTCTTTCTCCTCATCACAAGGAGATAAGAGCCAGTGCACTGACGCATCAGCAGGCAAAGGCAGCATCATAGAGATGTTATCATCATAACTTCCACCTTCATCAAATTCATCAGAATCATTCAGGATTATCTTGCCCTTACCAACCTCAAAGCCATTCTCACACACAGTGAGTATCCCTTTAGGCTTGCATTTCCTCTTATCACTAACACCAGAGAGTAAATGCCCAGCAGCGTAACAAGCTTGTGATTGAGCTGATGCTGACAAACTCATAGACGTTCCGCAGTGCATCTCTGGAGATACTGATGCTTGAACAGGTGGTGTCTTCTCTTGATTACTATCCTCCCTAGCTTCTTCATCAGCATTGCTTCTTCTACGAACCAAATCAGATCCTGTTCCTAGTTTAGACACGGGAGTAACGACCTTTACAAAACTGTCGTCATCTACTCTAAGCTTGACTTGTCTAGAAACAACAGAAGATTGCTTCTTCAAAACCGAACCTTTAATCTTACTACCACTAGCGACTCTGTTTCCAAAAGTAGGATTTGTTCTACATCTCTGAGACTTCTCAGTAACAGTAGACTTGAGCTTAGTATCCTCCAGAGACAGAGACGACTTTGGTTTCTTTCTAATTAAGGGTTTACTCACAACTGGAGCAGACTTGGGGGTCTTAGCTACTGACTTCAAAGGTCTAACACCACCACCACCACCATTATGAGCATTCACTCCCAGCGAAGAAGAAGACGATGAGAAAGAATGAGAGAGCAAGAACCTGTGACTAGTTGACCCGGAACCCGAACCACTGCCATTGCTACAACTACTGCTTCCAGAGCTTCTTGTACTCAATCCTCTCAATGGGTTCGCCGGAAGTCTCTCCCTTTTCACCTTCTTCTCCTTCTTCTCCGGCGGCTGCGGCTGAGGGAATCTCCTAGTTTGTGCATTCGATGAAGACGTTTCCCGGTTCATTTCCCCGGAACATTCGACCAAACCAACCTTTAAATCTCTTCTTCACCGTTGTGTCTCAGTCTTCAGAGTAGTCTTCAGAGTTTCCGATCTGATATTTTTCAAAACAGAGGAGGAGGCGTAGAAATGAATAAAGATGGAAACTTTGACGGAGGCGTGCTTTTTGTCTTTTTCTTAGTTACCGATAATACCCTCAGCTTTGACGCCGTGCTACTACAACATCTGTAAGGGTAAATCGGTCAGTTCATTAAAGAACAATACTTTCTCCGATTCCGCCATTTAACGGCTAATCGCCACCGTAAAAAGATTATTCTTTTTTTCCTTGAGAGAGAGAGAGAGAGAGAGAGAGATGGGAAGAGGAAGAACGATGAAAAGTGCCTTACTTGACGAATCTGTGCTTCTCAATCACGACAGTGAAGATTCGACCCCGCGACTTCGAGCATCAGTCTCGTTGATTCTCAGGCTGCTTCGTTACTCTATGATCCGAGCGGTAATGATGAATCGATATCGCATTGCATGCATAAGTTTCAGAGTTTTCTGTCGTTTTTTTTTTTGTGATGAGATGAGAGGAAAGGATTGAACTTTTAAGATCGAATTGCCGTTTCAGACATTTGATTCTTCTTCTCTTCTACTACTGTAATGAAATTTGGATCTTTTTTTTAATTTTTGTTTGTCGTTTCTTGTCTCGCAGGGGATATCTTATGGTCTTGATCTTCCGGAAAACAAGGTTTGGATGAGTTTATTGTCTAATTGTTGTAGCATTGTTGGTGTGTGTTTGATTTTGTGTATACTGTCTTGGCAGGTGGATTTACTGAGGAAGACGGCAGAGGAGTACTCCATCGATTGCTTACCTTTGGAGACGTCTCTGACACGTGTTGCTTTTGGTGATGCTCTCAAAGCATGGTATCCTGATGGTGACATTCTCTATGTTGCTTCAAGTAGCAAAGAAGATACGCTGCGTGAACTGAGTCCAAGCCAGCTTGTTCTTGTACTTGGTTAGTGATGAAGAGATTCTATCTAGCTTCAAAATATTTAGCTTCTGCATTTATGGTTTAACTACTCTTCACATGTTTTAAAGATAACTTTTTATGAGGGGTTTAAGTTTTTTTTTGGGACTTTATTGGGTTTCTATATGTTGTAGAAGGGGATTCATGTGAGGATCCTAACATGCTCCATATCAGTAGGCTTGAAGAGCTTCCAATGACTATTTGCTGCATGAACAAAAAGGTATGTCTTGACGTTTTGGTGTTGGCTTATTACTCGAGAAATAAGCTGGTCTACTTGAACAAAATACTCATTGTAGGCCTGAACTAAAGTTACTAAACAATGTTGATGAGTTGCTTGATATCACACCTTCAATATTTTTCCGTCTTCATCGAATTTGACTTGCCATTTTGATGCTACCTACCTCTCAAAAACAGGCAATGGGTGATGGGGCTGCAATAGTTGCTTACATCATGAAGCCATCTCGCGTAGAGGACTTTGCCAAGGTTATAACCCATAGTTAGAATTCAACTTTCAAACATTATGTTTATACTGTGTGCTGATTTTGTCTTGATTTTCTTTAGAGGGGTGCTTTGCCCATGTATCCTACTTCAAATGGCCTCATCTTTCTACCCCTCACGTTTGAGTTCCCTCTCTCATCTCAACTCAAACACGCTGACATCATTTTCCACAAAGCAACTGATGAAATCTTGTCCATTCAACTCAACTGCTCCGTCCCAAAACCATCTGTTGCAGTTACATTCTCTGCCGGCATGGAGGAGCTGCGAAAGTAAGCTTCTTGATTCCTTGTTATCTTTGTATCTGCAAGTGGCCGCAAATATGAGAAACCTTGGTGAAAGCTACTTGCAGGTATATGGAAAATCAAAATGCTTGTGCTGTAGTTGACCCGATTCAACATATATCTCCTGTCCTGGACCGACTCAAGATGCAGCATATTCTTCTTGGATTAGAGGACCTTACTGCACCAGGACGAAAGATAAGAGGCGCCTGCTTCCTCAAGGTCTTAGAATCCTCCTCCTTTTCACATTAATGATTTACTCTTTTTTTTAAAGATTTGCAAGTCAATATGAGAGTTCCTTGACTGCAGATTGACAGCTATGATGAGCCTGATCTGGCTCAAAACATGTCAAGAGCTGGACTCTCTCTTCCATGTATCGTGAAACCTCAGGTTGCCTGTGGTGTTGCTGATGCTCACAGCATGGTGAATATATCTCTCTCATAATTTCCCTTCTCGTTTTAGTATCTCTCTTTCAGAGCCTTAACAAAATCCTCTTATCTTCTTGTGTGTTTCTCTCAAGGCTATTGTCTTCCGAGTTGAGGACTTTAAGGATTTGAACACTCCTGTTCCTGCCATTATCCAAGTAAAAGCCTTGATACCCCAATTCTAGAGGAACACTAACTACTAAATCAAATAAGATGTTGAAGCATGTCAATCACTGAATTTGCAGGAGTATGTGGACCATTCATCAAGGATCTTCAAGTTCTACGTCTTGGGGGAAAAGATCTTCCATGCAGTCAAGAAATCAATCCCTAGCTCTTCCATCCTGAGGAAAACAGCTGAAGGAAACGGTCTCGGACCACTTCTCTTTGACAGGTAGTTTTACATAACAACAAGTCCATGGACTCTCATGCCAAAAGCCTTCAATCGTTTGAAAGATTGTAACTTTTGGTGGTGTTACATCATTACATCCACAGCTTAAAGTCTTTACCAATCAGTTCCACAAATGAGAATCCGGTAGATGAGATTGATCTAGAAATGGTTACAGAAGCAGCTAAGTGGCTGAGAAAGAAGCTTGATCTCACAATCTTCGGATTTGACGTGGTTGTAAGTACACAAGACCCTTTTTTTTATCTCTATCTCTATCTCTAAAGCTGCATTAACACAACTATCTACAGATTCAAGAAGGAACAAGAGATCATGTGGTAGTAGACTTGAACTACCTACCGTCGTTTAAAGAAGTCCCTGATAACATCGCAGTTCCTTCCTTCTGGGAAGCCATCAGAAACAAGTTCGACCAACATGTTTAAGACCACTGAATCCGACATTGTGGGAGGAAGCCCTTTTCTGTCTGAAACTAATAATAACTGTAAAAAAAAACAGAATAAATATGTACTACTAATATTTAAGGACCAGCAAGTGAAAGTTTGTTTTTTTTTTGTGAGCAAAGCAAGTGAAAGTTTGTTCTGTCTCGACAAAAGCCCATTCTATAAATATAGGACAAAGAGAAGAGCTTTGAGACCCGAGAACATCTCTCCAAACAGGAAAAAAGGAAGAGTCTTTCTTCTCTCTTTTGGTCTCTCTCCCCCTTCTCCAGGGATCTACTCTCTCTATCTCTCTCCGTAAGAAGATTCCAACTTCAAAGATCCAAACTTTACTTCGAGAAGTCTTCATATCACTGTCAAAGTCTTCACCTTTAGTCAATCAATCATCCATGGCTGATCCGCAAACCCTAGATTCCTCTACTCACTCCGACTCTACTTCCTCCTCCTCAGATCCGTCGCTCTTGAGGTCTCTCTCCTCGAGTAGACTCAACGCCGGAGCTCCCGAGTTCGTACCTGGTCGAACTACTCCTCCTCTGCCGCAGCAGCCTCCTCGGATGATTATCCCTCCTCCTCCGCCACACGGTATGCTTCATATGTACCACCATCATCACCAGCGTCCGTTCAACGTTCCGGTTCTCGGTCCTGTTCCAATCCAGCATCCTCACCACCATCGCTTCCATCATAACCGTCAGCACTATGCCCCGGTGAGGAACAGCCATCAGCAGCGTGGTGTTGGTGGAGAACAGGAGCCTGATTCTGTTGCGAAGAAGAGCGATCGGAGAGATCACAAGAGAGAGTCCAAGAACGATCAGACGGCTGAAGCTGGAGCTTCTGTTGTGATTGATCCCAAAACTGGTTTGCCTGAGGATACTGTTCAAAAGATTGTGAATCAGGTGAGCTTTTCAATCTCTTGAACACTAGTTAGCTTCAGACATGATGATCTTGTTGTCTGTGTTGCAACATGAACGTATTAAAGTTTTGGTGTCGGGAGTTATTGACTACTTAGAATCAAATTTTCAGGTTGAATACTACTTCAGTGATTTGAACTTGGCTACAACAGATCATCTGATGAGATTCATTAGCAAGGATCCTGAAGGATACGGTAAGTTTCTGTTGCTTAAAGTCTTCAGGAGATCTTTACTTCATTTTTTGTAATCTTTTGTTTTGTTCCAATATCCATAATGGGATTTCACGTGTGTTTTACAGTGCCAATACATGTGGTTGCATCTTTCAAGAAAATTAAAGCTGTGGTTAGTGGTAATTCTCAGCTTGCCACTGTGCTACACAACTCAGCAAAGCTTGTGAGTTCCTTGTCTTATTCTTTTGTTCTTGTATATTTCTGCTTCAGATGTTTTCTAACGTTTTAGTCATCAAACAGGTTGTTAGTGAGGATGGAAAGAAAGTGAGACGCCTAAATCCAGTTACCGAGCCTGCTCTAGAAGAACTCCAGGTATTTAATTATTTTGATACTTTCTGTATTACTGTGAAGAAAGCTTTGTGTTGATTTTCTAATAAGCTTTTATCATATCCAGTCTCGTATAGTTATTGCTGAGAATCTACCTGAGGACCATTGCTACCAAAATCTTATGAAGATCTTCTCAACTGTTGGAAGGTACAACTTACTAACGTGTCTGTTGATGTTTTACTTTTGAATATTCTTTAGATAAAACACACCACTTTTTTTGGGTTTCTTAAAAGTATTTTGAGTAATTTTGTCAGCGTGAAGAACATCCGTACCTGCCAGCCACAGAATACTGGGAATAATGCTGTCCCACCACCAGCAAGATCAGCCAAAAGCGATGGTACGCTTCTCAGTAACAAGGTAACTAAATATATTAGATCCATGGGTTCTTTTGGTTTTTCGCCTTGGATGGATTAACAGGATGCAGAGTTGATGTTTGTTTTACTTTGTTGTTCTTACAGCTCCATGCTTTTGTGGAGTATGAGTCGGTTGAGCTAGCCGAGAAAGCAGTACGATTTCGGTTTTGAGCCTATGTGTGTTTGTTTATACTTTGTGTGTGTGATGATGTGGTTAATGAGAGAGCATGTTTGCTTGTTGCACAGGTTGCGGAACTAAATGAAGTAGGGAACTGGAGGAGCAGTCTTAAGGTCCGGTTGATGTTTAAACCTCAGGTATGTTGTCTTGCTCTAAAACAGATATATATATCTTAGTAGCTTGGAACATTCTTTTTCATTGGTCTCAGTTCGGATCTGTTGAAGTTATTCTGGTTCTACTCGGTTTATGTTTTTGCTATTTTTTACTTGCATACAGACGAATGAACCAAAACAGGGTCAAGGGCGAGGAAAGAAAGGACATGATGCAGAAGTAGAACATGAAGAAGATGATGCCAAGACATCCGAGCAGCCGAATGAGAAACAGTCTGAAGAGTGTTCTGGGGAGTGGGATATGCATGTGCCAGAGCAGGCAGTGATAGTAAGTAACTGCCAAATACACGTTTGTTAGGTTCTTGCATTGTTGTTCTCCATGGATTATTCCTTTTAACTTTAAGAGCATATAACTCAGGGAGAGGAGCAAGCGACTGAGAAAGCGGTTGGGCAGAGAAAAGGGCGTAGTAGAGGTAGGGGAAAGGGACGAGGACGAGGTCAACCACACCAGAACCAAAACCAGAACCACAATGGGCGTGGGAATCATCATCACCAACACCAACATCAACATCAAGTGGGAACACCACCTAACAATCATCAAATGAACAGCATGGAGCAGCAGCCAAAACAGCAACCACCGGGACCGAGGATGCCTGATGGGACCAGAGGATTCTCGATGGGAAGAGGAAAGCCAATCACGGTTCAGGCAGACTGATGGAGAGCTGTGTGATATTGTGAAGGGTTGGTTCCACAAGTGGGGGAGGTAAAGAAAACCAGAGAGAGAGAGAGAGAGAGAGTGAGAGGTTTATATCCGTGTCCCCATGGGAATGGTTTTAGTTTTGGCAGACTTTGATATATTCATCCTACTTCAAAAAATAACATGTTTTTGGTTTGCTCTTACCTTACCAATAACAAAACAATAAACAGCCTTTCCTCTTACAAAAAGACGAATAGTGTCAGTGTCATGAAACTCAAACACCAACTTGAGTTGTGTAAACGCTTTTATTATGAAATAATGCGATAGCTTTATCCCATATCCACTCAATGGCAGATACATCTCCTCTCAAACGCTTTTATAATACTGTATGAAGACAAATAGTGGTAGTGTCATGAATGGGATCCTCAAAAGTTTATGAATTGTGTATAAAAAACCTTGGATTAAATAATATTCTAATGTATATGCATATAAAACATTCAACATACAATTTATCAAACTCTAGGCTAATGTGACATAGGATCTGATTAGTCGAGATATGTTACAATAAGCAGGGCCGTCTCAAACTCTATAGAGACCCTGTTCAAAATAAAAAACAAGACCCTTTTCAAAAATGTAAAATCATTTATATATTTTCCCGATAAAATATTATTGTACCAATCTAATTTTTTTAATCTAAATAACACTATTTTCTAGTTTTTATGTAAATTCATCGACCAATTTTTTTTGGTTTGAATGGAAAAGATATATTTTTGTTTTTAATTAAACGTTTGATCAAAAAAAATTTGATCAAAAAAAATTAAAAGTTTATGAAAAAACTTCTTTGAAGATATGAATTTTCAGTTTTTTATGTTTTTATATCCATAATCAGAAGCTATAATCTACAAAAAATAATAGAACAATATAATATGTATAGTGGATAGACAAAAAAATTGTATAGTCTTAATTTCATTAAACAAGAAGTTGGAAACTCCTTTTTTTTTCTCGACGAAAGTTTAAACTAGTATTTCTTCTGTGTTTACTATTTTTTAGGAATATTAGTGAAAATTATATATTTATCTTCCTATTCATAATCACTAATTAATAACAGTTCCCTAAAAATAATCAAATTAAAATATTAACTTTCTAAACCTACATTGAATATTAAAACAAACACCAACATCTATTTTTTCACTTTCCAAAATATATAATTGATATAAATGATAATTACTTCTTAATTTATTGCATTTTTGCTGATTGTGTTAACAAAATTAAATTTGTAATTTATATTTATTGGTTAATAGATACGAAAATTAAATTTAAATGATAATTATCTGATTTTCTAAAATAAATGATTTTATATGTATAGCTATTACTAAAACAAAAACAAAAATTATGGACCCTCTAAAATTTTGGACCCTGTTCGACCGCTCCAGTTGCACGTGCAAAAAGACGGCCCTGACAATAAGGATTGGCTGAGGAGCTAAAGCCTTTGGAGTGAGTTGCAATCATGAGGGGTTATAAGACACGTGTTGGTATTGGGTTTGAAGGCCATAAAACGTTAAAAGGCTTTTGAAGTGTATTAAGCCCATGACAAAAAAAGAAGAAGTCAATTTAAAACAACTAATTTTATTGGACTTATTACAGCTTTTGTTGGTTTTGGATTCGTCTGTGTGTTTTATCTTCTTCTTCTACTTCTTGGATGAAGCAGTGAAGGATTGATTCTCTGTCAATTTTTTCTGAATTATATCTGCGTTGGAGACAGAAGAGAAGAGAAGTTCAAACAGTGATTGGGAGAGATAGATAGATGAGTTCGTCTCTACCTATGAGGCTCCTTCTTCTACCTCTTACACCTTCTTTGATTTCTCCTCCTCCGGATTCTTCTCATAAGCCGCTCCGATCGCAAAACCCTAATTTCATTCTCCGGTCCTCTTCTTCTACTACTCCTTCATCGCCGCAGCTTTTCCCCCGGCGATCCAGATCCTCTTCTCCCTGTGTTCCCATGGTAATATTGTGGGCTTAAATTCTCTTTTGTCTTTTTTTTTGTGTGTGCTAATTTACTTTGTAGCATTCCGACAGATTGTGTTAGAATGACTGATCTTTTTGTCTCATCACGATTTGTATCATAACCTGAAAAGTGTTTTTTTTTTTTTAATGTAGAAGACAGCATTCATTCATTCATTCATTATTATTCTCATCGCTTTCGTCGTCTTCAATGGTAGTTAGTTAGGTCATGTTTTAGGTAGAGTTTTGTTGTAGCAAGTGATGTCTTCTTAACTCAGAGATACATTTAAGAGAGATTTTTCTAATGAAGCTCTGCCTCTTTGCACTTTCTCTGCTTGTTTCACTCAATTTGTATTTTTTTTCAGGTTTCATTGGCCTTCTTGAAAAGAAAAAAGAAAAAAAAAACAGTTTTGATTTGTCAAAGATATTTCTTTTTCTCGAATTATTATGATTCATAGGTAGGTGGTATATGAAGCTTTAAGATATCTCTGTTGTTGTTGAATTGTTTTGATTGATAAAGGTATATAAAAGCTTTAAGACTTTTTTGACCTTGAAGAGATTGCGTTTATTACCCTTTTTACTACTTGATGGAAGTCTGATTACTCGTTGCTTTGTATTGTGTAGTGTGTTCCCCAACACAAGGAAGATCAAGCCAACACAGACACTTGGAGAAATGAAGACGATGATCACATTACATGTGGGCTTGAATCAGATGAAGATTCCGGCGGCCTCCGGATTCCTACTCAGGCTCAGGCCATTGTTGAAGGATCTGGTTCTGTTGCTGTCTCTGAGCTCAAACCTTCCCCTGATGTTGATTACATTCAAGTACGCCTACTTTCTCTGTTAAATATTCACCGTGCTGTCTATAGTAAATTATTATAGCTTTGTGATGTAGCTATTTAAATATGTAAGATTATTAGAATTTGGGATATCAGTCTGGTAACTGTGCATGTTAAATGAACAGGAGCTGTTGGCGATACAGCAACAAGGGCCTAGAACAATTGGCTTCTTTGGGACCAGGAACATGGGTTTCATGCATCAAGAGCTCATCGAGATACTTAGCTACGCCATGGTTATTACTGTATGACTCCCATTTTGAGCTGACTCCAAAATCTCTTTTTTCTTTTTAGAGTTTTACTTAACCTTCTCTCCCATCACTTTGTGCAGAAAAATCATATATATACTTCAGGTGCATCTGGAACTAACGCAGCTGTTATCAGAGGTGCGTTGAGAGCAGAGAGACCAGAGCTTCTTACAGTCATTTTGCCTCAAAGTTTGAAAAAGCAACCTCCCGAGAGCCAAGAACTCTTGTCCAAAGTAAGCAATACCTGGTTTTTTGCTCAATATCCGGATCTTGTTGGATTCTTTTCATCTCCAAACTCTTCTCCTTTTTGCTATGTCATTCACAGGTACAAAACGTGGTAGAAAAGCCACACAATGACCATTTGCCATTACTAGAAGCCAGCAGGTTGGTCTCTGAATTCATCATCACACATTTGATGTTCAAGAAGGATATTAGACATGAGAGTTTATTTCATTCTTGTTTTGTGCAGACTATGCAATATGGACATCATATCACAAGTACAGCAAGTAATCTGCTTTGCGTTTCATGACAGTAAGCTTCTCATGGAGACATGTCAAGAAGCTAAAAATCTCCGCAAGATCGTCACTCTCTTCTACCTCGATTGATTCCCCCACTTTATCTTATCTTCTCCCGGGAACACAAGAGGATGGATACAAGTCTCTTTTGTAAATTGTGAATCTCTCCCCCATCCACAACATATTCTTTTGTCTAAATTTTTGAAAAACCCCATCGTTGTGATTTTACTAGGATGAATTCTCAGCCATCTTGTAACGTTACATTTGTTATAAAATCTATCTTCTCGTCTCATTCTCTGCAAATGGACAAGCTCTTTTAACAAGATCAATACAATTGAACAACTGAATCACTCTGTTAAAAAATGTATCTATGTCCATGTCTATCTTACTTGCACTACCATTCACACCAAACTCTCCAACTGAGACAGAAGCTTCACCTCTAACACCGAGTTCAATATCCACGTCATGAGCTGCAGCTGATGACTCATATGAATAAACTCTCTTGAACACACTTATCATCTTGCATGGGAAACAGTAGCAACTCCGTGGGACTTCCAAGGACCAACTCTGATCATTCTTTTCATTTCACCAGACTAATTCCATTGACTAAAAGCTCTAACATATGCCCTAAATAAAAAATTCAACGTCTCACTCCTCTGAGAATAGTGATGGTGTGAATAGTGATGATGCCTTACTGATCATTACAGAAGCTTATACCCTTCAACCTGTGGATGTTTTATGATTCTTCACCGTAAACTAAACGTGTAAGGACCATTTTGTATAAGATATGAAACAGCCGAAATAAATATATTTGTTACACACATTCACATGATATATAATACTAGTATCTAACTGTAGTATTCAACATTTCTGTCTCTTATTTAATCTGTTTTTTTAGTAAAAGGAGAAAATCTAGTTCGCTTTGTGCTCGCCACATGTATCAGGCTTGAATAATATATTTTTCCTGAGTTCAGAAGGTTGAAAAAGTCTTGTTGAGTTTATCCAGACGTCAGGGTTGATCGCATTGGTTGTTAGAGTAGACACCTCGTCTCCAGATATATTTTAATAATCTTAGGTACTTTGAATCATCTTTCTCTGTTGTAGAAAATTATACGCAGGTCTAGGTTATATATAATTATACAAGTAACGTTATAACCCTCAGGCAACAAAGAAGAATAACTTCAACCGTAAGAACAAGAGACCTTTAGATGGATAGATCAACCAATATGGATCATATCAAAGAGCCTCCTGGTAAACAATCTTAACCAATATATCTGTTACGTGATCTTTGTCATTGTGATGTTAAAGGATTACATTCACGCTTGTATTGTGATTTTTGACTACAAGTATAGTTCTTAATCCATCCTATAGCTTTATATGTTTTGATCAATGTGAAGAAGAATAAGAAGAAACTCCACCTGATATGTCCGAATTTATGATTAACTTTTTTTTTGGTCAAATCCGAAATTATGATAATTATCGCAGTTTCTTCTGTGCCTTTGAACCTAAAGTTCGACCTCTATGGGCAAAGCGTATGCAAGAACTTCTAAACCCTGGTGGAGAGCTTATAACATTGATGTATCCTGTAAGAGAAAATCATAAAACTTTTTATCTCTAGTCGCTACATATATATGTATATCGTCTTTTTAATAAGAAAAATGTTTGTTTACCTAACTATGTTATGCAGTTAACTGGTGGAACACCTGGTCTACTTCCTTACAGAGTATCAGTCTCAGCGTAATTTAATCTTCATCTTCTCCTTAAATCTTCCACAACTCTGAAATTCCTTTAATGACTCTCGTTGGTTAGAGAATTAAACTTCTTTAATTTTGTTGTTTGTAGCAATGAGGAGCTTTTGATTCCCTTAGGATTTGAGCTGATCTCTATTGTTGATAACGAACTTGCTCCAGATACACGCAAGGTAAAATACAATTCAACTTCGTCACTTAATTAATTTCAATGTGAAATAAGAAAAAGAAAAGAAAAAGAAAAGAAAAAAGAAAACGGTTTTTAGAAGTTGATATTAATTTTCAGGGAATGGAAAAAGTTGGCAGATGGAAGAAGAAGTCAGTGTGATGATTCAGTGAATGGAAAAAGTTGCCTCTATGATCTATACATTTTTATGTTTCCTAGTCAGAACCGAATGTACTATTTACACGTTTAAAAATAACTGTCTTTGACCGTCTTATGAATGTTGTAATAAATAAATGTGTTGTTTTACTTTTTAGCGAGAACCAATGTTGAATTCTCATGCATGATTTCTACGTCGTCAAATTTTTTTTGGGCACTGAAAAAGGTTAAACCCAAATCTATTAAAAACACAGATCTAATTTTCAAATAGAGGTACAATCTACGGATAGACTATTTTCTAAACATTCAAATGAACCGAAAGCAATAGCTCATATCGTCAAAATTTACACACCTAAAAATCTAAAACTAAAAGAGAATGAGACGTGTAATGGTTTCCTATAGTTTAGCAATTCTATTATTGAGCTGAGTACTTCTATTTCAATGATATTTATTTTAGAATAAAAATAAAATGATGAAAAAATAAACTATACTATATATAAAATAAATATATTTTCATTTATTGTAAAGTAAAAAATAGAGAAGAGTTAAAGTATTTTACTTCAAATTATATTTTATATAATATTTTCATTTTATTGTAAAGTAAAAAATAGAGAAGAGTTAAAGTATTTTACTTCAAATTCTATTTTATATATTGAAAGAGTTAAATTATTTGTCTGTTTCCCACAAATAATTAACTAAACGTTTCAAATGAGATTGAATTTTCTTTGCTTAACTATAGTTATGTTAATCTGTATCATTCTTTCCGTTTCAATTTCTTAAAGTGGGGATTTGTTTCCAGTTTTAGTTAGCACATCAAAGCCATCATTTGTTTTTTTGACATGATATTCATTTAAATTATATAATTTTGTTTAGTTATCAAATTGAAAACTATCCAATTAAAAGATATAAATAGAGAGAGTAATTCCAAATTTTGAGATGGTTTCATTCCAAATATAGAATTTGAAGTAGGGTCAACTTGAGATTTCCTACTCCTTCTAGAGTACAAGAAATGGCATATAAAGTAATTTCTTAGACTTTCAAGGCTATTTTAAAAAATTCCTTGCTATTATTAGGCTGTGGAGAAGGCAAAATAAAAAAAATTATACTATTATAGTATGCCAAACAGACAAAGTAGGCACACTGGTCTTTCTTTTTGAATTTGTTAGTGCGTTCTCCCTTATTTTCCAGCGGATGGTCATTCTTTTATATATACGGCAACGTCTATGCGAATATTTTTTGCCATCTCAATGGTATATCCCAATGAGAAACACAAAAATAGGCAGAAAGCATCGAGAAGGTGAGAGCACAATGATAACTAATGGCTCTATACAAAATTAATTTTATTCAATGATTGTCTCTTTTTTTTGTTAGATTTATATTTAATCATTTTCTTAACCTCTATATAAACACACATCATATACCTAAGCTTTTCACAACTACTAAAAATGGCTAAACAACAACAAACTTCAAGTTACAGCAGTGGTGGAAACATTATTCCTACTCCTGAAGAGGCTGCAACGTTCCAGCCCCAAGTTGTTGCAGAGGGTGATTCATTTATTCCTTCTATATTATTTCTAAAATTCATTAACAGAAAGAAAAATTATTACTAACATTAATGGAATTTTAGGTTTTTTATCAATATATATAACTAAATACATTTCATGCTCTATATGAAAAATTATTGTGAATATTTGATAAATGAGTCACACTAACAAATATCATGCACTTAATTATTATTTGAATTGGTGAACAGATGTATAAGTTTGTCCAAAGTAAAACGTTATATTTAGCTCAAAAACAAGTAGTAAAGACTTACACATGCAGTAACATTTTATCCATGTATTATATGTTTGCTTGAATGTATGTTTTTCGTTATATGCTCAATATCTATATTTATAATTAAGGTTTTCGATGGTATAAAAACAAAGAGGAATACAGCTAATGTAAATATAGAAGACAATATATAAATCAACACTCATAATTATTAATTTGATATCTTAATAATTTGTTATATATGTTTCATATTAGTTATTCTCATCTAATATACCTTGATAAGTTAGTCAAACTTAAATATATATTTCGAATTAATTTTTGTAACTGATATATTTTATAAATGAAATTTAAAAAATATTATAATTTTGATATTAGTAATCTGTAAAAGCTAACTGTAACATATATACAATCAATAGCTGGATGGGAAAAATGTTGGGAAGACGGTGTAACACCGTGGGATCAGGGAAGAGCCACACCTCTCATCCTCCATCTTCTCGACTCCTCCTCTCTCCCTCTTGGCCGTACTCTTGTCCCTGGCTGCGGCGGAGTTAGTATTCTTTTGATCTGGTTTAAGTTCTATTTTTAGGGTTTATATACAGTACTTTTCTAGCTTTTGAAGATATTCATGATATTTTAAAATTTAAAAGATTAAAACAGAATTGTTGACCAAAAAAGAAGATTAAAACAGAATTTACTTTGATTTGGTAGGTATGACATAATTTGGGATTAAAATTTCCTTTTATTAGGATTCATGAGACAATACACCTTAATTTAACATCGTTAAGAAGAATGGTATATTTTTCGTAGATGATTTTGTTTGATCTTTGGTTTTCAGCTTGGTTTTTTAGATGTAAACTATATAATTTTAACTCAACGAAGATAATGTTTTACCTTTTGTGTATTTATCGACTTGATTTAGGTTGAATCTATATACTCTCTTGAAAAAAATATTTACTTTATGTTTAATCGCTATAATGAAAAGTTCTATGTTTGTTCATTAATTAACATTCTGTATATATTTTTGTTAAATATGATGAATTGAGTAGGGGCACGATGTCGTTGCGATGGCAAACCCCGAACGTTTCGTTGTTGGACTAGATATATCTGAAAAGGCTCTCAAGAAAGCTAATGAGGTTATTTATGCATGCTCACTTATGTCTTGATAATTAAACACCTGACTACCTTACGTAAATCTGTTAAAACTAAAAATCAAGAACACTTTATGTTGACTACATATAGACTTACGGCTCCGCACCGAATTCAATGTACTTTGCGTTCGTGAAGGAAGACGTTTTCACTTGGCGTCCTGATGAACTATTCGACCTCATATTCGATTATGTGTGAGTTAATTAGCCATAAACATTATAAAAATGTTAGGCATGCTTAATTAACACTAAATTAACTTATATAATAAATCAGGTTCTTCTGTGCCATTGAACTGGAGCTGAGAGCAACTCCAATGGTGTTACTCACCATTGGAATCCTTAGCAATATAATAGTTTTTTTTTTTACTTTTTGAATAGTTAAAGATTTTACTCTAAAATGTATGTTCAATGGTGTTACCCAATATGAAATCCTTAGAAATTTAAAATTTGAAATTTACTACATTCGCTGATCTGAGAAAACAAGTATTGATAACTTACTCAGATAACAAATGATTACTGATCTCTGTAAGAAGTGTTTGCTTTCACAGATAATGCCATTTGCAATAAGAAAATCGGGTTGAGCTCAGTGTTCTACCTGGCTGCATCTTCTAAATTGGTAGAACCACAGACAACAAGAGGAGAAGGTGTCATCAACAAATTTCAGAGTTTTGAAGTGAATCTCTGGTATGCTTATCTTCCTACAGAGAAAAAAAATGACAAACATTCAATATCCACAAGGATTCACATCACAAATGTTTCTAGGGAAAGGTCAAGAGTAGAATATCATAGTTACTTACAGTTTATCGATCAGTTACTGTAAGTGAGAATAAAGCAGATGGACTTTGCAGTTCTTCTGAGAATGAAATCAGGACAAAGAGGCGCTTCTGATTTTGACATTGATATCATGAATACACAGAGTTTATCGATCATATTGGCCACCATATCCTCTGTGGCATGACGAACCCAGAAGCACCAGAGTTCCATGACCGATCCAAAGCAGTGCTCAACGCAGTTGGCTATCTCCTCTTGCTTCCTGCTTCTGTCAAAGGACTCGTACGCACACTTGAAGTAAGCTTGCTGCAAATTTGACCATTTATTCACATAAACACCATCAACTTCACCGAAACTGAATATAACTAGTGCTGTGTATGTAACAAAAATACAATAAAAGAGGAGAACAATACAGTTGAGTTATATAGTTATAGAGATATGACTAAAACTAATGAGGTTTAGTTTATAACATAGCTAACACATCTTCTTCTTCTCAAGCGACCTTAGAGACCAAATCTTTATATGAATTGAATCTGTTTTCGAACTAAAGCTCAGACCACAAGAGAACTTCACTAAAACGGATGAATTGGTCACTAAAAGTAACCCTTTTTCTTAGGATTTTTCGGCTATTTCTATCACAATTGGTCACCAAAACAAACCCTAACTAGGAGAAGAAGAGCATACCTGAAGGGTGAAATTGATATGATCCTGAACAGGAGAGAGCTGCGATTGAGCAGATGCATTTACTTCCTCGAGCTTTCTCCTGTTCCTCTCTGTTACGATTTGTTCTTCCGCCGCCGCTATGTGTTCCATCGTCTCTGTTACTAAACACACACAGGAAAAATTTATAAAACAAAATCAGGATGATGGAGAAGAAGACTCACCGGATCGGAGGCGACGAGGTGGACGATTCCAACGATGGAGAAGAAGACTCGCAGGAAACAAAAATCAAACACAACTCTGTTCAGAAAAAAAGAAACACAACTCTCCCAATCCAATGGCAACATGCCACGTCTGTAAGGATTTGATCCTTATAATCCCTATTTAAGGATCAATCCTTAGTTAGTTAGTTATTTTATTATTATTTTATTCTGAAAACCACTGGATTAATTGCTAAGGATTCTCCACGTTTTCCCGTTGCAGCTGCTCTGAGACCTGCATGGGCTAAATCCATGTATGAACTCTTAAAACCTGACGGCGAACTCATAACTCTCATGTATCCGGTAATTATTTCCCATTTCGTGTGATTTCCATTATTAGAATTATATAATCATATAACATATGAATTATTTATTTACTTTTACCTCTTTAATAAATTAGATTACCGATCATGTTGGTGGAGCTCCCTACAAAGTATCTGTCTCTGCGTACGTAACCCTACAATTTGTCTTACATGCATATATATATAATTATATTTATGACTCATAGCTAATTACAATCCAGTAAATATTGCAGTATAATTCATTAGCAAAAATGTTAATTGTGCGTGTGTCTACGTGTTTTGAGGTTTAGGTACGAAGATGTGTTGGTTCCCTTAGGATTTAAGGCAGTGTCCATCGAGGAGAACCCAGACTCCATTCCCACTCGTAAGGTATAAAGAAATACATTCAAATGGTGTAAGATGACATATCTATGTTTTGCTCCAAAAAAAAGAGACATATCTATGTTATATCAAACTACAAAATTGAGATATATTTTAGTTGTATATACATGCAAATGCTTTATTAAGAAAATTATTTTTCACGTTATGTAGTATAAAATTATAAAATAAATTGCAGTAAAGTCACATAATTGATTATTCTTTTTTTTTTTGTAAACTAAAAAAAAGGGGCATCCTGAGACCAATGAGATACTTAAGTAAACTATCATATAATTGATTATTCTTTCGATCAATATGATGTATTAAATAGGGGAAAGAGATGCTTGCTAGGTGGAAGAAGATCAACTGATCCAAGAGAGATCAGATCTTACTGTTTAGTAAGAATGTTATATATGTGTGTAATCTACCTTTCTGTTAAGAATAAAGTGAGTATCCAATTACTCAATGTAAAATATGTATATGTGAATGTGATGATTATGGCGGCAGCTGCCAACGTCTATGTAACTCCGGTCGCCGATCTCTCTCCCCTTGTTGCTGTATTCCTCACTTTCATCTGGTGTGCTTTTATGATGTGTGTTTCAATTAATAAAGTTGCTCCTTCCGATCAGAGGTTTTTAATCTCTTGATTTGTGTGGAGTTTTGTAGAAAGATATATTGTTGGACTCGAAGTAGTGTTTGGATGAAAAGATGATGCTAGAATTGGACCTTAACATCTTAATTAAATAAATTTGCAAACATTTCTGTTTAACTTGCACAAAGAAAAATAAAATAATGACAGGTGACATTTTTCCTCTATGGAAGAAAAGAAAATCCTATTTTATTGTATAAGATTTTTAAATTTTGTGTTTGGTCGTTGGTTTTACTAATTTTGACTATGAAGTTTCCCATGGTTTTTATGGGAGATTTTTTTTGGGTTTAATTATGTGGGAGATTATCCAAGAATTTTTCTAAATTGAACCTTTATTAATATTTTTTTTTTTGTGATCTTTTTCTTTAGTATTTTTTTCTAGTGGCCTCCAGTTTTGATTTTGTTGCTTTAGCTTTGGGCCAGCTTATGTGGATTGGTGGATCATTACGCTTAAGATAATTTAATTCAATTAGGAAGTACTAATTAAATACTTACTTCTTACTTAATTGTATATATATAAATCTTTACTGAATGCTGGATACAACTCTATAAATGAATAACAGTCTGAGCTTCAACACATGAGAGACCAGAAATTCATATTAATTTTGTACCACGAAGAAAGTACAGATTAAACTTTCACAATATACATACACTTATACATATTTAGACACTAGACAAAACAACTCGATCATGGACACAAATAATACTCTTGCGCCTACGACGGTGTAATGTCATCGAAGAACACTTTGTTACATACCCTTTAGAAATTCATCTAATCAAAGACAACCTTGTGGCATAACGACACCAGCCTTAACTCCTTTAATATTCTTGCATGTGGAAGTAGCGGACCGACCGTTGAAAGTTAGCTTAATATCATGCAATCTAATCGCTTGGCACGGATTACTGCGACTACAGTCAAAATTTAAAGCCTGTTGCGTTCGTGACGTCCCTTGAATGTTCCTATACACAACCTGGCTAATCTTCACCCCAGAACCCTGCAAGGTACAATGGAGAAAAACCAATCAGATTAGTTCGATGTAATTCCTTTCTATATAGCTAGGTTTAGATTAATAACTATGTTACCTGTTTAGGACAACCTTGATGAGTTGGACAATAGTTCTGATCAACAATGATCGGATTCTGAACGTTTTTCATGACCAGGTTTTGAAACAAAACGTTCCTCACAAAACCTGTGCTTTGTCTAGCCCATGACTTTATCCGAACCCCATTATCCGAACCCGAGAAAACAGAGTTTACCAACGTTATATTCTGTACTCCAGCTTCCCTAGCATCTCTACCTAGACTCCCAATACTGTCATGCCACAATGTAATATCATCACAAAAAATCAGTATCTTCAAAATATTTGAACCTTGCTCTTCAAGTTATCAATAATTATCATACCTGATTCCGTGGCCTGGACCGCAGTTGAGTTTAGACATGTAGAGGTTACGAGTTCCCGGACCAATAGAGATACAATCATCTCCGGTTTGAAACGTGCTATCGGTTACGGTAACACCAGCAGAACCTTGGACGTGGAGGCCATCTGTATTGGGACTTTGGTCTGGAGCTACTAGCTTTACTTTCCGGACAACTACATTGTTGCAGCTGTTTATCACTAAATGTGTTACTTGACTGTTTATTGACGTCAAGCCGGTCACTACGACGTCGTTTGCCCAGTTAAACGTCATGGACTGCAACAACATCATCACAACCGAATATCAAAAGTGTTCATTGAACTTTTTTATATCATTGGTGCAATTATCAATATATCAAAAATACAAAAATCCTAAGAGAAAAATAGCTGAAATTAATTTTATATTATTTTAAATAATACATTAAAAGTTAGTTAAAACCGTTATCTTACTCTGGCCCCAGCAGGACAACTCTTTCCGGATTTTCGACAAGCCCAAAAGGAAGCACCTCTAGCATCTAACGTTCCTCCATTGATCGAGATCCGGTTAACTTTCACGAACAAGATCCAATAACCGGAATTACCCAAACCACGGTAATCCGAAGGAGCTACAATCGTTCCATAAATCTGAAACGTGATTCTACTACGGCACGGACCACGAAACTCCACCGGTTTTAACAAGAAGCTCCCTTTCGGCACCGTTACAGTGACACTTGCAGCTGAACGGCAAGCCGCTTGCCAAGCGCCGAGGAAAGCTTTTGTGGAGTCGGTTCGACCGTCCGGTTTAGCACCAAACTTGACGACATTATAGTTGTAAGCAGCCATTGATGTTCCCCTAAGCAAGAGGGTTGAGAAGAACATCAGGAAAACAGCTACAAGCTTGTTATAAGTATGATCCATTTAATGTTCCTTACAAAGAGAAAGAGTAATGGATCTTTGTAGATGTCAGGTTTGAAAGTATTTATGTTTTTGTGTTTTAGATGAAATGTGAGGATGAAGGAAAATGATACGGGTAGCAGGTATTTATATGTAACTGTATATACACATATTTTGTTTAAATATATGTATTTGTATACGTTGACTTTAGTTTTAATCATAAGGCTAATGATTGTTTGATCATATGCTTGATTATTTTCAAATGAATGAAATGTACGGTTCGCATTATCGCATGTGATGATGATAAGCAGCTGTGAATTCCTTAAGACAGCATGTGATCTTTGCGTGCTGTTCACAAGGATCCATGTTCACTTGTACAACTTATTTAGTATTAATTTGAGTCGAGAATGTGATATATTATTTAGTAATTGGTAATTAGCAAAAGAAACAAATACAAATTATGCAAGTGTCAGATGACTTTCCTGTTGGTTTTGGTTTTGAATTATGTTAATATATGTAGTCTGCCTCTAAGATTGATTAAAGCCGAATACAAGAACCAATGGATCAGGTTTCATGTATAGCATAATCTATGGCATGTGACATGTGGAGTGTGGAATTGCCGTAATAAAATCACAGCCGTAGAAGAAGAAGAAAAGCCTCCGAATCCACGGCCATGACTCATGAGTAGCATAAGTCAACAAAATCTCTTGGAAAAAATGGATGGGTTACTAAAAGTCAACCAATGCCAACTTACCACGTCAAAAGAAACAGGTAACATGGGCATGTAGCCATGTAATGTATATATGGTCATTTTGGAAATTAACATAAACTTAGAATAATTATCACATGGGTTTACGTGAAACATGAATGGATGATGGACCATACCGTTATCAAATGACGATTAGTCTAAATTCTTTGAATGGTCATATTCTGCAACTGTCCTTATAATATAACGTTTTTTGTTCTTGATTTGAATATTCGAACATGTTGGCTTGAGACCGAAGGTAATGTAAATACCTTTACAAAGAACAAAGGGGCAAAACATAGCAAGCCTATTGGTTTCTTTAGTTGCTTGCTTAAAAAGAGTTCGATATCTTAGAATGGTGAAAAAGCAGAGTTTAAAAATAGTTATAAGTTGAAACAAAATTGATACAAGCATCATTCTGTCACACTGATAAAACAAAATTCCAACTGACTGCTTTAGTTTTATTTCAATTCAGACAAAAGACTTCATCAAATTCAAATTTGGATGACTCAGTAAGGTGGAAAAAACTTCAAAACCGAATAAAAGCCATCTTATAACACATCAAATTTCACATACAATTCATTGGAACCACAACTCCAGAAGCTCGTCCATGAGCGTTCTTGCAATAAGAAGTTGTTGATCTTTTCATGTAAGTGAGGTTAATGTTTCTTAATTTAAACCCTGTGCAATGATGGGTTCCACCAGAATCCAGTTTCATAGCTATTTGGTGTTGTTGATGTTCCCTTTATGTTTGCAAAGCTCACTCCAATTATCGTCACACCAGAGCCCTAGCTATATGTATATGATCAATCATAACAAGTTTTCGTTCAAAGGAATATAAAAGAACATTTATAAGAGACCTTAGTTACGCCACGGAGAGGAGTATAGTCACTCTTGAGCTATATTCGTTTAATATGAGTGAATGAGACTTGTATATAAGTGTGTGGGTAATCCTTGTTCTCAGGTAGTTTTCAGATGTGAGTTACGTCCATCACTAATATGAGGGCCTGAGTTTTCCATTGATTTTAAAAGTTATAATGTTTATGCAAGGACCCCTGTATATAAAATGCAATAATTGACATCAAATAAATTTTATAACCAAAAATTTATGAAAATATACTGTACAACTAATCAAATAACTTACATAAAATTTATTAAAAATATAATGAAATAGCTTAAATAACTAAAATTTAAATTAAATAATATATTATACAATTTTATATTTAATAAATACAAGATAATTATATATATAACACTAAAAAATACTAAAATAAAAATCTTAAAACATTTTGATTTCGTAAATTATATCTTGTTAAAAGATAATTTTGGACTTTTAAAGTGTTATTAAAACAACTTAAAAAAGGAAATTTAAATGATTAGAACAAAAATAATTTGTGTGATTATAGAAAACAAAAAACGAAACAAAACACAACAGTAGCACAAATCATTTATTTGTTGTTCTGAGGAAAAAACTGTAAGATGAGAGGCTTCAGTTTAAAAATGGATATAAACAAAATTCACTGAGTCAAGTATCTACTTAATTCAAGCTAAGTTCAAAAAAAGTATCTACTTAATTCATTTCAGTTTTATTGGTCCATTATTTTCAAACAAATCATAATGATTTCATAAAAAAAAATATACAAATACATCTATAGAATATTATATATAGCTATTTGAAAAAAATTACATACATTTTAATCAATTAATAATCTTAATTTTATGTTATAATTGAATATATAGAACATAAGAGTATTTATATGAACTGTAATTAATGTATTCATATTTATATATCCTAGCAATATCAGTTATTTTTGTATGCACTAGTCTATAATCTTATTTAAGCAACATAATAATTCAATGTAGAAACATTATACACTGAAAGTAACTACATTTTACAATAAATATAACAAACGAAATTATAAAAATGTTCATAATATATATTATATGAAGATAAATGATTAACACTAATTATAAACACACAAATTTAAACTGTTAACAAAATTATTAAACCAAATTATAATAACCCAAATTATTAGTAAGATAAATTATAATAATGTTTATTAAACCACAAAAAATAAATATTATATAAATAAAATATCTGTTAACAGTAAACAACATTCAATTAATTTATAAAATATGTTTAATCAATTTAAAATTAAAAGTCAGCGCTATCGAGCGTTAGTGAAAAGGTAAAACAAAACAAAACATATTCATATGATCAAATCAGAGCAAAGAAGAAGGACCTGAAAGGTAAAACGAAACTACTTTTTTTGGTCGAAAACAAAATTATTCATATATATGAGCCTTCTGGTATGGAAATGGCACGTGACATGTCTGTAATGGAAGGGAGGAGATCCGATCTTTGCTGTTAAAACGAAAGTTAATTGCTCTAATTTTTAATATAGTACATAAGTTATTGAATGTATAATTACGGATCTTGGCACTTTGTAATGCAGATTTATCTAATCATATATAAAAGGTCGCTTGGATCCGTCAGATAAAACTTTACATAACCCAAATGATTAATCTGACATAGGTTTATTAGTACTTTACTATCTCCTATTATTTTATGGCCAGTTCTCGAAAAACTGTTTTCACATATATTTCCATATAAAATAGAACTTGAAGCAAAACAGAAATGGTACTAGTACAATGATAAGCCAAGAATCAAATTGATTGTTTCTCTTTATTTCCACGCCAAAGAATTCACCACATTTAACTTTTGATGATTCTAAAGCTGCTATGAAACATCAAAACAAATCAAAATACATCACTTTATTACATATCTACATCCGAAAATTACTCTTAGGGTTCATAAAATATAATCCCAATGATGAAATCTTGGGTTTCTGATATCACATACAATTCCTTGGAATCATAACTCCAGAGGCTCGTCCATGAGCGTTTTTGCAATAAGAAGCTGATGACTTTCTCATGTACTTGAGGTTTATGTTTTTTAATGTAATCCCTGTGCAAGGATGGCTTCCACTACATTCCAGTCTCATTGCTATTGGCGTTATTGATGTTCCTTTTATGTTTGAGTAGGTCACTCCACTTATCTTCACACCAGAGCTCTATATGATCAATCATAACAAGTTTTCATTAGAAATTAAAAAAAAAAACTATATAGAGATTCGAGCTACACCAAATTGATTAGGCTATTCACCTGGTTAGGGCAGCCTTTTCCATTTGGGCAATAGTTTTGATCGATGATAATTGGATTCTCGACATTCCTCATCACCAAGTTTCGATATTGCACATTCTTCACAAACCCGTTGCTCGGCCTGGCCCAAGCCTTTATTCTGACTCCGTTTTGAGTCCGGGTGAAAATAGAGTTCGTGACAGTAATATTCTGCACTCCTTCCTCGTTAGCGTATTCCCCAAGACTCCCAATGCTGGATCCAATTTAAAAGCCATGTTAGCTAGTGGCTTAATTAGTACGATATCATCATATTAAATTAATTACAATAATTTTGTTACCTGATTCCATGTCCGGGTCCACAATTCAAGCGTTCGATCCAAATGTTCTTAGATCCTTGATTTAGAGCAATGCAGTCATCACCGGTCGCAATGACTCCCCCACTAATGGTGACTCCAGAAGAAGCCTGGACGATAATACCGTCAGTATTAGGGCTACCACTTGGAGCCCTAATTCTTATATTTTGAATCCGAACATTAGAAGAATGATGAATCGTGACATGAATAGTCTGACTATACAACGATGTTAAGCCACTTAGTAGAACGTTATTGCACCAACTAAACGAGATAGACTGCAAAAAAAAATATTTAAAATGATTATATATATCAAATGGCTAACTAGCAAATAAATTGAAATTGGATATTGTTATAAATATACCCTTGCACCCTGAGGACAATGACCACCTTTCTTTCTACAAGACCAATAACCAGCTCCTCTGGCATCAATGGTTCCACCAATAACCGAGATCCGGTTTACTTTAGCGAATAGGATCCAGTAACCAGAACTACCTATACTCCAGTAATTTGCAGGAGCAACGAGTTTTCCATCGATTTTGAAAGTTATAATGTTCTTGCAAGGACCCCAAAAGACTAGATTTCTAACCAAGTATGTTCCACGGGGAATGTAGACCATGGCTCGAGCCCTTGAGCCACATGCTAATGACCAAGCTGTCAAAAATGGTTCGGTCGCGTCTGTTCTCCCATCACCTTTAGCTCCGTATCTCTGTACGTTAAATGATGGCATTGCGTTTGATGAGTTGATAAGATAGAAAAGAATGAAGAATAACATGATGTTATTGGCCATCTTAGAATTTTGTAGCTTTTGATGGCTTTGTATGATTATAATGACTTAGGAAGAAGTAATGAGAAAACTATATATATAGGGAGATAATGTTCTTTTTTTTTGTATTTGACCGGAGGATCCGTGAATTTATGACTAATCACGTTATATGCGGTGTATTAAGTGTATAGTGTACTGATTCCATGTTATATGATAATATATTTAACTAATTATGGCTTCTACATATGTTCAAATTTACAATGGCACGAAATTATTAGTCTATGGGACGTACGTACTGACGTATGATATAATTTCAGAACAATATTCTGTAGTCAATCTCCATGTGATCATAATATGGGTAGTTAAATGACATTGATATACTCACTTGATATTTGAGAAAATGATTTTGATTTGACATTTGTTTGCAAAATAATTTTAGTGAGATGGAAAATTGAGCATTTTTTTTCATTTCGTTCTTTTTTCCGACGTCTTCTTTTTTTTAGTATGAAATGCTATTTTTAGTATCTTATGCAATTTATGCGATCCAATCGCTCGGACAAAAGAATTTGCAGGAACTTGTCCAAAAGAGTGCCAGCGCAAAAGATTCAAAAAGTCCCAACATCACGTTGAAGTACAAGATAAAGATAGGATCCGAAAAATGATATGTACGGTTCAAAAGATTCAAAAAGTCCCAACATCACGTTGAAGTACAAGATCGCCGCTCTGTCCTTTCTGCAACCAGCATGACGAAACCAGAGACCATCTCTTTATCTCCTGCACCTACAGTCAAGACGTTTGGCGTGGAGTGCTCGTGCGTTGCCAGCCCAACACAGCAGCGATCACTTCCTGGTCTGAACTGCTGTCTTGGATCAGAAATCAATCCCTCTCCCGGCAGCTCACTCTCTTACGGAAGCTTGCTGCTCACTCTGTCATTTATCATATATGGAAGCAGAGAAATAACCTTGTGCACAAACAGACATCCATTCTGGCCTCTACTGTTTTTAGAGCCATTGATAAAGATGTTAAAAACATCATCTCGGCAAGAAGGCTCAGGAAAAAGTTTAGCTCTATTATGAGACTGTGGCTAAGATAATAGCCAGTTAATCATTTTTTTATATCCATCTTGTTTTTTCTTTCTTTTTGCCAAGATAATACAGATCAAAAGATCACTTGTAAAACTTACTCTTTCATTCTTTGATATTTACAATTTAGCAAAAAAGTTTTAACAAAATATGAGAACTATTCACTTCAGAAAAAGAAAGAGAACATTTAAGGCTACTTTTATGGGTAGACGAATAAAAAGGATGTGATATCCGACGTTCCGCTTTATAATGCGCCGACTATTAGCGAATTTTTTTCTTTACTAGTCGAGACATTTACTTTTTAACTTATTTGGAATATATAAATTTTCCAAATCTTAATTTATTTATAGAAAAAAGCATGCATATTTTATACTCTTTTCATAGATTATCATTTATGGTATAGAATGATATATGTAGTTTTTTTTGATGAAATGTTAAATATGATATATGTAGATTGTTACATCTTAAGTAATCATATCGGAGCAAAGAAAGATAAATATTCATATATGAGCCTTATGTTATGGAAATGGCATGTGACATGTGGTAATGGAATGGAGGAGATCCGATCTTATAGCCATCAAAATTTGCGGTACTGTACCCTTAACGTAAATCGTCATCAAATAACTAGTTTGATAGTGTACTATTTTCCAATAGTTAAAAATGAATCTAGAAGTAAAGATAATCATACATTGTTACAAAAAATGAACACTATAAGTTTTCTTTGCATTGCCAAAATTGTAACCATATTTATTTTATATTTTAAAATAAAAGAAAAAAATCAAATGGACTTCATATTTGAACTTTATTTGATCCAAATAATAAATCAGATAAATGTTTTTCAAAAAAAAAATCAGATAAATGTTTATTGATTGCTTTTATATCTCTTGTAAATATGCTGTCAAATACTGTTATACAAGTTATACAACTGTATTTCACATATTAAGACGAAATGAAATTTCAAGCAAAGAATCTATCACATTTATATTCGGATGTATCTAAGATTAAAAATTATCCAACGAATCAAACAAACGTCACCTTATAATATATCTACACCCAGCAATTAATCTCTAGGATTTATAAATATAGTTCCAGTTATCAGATCATGGATTCCTCATTTACATACAATTCCTTGGAACGATAACGCCAGAGGCTCGTCCATGGACATTCCTGCAATAAGAAGCTGATGATCTTCTCATGTATGTAAGTTCAATGTCTTGTAACCAAAGTCCTGTGCAATGATTGCTTCCACTACAATCCAACTTCATTGCTATTGGTGTCGTTGATGTTCCTTTTATGTTTGCATAAGGCATTCCACTTATCTTCACACCAGATCTCTATATGATCAATCATAACAAGTCTTCCATTAGAAAATAATTTGAGAATATAAGAAATCATATATATAATGAGACACTTTCTTCTCTTTTTAAGGTGTCCACATCAGATTTTAATAAATGTTTGTGGGACCCATCTTTATATTTTTGTTTTAAAATAGTATGTATTCATATGAATATCACTAAATATCACTTAGTGCAGTGGTTTATGTATCATTAAAGAGGCTCACAATCCGGGTTCGAATAGAGAACATGTGCGTTTTGCATTTTTTTATGATTAGATTTAATGAAAGGCAATTATGATTTTTACGAGTCATCTTCTTCTTTAGACTTTTAGACTTTCTGCAATATTGACTCCGACATCTCATAATTTTTCAAGAGTTATACATCAGTTTCTTCGTTTTTGCCATTTTCATGAAAACTTCATGAATTTTTAAATATATTACTCGATTATAGGATGAAATGAGTGAAAATTAAGTTTTTAAGAATTTCGGTTTTTGGACTGAGTCATTTTAAATCGTCATCGTTGGTGTCCGAATTACATTTTTACGGTGATTTTACGGCACTCGGCGGTGAGTTTTTGAACGTGGTTATGTAATAAATTAATGATTGTTGGGTCATTTTAAATTAACTTGCGACCTATGGCACTCAGTTTCTACATAACCTTTAAAAAGTGAGGCTGATGCGTCAGACATACCCAAAAAACTTCCTAATCGTCTATTCTTTTGCATTGTCTTTGAATATGGCATAGGGTTCTCCCACTTTGTCGCTCAACTCTCACATCCAATGATAAATCATTACACTCTAAACCGCTCTATTCAGTGTCACATATCATTGAAACTCCTTAAATTGATATAATTTCATAGTCCTACTGAAAACTTGATTAGTATAACTTTTCTATGTTCTTTGTTCTACTTTCTGAAGTTGTTCGCTGAGACCTATACGCCATGGAGGGATTCACTAATTTCTCATACTTCAAATTTGAATTAGAACACACAGGTAGTTTCAAAGAGGAGGCGAACAAAATTGTTTACACAGCTGATAACTACAGGAAAAACCAATGAAAAAGAAACACAACTTTTTGGACGGAGCGAGAGAGTTCACATAGATCTAAGAGGAGCTCATGAAGATTTATTTTTTATTTCTGTTAAAAAATCTCGCCTTGACTATTTTTCTGGGTATGTATATATTATTGCGCTATGTTTAATAAAGGGTTTTACTATTGTGTGGGGTTTCTAAATTGGGATAGATTATTATTTTCTTACATTTACACAGGTTGCGGATTTACTGGGTAGCTAATGAGGATGTCAATTAGTCAGCGTATCAGATGTTGAATCTGAATGGGTATATGGTCTATGTTTGACATATTCTTAAAAAAAATGTTGTTAGATGTCGAATTCATGAACACAAATCGAAAATTCTTTTAGAGATTCACGACCCTGCGCTTGCGCGGGGCTATATCCCTAGTTCAAGTAACGCTATTCACCTCACGAGGGCAGCCTTTTCCATTAGGACAATAGTTTTGGTCGATGGTCACCGGGTCGGGTTACCGACATTCCTCATTATCAAATTTCGAAACACCACACTCCTCACAAACCCTCTGCTCGGTCTAGCCCAAGTCTTTATCCTTACACCATTTTGTGTCCTGGTGAAAAAAGAGCTCGTGACGGTTACATTCTGCACACCTTCCTCATTAGCGTAATCCCCAAGACTCCCAATGCTGAATCAAATTTACAACCAAACCCCCCATGTTAATTAGTGCCTTAGTATAATCATGCAAATTCATCATATTAATGAAGTCGATTATTGTTCATTTTAGGTACCTGATCCCATGCCCTGGTCCACAATTCACACGTTCGATCCAAATGTTCCTAGATCCTTGACTAAGAGCAATGCAGTCATCACCGGTCGCAATGGTTCCACCACTAACGGTGACTCCAGAAGAAGACTGGACGTGGATACCATCGGTGTTGGGGCTTCCACTTGGAGCCCTAATCCTTATGTTCTGAATCCGAACATTAGAAGAATGATGAACCGTGACATGCATATTCTGGCTATTCAACGACGTTAGGCCACTTAGTAGAACATTGTTGCACCAGCTAAACGATATAGACTGCAAAAGAAACCATATCAAAACTTTGATTATATAGTCCAAATTAGCTATCTAAAGAATCAATCAGGTTTTGATATAAACATACCCTTGCACCTTGAGGACAATGACCACCTTTCTTTCTACAAGACCAATAACCAGCTCCTCTAGCATCAATGGTTCCACCAATAACTGAGATCCGGTTTACCTTAGCGAATAGGATCCAGTAACCAGAGCTACCTATACTCCAGTAATTTTCCGGAGCAACGAGTGTTCCATCGATTTTGAAAGTTATAATGTTCTTGCAAAGACCCCAAAAGACTAGGTTTCCAACCAAGTATGTTCCACGGGGAATGTAGACCATGGCTTGAGACCTTGAGCCGCAAGCTAATGACCAAGCCGTCAAAAATGGCTTGGTGGCATCTGTTCTCCCATCACCTCTAGCTCCGTATCTTAGCACATTGAACGAAGGCATTGCCTTGGATGAGTTAACAAGAAAGAAGACGATGGAGAATAATATGATGACTAGTGGAAAAGATATGTTTTTGGCCATCATAGATTTTTTTTTCCTAGTTTTGGATGGCTTTGTATGATTAATGTGAAAGGTTATATAGTTACAAAAAATGTGAAAGTTTATATATTTGAGAAAAACTTTATTTACTACATCGGAGGATTGCTGTATTAGTCACTAATCGCCTAATTAATACGCGGTGCATTAAAATATAAGTGATCTAAGTTTTACTTGATTCGAATACAGTATGCACTTATGGACTTTTGTTTACAACTTCTTATTGTACGAATATTAGTCTCCGAGACGTATGAACGGCAAAACGATGCACCTATATATATATATATATATATATATATATATATATATATATATCTGCAAATGTTTAGGGAGTTCATGACTAAGAAAATGTATTTCTTTCTTAATATTAAAGTCTAATATTTTAAAATATGTTCTTTTCGATTCAGATTTTAGAAAACCTTCGTATGTACTACGTAATACGTTCTAATCAAACATGGGCAGAAGAAACCAAGAAACAGAAGTTATCTGTGACAGTTGGCAATAATTTATTTGAGTGTCACATGGAAGAAATTCTGCAGGATAACTCGGCGGGAATATATCATATGCAATGTATGAATTTGTTATTTGATAATAGATATATATATATGTGTGTGTGTTTTTCCTTTTTTGTTAGTTAGTTGTGAATGAGATATTCATGAGTCTTGAGGCAACAAAACGGCCTATAGTTATAATTTGTGGTGTCACGTTCTAAATCTAGACATTATCTCTTTTTTTCTCTATGCTTAGTATCATATTTTGCTTGCTTACTTGGATAAACGCAGGGATATAACAACATTTTGCTTAAATGACTATGTCACTGCTCATATCCATAACATGTTCGTTCCATAGAAATAAAAATTCAATATCGAAGGCACAAAAAAGAAGAAGAAGAGTGGTGGAAACAGAACTAGGCACTGATATATTAGTTGAATAGTTAGTTAAACTAAATTGATTCTGACTTAGCAAATCGATTAGACTTTACTACAAAATCACATGGCCAAATGCCTCTACATGGGGTAATATGCCTATATATTTAATCAAATGGTCCACTAAAAGGCCAGTAGAAGAAGTACTACTTCTTTAGTCCTTTGTATATGTTTAATCTGCAGGTGGCATCAAGAAGTTGGTGTTAGGTTCAAAGATTAAGACATCAGTTAAAGTGTATTTGAGAACATTCAATATATATCAGTCCTTTCCACGTGGGAATTTATTGAGGAGGTTGAGAAGTAAACACAGAGGATGAACATACAACCAAAGAAGAATCAACTTAGAAGATTATTCTGAATGAGGAAGAAAGATAGATCCATATGGACATTATAAGCAGAGGCCTTTGCTACATCATGTAACTTATATGGTTTGAATCTTTGATGCAAATGTGTTAATGTTGATATCTGTAGAGCCTCCTTCACTGAGTGACTTGACAGCCAAGTCTCTCCATTTCATTGCGTTTTTCTTCATCTCTTTGCTCCTCTCTCCTTCCATCACTTCCTTAATGCTAAACTCAATCTCCTCTCTCATTGCAATCCCAGTCTCTTTCTCCGCCTTCACACGAACCCCAACCTTCCACACATCTTGTATGTACTTTGCATTCATCGGTTGATCTGTCCATTGAGGCATAGCCACCATGGGAACCCCTAAAGTCAATCCTTCCATGGTTGAGTTCCAGCCACAGTGGGTCATGAAGCAACCGACTGCTTTGTTTGACAAAACTTCAAGCTGAGGACTCCACTTCAAAACCAAACACTTATCTTTATCCACTGATTCTAGAAACCCTGATGGGAGCTTTGACTCCTCTGAAGCTCTGACCACCCACAAGTAGCTGAAGCCTCTTACTGCCGAAGCAAGCTCTTCCATCTGCACTCTGCTCAGCTGAGCCATGCTCCCGAACGCTATATATACCACTGACCTTTCTGGCCTTGTGTTGAGCCAGGCGGTGCATAAGGCAGCCTCTTTCGAGTCAAAGAGGTTCAGATCATTGTCGTTGTCTAATTTGATTTGTTGGTCTAAGTACATTGATGGAACAGTCGGACCAATTGTCAATATAGGACAAACTTTTGATAACAACTCTTCCTCCTATACACCGAAAACACACCAAAAAAATAAGAAAAAAGAAAAAGTAGTCAAGGGGAAAATAGAACTAGGTCAATAAAGACAGTAGAAAATAAACAGGGATACCTAGGTCAAAAAGAACAGCGCAACTAGGACAAAAAGAAGACAAAAAGAAACAGAATAACTAGGGCAAATGAAAATGGAGACTAAGTCAGAACAAGAGTAATTAGGACATGGGAAAGCAGATTTAGTGAAGCATGAATTTGAAAAAAAAAAACATAGCAATAGGGACATGAATTAGTAGCTAGTGCAAGAAGAACAGAGAATCAAAGTAATCAGGACAAATAGAAATGCAACTATGACATGACAAAGGGAAAAACAGAGTAATATGGACATTAATTAGAATGCAAAAAAAAAAAACAGAGTTGTGAAGACATGAACTAACATGAAGGTCGAGCTCCTTGAAGGAATTAACGAGTATGAAATCAGCATCTTTGAAGTTGGTGAACTGTTGAAGCACCATCTCAAAGTAAGCAAGGTGAGACCCAGTAGGGGTGACGAAAGTAGGCAAATCTTGAGGCTCAAGAAAAGTCAAATCCTCTATGGGAAGATTCAAGCTTCCATGGTTTATGTAAAGAAGATAATTAATATAGTTAACACCACAAGACTGCGTGAAGAAAGGAGCCGCGTACAAACCAAACTCCCTCGCAAGGTCAAGTGCCCAAGGCATGAAAGAATCGTAGACGATACAAGTGATGGGGTCATCACTGGTCTGGTGCTTGCGGATGACGTCCGCAACGGTTTTGGAGCCAAAGGTTTTGAAGTTCTGGAGGTATTCAGGGACTGATCCGGCTGATGAGAAGCCGCCCTGGTCGTAGCCGTCTGAGATTTTGGCTATGGAGATGGGACTAGATGGGTCACGGTGGACTGTGTTGAAGATGAAAGCGGTAAGAGTGTGAGTTGTTTTGAAACCTTTGGAGTGAAGTCTTTTGCAGAATTGGCGCATCGGTGTGATGTGTCCCTGGCTTGGGAAAGGCACTGCTAATACATGCCCTCTCTTCTTCTCCATCTCTCTCTAGATCTCTCTCTTGATTAAAAAAAAGATGAATAAAGAAATGTTGTAAAGATTATGTTGATAAATTCGTAAAGTTATTGCAATAGAAGACAACAGCTTGTGATGAGAGCAAGAAGACAAACTTGAGTTTCTTTATCTTTCACAAAAGAAAATGTGTCAGACTTCTTACAAACTGGAGAACTGTCTTGTTTTGAAGCCTGTTTTAATGTTAAATCTACAAATATGGAGGTTTAAAGTGGCATACGGAAACGTAACTAAATAGAAAGTAATCAAGTTAGAATATTCTATAAGATCTATAATTAAATCAATTATTAGTCAATTTTAAATCGAAACAATATTATCTAAAAATGTCGTGGTCCAAAGTGCTAATGATGTATATGTTAAACCTAACAAAGAAATGAAAAAGAAAGACTTTTCCATAGTCTTGTTTTTATGTATTTGTTCATAGAGTGAGTTACCGTAAGAGACATTTTTGTCAGAATAACAATTGGTCGCAAAGTGTCTCAGAAGTAGGTATGACTATTTGCATGCAAGTAAAAATGTCACGGTTTGATATGAAACCAAATGAAAATAACCTCACCAAATAATCGTGTTTTTTTTTGTTGGATGAAAAGACACATACATATACAGTAGTTGTTTATGGAATCGATGCAAACGAGTACAGTGGGAGGGACCAACTGTCAAACTGACAAGCTAATTTCTATAACAATAACTCTTTTTTTTGGGTCGCCCTCCTTTTCTCTCTCTTCCAAAAGCTCCCTCTTCTCTCTAGTCTAAACTCCGACTGATTCAGATTCCGGCCACGTCGTCGGTCCGGCCTTGTCCTAAGTCTTTAATTTTTCTGTAGTTTGTGTAGATTTATGGTTTTTGGCTTGGTTACTTCAAAAAACAAAGGTAGATCTAGGGTTTCAGATCCAAATTGATGAACAGATTTTCAGTGGTCGCGGATCTCTTCCATCTTGGCCTTGCGTGGTGGTTTCTGGATCGTGTGGTCTCAGGTTTTAGTGTCTCCATCATCAGCGTAGAAAGGGCTCCTTCGCCTTGGTTGAAGGTACTTCCTTTTCTCAGAGTGTTGGCTTAGTTCGTCTCGGGTTTGTTGGCGCTTCTCGTATGTGTGCTTCTGTTAGTGATTTATTTTTGCTTGGAGAGTTTGCTTTTCCTTGGTTTGCTTGCATCGGAATAGATCCCTGGGTTAGCTCTTGCTAGTTCCCATGTGGTTACGGAGTCTCCGACTCATTCCAAAGGAAAAGGGGACTTTCGCTCCTTCTCGCTTCTCGCCGTGGGTGTTCGAATGGTAAAGTTGTTTCTTCGTCTCCCTTGGATGGTTCATTGCGTTCGAACTCGTGGCTCGTGGTATGCTCCAGAGCAATAAAAGGATTTCATGTTGGTGGCCATCTTCAATAATTCGGCTTCAGTTGCTATGCTTCTCTTCAACTCTCCATGTTCTTGAAGAAATCACTGATAGGGTATCTTATTTTATTTTGTGATCTTATCTCTGTTGCTTGTTGTTCTCTTAGTAGCCAGTAGGATTATGTCTCTATGGTCTGTTTTGTTTAGTCTCTAGGGAATGGTTGTTCTTTGTTCCGCTAGCTTTTGTCTCTAGAGGTGTTGTGTTGTACCTGCTGGCTTGAAGTATCCCAAAAATGTATATCACCCCTGTATAGGTTATTGCAATGTTAATGCAGTTTTTCTATAACAATAACTCATGTAACAGAAAACAGTTTATATATTAAAAATGTAGCAAAACAAGAGTAAATAGTATTCCAAAAAAAAAAACAAAAACAAACAGAAGAACGAGTAATAAAGATACAAAACATGAATGCATGGTTTTAGCTACTTCATCTAGTTATTATTTGCTCTGAGCCTTTGATACAAATGTATCAATGTTAAGATCTGTAGACCCTCCTTCACTGAGTGACTTGACAGCCAAGTCTCGCCATTTTTTTGCATTCCCTTTTATCTCTTTACTCCTCTTTCCATCCATCACTTCCTTAATGCTAAACTCAATCTCCTCTCTCTTAACAATCCCACCCTCCTCGTCTACCTTCACACGAACTCCAGCCTTCCACACATCTTGTATGTACTTGGCGTTCATTGGTTGATCCGTCCATTGAGGCATAGCCACCATGGGAACCCCAAAGGTCAGTGCCTCCATAGTTGAGTTCCAGCCACAGTGAGTCAAGAAACAACCTACGGCTTTGTTTGATAGAACTTCGAGCTGTGGACTCCATTTCAAGACCAAGCTCTTGTCTTTATCCACTGTCTCAAGAAACCCTGACGGCAATGTTGCCTCCTCTGAATCTCTGACAACCCACAAAAAGCTGAAGTTGCTTACTGCAGAAGCAAGCTCCTCCATCTGCGCATTGCTCAGCTTAGCCATGCTCCCGAATGCTACATACACCACCGACCCTTGTGGCCTCGTGTCGAGCCAGCTAGTGCAGAAGGTAGAGTCTTTCGAGTCGAACAGATTCAGATCGTAGTCCGTGTCTGATTTGATCCGTTGGTCTAAGTACATTGATGGAACAGTCGGACCAATTGTCAACACGTGACAAACTTTTGATAACAACTCCTTCTCCTGTAAAAAAACAGAGTAATTAAGACATTAACATAACAATTAGGACACTAAAATAGAATATGACATGGTTGAAAAGGTTGTAAGAAGAGAGGTCTAACATGAAGATCCAACTCTTGGAAGGTATTAACGAGTACGGAATCAGCTTTTTCGAAGTTTGTAAACTGATGTAGCACCATCTCAAAGTAAGCAGGGTAAGATCCAGAAACAGAGAAAAAAGAAGGCAAATCTTGGAGCTCAAGAAACGGTAAATCTTGAAGGGGAAGCTTCAAGCTTCCATGGTTTACGTAAGAAAGATAGTAAACGTAGTTAACAGCACACGACTGCGTAAAGAAAACACTCGCAGCTAAACCAAACTCTCGGGCAACGTCTAGTACCCAAGGCATGAAAGCATCATAGACGATACAAGTGATGGGGTTATCACTTGTCTCGTGTTTGCGGATGATGTCTCCGATGGTTTTGGAGCCGAAAGTTTTGAAGTCTTGGAGGTAGTCGTGGATGGAGCTACATGAGTCGAATCCTTGGAGGTCGTAGCCATCGGAGATGGTGGCAATGGAGATTGGACCAGATGGGTCAGGGTTGATGGAGTTGAAGAGGAAAGTGGTGAGAGCGAGTGTGGTTTTGAGACCTTTGGAGGTGAGTCGTTTGCAGAATTGGCGGATTGGTGTGATGTGTCCTTGGGTTGGATATGGCACTGCTAGTACATGTCCTCTCTTCATCTCCATCTCTCAGTTTCAATGTTTCTTTGCTTTAACCAAAATGAATATGCCTTAAAGAGATATAATGCGAATATATAGAGATATGTTTTGTCACGTTCTAGCTTTAGATAAGAGCTTTGAGATCTGAACATGAGGGAGTTTTGTATTTGTATTCTATTTCTCATTTTTTTACAGGAAATAAGAAAGAGAAACCCAATTTGCGTTTGTTTTATATGATTAGGATTTAGGAACTGTGTTAAATAGTCATTAGTTTTGATCTTGCAAGTTGCAACCCTGTTTAAGTACTTTTGGTTTCAGTTGTTTGTTCATAGTATTTGCTAAGATATTATCTAAGAAAAAAAAGTTTCTTTATTATGAGCATTTTTAACAAAACAACGTAAATGAATGTATGTAATTATGTATTAGCTCTTTATCGTTTTATTGTTACTTTATAGACAAGTATGATCTTACTTGTTAGAGGCGGAAAAACGTTAAGTGACAAACCTAAAACACTAAAACGAGTTAGAAGTAAAAAGATTCTACACTGTTCTATAATTACAATAAGAACTCGACAAAAACAAGAGGAGTTTTCTTTTTTTTTTCACTGAATAATACCTTTTCATTCAAAGAAGGAAGCATACAACTTTTAAAGAAATACAATACTGATCATCACAGTAGATGAACCATATATAGGATCAAATTGTCTATTCGATGTCTTCTTTACTAATACGATGATGTCTGCGATTTTTTAATTTGCACTTGTCTATAACGTGCGACTTTATTGTATCTTTCACTGAACCCAATTTCAAATTGTTTTGTATCTCAGTTCAAGAATTTTATAATCGTCTGTGCAAATTAATTATGTCTAGTGGACACAACAATAATGAGAGTTTGAGATCGAATCAAACGTTATAATGTCAACGTCTAGTAGGGGTGAGCATTTGATCCAAACAAATCTTTTATATACAATCTGTTCATTAGATAAATTATATGCCAACTTGTTTTCTTTCTGTTAAATAATGTTGTTAAGCTGACATCAGATTGTGACGCAATTAATGGCGTCAGAGAAATATTTGAGCCGCCATTTGATTGTAAATTAAGTTCAAAAGACTCTAAGGAAACAACGCTACTTCAAGATTCTTCTTAATAAAACTTTTGACTCCTTGTGGATATGATTCACACACAAACCAAAGAGATGCAGAGTTGTTAAAAACAAAGACACGTTGAAATGAAACAGAGATGATAAACTTACATGTCAAAAGCAAGAGGTAGAGGACAAAGAAGAAGATGATGACCATTCATGCATGGTCCTGTACTCCTGTTTGTCGTGCTGATGTAAAGAACTGTACCAAGCAGACATCGAGATGATCGGATAAGTAGTTCGCAAAACAAAGTAAGCGATGAAAAAAAAAAAAAAAAAAAAAAAAATGATAGGACTTTAAGAAATAACTTCTCTCTCCATGACCAAGCCCAACGTTTTTTAAATGAAAACGGTATTAAATTATAAAGGCCCAATACTGATGGCCCACTCGCAAAAAATAACTTTTCCCGCCCATCTTTTTTATTTCGTCGATAATAATTACATCTACACGTGACATAACTACAGAACTTGATAGCAACTTGCACAATCTGACAGAAACACTTCCAAAAATCTAATAACTTTCATTACAAAATTTTAAATACACATAAAACATATGTTTTCTTCGGTACGGACCACATGAAACCGAAACACACTAGACACAATACACTGAATCAAATCGGTTTTCACTTAGAACAAGTCCTCGTCTCCTTCGTTGTCTAGAGAGCCCGAGTGACTCAGCCGTGAGTTGTCATCGTTAGCCACGGGAAAAAGCGGCGTGGTGACGGCCTGGTTCGAAGCTGAACCTCGTGGTACTGAAGAACCGTACACTGTTCTCTCGTTTACACGGCCAACTTCTTTACACACTTGATCAAGAACCGTCAGAAAGTCTCTGACCACGGTGAATATCCGACAAGGATGAGACTCCGAGTTCCCATGGAAGTACTCCGTTACTTCTCTAACCATCTTCATGACATCCTCTCCATGCGATTGTATCTCCGTGATCTCCTTCTCGGCTTTGTTCAGGAACGAGCTCATCGAGTCCAAGAACCTCTCTACTCCTGTCTCTTTCTTTAGCTCATCCATTACTTCCTTGACCTTTGTTATCCCTCTAGCGAGTTCACCTGCTTCGTCCCCGAGGGAGTTCGAATCCACAGCAGCTGCTTTCTTGACGTTTGTTAACTGAGAGCTGAGACCTGAGACGACTTGCAACCCAAGTTTCTTCAGCTCTAAGTCGTCTTGGAACGCTGATTGCTCGGCTATGTTAACAACGCCTATAGGGCTTTGAGTTGGAGCAGTGGAAGAAGAAACGCGAGCTCCTTCTGATTTTATGATCTCCTGAATCACAAAGTGCAGCAAGGTGGTCTTCCCATCTGTTCCTTTGATATCTACCAGCTTCAAGAGCGTGTCGAGCTTGAAAGCGTGTGCGTCTCCTCTGTTAGTCCCTACATTCATCCGGTTACCCGTCTTGAGAACCGCTTCTAGAAGCTTCAAGAACATCCTAGTGTTCTTTAACTCCCCACAAGCAGCCTGAAAGTTTGATCACACACATATGAATGTTCAGTTATGTTTTAGAACACAATAAGGACAAGTAGAGTGTTACCTCGAGGGTGTGGAAGGATCTTTTGAGGTACTCGGTTTCCGATTCGAAGTTGACAATGTAAAGCATTGCGTTGATCCTCTTGAAAGCCAAAGGAATGTTGAGCAAAGCTCTGAGGAACTTCTCTGCAGGTCCAATCTCGCAAGGAGACGATTCATATTTTAGCTCCTTGAGCTTGGCCTCTTCTTCTTTGGTAGGTGCCATCTTAAGCAGGCATTGGAGTAGCTCGGAACCAAGCGCATCCGAGTTTCCTGATATTCATCAACAACAGCAACAAAATGTCAATGGTAACTTGTGCATAAGTAAGTAACGGAAGAGAGTGTGAAATTAATTAGTTTTTCACCTTCTACAAGGGCTTCGCATACTTCATCGGCAGTTACATTAAGAGCTCTAAGCAAAATAGCAATGTTGTGTGACTTTCTTGGATCAAGAAACTGATTATTGTTATTATTATTCTCCTGACTACTCGTAGATTGAACAACACCAACAGACTCTTTTGTTCTTGAAGTTGTTGGATCATTCGCTCTAAACAATGTCTCTATCATTTCTTCATTCACTCTACCAAAAAAAAAGACCAAAGAATCATTATCTTAGCCACGTATGCAGAGAAGTAAGATTAAAGATTTCAACTTGTTTATGTATCTTACTGGAAAGAGTTCGACTTGATCTGGTCCCACACGGTTACACGGCTCGAGCTTGCTCTAACTTTGTCCCAGTGTAAAGGCTTCAACTTTGGTTTCAAGGTCTCCTCTTTCATGTCCGAATCAGAAGGAGGCGAGAGCGACGACGCGGTGGTAGCCGGAACCTTATGAATCTGCGGAGGAGGTGGCGGTGGTGGTCTTGTTGGAACAGGTTTCTTCGAAACGCTGCCGTTTGAGCTGTTCAGCGAGAGACGAGGACTAAGAGAAGACTTAGGTTTCGAACCATTGGAGGAAGAGACAGAGCCCGATCCCAAGTTCGAGGCTTTGATAGCAGAGACACGTGGCGGGCTCTGCTGCTTACGAACTGGAGATCCGCTCGGAGAGTAAAACTCGTCGTTTTCGTTGTCGTCTCCTCCGTCAAAGTCTTGTCTTTTAGGGTTTAACAGTTCGGTGCTTCTGTAGTTGGGAGAGTAAACCGGAAGCTTTGGCAGAGGAGGAAGAGGACGGAGCTCCGGGGAGCCTATCTTCCGGTACTGCGAGTAAGAAGAGGCAGCAGAAGACGAAGAGGAAGAGGAAGAAGCGTGAGCTGGTGGTAACTCCAAAACGCCGGCGACGGAGACGGGAGACTTCTGCTGGTCTAGACCAGAGTTGACAAGAGTACCCAAGTAGAGAAACTCGGAGGAGGTGTTGGAAGAAGCGTACTTCGGCGGCTGCTGTTTGCAGTGTTTCAGAGAGCCGTCGGAGGGAGCGGCGTTGAAGAGGTGGAGAGCGTCTGTTCCGGCGGATTTGGTGCCGTCTCCGGGGGAGGCGCGGCGGGTTCGGGTTCGGCGGAGGAAGATGATCAACACGGCGAGGAGAGAGAGGAGAACGGCGGCGGAGACTACGGAGACGGCTACGGCGAGGAGCTTGGCTACGTGGCGGTTGCTGCGAGGCTTGTTGTGGGTTGGGAAGACGAGGGAGGAGATGTTGGCGGGAAAAGTAGGGAGGGAAGCTCGATGGGGAGGAGGAGGAGGTGATGGCGGGGGATGAGAGGTGGGTGAGGATGGGTCGGCAGAGGGGAAGAAAGTGTTTGGATGAGGCGGAGACGGAGGAGGAGGCGGAGGGTTTGAGACGGAGGAGAAGAGGTGTTTCTCGTGGGGTGGAGGCGTCTCTGTGTGGTTCTTGTGGTGGTGGTGGTGGAGGGAGTGTGGGGAAGGCGAGGGGGGTTCGGAAGAGGGTGGTGGTGCGGCGGTGGTGACCGGGAAAAACGGTTGGTGGAGTAAGTGGCGAGAGTGGAGCCGGTGATCGGCGGAGGAGGAGAGAAAGATTGTAGCGAAACAGAGGAAGAAGGGTAGTTTAGACATTCTCCAAGCTCTGTGTTTTTTTCCTAGGGCTTGTTGTTTGCTGTATTCAAAATCTGACAGTGGGGAGAAAAGAGAAAAGAGTGATGTTTGGTTTGGTCGATGAAGAGAGAGAGAGAGAGGTTTGGTCTTTACGAGGACTGGTTTTAGAGAGAGAAACTGGAGGGAACAGTAAGTACATAGGTGTCATAATTGTTTAAATTCGTTTAGGTCTTCGTATTTTAGTTGATTGCGAAATGGTTGTTCATCTTTTATTTTATGTATTTATGTTCCATGTTTCTTAATTCTATCAAAAAAGCTTTTAAGAATTGGAGTATGTAAAATCCAATAGTAATAATTTTGGTTCAGGGGAAAATTTAAATGAGATGTTGGGTTGGACCAATTGTATAGATCAATTTTCGATAAATAATGATTGCTCTAATAATGGACATCTTTCCCAACATGATTTCTTCAGTTAGAAACAATTAATTTTCATCAGATTTTTATACGATTAAGACGTAACTAGAACCTTTTTCTGTTAATTACCACATATTAGTGGTTCCTTGATTGTGACTTGTTCACTACCGAAATTAGTTGAACATTATGGGTTTTTTTCTTCCTCTTGTTATGTACTTTGATAAACAATGGTGAAAGTGAAAAAAAAAAGACTAACTTGCTGGAGTAGCAAAAATAATACTGCGACTGTGCTAAATAGCCAAGTCAACATTTTCTCCCAACACAACCACATTGAATCTGTAATAAATAGAAGAATTTATTGAAACCAAACAAGAATTTTTGTTATCATCTTTATTTTTTGCTAGTTTCACTAATAATGACAATAACTGCATAGTAAATTTTGATAGATTAAGTCTTAATTCATATATCACTCGCGTTAGTTTATTAATTATCTTAGCATTTCAAATCCTAAAAGGACATGATAGAAAGTTAGAAACATCTCGTCTGTGAATTACTCCATTTGAGTGCTACTATTTTGCATATAGAGGTCTTTAAATTGTTTGACATATAAAAAAATCACTGAAGCGTAGTTATGCAACGAACTTGTAGTTGCATTTCACTTCGACAAGAGTATGGCTCAAGTCCGTATCCAATACGATTCAATGTCACAGAGCCGTTACCTTTCCATGTATGTTGAGATAATGCAAAATGGCCAATAGATTTTTTTTGGTCGGCCGGTACTAATCTTCATTTATGGTTCCATAACTTATGCTGTAGAATATCCACACGTTTGACCTTTACACGTCTATTGAAACTGATGTACTTTCTTTTGACACCCTTTGATTGTTAATTTGTTATCATAGCAGAAGAACAAAATCGTGTAGTATAAAACAAACAGCATGAAGTAGAACGTGACAGCAAAAGAATGACTGGAAAATTTTTACTTTCATTTCCCTTTTTTTGGCCATGATTAATGAATGTAACCAAATGATAGTAAACTAATAATTATATTTGATGATTTTTCCTGTTTGTTTAGTGCGTAATCAAACCCCCTAAAACTTAAAGTCATCTTATTATTTTCTGTGCAGAAACATAAAAAAATATATCATCCGTATGATTTAAACCAGTGTTAGCAAATTAAGTCCTCAGATTTTACTTTGCATAGAAAATGTTAGTAGTGTAGAATATCCACACGTTTTGAATACCAGTGATTTTAAACCACCGTCTGATGACGTTTTCTTAATAATACGAGATAAACTTCGTGGAACTAATTTGCTATCATGTCATCTCGTGAATCATCATTCATCATCAGCGAGAAATCAAGCTTTGTTCACAAGATAAGGAGTGGAATCCTAAACTGAGATAAAACGATAAGGATTTTGAAAGAGTACGATGGAAAAATATTTAATACATGCAAACAAAAGAAAAGTATAACACAGAGATTCTTGCAGTTTATTATCACGAGTAAACAAAAATGTGTTGGGAGTTGCATCATTTTCCACTTCTCCAAAGATTCTCTCCATTCTTCTTCATAGTTAAGTTTTATCACTGTTTTGCTTTAGTTGTAATGCAATCCACACTAGTGAACCACAATTATTTTGTGACATGTCAATGTGTTATGTGAGGCTGGTCCGTTCTAGTCAGGTCAACAAAGTATGGAACCTATAAATCATCATTTCTTTAATATTCAATGCATACTTTCGACTGATTAATTAATACGCCACTGGAGGGGAAGCAAACATTCCGCCTGTTAAACATAGGTTCACTACTATTTAATTAATTATCCTCAGAGCATGAAACGACGACGTAGAACGGAATCGTCGGTGGGGAAATAGTCCGACCAACAAAAACTGAGTGCATAAAGAGCGTACAGAGCAAGACGACGAAGGCATTGCATTTTACTGTAAACCCGTGATTCACGCAAATCCAGGATGTTCAGCTGTCTCTCACTTTTGTTCGTTACCCACGCGTGTCAGTCTTCTTCACTCTTCATTACCCTTATTCTTCACCGGCTATCGCCTGCTCCGGTTACGTAAGGACACAACCCCACTCCATAAAGCTAGTATTTTATAGTAAAAAAAAGCTACTACTATATCAGCTAAAAGTACACCACTACACCATTACCATCAAAACCATAAACCCAAACTGTGGACATGGAATAAAAATCATCTCTATCACTATTTCTTGTTGATTTTATTTTGAACACAAAATGTTGATTACAAGTAATTTTCTTAGACGAATCATTTCAAACGTGAGTTTTTTCAATATTCTGAAGAGAACTTTGGAGAGAAATGCTATGATCTATGAATTGGAATGCAAAAATAAAGGAGGTTGACAAACAAATAATACTATAAAGTATTAACATTTTAAAACTACAGAAGAAAGTAAAAGGAGAGCATTATTATTGTCACTTGTCAGTGATTTGAAAGCGAGATATTTCAAAATTTATAAGCAACTTTTTGGGGGTATTTCTGAGAAGGTGTACCTTTTTTATAAGTGAATCCTGCTACAAAGACGTGAAAGGCAAAATCTTTTGCTTAGGAATAGATTGTTATGGAAAATAAAGTAAAAAATTAATTACATTTTAAAATATAAAAATGGTAAAAATATGAAAAGACAAAGCCTAGTGCTCCACCAATACTGCTTCAGCTATATATTTTTTTCTTTCTCTAGATTCATTCCAATAATTCAAGAAAGACAATTATTTGATTTTTTATTTGAAAGGTAACAAAAAGGAAAATAAAAAAAAAATGTGGGAAAAATAGAGGAGCCTTGTATATTTGGCATTTTGTAAAAAGCTCATGCAAATCTGAAAGAAGAGTAATCACTGCCAGGCTTTAGGGCCCATTAGTAATTAACATGGGCCGTTTCTAATGGAAACCGGTTTTGCGTTGGGTCTGAATTGACATTTTAATCACAAGGTCCCTCTATTTCTCTCGCTCTCTTAATCGATCCCTTATGTTATATCCTTCCTGAAACCGTTAAACGTCAAACCTTTTACAGTCCCAATCGAACAGAGCTTAGCCTCTCTTTTTTCAATTTCATCTACTCGCGAAAGGAAAAGTCTCCAACTTTCTCTCGGCGATGGGGAAGAACCAAGGTTACAAGGCTATGCAGAGAGCCAGAGTTGGCTCTAGCTCCGGCTCCGCCGCGCCGGACGAGATCGAAGATGGCATGGTTTGTACCTTTTCATACCACCATGATGATTGATGCTATTGAAACAAAATTCGATTGATTTAATTTCGTTTAAGTTTATGACTTTCGTGTTAATTGGTTATAAAGTTCTGTACTTTCCCATTTTTTTGAAGCATACATTGTGACCTAGCTTTTGCTTTCAGATTTGAATCTGTAGCTGTCTGAAATCTTACTTGTTAGTTTAGTTAATGTCTGAGATCTTACTTGTCAGTTTACTTATACATAAGTGTTTGTGCAAGAATCAGATCTTGTACCACCCTCTTCAAATTAACAGTTTCTGGCTTTGTTTTGCAAACTGAAGCATTAAGTAAAAAAGTTGAAAATATTAGCAAGGATCTACTTATTAGGATGAGCAATTTCAATTGAGTGGTTCCAACGTTGAGGCTTTGATAGTACTAGTTTGATTACCAAAACTGTAGCATTAAGTAAAACTTTGTTTTATGCATATTTCTTCGTTAATTACCAAAACAATTCTGATGAGGCGAGTGGCAGGTGGATGGTTCATATCATACACCAGAGTGGCATGCTGCTCGTTTGGCTGGTCTCCAGACTACCCACACTATTACTTGGGAAGAATATAAGAAGAAGCAAAAGGTAAGCTCTCGCTTTTTTTTTAAGATCTTTTAAGCAATCGTTGATTGATGCTAAAGTGGTTAGGAGCATTTAACTATATGCGGAATAAGGTATCTTCAAAAGGGTCTTTGCATTGTGTTTATGACTTTGTATACTTACTTACATGTGACCCTCTCAGGAAGAAGAAATGAAAAAGGGGGAACTTGAAGCAGATACTGATAAGTTGATGCGTGAGTATAGAGCTCAGCTGGATGCTGAAAGGGCAATGAAGCTCTCTAAGGGAAGGAACTTCTCCAGCGATAAATCCAGAAAAGGTATATACATTCAGATGGAATGTGTGCAATACCTGATTTGCTACTTGCTTCTCTAATGTGCCCTCTGCTCTTACAGATAGGAAGGAGAGAGATGTCACAGATAAAAAAGACAGAGATTCTAAGAGAAAGAAAAGCAAAAAGAGAAAGGTGCTTGCTCATAACAACCACATCGAGTTTAGTTTGAACTTCCTCTAGGCTTTATAGCTTAGCTTCTACTAACAGACACATTGTGTTTATTGATTTGCAGCGTTCGAGAAGGCATTCGTCTGACTCAAGCTCCTCCTCCTCCTCAAGCTCATCCTCCGAGTCATCAAGCAGCGATGAAGAGGAATCTAGAAGGTCAAGGTCAAGTTCTAAAAGATCTAAAAGGGAGAAGAAACACAAATCTAAAGGTAGCAGACACTCGAGCAAAAGTAAAAAAGTTGAGGATGATGGTCCAGTGCCTTTGTCTAAATTCTTTGGCAGTCTTAAGAAGAGTTAGACACCCATTTGCAAGATCTGTGTTTCATCATATACTCCATTCGTTACACTGGATTCAATAATTGCATAATCTTCAGACATGAAAACTATTTTTGAGATTGATTTAAACTCTTGTCTTAAATGATTGCAACAAGAAAATGAGGACAACTTACAAATACGTAGAGAGAGAGAGAGAAGAAAAAAGAAAAGACCAAAAGAAACTAAAAGTTTGAGCCCCATTGATGATCACACAAGCATCTCTCTCACAAGTATACACAAAAGACAAACAATGGTGCTTCCTTCCTTTTTCTTTTAAGAATGTTTGTCCAAATCAAAACCAAAACGATGATGTTCTTTCAAACTATTTGCTGATACTCTGGATTGAAAGCGAGGGCTTCGCGGTAGATAAGCTCCTTCATCTGCTCCTCTGAGAGCGCATGTTGCTCAAAATCGAAATTGAAAGGCATTGTGCACTCAGGCTCGTCACTGATGTCGTGCAGTGAATTCAGGTATGGATGTTCCAGGGCGTCTAACACTGAATCAACCAAGATTCATGAAAAAATGTGAGGAACTAACTTATCCAAGAGAATCAATAACTCAAATATTATTCCTTCACTGACCTGTGATTCTCCGTCTAGGATCAAAAGTCAGCATCTTCTCGATAAGGTCAATCGCTAGAGGATGCACCGTTGGGAACTTATCAGTGAGGGACTGGCGAGGATACGGTGGGAGTTGTTTTATGTAACGCTTTGCATTTTCGTTCAAGAACTCAAGTTCTTCTTCTGATGGAGTTCCTATGAGCTTCACAAAAATAAAACAACTATATCAGGTCTTTGTTGTCGCTTAACATAGAAAAGGTTATTACAAGTTTACCTCCATGAGCAAGCGGAGCTGATGAACATGATCACGACCAGGAAAGAGAGGCTTACGGTCCATTAACTCCATGAAAATACAACCAACAGACCAGACATCGATGGCCGCAGTGTAATCAGAAGAGTTCAAGAGCAGCTCCGGTGCACGGTACCATCTCGTGACAACATACTCGGTCATGAAATCACTCTCGGAGGTGACTCTAGCCAGACCGAAGTCGCATATCTTCAAGTCGCAGTTCGCGTTGAGGAGGAGATTGCTCGGTTTCAAATCACGGTGAAGCACGTTTGCGGAGTGAATGTATTTCAATCCACGGAGGATCTGGTAAAGAAAATACTGGCAATGCTCTTCGGATAAGCCTTGGTTAGACCGTATGATCTGATGGAGGTCAGTGTCCATTAGCTCGTAAGCGATGTAAACATCGTTGAAAGCGTTTCTTAGCGGTGGCGGTATTATGTCTCTGATTGCAACAATCTGATCAAAACAAGATGGTTATTGTTGTAATAGTTGGAAATGATCTACACAATGCTTCGAGATTTGCTTTCTATAAAAAAAGGATCTCTTCCCGTAAATGGAAACTAACATAGTTGGAAATGATCTACACAGTGTTTTGTAAAATTCGATTTCTATAAAAGTAAAGATCTATTAACGTAAATGGAAGATCCCATACCATACTTAAGCACTAAAACCATATGCATCGAAAACTAGTAAAATGCACGCACAATGCTGTCAACAGGTAATGTAACATGTGGTGAATCAAAACCAGGTGCAACACATTCATTCACATAGGAATATCAAAGTAGATTTTGTGCAAAATCAAGCAGCTATTCATCTTAAACAACTAAAATCTATTATGAACTTTAAGATGTTTGGTTATGAATGATTTTTTTTAAAAAAAAGAGAGAGAGAGTAAAACTAACATTCTCATGATCCATGTGACGAAGCAGCTTGATCTCACGGAGAGTCCTCTTGGCATCAATCTTATTGTCAAAAGCGTTTGCTATTTTCTTAATCGCAACGCTCTCGTTTGTTTCAGAGTTCATAGCCGAACTGCAACAAAAAAAGCCAAAACATTAACACAAAAAGATAAAAGCTTTGTACGAGAAAAAAAAACCAAACATATTGAGTTCGAAAAAACCAAACAAACTTTTTTGTAGATGTTTCGGATTAAAAGTTGAAAACTTTACCAAAACCCATTTAAAACAAATTGAGATAAAAAAAAAAATCTGAAATAGTTAGTAATACCAAACGATGCCATAAGCGCCTTTGCCAATAGGCATGATGGGAGGCTGATACTTAGCGGTGACCTCGAAGATGTTCCCAAATATGTTATACTGGATAAACATCCCTCCGTGGCTTAGCGTCGCCGGTATATTTTCTATCCCCGCCATCTGAGGAGAAGGGTTAGACGCAGCAGCACCACCACCACCACCTGTAGCTTCCGTCATATCTGTATCAGCCGCCGCGTTAGCACCGTCCATCTGAAGAAGAAGAAGAAGAAAAAGGAAGAGACTTTTGGGTTTGTGTTGGATCGACTAATTGTCGGAACGACAAGAAATTGATACGCTTTTTGGTTTCTGGGGTCAATACAGATCTGAAGAGGAAGAGGAAGAGGAAGAGGAAGAGAAAGTCAGGTGCGTGGTGGCTGGTGCGGAGGATCTTTTTTATGGGTCTGTCTTCTACTTGACCCAACACTGTTGAATCATTTGTTTGTTTTCTTAATGGCAAAGTTGTTTATTTTTTTTTGTCAAACTAAGTAGATAATGTATTCTTAGTTTGTAGAGTTACTTGATTTAGATTTGTGATTATCTTGTCATTAACGGTAATACTTTGAATGTAACCTTGTTTTGGGTGAAAACAAATCACAAAGTAACACTATAAATAGTATAATATCATTTATGGTATTTGCTATTTTGGTTTGGTTTTTTTTTTTTTTTTTTTTTTGCAATCAATCATCTTCATAACATGGAAACATATTGATTCTCTTCTTGCGTGTAAACCAATAAAATACATCTACTGCGACTTATAAAATAAAATTAATTTTATGTCCGATTTGCGGCTAGTATGCGATTAATCTCACACAACAGTAAAACAAATAATAATAACACGGCTATAACAAAAAAAATATAAATGGGGGCTTAGTTGTAATAAAAGGATGTCTTGGTATTAATTTGATATTTGTTCTAGATTATAGGGACTTTATCCATATTTAAGAAAAATAAAGTTACATCGAACACAAGACGGCTTTGTTGTCTGCATCTATACCTCTTTTCTGGGTTTTAAGGGTTTCAATAGACAAGACCAGGCATCAACGAACCAGTTGTCTCGTCACCTAAATAAGAAACCTTTAAGGCTTCTGCAGCATTTGGGCACACTTCTCTGTGAAAAAAAAAAGATTCCAACTTTGTGTCTCTTTCGAGAACTTCCGAGTCATCTTTTAAACGTACAAGCACCAGGTTCCCTTCGAATTCAATTTGAATCCTTTTGATCCTCGGATTAGTTTGTTTTAGATACTGAGGGATGATGATGTGTGATTAATCTGATTTCATTTTTCGCTTTTTGATCTGTTTTTTGTTTGTTTGTGTGGTTAAAGATGTTAGCTTTGGATGTTAAATTAACAGTTACTAATTGCATTTAAATCTGACCTATTGTTTGATGGTTGGTTATTGATTTGTTGATTGAGTCGTTAAAGGGAAGCTAAAAAAGCATCTTGATTTGCATTGTTTGTTAGTTAAAATTATTTTAAATTGATGCGCATGAAGGTGAGCAAATGATTGTCTCTCAGTGGGATTTACTGGAATGTTTTTTTTTGCAATATTCATTATTATGTTACTCATAATCTTGCATGCTCTTTGCCTGTCACTTCATCTTCACAGCTCTCTCTTTGTTACTCATCCTGTGTAGAGTAGAGTACTGTGACTGTGAAGATAAATCAATAAGCTAATGTGTCTGATATACTTAGGGGTGTCTTCTATAACATTTGACATTTTTTTAACACACTTTCTTGAATCACGCAGGTTATAAAAAAAGAGACTTTTGAAACAATGTCAGGATTTCCAGGTTTGAGTTTTCTAGGCCCCAAAAGCAAGAACGCGGTTGTCGCGGGAGGCTTGACGGCTTTTGTATTTGGGGTATATTTCTACACGATGAAGGCTGTTGGTGGCACAGACGAGCTTCAAATGGCTATAGACAAGTTCGAAGACCATAAACATGTTGAGACCGACCCCAAGCTTCCATCAAAAGCATGAAGATCTTCACTAGCTTTTTTTTTGTCTTTTTCAAAAGCATCGATTGGCATCTGTGTTCCAGTCCTTAAAACAATGGTCGAATAAGAGAATGTCCTGATCAAGACTTCGTTTTGATGTTATGGACATCGTGTTAAGTTATCATAATCTCGTACCTGTACGTTTGTTACAATGTTTCGTTATCCAATAAAATATCTACTACCCCCGCAAAAATCAATAAAAAGTTTGTATACCACTTTGTCATGGGCTAAAAAGATGAAGCTGATAGGTATCTTTATAAAAAATAAATACTATGGGGTCATTCTGTAATAATTTTAAAATACAAGGATTTTATCGTTATTTTACAAGTAAACAGATGGAGAAAAATGTTAATTAACTTTATTTTCTGAAGCTCTCTCTCTTTTCTAGCGATTCTTCTTCTCTCTGGGTTTAGGGTTCCCGGTAGTGTGGCAACGACGTTGAGCGCTTTGTACCTTTATCGCCCTCATCTGACTTAGGTACGTATCCTCTTTCTCCGTGACGCGTCGTAGGTTCTCTTCTTGTAAGCAACGTAGCTCCTATGAACTCTTTCTGCTAAATCTTCAATCTTTTCTGTGTAATCGGAGGTGGATTAGGAATCTATGTTTAGGGTTTTTACGCCTTAGGTACGTTTAGCTACTAGATTTGCTGTAATTAGTCCAAAGCTACGACCTTATGGAGATCTGCTGCCTTTCATGTTTAACTCTATAAAAGTTGCAACCTTTGGCTTTATATAAGATGTGGAGGTTTCTTAATACTTCTTAGTATCTTTTCATTGTGGCATCAGAGATGGAGATCATGCCAAGAGAGAATGATAACGCTTTGTCAGCTCCTACCCCCATGGAGTTGTCAACTTTCACAGGACCTGGTCCCTACGGGAAGCAGCGGACATCGAGCTTGGAAGCACCTATCATGCTGCTAACTGGACATCCGAGTGCTGTCTACACCATGAAGTTCAACCCATTGGGAACTCTCATTGCATCTGGTTCACATGACAGAGAGATCTTTCTCTGGAGGGTTCACGGGGACTGCAAAAACTTCATGGTTCTGAAAGGTCACAAGAACGCTATCCTCGATCTTCACTGGACCAGCGACGGCTCCATGATTGTATCGGCAAGTCCGGATAAAACTGTGAGGGCGTGGGATGTTGACACTGGGAAACAAGTCAAGAAGATGGCTGAGCATTCCTCCTTTGTGAATTCCTGCTGTTCTACGCGTAGAGGACCTCCGCTTATCGTCAGTGGATCTGATGATGGAACCGCCAAGCTCTGGGACATGCGTCAGAGAGGAGCCATTCAGACGTTTCCTGATAAATACCAGATCACAGCAGTGAGCTTCTCTGATGCAGGTGATAAGATTTTCACTGGCGGTGTAGATAACGATGTTAAAGTTTGGGACTTGCGAAAAGGAGAGACCACCATGACGCTGGAGGGACATCAGGATACGATCACGGGAATGAGCTTAAGTCCAGACGGTTCCTACCTTCTCACCAATGGAATGGACAACAAGCTCTGCGTGTGGGACATGCGTCCTTACGCTCCACAGAACCGGTGTGTGAAGATCTTTGAAGGGCATCAACACAACTTTGAGAAGAACCTGCTCAAGTGTTCGTGGTCACCTGATGGTACCAAAGTCACTGCTGGTAGCGCAGACCGCATGGTTCATATTTGGGACACAACCACTCGGCGCATTCTCTACAAGCTCCCAGGCCATAAAGGATCGGTCAATGAGTGTGTGTTTCACCCCACTGAGCCTATCATTGGTTCTTGCAGCAGCGATAAAGATATCTACCTGGGAGAGATCTGAAAGTTTTAAAGCTGTGTGAGAGATCAAACTAAATTTGAATTTAAAGTCTTTAGATTCAACAATGTGTTTTAAGACATTTTGCTTATTGCGAGAGAGATAAACTAAAACATTGCTCTTTGCTACAAGTAATCAAGAACTGTTATCTCCTGCTATGTCTTTACGCTCTTCATCTTCTTGTACTCTAACTTTACTTCCACAGCAACTTCTTTTATGTTCTCCAACCACATGTTTCTTCACCAAACCGTCTCTTTTCTCTAGAAACTCACTATTCTCCTTCCAAACCTCTCCATTACTGTACACCTCTTTCTTCCATATAGGAACCGTTGCCTTGAGCTCGTCGATCAAGAACTTGCAAGCATCCAAACCATCCCCACGGTGAACAGACGAGACAGCGATGAAGACGCTGGTTTCTCCAACGGGAACTGGTCCTAGACGGTGAGCAACAGCAATCTTGTGGATGTCCCAGTTTGATCTAGCGGCTGTACAGATGGAGCTGAGGCATCGTGTGGCCATTGGCACATATGCTTCATATCTTAGCTCCAAAACTGCTTTACCTTGGAACATGTCTCTTGTAGTGCCTGAGAATGTGGCTATAGCACCGGCTTGAGGGGCACTGACATAGTTAATGTACTTGAGTATATCGACTTTGTGACCTTCCTCCAAGATTTCTATAAGGTTCTTCTTCTCCTCCGCAGACATCTTTGGTTCTCACACACAGTCCAATACAACAACAGGAACCTTGTGAAGGGTGATAAGTCAAAAACAAACGATGTTCCAGGTAAGATTAAACCAAGCTTAACCGATTCCTACAGGTAGAGCAAATCAACAACACATTTACTTATCATTAGAAAACTACTAAATCAAACGCTTCGTAACATAGAGCAAATGAGAGATCTTTGCCCCCAGCCTTATGGCAAGATCACAGTTTAAACTTTTAACTCTAGTAAGAGAACAGACCTATGAACACACTCCAAACATGTCTTAAATCAACAGAATCGCCAAACTGGTCAAGTTTGATCGAAACAGAGAAAACAACTTACCGCACAGGACACGTTGAACGGATGTTGGTTTTGGCTTCAGGGTTTGAATTGAATGGAACAGAAGAATCACAGAAACATAGTGATAACGACAAACATAGAGATAACGCACTGAAAATTGTTACTTTTCACAGAATAACTGAAAAAAAAATTAAAAAGAAATCCAGAGAGATTATATCGTGTCTGACCTTTCGGGGTTAGGTAAGGATAGATGATGAAGAATAAAACAACATGTGCGCTCCATATTCACCTCCACATCGGCACTAGTAGGTTGGTGAGAACGAATCAGACAAAGACAAATCAGAAATGTTTTTTTTTTCCAAAGTTTGTTCTTTTCTCCAGATACTCTGTTTTTTTTTAACGTTTTTAACCATTTTCAAGGAAAGACAGAATCAGTGAAACTTCTGTAAGCGACGTCATTTAGGATCTACGGTAGGATCTAATCAGTCTCTCTTTTAACCAACCACAAAGGGAGGGAAGAAAGAAAAGAAGCAAATGGGAGGAAGTAACTTGGGATAGAGGAAGTAACCAATCCTAAGGATAGAGTGTTTCCAGTGTCTTGGGATTCAAAATTTAATCAGATTTCCAGTGAGGAAGCTATTGAAACTGCAAAGCAACTAGCTCTCCAAGAAGGCTTGTTGGTTAGTCTTCTTTTCTGTTTGGCATATTTATGAGTGGGAGCAGCCTTTAAAAGAGAAATGAACCGAGTGGTGTGAGAAATCTGTGATGATTAGTTAATTATTACTATAACTTTGTTCAGGTTGGTATATCTTCCGGAGCTGCTGCTGCTGCTGCAATCCAGGTCGCAAAGAGACCTGAAAATGCCGGGAAACTCATAGCTGTATGTCCTCAAAGTCTCACCTACACTTGCGTTGGCTTTCATCTCTTTGCCTCACCAAACCCTAGTCCTTTTATATGTCAATATTATATCCCAAAGTGGGGAGAAAATCCACTAATCTTTTTAGCTAGTCTTGAGTGAAAAAAAAAACTGAGTAGATTCTCACATGTTTTGAATAGAAATGTGATACTATGTGAGTTGATGAATCTTTGTTTTCAGGTTGTGTTCCCTAGCTTTGGGGAACGTTACCTTTCCACCCTGCTTTTTCAGTCTATCCGAGATGAGTGCGAGAAAATGCAGCCTGAGCTTTAAATTTCTCTGTAAATTTTTCTTGACCGACAAGGAACTCTTCTTTCATTTGCATTTGCAATTGCAATGTGAATGTGCAACGCAATTGGTGTTTTATTAATAAATGCAAATCCCATAACTGTAAACTGTCCCTTGGTATTCTATACTTAAGTTTATCTGGAAACTTGTGTAGCTTGCTCCCAATGAAGTCCGAATTAAATTGCATGACGAGTCTTTTGGGTTCCACACAAGATAAAGTAACCTTATAAGTATGTTCTTCCTTACTCTGGCTTTCTCTATTCCTCCAAAACTATGGTACCTGCTTCTTCTAGAGAGATGATAAGAGCAGGATCAGTGGGAACAAGAGCGACATACGACGAGCCATACGACGAAAATTGGGAGGAGACAGCTGATACTGAATGGGACGAGAAAGGGCGCACTATGATCTCTCACATATACGTTTCTTACAGACAGTTCATAACATCTATTCAGTTTGGTTACTTGAATAGCGAAGATGATGAAGATCTGACCCTATCTACGGAGTTTGGTCCATCTAATGAGGGACACAGCTTTCGAGCTGTAAGTTTCTGTCAGTAGTATCTTGTTTCCTTTTTTTTCTTAGTAAGCTCCTGTGAAGTTAAGTCTCTGATGCAGGTCATACTGAAAGAAGATGAATATGTGACTGGATTGAGTGGAGTACATGGATATGGAGTGCATGATGGAATAAAAAGTTTGACATTCCACACTAACTGTGGGAAGCACGGTCCGATTGGAAGAGTGAACGATGACTCTGAGGTTGGTTTGAAGATAGATATTGATCCAGGAATACGTTATCGACGCGAGTTTGGTGGTTTCTTTGGTTCTTACAGTAAGGATAATCTCTCATCGATTGGTATCTATGTGAGCCCCATTGCTAGGTATGACATGGTGGCTAAACGTGAAAACATTGGACCCCCTCCAAAGAAAGCCTTGTAGCAGCAGCCTTACAATAGTTGTCTTGTTCAGTTTGCTGTTTAGTTTTTCTCTTTAATAAAGTAAGAGCATTAGTGAAGACATGTACTTATTAGTGTAATCTTTCTATTTTCTACTAATAAATAATGTTTCTAGTATGGATCTAGTAAACATCAACTGGTATATATGTGTGCCTACTATCACAGTTCTTGATAAAGCTGTTAAACGTGAAAACGTTTGACCCAAGCAACCAGTCCTAATATTCTATGGAATCGCAAAGGTTTATCTTAATTTGATTTTAACTCTGTTGATATGAAACCTGAAATCTTTATGCAAAAGAGCAATTTTAATATACTTGAAATCTTGAAAGCTAATTATTACTACATCTTATGAGCAATACAAAAGAGGACATATAAGGCCTGATCCTCACCAATGCACCGTTCAATAGAAACCTTTTTATATATGTTTCATATTGTAAACAAGTTTCAGGTCAAACGAAGAGTCCTTAAGCACAATTTACAAGGGTTCACTTCAATGCACTGCACTTGGAAATTGGTCTGGCCTGCTCCCAGTGAACATAAATTTAAATTCACGACGACTTCACTAGGGTTTTACACAACGCATAGCTTCTTATATAATCGTCCTTACTCTCTCTCTCTATCTCTCTATCCTACTAAAATCACTCGACTTGTGTCTTATAAAGAGATGATAAGAGCAGGACAAGTGGGAAGAAGAGCGACATGGAACCTCGGAGAATTTGCTAAGTTGTGTGACGTGCCAGATGACACCGAATTGGACGACAAGGGACAGACCGTGATCTCTTACATCGACGTTTCTTTTGGCAGAGTCATAAGATCCATTCAGTTTAGCTACCGTGAAAATGAAGCTCTAGTCCTGTCTGAAAAGTATGGTTCCTCTGACGACCATTATACAAACCTTTCAAATGAGTCTGTGGTGGTAAGTTCTTTTTTTGGTAATCTATTGACTCGTTTAGTAATCTTATACATGTTAATTGGTCTGATGAAGCTAAACCGCAGGTGAAACTTGTTGGAGATGAATATGTGACTGGATTGAGTGGAGAGCTAGGGTTGTGTGAAGGAATCAGAAACTTGACGTTTCACACTAACCTTGGGAAGCACGGACCCATTGGAAAGTCCGAGGATAACTATGCAAGTGGTTCCAAAGTTAACGTTGATCCAGAGATACGTGATCGACGTGGGTTTGGTGGTTTCTTTGGGTCTTACAATTCAAACGGTCTATCATCTATTGGTATCTATGCGATTCCCGTTGCAAGTCCCGAGACGGTCGCTTGAAAGTGAAAACATTTGACGAAAGCAACGTCTTTGTAGCAGCTTTCAATAGTAGTTTTGTTTTCTCTAAAATAATGTAAGCTTCAATGGAGCTCAGCAAGCAATGGTCCTTGTGTCATCTTCTTTCTATTTCTCTTATCTTGATTAATAAAGAGCGGATTTTGCCTAAAGTCTGATTTGCCTAGAAACAGAGGAGAGGCAGAGAGAACACAGAAAAACTAACTTTTAACTGAAACAAAACTCCACAGTGAAAACTGAGTACAGACCAGACGTTCAACTGTTTTTTTAACTACTACAAGTTTTGCTAAAGGACCAAACACAAAACATATAGTGACTGGAAAGAAAAAAGCACAAGTTTCTAAATCACTGCCTCTCAACTTTGTAACTAGAGACCCACGAACATTATAAGAAACCATAGTAATCTACACCAACTTCAAGAACAGACAGTTCAAATGAGGAACGGAGAGAGAGAATGAGTTTATTAGTTCAGAGCTGCACTTCTCTGTCATGTATCCAGCTGAAAGGAACCTTAGGTCCTTTCTTGGCTCTTGCTTGAGCTCTCTCATCCAATCTCCTGATTCTCGGAGTCAACCCACATAAATACTCTTGCGCTTTGTTTCCTTCACCCGAGAGCCCAGTCAAGTTCTCGATCTTCCACCTACCAACCAAAAACTCAAGAATGTCCGCATAGTCTTTGGCGGTGTAAACACCGAGCCTCTGAGCCACGGAAGAGAAGTTGTCAAAGAGCTTGTCATCACGCCCATCGTACATCAAGTGAGCAGGCATCGAGATTTTCTTTCTCATCATGTCTGCAAAAGCCACCACGGTACCATCAGGATCAATCTCAAGGAGCTTTTCAACTATCTTGGTGTAAGCTGTTTCGTGACGCTTCTCGTCTGCAGCTATCGTTCCACATATCTGAGCTAGCTTGAGGTCCCCATGCTCTTTGGCTTGGCGTGCTGTGTTCCCGTGAGAGATGAAGGTTGCTCTCTCTTGGAATGAAGTGTAGATGAAGCCAAGGTAAGGATTGTTCTCTGTGCGTGGATCCTGTGAAAGTGTCAAAAAGCGATTAGAGAAAGTCATAATCCAAACAAAAGATAATGTTAACTATCCTCTCACCATTCCGGAACCAATCAAGTACTGAATGGTCTTCTCAATCTGCCTCATGTCAACACGACCAGACAAGTAAAGATACTTATTGAGAAGATCACCATGTCGGTTCTCTTCAGCAGTCCAAGCTCTTGTCCAAACAGCCCATGAAGTGGGACTAGCACCAGTCTCATCCCTAACTCCATCCAAAGTGTTGAGCATAGTCTGATAGGTCGGAAGAGCTTCTTCTGTGATCATGTCTCCAACCAAAACAACAAAGTAATCATCGGGGAGCTCTCTTGCCCTCTCTCTTAGCTCCTTCACCTGATCTTCGAACCCGTCGGATGCAGGGTCGGGTAAGAAATCCTGGGGCTGCCATGACTTCTCCACGTCCTTGAGATGGGTTAGGAGGTTCTGCTCGGCCCAGTCTTCCATGGATTTGAAGATCTCGATCTTCTGCGGTGGCATGGAGTGCAAGACTTGAACGTGCACTTCCTTTGGTGGCGTGAATGGCTTCTTCAAACTCTCGACCCCCCTGCATCAACCAAAGTAAAAAAAAAAAAAAAGCCAAACGTCTTTTGTCAAAAACAGAGTGAACAAACATATTACAAGAAAAGAGTGAAACTTTTGGACGGAAAGTATTAGAGAGAGAGAGAGAGAGAGAGAGAGAGAGAGAGAGGGCACGAAGTATGCATGCATAAAGGAAGCCCTATAGGCTATAAGAGGTGTAACAGCCAACGTAATGTCTTTCACAAGAAAGAAAACAAACATTAACTGATATGCTCATCAAGAACCTCACAACAACAACAACAACAAAAAAATAAAAGTCATCAAATGAATAAGCAACAAAATGGACATCAAAAGATGAATCTAGAATAAAGACTAGATGCATGGAGCAAAATCTCTCAGAGAAGCTGGAAGGAATCTAGAAATGTGATAACATTGTCATCTGAATCGGTTTAGAGTAATAACGAATCAGATTAAAAAGAAAGGAGGGCATTGATGAATAAAATGGCTTTGAGACAGAGAGAATAAACAGAGGATGGCCACATTGGTCCACATCTTTTAATCACTAGATTAAAAAAAAAGGCTCATCCTTTCGATTGAGATTTAAGCAAATGGGCTAACATATCGACAGAACCTAGATCCATAACTGAAAAAACAAGCGAAACACAGTTGAAACAAGGAACCAAATCTCATATGTAGACAATCGGTAAAGAGAGAGGGAGAGAAAGAGACAGACTTGGAGCTGAGAGCGGGTGAAGAAGAAGCCTGGCAGAGGAACTTGGGAGATCTGAAAGTAGAGATTGGCGGACGAGTCGAGGAAGCGAGTTTGTATGGCTGACATGCCAAAGTGTTTAGCTTCAATGCCATTTTGGTCTCTTGTCTTTGAGCAAACCTCTCTCTCTCTCTCTCAGGCTAATGCTCTCTGGTTATATCTATGGGTCTTCTTTAAGGGTTGAGTTTCGTCCACAGAAAGAGAATGGTTGGTTATGAGAAACAGCGGTGTGAGGGAAGAAGAGTCTCTCATAGAGAGAGAGCTAGAAGGAAAATAAATAATTATAAAAGGTTAATGACGTCATATATCGTATGAATACAAGAATTTTTAAAAATATTATTTTCTTTTTAAATCAAGCATCAGTTCCAAAATGCCCTCGAGATTCCTCTCTATCACATCATTGATAGAGAGATCCATGTCGGTACAGGGAATAGTAAAATCAGCTTTTAGTTTATTGTATTAAGATGAATCACTTGTGAATTCGACTCTTTTAAGATTATTAGACTTTCTCTTCTTAAACATGGCTTTGTCTAATTAGTTGTGAATTAGAACTCACAGATCAATAAAAAGGGTAAAAAGGTCAATAAGTTTTTGATATATTTATTTTATTTTGTAATACCGAGAGATGTAACACAGGCGTGAGAATCCACGAAAAGGGACAAGTGGCATTGCTTCTCCACGTGGATGTCTCCACAACTTGGCAAAATGAAACTAAAATATTCCACTCTACTTTCTGCCTTTGGTTTTGCATTTTTTTGCATCATTCAATGCTTTTTTGACTATTGTTTTATGCTCTGCACAACGTGTTTTATTTGATAGCACAACGTTTCTCATTGAGACCGTGACGGAACTATAACATTTTAGACGACATTTTTGGGTGTATGTGTCAGTGATCCTGATTGGCGTTCTTCTTTCAAGTCCACAAGTGTAATACGTTTTCATAGAGCGAAAATCAAATTATACGTTGGCATAAAGATAGAACTTTCATCCCTAAGTTTCTCTTTTTTTTTGCTTGAACTTTCATCCCTAAGTTGAAAAAAAAAACAATTAAAGCGTAAAGAGAAAGACACCTAAACCTTTCTTTAAGACGTTAATAAGCTAAGTATGGTATATGTTTCCAAACCGAAAGTAGATGCAGACAAGTTATCTTCTTTCTCAAAGCTCATTTCAAAAAAAAGAAGAAGCAAATTCGCATGTACAAACGATCATATAGCAAACAAATACTACTAAAGATTTTTCTAATGAACTTCATGTTCCCACCAAACAAATTGATAAATGTGACAAACAAAGAGCTAGTCAAACAAAAGTGAATTGTTTACTTAAGCACCACCGCATTGTTTTAAAAAAAAAGTTGAGCAAAACTCCAAACATTTGCCTTAGCATCATGTTTATTTCTTTTTCCAAGCAAGGCACTCTACATCAGCTCCTAGTTTTGTGCTAAAATGAGCCGAGCAGAGTCCAAGAAACAAGTATGGGCATATATTATATACAGAAGTTCGCATTCAGCTGCTGGCCAATGAGAACATTTACAGGTTTGGTATTTTTTTTGATACATTTTATCAGAGGTGCAGCATTTTGAGATCGGTGGAGACAAAGAAGGGCAAGGGAACATCGGGAACATCTCTGTTCTAAGCGTGTCTATCACTTAACATGTTTGTGGAATCTGAATCTAGTCTTGAAGATACCTTATGTTTCAAAAGCTCTACTTCAAACCAAAACCTATCATTGTTTTTCCTTTTATTATGTTACATAAGTAAATCCATAAATCCAGATTAGAACAGCACCCAAAATCAACACAACCCACAAATGAAGCAAAAGTAGCATACAAAAGAAAAAAGAAAAAGATCTCAATCAAAAGAAATCACACATATCTGTTAAACCGTTTCCTACCATCTGGCATCGAGACAGCAGAAGAACCAATGCTCAAATTCCCTACTGATTTAAGTGTCCTGTGCTTCTCAAGTACCACACCTCCAGGTGAACCAGGACCACCTCTCTGGCTGCTGCTGTTGCTCATTAGCAATGATCCTTTGTTCCATCTAAACGTATCCAAACCTTGTTGCGTCGGTGGATAAGACATTCTCCTCCTCTCGCTACTGACTGATGATGGCGTACCCATCACTCTCTCCTTTGGATTGCTGCTTGGTCTAACTTTGGCCTTGGCAGAGACCGTTGGAGCCATGTAGCTCGGGAATGGAGGGCAGCTTGTGAGGCTGTCATTGTCTCTGAAAGGAGAATCTTGTCTTCCTCCTCTGGAGTATCTTGATGTGCCTGTGCGGATGGGTCTGGATGGAGTGAGAAGTGTAGACCTAGACGATTTTGGTGTGGAAGTGTCGAAGTTGCTGTCATGCCTGAAATGGTGTTGGTTGCTTGACTGAGACAGAGGGCTTGGGCTCAGTCTTGTTGGTGTTAGCAGTCTTGTTGGTGTTAGCCTGTAATCTCTATGGCTCGGTGCAGGACTAGCAAGAGGAAGCTGACGATCCATCCAGTTCCACCATAGAGGGAGCCCAACTGAAGCTGCAGACTTGGGACTGTTTTTCCATAACTGTACAGAGATGGAGAGAGAGAGAGAGAAAGATGTTGGCAAAAAACTAGATAGATGCATCAACATGGCGCTGGAAAGATTTGAGTGTTACCTTGTGAGAATAAGCATAGGCCATGGATCGTTCCCTCTTGATGATTGCATCAGTCTTCCTCTGAGATCTTGCATCCCTTTCTTCTTTAGTCAGTACACTGTCGTCCCAGTTACCATTACCAGCCTCAGATGCAGCCCATTTAGCTTCGTCTCTCTCAAGCTGCGCTTGCTTTTCCAACATTTTGATGCGGCGTGACTGAATCTGAGACTGAACACGGACCAGTTGCTGCATGTACTTCATTGCATTTACTGTCTGACGCTTCACGCTGTATCCTCTCACCACCCCTTGAAGCCTGACTAGTCCTTTGAGAGCTCTGAAACTCCTCCTTGCCTGTATCATCCCAGATTAACAACTTCCTTGTGTTATGATAGGAAGGGTAGAGGTGTAATGTGACAAATCTTGAAACGTAAATAAAGGATATGTATACGTACCATGTAACCTCTGAAAGCTGCTTGAATCTTTGTTGCAGAAGCATGTTGGACCAAGAGAGTTGGCTCTAGTCTAGATACAATCTCTAGTCGCTGCACAGGCCTAGGCGAGACTGGTCTTGGAGAAGGAGGCCTAGGGGTAGTTGGCCTTGGAGCATTCAGTCTTGGTGGTTCTGCTCTTGGAGAAGGAGGTCTTGGAGCATCCAGTCTTGGTGGTTCTGCTCTTGGATTATCCAAGCTTGGTGGGTCTGTTCTTGGAGAAGGAGGTCTTGGAGTCTCCAAGCTTGGTGGGTCTGCTCTTGGAGAAGGAGGCTTTGGTGAAGATGGTCTTGGATTATTCAATCTTAGTGGGTCTGCTCTAGGAGAAGGTAGCTTTAGAGGGACGGCTTGTGTTGAGACAACTCTTGGTGAAGATGGTCTTGGGGAAGGAACAATGGGAGGGGGAATTCTCTGAGAAGGAACTCGAGTAGAAGCAGGCTTCAGAGGAGGAGGAGGAGCACTGGCAGAGGCTGATGATGGTGTTGATCGGTCAGAAGGCTTGGGAGAAAGAGACCTTGGAGAATCCAATTTTGGAGGGTCTACTCTGGGAGGAGGATGAGACTTTGGAGAAGCAACTCTTGGAGACGGAACCCGAGGAGAAACAGGCCTTATAGGAGGAGAGTAGGAGGAGGGTGGATTTGATCGATCAGGAGGAGGAGTAGAAGGCCTGAAAAAGAGATTGTGGTCTCTCTCAGCCTCGCCAAAGATCTTCTCAATGCTACTAGGCTCTCCACCAAGCCTTAGCTTTCCAAAACCTTTCTTCCTCTTCTCTTTTACATTCTTTCTCTCTGCTTCCTGTTAATCAAAATTGCTCACCATGAGCCAAAGTAATCTTATCATCAATATAACATTCTAGCTAGCTAAATAAAATCCACTAAAAACTTGTCTGGAGTAACCAGCTTATTACATTGCCTAGCTTCTCTTTGGAATGTGGAGTAAAAACTCTTTTGATTGCAGAAAACCAACTTCCTTTCTTCCCCATTTCTCTCAAACATTACTTTCCTCACCTGTCACAACAAAACACATATAATTCAACCTTTGTTGTTAGCCATACACCTTAGAGGATGAACCTTTATGTTACTTCTAAGATCTATGCATGGGACAACTACAAAACTGATTAATACTGCAACATTCATCAGAAGCGTTTCTTACTGAGATTGTTGGCTACGATTTTGTAAGCATGAACTCGAGCTTCAGCAGCAAAACTCTTTTCCCTGCATGGATCAACTGAAAAGCTGTTAAGGAGACATAGGAAAAAAAAAAAAAGAAGATCCAAGAACTCAAGTCAGATACAGAGAGACAGAGAGAGGGGTTTTAAGTTGCTGAGCTTCCATGAAAAGGAAGTTTTAACTTTTATGACAAATCTTAGCTCAACTATATCTTCAAATTAGGTGAACAGACTAAATCATCATAATAATTCTACTTGTTGGATAGACAGAGACAAGAGACAGAGAGACGAGAGCTTTCAAGTGTTAAAGCTCTGAAATTTTAATATTATTACAAAATTGAGAATTTTTTTTCTCAGTAAACAAAACTAACTCACAAGTGAGCTCTCTCTCACCTCGAAAATCATGTGTTTCGCATCCCAACAAGAGGAGAGAGAGAGAGATCAACGAGAAACAGAGTTAAGACATCAACAAACAACAGAAAAGGACAGATCTTTTGAAACAACCAAGAAAACCATAAAGCTGAAAATGAATATTAAATTAAAAGAGAGCAAAGAAAACAAGAATTACTTACCTCTGATTCTGAGATTTGTGTGTAGCTTTCTCTTAAAAGAAATTAACAGAGAGAGAGAGAAGCAGCCAGAGAAGAAAACTCTTGTTTGTGTAACTTTCCTTTGTTTCCTCTATGACTCACTTCTATCCTCTGTTTCCACTCAACTCACAAGATAGAAAAATATACTTTCTTTTTCATAATGGGTGTCGTGTTTAAGAAAAAGTAATAGTCTTCTAATCCTTTTTATGGGTAAGATCACTTTGAAAAATGTTGAAAAGTCTGCAACTTTGGATCTGGGTCTGTCTAGTTGGTATGGGATGAAATTTTTGAATCTTTTTCTTTCCTATTCCTTTCTCTTACCACCTTTTGGATTTTTTCTTTAGTAGCAGCTCAAAATCATCATCATCAATGAAGAGAGAGAAGAAGAGTTGGTCGCCTTATCAGTTATTACCACTCAACCTTGGCCTACTTTGTTTTTTTTTTTTATAACACTAAACGGTAACATTGCAAACTTGTGGACTGTGTTAGACTAGTAGATTCTCTCGGATTATTTGATAGTGTTATGCCAAACAAAAAAATGTTGATAGTGTTTTGTATAGAGAAATACAACTATTAGTAGGAAAATCAAGAATGTTCAGTGGAAAATTAAGTTTTCAACTGTGTCCTTGTGTGTGTGTGTGTTTTTTTTTACCAATTTCCTAGTTGGTGGAATGTAGTATGTATTAGTGTTTGTTAAGTAAAAATATAGAACTAGTTTTAAAAAAAGAAGATGATAGGATGGTAGCATTTTCTCAAAAAAAAAACATGATAGGATGGAACAAATTGTCTAAAAAAATATTAGATACGATAACTATTTACAGTTCTTGTAAATCTACAGGTAAAATATATTCTATTATAATATATAAAACTAAAACTTTTATAATAATATTTTAAATTTGATACTGATAAATTAACAAGTAGTATGTGGAACACTAATTTATCTATTCAAATCGTTCTAGATAGCAAAAAAAAAACATAAATCTGATAAAAGTAACAATATATATTCTGATTTTTTGTAAAGATGTCATAATTGGATGCTTAATTAGTCATTAAACTACAAATATCATCTAGACAGAAATTGCAAAAGCAGGTCTTAAAGGAGAACTATGCCATAATTATCAATTAATTTTTAAGTATATAAATGTTCTTGTCCCCGCCAAAAAAAAATATAGCTGTACAAAAATTAGAAAACAAAGCATTAGATTTAGTGGAGAGATTCTGGTTGGTTTATGCATATACAAATCAAATCATATCTTTTTGACATTTTGTAACTATCGACATTTAAGTATGAGTTTTTGTTTGGTATCGAAATGAGAACAGAATCTCAAGAAATTCTCATAGACGAGGTTGATTCTATTTTTTTTTTGTTCTGGTCTCCTTGATGTTCACACGCTCTTTCATCTCGTACGTGATTCTCACTTTCTTGCCTTCCTTCATTTTAGTGCATTCTTTACCAAATGCCATAGATGGGACCTCTTGGAGACGTTGAGCTAAAATTAATCTTTTTCAAACGCTTCATATGTTTTGTAACAGTAGTTAAACTGATATATTGTAGTGTCGTAAAATGTAAATTCGGAGAGAACATATATTTTTAACAAACTCGACCTAATTCTTGATGTAAGGAAAGGAGATATACATCTTCTTTAATCTAGCACCAGTTTAGGTTAGAACACAAGTTGAACTGGTCCTAACTTTGATCCTCTAGATTACTTTTAAACCCCTTTTTTGGGTTGTCTAGAGCGCCTTAGCTTGTTAAGCACGTTTAGGTCCAATGTTTTATTGTAATATTGTCACAATCTTCGTGCCTTGTTCAGTAGTTTTAAACTTTTTGATAATAGAACGAAACAAATATGTCGATCTCTTTAGTCAAAAAAAAAAATGTCGATCACAAATACCACTAGAACTCGAAGTTTGATTTTAATATTTACTAGTGTAGAGGTAAAAACGCAAGATACATACTTTGGAATATAATTTGATAAATTCAAGCAAGAATATTAAAATATTTGAGCTAAGTGACAAGCCAAGTCTTCTTCACACATTCCTTCCCATTATAACTAGTTTTCGTATGCTGCCACCTTTGCTCGTGCGTGTGTGAGATTAATAATTCGTTTTGCCGCATTAAGACCTAACTAGCCCTACCTATGTTATGTCATAACCACTAATGAATTATAGTCTATATAATATAACATAAACTTATATATAGCAAAAAAAAAAACTTATCACAAGCTCAAACCGTTAAAGCAGATAACAATGTTTTCTGATCTAAAGCCTATATGCATGTTTCGTATACGGTATTACCCTACCCTATCATAGAAAGTAGAAGAGAACTAAATTGTTGGGTCATATTTGTTTATCGAACAAAACAGAGTTTAAAGCTTTTATGAAACCTTTCAAATGATCTATAAGCCCATACTGCAACGTTTAAACTTTGCCAGCTAGGTTTAACAATTATTGGGCTTATAAAGGCCCATTATTTGAAAATAAAGCCCGAATCTAATTATATAATTCGTCTTTCTTTTTTTCCAGCGACTACCGAATAAATTTTCTCCGGCCGGCGGGTTTCGGGAGCAGAGCATCATCAGCTTCTCTAGTCTCTCTGGTCAGTTTTTCTTTTCTTCGTGTCGATTAGGCTTTTGTTAGCTAACGGAACGTGGAAGCTCAATTATATTCAGTGCTGTTTGTTGATTTTCATGTAGATTTGTTCTGATCTAGGGTTTATGTAACTAATCCAAATTGTTATCGTTTTCTATTAGGGTGAGTCAATCGGAATCGGGGATGTTTGTTGATATTTCAAATCAGATCTCTCACTTTTTTTGCCCCTTTGATTGCATTGTGATTAATATTTTGTTCTCTCAGCGATCCGAAAGAGAGAAGAAGAAGTTTTTCAGTGTTTGAGGATCTGCAAATAGTATCCATCCAAGGTTTTCAAACTATGGTAATTTTCGATTTATCGAAGCTATAGAACAATGTTAAAGACCATTGTGAGACCATAGGATTCAATGATCAACAGAGGATTAAATATCTAAACCTTTTTTTGGCTGGTTGATTGATTGATGGGCATTTGTTTTTTTTTTCAGGTTTTATTACAGTTGGACCCGTTCCTCAATGAACTCACGAGCATGTTCGAGAAAAGCAAAGAGAAGGGTTCTGTGTGGGTTACTTTGAAAAGATGTACGTATTTCTTTTGGCTCTTTAGTCTTTAATGGACCTTCTTCTTCTTCTTCTTCCTCCTCCACTTTTGTTATCTTGGTGGTTATTGTTGAATTATGTTTTCGATGGTGATATTTATATCTTCTTATATGATGTGTATATTACTTTGTTGTGTCAGCATCTTTGAAGTCTAAGCTGCAGAAGAGGAAACTGAGCTCTGCTGGAGAATCCATAGAGTACAGATGTCTTATTCGAGCTACTGATGCTAAGAAAACCATTTCTACTTCGGTATGTCTTCTCTACTCATTCAGACTCAAGATTAATAACATTCTCCAACATAGTTTTTTTCCAAAGCGTTATGCATATATGAGTAAACCATAATATGAAAAAAAAAAAAAAAAAAAAAAAAAAAAAAAAAAGTCTTTTTCTCTCTCCACTGGGGCGAAAAAGCAACCCCTTCCTTTCCAACCCACCGTCGTCTATTTTGACGGCGGATCCCGACTGATTTTGACCTAATGGCTAAGCGTAAGTCCCCCCGTAAGTCTCCTCCTCGCCTCCCCCCTGGAACTGCTGCGAAAATCCGTGCTCTATCATCCGCCGCTCCTCCACCTGGATCTGACGAGTCTGCCTCTCAGGCGAAGCTTCCAGCTCCAGCCCTCCCCTCCGCCTCTGCGCCTCCGGCGACCTCGCAAGGTCCCTTCGAGCCGCTTCCAGAAGGTTCCAGCTCTGGTCCTCCAAACCCAGAAGCAACTGCCTCTAACCCTAAGTCGTCCTCTGCTCCTTCAGGGGCTGATGAGGCCAACTCTGCCGCCAAACCCTCTTGGAGAGATAAGGCGAAAGGTTCCCCCTGTAGATTAAGCAAGAAAGGAACCCCTTTTCAGCTCGAATCTGGCGAATGGTGCATCACTATTCCAAATGAGATTATCCAGAAAAATCTCAAAAATGGGACTCTTTCATCGTTGGTCAATTCAACGGGAACCTTCCTTCACATGGTGCCCTTCATGCCATTCTCAACGGTATTTGGAGCTCAAAGAATCGAGACATCACCGTGTCTAAGCTTGGTCCCAAGACTGTCCTTATCAAGGTCCCTTGCCCTGCTACAAGGCGTCGGGTTATCTTACAAGGAATCTGGAATATTGAAGGCCAGACTATGTTTGTGGCAGACTACTCACCTGGAGTCTCCCCCTCTATGCCTACGTTGGTGGAAGCTCCAGTCTGGCTTGAACTGAGAGGTGTCCCGCCGCACTTCTTCAATGAGGAGTCACTGGAAAGAATCGCTGGGCTTGTTGGGGATCCCCTCTACCTGCACCCCACAACGCTCAATATGACAAACTTGGAGGTGGCTAAGGTTCTCACTGTCGTCAGCCTCACGGACCCTCTTCCGGAAGCAGTAAACGCTCAGTTCGAATCGGGTGAGGTAGTGAGGGTTGGAGTTTCATGCCCATGGCTTCCTCCTACCTGCTCGTTCTGCAATGAAACAGGGCACACGATTCGTCGATGTCCTACTGCTCCTATCACCTGCGTCAACTGCAAATCGACTGCACACGCTACTGATCTCTGCCCTCGGGGTAAGAAGGCAGCTGGAGCTGTAAAGTCTGCACCTGAAAAAAGCCTCACTGATGCGAAAGAGAAACGTAAGCAGAAGAAGAGGGAGGCTAAGCTTCGGAAGAGGGCTAAAGCTGCTGAAGCTGCTAAGGTTGCGACTGCTTCCCAGGACTCCCCCCGGGTTGCAAAAGATTACTTGGCAGAGCCATCAAAGGCAAATGAGAAAGCAATCTCAAAGCAGGGATCAGGCAAGAAGAAGAAAAAGCATCAGGCCTCCTCTTCGGAATCTGATCTCAGCCCCTCATCGGCTTCTGAAACGGAGGGTTCAGAGCACAAACCAGAATCTTCTTCCTCAGACTCAGAGTCAGAATCGGATGACACAGATGCAGAAAAGCGGGATGTTGGGGCCAGTGAGTACACTAAGGTTCTGTCTAAAAAACAGAAGCAACGTTTGAAGAAGCACAGGGGGACTCGCCCCCAAACCTCTCATCAGTAATATGGCGGTAGACACTTTTTGTTGGAACATACGAGGCTTTAATAATAGTATTAAAAGAAGGAGTTTTAGGAGATGGCTGCGTAGTAAAAAGCCACTTTTTGGTAGTTTAATCGAGACTCGTGTGCGGATTCACAAGTCTTCGAAGTACATACAATCCTCTTTTCCCGAATGGAACTATGCGGCAAATTACGAATTCTCTGACCTTGGGAGGATATGGGTGATATGGGACCCCTCAGTCAACCTTTCTATCCACTCAAAGTCGAAACAGGTGATCACTTGCATTGTCAGGCTTCCGAATTCAGACTCTGACATTGCTGTCTCTTACGTTTATGGGGTAAACTGTAAGATTGGAAGGGAGCTTCTATGGGACGAGTTGCGTGCTCTGTCGTCGGATCCTATTGTCTCCTCAAAGGCGTGGGTCGTTTTGGGAGACTTTAACCAAACCGTGAACCCGATGGATAGCTCCACGGGAAGCACCAGAATTTCCAAGGGCATTACTCAGTTTCGCGACTGCATTGCTGACTCGGGTCTCTCTGATCTCACCTTCAGGGGCAGCCACTACACTTGGTCAAATAACCAGACAGCGAAATCTCTTGCTAAAAAACTGGACAGGATTCTTGTAAATGATGCCTGGTTGCTTTCATTCCCGGTTTCATACGGTCACTTTGGCGACAGGGACTTCTCGGACCACTGCCCTTGCTCTGTTACCATTGGAAACCGCGCCCAGACAAAGGCTCCCTTCAAGATATCACACTTCTTGTTAGACCATGAAGACTTCATCCCTAGGTTGAAAAACTTCTGGGAAACTTCTACTGTGGTTGGCACTGCTATGTTTCGAGTTTCTAAGAACCTCAAGCTGCTGAAACCGGTCATCAAGGACATTAACAGAGTACACTACTCTGACTTGGAGAAAAGGGTTCAGCAATCCCACGAGGTTATGGTAGCGGCGCAGGCAGCGTTCTTCTCTGATCCATCTGTAGATTCAGCTGAACGAGAAAGGCAAGCCCACTCATCTTGGTCAAAACTGGCCATAGCGGAGGAGAAATTTCTTTATCAGAAATCGCGGGTGACTTGGGCAAGCCTAGGGGACTGTAACTCGTCCCTATTCCATCGCTCAGTGAAGGAACGAAGGGCAGGGAACCATATTCATTATCTGCTAGATGATCAAAACAACAGGCTTGAACATATCGCAGATATTAAAAGCCACTGTGTGGATTATTACTCCCATCTCCTGGGTTCTTCTCCACCAGTACTCTCGTCAGAAGCTAAAGGCGAGATCAGTCGGCTAACCACCTTCCGTTGTGACGTCGCAAGTAAGGAAATGCTTATGGCCCCTGTCTCTCGAGAGGAGATTAAAAAAGAGGTCTTCAGTCTGCCTGCAAACAAAGCTCCAGGCCCTGATGGGTACACTGGGGAGTTCTTCAGGAAAGCTTGGCCGGTTATTGGTAATGATTTTACAGATGCAGTTCAGGAGTTTTTTGCCTCAGGACAGATTCTCAAGCAGTGGAATGCTACCGCAATTACGCTGGTTCCAAAGTCTACGGAAGTGGATCGGGTTAGCGGGTTCAGACCCATATCTTGTTGCAATGCTATCTACAAGGTGGTATCCAAAATTCTGGCTAGACGTCTGGAAAATGTCCTACCGGTTATGGTCTCTCCCTCTCAGTCTGCTTTTGTTAAAGGGCGGCTTCTGGTTGAAAATGTGCTCCTTGCCACTGAAATGGTACACGGTTTTGGCTCCAAGAACAGCTCTCCTAGAGGCCTCCTCAAAGTTGACATTAGGAAAGCGTTTGATTCGGTAAGTTGGCCCTTCATTCTCCAGATTCTGGAAGCGGCTGAATTCCCGCGCATCTTTGTGAGCTGGATAAAGAACTGCATCACCACAACCTCTTTTTCCATCAACGTCAACGGTGAGCTCTGTGGGTATTTCCAAGGAAAGTGCGGTCTCAGGCAAGGCGACCCCATCAGCCCGGCTTTGTTCATCATAGCAATGGAGGTTTTCACTACCCTTATCTCTGACAAATTTGATGATGGTCAGATTGGTTACCACCCGCTTGGCATTAATCCGAAGGTCTCCCATTTGTGTTTTGCCGATGATCTAATGATCTTCTTTGATGGGAAAAGAAGCTCTCTAGACGGGATTGCTGACGCCCTGGAGGAATTTAGAGGGCTCTCTGGGTTGGGACTTAACAAGGACAAGACGTCTCTGTTCCACTCCGGCCTGGATGATCAAGAGGTGACTGCTGTTTCGACTAGTGGGTTTCAGCAAGGCGTCTTTCCTATTAGATATCTTGGGCTACCTCTTCATAGCAGGCGGCTCCGGAAATCTGAGTACTCCCCCTTAATTGACAGCATCAGAAGGCGGCTGCAGAGTTGGAAAGTGAGACTCCTTAGTTATGCGGGCAGACTGCAATTAATTAAGGCAGTGATCTACAGCATGGTTAACTTTTGGCTCTCTGCTTTTGTTCTCCCTAAGGGCTGCTTAAAGGAGATTGAAAGCTTATGTAGAGATTACTTATGGTCTTCAAACCCTGGTGCACGAGGTAGTGCTAAAGTTGCCTGGAAAGATCTATGTCTCCCACGAAATGAAGGGGGCTTGGGTCTGCGGAATTTCTATCTCTGGAATAAAGCTTTGGTTCTCCGTTTGGTCTGGCTGCAGTTTGCAGGTTCCAACTCTCTATGGGTGGCGTGGAATAGAGAACACCGCCTCAAGCGCTGTACTTATTGGACTGCTGATAGCCGGCAAAGTGACTCATGGGTCTGGCGAGCACTGATTTCTCTACGACCTTTAGCACGTCGGCTCATAGGGTGCGACATTGGAAACGGCACTACTGCGAGCTACTGGTGTGACGATTGGCTCCCACATGGCCCTCTCATTGACTTCATTGGAGCGACGGGTCCCTGCAAAACGGGTATCCCAATCTCTTCCACGGTCTTGCAAGCCTGCTCTCGGAACGGATGGATCTTGCCTTCAGCTAGATGTCGATCACCCCCCATCGCTGCTCTTCGCATTACCCTGCTGGAGTGTACGCCTCCGGATCCTGATGCCCACCCTGATCAGTATACATGGGGCGTTTCAGGGAACAGAGCCCCTATATTCTCCATCAAGACGACATGGGAGTTTATAAGGGAATCTGCTCCCTTGGTTTCTTGGGAGAAGGCAGTATGGTTCAGGTATGCAGTCCCTAAGCACGCTTTTCACTTCTGGGTCACCAACCTTGATCGGCTTCCCCTTCGGGAGAGATTGGCTAAATGGGGTATGTGTGATCGAGATACTTGCTGTCTCTGTGGCCAAGCGCAAGAAACAAGAGACCATGTCTTCCTCCACTGCGGCGTCGCTACACATCTGTGGGATATGATACTCCCTCGACTTGGGCAGCCAGGTTTGTCATTCGGAACTTGGTCCTCTCTCATTGATTGGTTGTTATCAGACACTGCAGGTCTCTCTTCTGCTCTGAAAAAGCTCACAGTCCAGTCAGTCATTTACTCCCTTTGGAGGGAGAGAAACAGTAGACTCCATGCCAACGTCTCCGACAGCACGATGGCTCTCTTCCGGAAGATTGACAGATCACTTCGGGACGTCCTCCTGGCTCGTTTACCCCATAAGCGATGCCGGAGACTTCTCGCCCAATGGTTTCGGTTTGCCTAGTAGGCCTCCAAAGGGTCAGAAATTCATAGTTGCCTAGTTCCATCTGGTTTTTTATTTTTTTTGAGCCTTATGTAACTCCTTGCCTTTAAAGCCTTGTAAATTAACGTTTGTTCCATTTTGGTATAATATTCACATTTTATCAAAAAAAAAAAATATCTACCAGTTGTTGAAGTCTTACTTTCTCCGGAGAATAGATGATAGTAACAATATGGCATTCTTTATTAGCCCTCTATTAAGTTTACACTGAAGCTAAACTTGTTGCAATGCTCTCTTTGTTTCAAGGTTGGGGCTAAGGATCACCAGAGATTTCAAGCATCATATGCCACCATTCTTAAGGCTCACATGACTGCTTTGAAGAAGAGGGAGAGGAAAGACCGTAAGAAATCCACCGAGGCAGAGAAGAAGGAAGGCACCTCAACCACCACTAAACCCAAGAAACTTTGATGGTCTTCTCTTAATGATTTGCATTTTGTTGCCTAGAAATTGAATTTTGAAAAAGATATCAGAGATTTTGATTCGTCATTATATAGATTTTTGGCTTGCGTTTCTTCTTTGAATAAACAATGATAAATATCTGATAAGCTAAACACGAACATCGACTAAATATCAAGAACTGAAAACTAAACCTATAATAAAAAGATTAACTGTGATTACGAAATATCTCTTCAAGCTCTCGACTCTAGTAAGATATCTCACAACGAACTGTTCATGTAAGGATCTACTCGAACTGTTCATCAGTCTTTGAGTCGACATAAGCCTTGAGTACTTGTTTGTACTTGAGGAGTCAGGACTGTCATACCAGGTTGGCGTGTTGATAATGGCCTTTTCTAGCCAGTACTCCTCGTACACTCTTTGCTTCGACATCATCTCCACGAGTCCGTTCCAACCATCCAATGCTCGCCTCAATCGAACAGTCTTAGGTTTTCCCATAAGAAACCTAAAGTAATCTCTTGCAAGCTTGATCAACTCCTCTAAGTTACAGGAAACATACATACACAAACAAAAAAAGAAACACTCTTCAGTTATAGAGGAAAAGGCATTTGACCTCCTCACTACCATTGGACTTGATTAATTATCCTTCCTACCAAATAAGCACACAGCAGAACTCTACTTCCATTTCCCAGTAGCTGCACGACGCCTGTGACTGTGATGATCTAACAAATGCCAGAACTGAGTAAACACTGAAGCAGCTGCTCTGAGAGTTTTAGAGCCACGTGGGCAGTAACTAAACCGCAATGAAGACCTAATGATAGGTACAACTTAATAGCTCTTCTCGAGATGTGGGTTGGGAAACGGTTCAACGGAAACAGCCCAATCCCAACATCTCAGACATACCACAGCAAGATAAGTCATTTTTATAGGCTACATAGGTAGACAACTATTTATATGGGAAATCATCTGCTGGGCTTAACCTTGGGCTCTGATACCATATTAGTGATGGGCCTAACTCACACTCAAAAGCTAGCTCAAGAGTAGAGGATTGCCCATACACATATATATTGCCCAAGGATCACATATGTGTCCGATGTGGGACAACTAATACTATCCTTGCAGGAGGTTGAAAACAATTAGCTTGCGTAAAGCTCATCAAAGAGGTAAGAAACAATGACGATTTTCACTTGATACGAATACGATTATTGTACCTTGACGAGACCCTAGCTTTTCTTTCAAGTTAGGGTATGAGAGGGAACGGGGAAGCGTTTATCTATCTTCAAGGATGAGCTTCACGGTGTCGTTTCAGTTGATGGTTCTGATCTTTCTAAACCATGGGTTGGTAGACTGAACCGGTTAAATTGATAAGTTGTTGTAAAAGACCGCATGAGAGTTGACGACTTGCTTTATCAATTGTGTTCGGTTTGGTTACCTCGTTCTATAAAACAATTTTTGTTAGTTGTCTTAAAGTTATTTTTGGTTTGATTTTAATTTTTTTTAATGTACACCGGTTTTAAAATCACAAGAACTTAGTTTTGGTATTTACTAGATTTTTACTATCCAGTTTAAGCAGTAAGAGCACTATTACTTTTTATATTCACTGATTAACTAGATAATTTTGTTCAGTAGAAATCATCTTCTTGCAATTTTTTATCTTCTAATTACCAGCAAAATAAAAACTGAATTATTCAGTGAGAAACCTCACACTTTTGAACTGGTACAAACTTTTTTTTTTGGGCATCAACTGATACAAACTTGTTTATCTATATCAAGTTATATTTAGAATTGTTTCAATATAACTAACTTGTTTTTCCAAAAACAAAATGATCGAATTCATAATGGGTCATTGACTTATTATGTAACGGTACAAGACTTGCGTACAAAAGGGTCCATTGATTTTGACTAAGAAAAAGCAAATTGATAATCGAGATATACCTAACCTAATATATCATTTACATAGACAAAAGTTTACACTATAAATACAAACACACACCACCTTCAATTCTTCACACAACAATATCTCCCAACTCACTCTCAAACAGAAAAAAATGGCTACCCAAATATCGATTCCAAAAAACACTCTCATCCTTTTTCTCTTCACCTTAACCATCCTAACAACAAAAACCGCGTTCTCGCAGAACTGCGGTACAACAGGATGTGCGAGGAACCTATGCTGCAGTAGATATGGATACTGTGGCACCACAGCCGCTTACTGTGGCACAGGATGCAGAAGCGGACCTTGCAGCTCCCAAAGCGGTGGCGGTGGCGGTGGAGGTCTAAACGCTGACCCTCGTGATACAATTGCAAATGTTGTCACACCAGCAGTTTTTGATGGTATCATGAGCAAAGCAGGAAACGGCTGCCCAGCAAAAGGGTTCTACACTCGTCAGGCTTTCATCTCGGCTGCTCAATCGTTCCCGGCCTATCGAGGAACCGTCGCTAAGCGTGAAATCGCCGCCATGTTGGCTCAGTTCTCACACGAATCTGGAAGTAAGTGTGTCCACCCATTAAACCTTCTAGTTTGACTTGCATGAGTCTATGTCTACTGCAGCATAATACCCATAACTTATATACTGCGAAAAATTATATGTTTGTAAACATCAAAAATACTTGCCTCTGTTAGCCTAGTATGTATCAAAATGTATCAAAATTTCATGGGTACATAAGTGATTTTTTTTATAAAGTAAGTTTTATTTGTTTATGGGAATATTTTATTTATTTAACAAATTTCTTTTGACATCTAATTCTTTTTTTTTTAATAAAACCGGAAATTTTGTAAAGGTTTTTGTTACAAAGAAGAAATAGCAAGAGGAAGGTACTGCCAAGCTAGCTCAGTCTACCCTTGTCAACCGGGAAAGAACTACTACGGACGTGGTCCTATCCAAATCACATGGAACTACAACTACGGTGCAGCCGGAAAGTTCCTTGGACTCCCTCTATTGACTGATCCAGATATGGTGGCTCGTAATCCTGATGTGGCCTTTAAGTGTGCCATGTGGTTCTGGAACCAAAATGTCCGTCCGGTCTTGGACCAAGGCTTTGGAGCCACCATAAGGAAGATTAACGGTGGGGAGTGCAACGGTGGGCGTCCGGCAGCGGTTCAAAGCAGAGTTAATCTCTACTTGGAGTTCTGTAGGTTGTTTGGGATCACTCCTGGAACGAGTCTTAGTTGTTAAAGATAATAAATGTGGTTAATATGGCAGCCTTCATGCTATGATGTTGGTCTTGCGCGTGTGAGTTAATAAGAAATGGTGTGTGAATAAAAGGTTATGAGGTGTAACCTAATGAATGTATCATACTATCGTGTGTTGTTTGTATCAGTTGTCATAAAATAAAGTATCCATAATAAACACTGTTGTGATTCGTCTCTTTTGCAGGTTTGTTCTTTCACTTTGTTTTTGTTTCTCTCTTAAATCTCTTACTATTTTTCTCTGTTTTTCTCTGTTTTGTTTATACCATTGGACTTATCCTTCCCACCAAATAAAGGAAAGGCATTTGACCTCGTCACTACCATTGGACTTATCCTTCCCACCAAATAAGCACACAGGAAAAACTCTGCTTCCGTTTCCCAGTAGCTGCACGACGCCTGTGACTGTGATGATCTAACAAAGGCTAGAACTAAGTAAACACTGAAGTAGCAGTTCTGAGAGTTTTAGAGCCACGTAGGTATAGATGTCAATTGGGCGGGCCGGGCGGGTCTGGGCGTGTCCGAATGGGCTTTATTTTTTTGTTGGACATATTTGGTCGAAGCCCAAATAGAACCATGTCCAAATGAGACCAAAACCAAATAAGACCATGATTTATTACATTTGTTGGGCTGTCCATGGGCCTATACGACCACTTAATGTAAACAACACAATTTTTCAGTTTTAAAAAGTAAAATTCATACAAGTTCTAAACTTCATGTTCTAGACTTCATAAAAACACACAAGTTCACAAAAGATAAATTGCGTTTTCTATTTTGGCAAGAAATTGCGTTTTTCCGGTTTTTGCGAGAAATTGTATTTTTCGGTCTTGGCGGAAAATTGTGTGTTTTCCAATTTTTACGAGAAATTATGTTTTCGGTTTTGGCGGGAAATTGTGTGTTTTCTGGTTTTACGGGAAATAGTGTTTTCTGGTTTTTGCGGAAAATTGTGTTTCCAGTTTTGGCGAAAAATTACGTTTTTTTTCTTCTGGTTTTGGCAGGAAATTGCGTTTTTCCGGTTTTAGCGGGAAATGAAATTATTCAGTTTTGGTGGGAAATTGGGTTTTTCGGTTTTGGTAGAAATTTATTTTTTCCGGTTTTGGCGGGAAATTGTATTTTTTGGTTATGGCGGAAAATTTGGTTTTTCGGTTTTGGTGGGAAATTTGATTTTTCGATTTTAGCGGAAAATTGTATTTTTCGGTTTTGGCTGAAATTACGCTTTTCCGGTTTTAGCAGACAACTATATTTTTTCGGCTTTGGCGGGAAATTATGTTTTTCAGTTTTGGCAGAAATTATGTTTTCTATAACAAAAATCACACATAAACAGTTATAAATCAAACCTTTAGGCTTCAGGAAAATGTCGAAAAAAATATTGAGTTTTTCCCAATTTGCTAAACCTAGACATTTTAGATTTTTGGGCCGCCCATTGTCCAAATGGTTAAGTCCAGTATTGTCCATGATATAATTGGGTTTGTCCATGTGGACAAAAATTTAGTTACGGACAAAAATGGACCTGCCCATTTTAGACCATATCAATTTGGACACGGGCCGTCCATTTTTATTCCGCCCATTTGACATCTCTACACGTAGGTAATATTTAACCGTAATGAAGACCTAATAGGTACACTGGAGACACAATGCGATCGAGCTATCCTTGCAGGAGGTTGAAAACACTTAGCTTGCGTAAAGCTCATCTTTTTACCCAAATTCTTCTCTAAAACAACAACCCAACTGATCACAAATCAAAATTGACCTGGGCATGATGAGCATTATATCATAAAGGCTTAGCGGTTAAAGAGGCAAGAACAATGACGATTTTCACTTGAAACGATTATCGTAAGCGAATTCGAGACCCTAGCTTTTCTTTCAAGTTAGGGTATGAAAGGGAACGGGGAAGCGTTTAATTGATGGTTCTAATCTTTCTAAACCATGGGTTGGTAGACTGAACCGGTTTAATTGATAAGTTGTTGTAACACCCACCCCGCATGAGAGTTGACGACTTGCTTTTATTCTATAAAAACAATTTTTGTTAGTTTGTCTTAAGCGTATTTTTGGTTTTAATTTTTTAACGTACACCGGTTTTAAAATCATAAGAACTTAGTTTTGGTATTTACTAGATTTTTATTATCCAGATTAAGCAGTAAGAACACTATAACTTTTTATATTCATTGATTTACTAGATAGTTTTGTTCAGTAGAAAATTCATCTTCTTGCAATTTTTATCTTCTAATGACCAGCAAAAAGAAGAAAAAAAACTGAATTATTCAGTGAGAAACCTCAAACTGTTGAACTGATACAAACTTGTTTATCTATATATCAAGTTATATTTAGAATGATTTCAATAGAGTTAACTTGTTTTCCAAAAAACAAAATGATCGAATTCATAACGGACATGAATTTGTTTTGGGTCATTGACTTATTATGTAATGGTACAAAACTGGGTACAAAAAGGTCCATCGATTTGGACTAAGAAAAAGCAAAGTGATAATCGAGAAATACCTAACCTTGATACAAAATATCATTTAAATAGACAAAATTTTACACTATAAATACAAACACACAACATCTCCCAACTCACTCTCAAACAAAACAAAAAATGGCTACCCAAATATCGATTCTAAAAGACACTCTCATCCTTTTTCTCTTCACCTTAACCATCCTAACAACAAAAACCGCGTTCTCGCAAAACTGCGGTTTAATAGGATGTGCGAGTTTCATGTGCTGCAGTAGGTATGGATACTGTGGCACCACAGACGATTATTGTGGCACAGGATGCAGAAGCGGACCTTGCAGCTACGAAAGCGGTGGTGTAGGTCTCAACGCTGGCCCACGTGATACAATTTCAAAGGTTGTCACACCAGCAGTTTTTGCTGGTATCATGAGCAAAGTAGAAAACGGCTGCCCAGCAGAAGGGTTCTACACTCGTCAGGCTTTCATCTCGGCTGTTCAATCGTTCCCGGCCTATCGAGGAACCGTCGCTAAGCGTGAAATCGCCGCCATGTTGGCTCAGTTCTCACACGAATCTGGAAGTAAGTGTGTCCACCCATTAAACCTTCTAGTTTCACTTGCATGAGTCTATGTCTACTGCAGCATAATACGCATAACTTATATACTGGGAAAAATTATATGTTTATAAACATCAAAAATACTTGCCTCTGTTAGCCTAGTAGGCTAATACACAGGGATTAAACTCAATATGTATCAAACTTTCATGGGTACATCAATGATTTTTATAAAGTAAGTTTTATTTGTTTATGGGAACATTTTATTTATTTGAGAAATTACTTTTGGACATCTAATTCTTTTTTTTTTTTTAAATACAACCGGATATTTTGTAAAGGCTTTTGTTACAAAGAAGAAATAGCAAGAGGAAGGTACTGCCAAGCTAGCTCAGTCTACCCTTGTCAACCGGGAAAGAACTACTACGGACGTGGTCCTATCCAAATCACATGGAACTACAACTACGGTGCGGCTGGAAAGTTCCTTGGACTCCCTCTATTGACTGATCCAGATATGGTGGCTCGTAATCCTGATGTGGCCTTTAAGTGTGCCATGTGGTACTGGAACGAAAAGGTTCGTCCCGTCGTGGACCAAGGCTTTGGAGCCACCACAAGGAAGATTAACGGTGGCGAGTGCGACGGTGGGAGTCCGGGAGCGGTGCAAAGCAGAGTTAATCGCTACTTGGAGTTCTGTAGGCAGTTTGGGATCGCACCTGGTACAAGTCTAAGTTGTTAAAGGTATTAAATGTGGTTAATTTGGCACCCTTCATGCTATGAATGTTGGTCTTGCGCGTGTGAGTTAATAAGTAATGGTGTGTGAATAAAAGGGTATGAGGTGTAACCTAATGAATGTATCATACTATCGTGTGTTGTTTGTATCAGTTGTCATAAAATAAAGTATCCATAATAAACACTGTTGTGATTCGTCTCTTTTGCAGGTTTGTTTTTTTACTTTGTCTCTTTTTCTGTTTTGTTTCTCTCTTAATCCTCTTACTCCTTTTCTCTATTTTTCTCTGTTTTGTTTATGCAAAGACTTTGTTTTACCAAATTTATTTTTCATTCGTTCTTGCATTACATCTTACAGTCGATCACACTTGATCTTTCTAGTAGACTCCTTACTGACTGTGAGTCATTCTTCCTTGTTCACTTAAACCTAGTCCATAAAGACTAATCTTACACTCCAAACTTTACTATTCTAACAACTCTTACCAACTTTATAATACAACAACTCTTAACTTAGTTAACAACTAACTAGTTAATACCTTAGGTTTACTAACGACTTGTTGACTTGAAACTTCTTCTTTCTCTTTCGCTTATCACCTTGTTTCTTCTTGCCTTTTTGTTCTTCTTCTTCTCACTGACTTTCATTCTTTCATTTGCAGGTTTTACTCAAGGAATCACTTCTCAACAAACACTTTTTCACCCTTTCTAATGATTATTGCAAACAAATCTTACAGAGGAGTGTTACACGTAAATAACAATGTTTTCCAAAATTTTCAGTAACAAGGACCGATCGATATATATATACGTCTAAGAAAGTTGATGCATATTTACCGTTTGGTGTTACATATTTCAAATTATTGATTGGATTAAAGCCTGACACATAAGACTATAGGACAATATAACGTTCCACAAGGAATTCACGAGCCTACTTTTAATATTCAAAAGAAGATTAACTTCATAAAGCTCTATTCAAAAGAAGATTAACTTCATAAAGCTCATTCATTTATTAACAAAATTAGACAAAACAGACTGTTTATTTTTTTGTTTGCCAACAAATGTGATATTTTCTGTTATTTGAAGTTTTTTTTTCACATGTCATTATGACTGATAATATTTCCTAGAAAATGTTTATCTAACAGATCTACAATTTGAAATAAATTATTTAACGAATTTATATAAGATACAACGAAAATTTAAATGTTCCTATAAGATAGATAAACATTTAAAAAAAAAAATTGTATCTTATAGATTTAAATGTTCCTATAAGATAGATAAACATTTAAAAATAATTGTATCTTATAAATTTAAATGTTCCTATAAGATAGATAAACATTTTAAAAAAAAAAATTGTATCTTATAGATTTAAATGTTCCTTTTAAGTGGCGTTGAATTATACAACGAACATTTGAATTTTCTCTATGTTACGTGACGACTAGGCTAACTAAATTGTTTACGTGGCCGTTGACGCTTGACTTGGATATTCCGAGATTTCCGCAAAACGTATTTTTCATGGTACCATCATTGTCTTTGTTTCTCCTATAAAACGCGAACCTAATGTACCTCTATCTGCCTAACACACAGAGAAAGAAACAATGATGAACTACGCTAAAACCGCATCACGAAATGACCAGTTTGCTATTTTACTCACAACTCTTTTCTTCATGATCCTAACCGTGTCCAAACCGGCCGCCTCTCAGAACTGCGGCTGCGCCGCTGACTTCTGCTGCAGCAAAAATGGTTATTGTGGAACAACCGATGATTACTGCGGCGAGGGCTGCAAAGAAGGACCTTGCAAGAACAGCGGTCCCGGAGATCCAACTGTTTCACTTGAAGAAACTGTGACACCTGAGTTCTTTAACTCTATACTAAGCCAAGCAACAGAGAGTAACTGCCAAGGTAGAGGATTCTACACCCACGAAACCTTTATGGCTGCAGCTAATGCCTATCCAAGCTTCGGTGCTTCCATCTCCAAACGTGAAATCGCTGCCTTCTTTGCTCACGTCGCTCAGGAAACGGGGTGTAAGTAATTCTTTCCAGTAATTAAATTCATAATCTAAACTATTAAAACTGAAGTACAAAAAAAAAATAACCCTTAGTTTTCCTCAAAAATTACCAACTCATGCCACTAGAATTAAAGTCAATGTTTTGCTTCTTTTCTAAACCGACAATCACACGTATTTAACTACCTATTACACCGTTAACGTTTTCTTTACTATATATCGTATATATATACTGTGTAATTACAAACCATTACCAACCCACTGCCATTTAATTTTAAAACTAGATATTATGGTAATTATTTAATTGAGCAAACAGATGTTTCCTATTAATATGGCAACTTTGATACACCATTCGATTATACTTTCCTATTAACATGACACCTAAAAAGTAACTGAACAACATATTACATTCAAAGTTAGTAATTAAATATATAACATGTCGATTAAAAATTATATTCCAACATACACATTTAAGTAATGTAATTTATTGAATATTTTTATTTTATGTAAAACGTAATCATTAACAAACTCTATTATAATGTAACTAACTAGATTCTGACCCGCCCTTAAAAGGGCGGGTATTTTTTTGTTGTTTTTTCAATATAAAGATTGATAATTCTTCATTTTAATTATATAAACTGTGACATGATCAAGTCTCAATTATGCGGGTTTGTTACAGTATGACGAAATTTAAAATACGTCACAACCATTTTATATTTGTAAATAAATAAAATAATGATTTTATCCAGTGTTTTGAAATCCGACCCGGACCCGCGGTTGAATCGGAAAACCTGGTGACCGGAAAAAAATTCGGGTTGGGTTTTGTAAAAAACCCAAAATTTAAAAACCCGCAAAAATCCGCTCAAACCAACTAAAACTCAAAATCCGGTACCGGTTGAACCACCGGTTGAACCAGTAGATAATTTTTTTTAGTTGTATATTAAAAGAAAATAAAAATAAAAAAAATTAAGTTAAGTATTCTAAATGTTTATTAAACATAAAATATATACATATCTAAATTATTATTTTATGTTTTAAAGATATTTAGAAAGTAGTAACTTTAGTTTTATATATTTTTATTTTTTTATTTTATTAGCTAATATATTATTATATAATAAAACTAATTTATTTATTAATCTGCGGTTCACCCGCGGTTTACCTGCGGTCGATTCAATAACCCAGTAACCTGGTAAATAACCATTATTTATGTATACAAATTTATTTTATTTAATATTATATGTGTATAAGATTGTGTTATATATAATAGTATAATGAAATATCTAAATTTTATTTAATATTATATGTGTATAAGATTGTGTTATATATAATAGTATAATGAAATATCTAAATTATTAAGGCAGAAGTACAAAAAAGAATTAGCATTTATAGTTGCATAAAAATTACATATCCATGTCACTGCAATCACAACTTTATCGTTTTCCTTTTAAATTTGTTTACTTAAATTTCGTTGAGATAACATTACACCTTACTCACCAATTATATTGTTTTAGGCTTACAATTTAGTAATGGCCCAGATCACTCATAAATTTAGTATTCGTGTTTGTGTTAATATAGACCAACTCTGTCGTTTATAAAATTTAGTATTCACAAACCATATAGATTTTTTTTTGGTAAACATATTCACAAACCATATAGATTTGTCTTTTACAAAATGTTCTTCATATCAAAACATATCTACACCATTATATTCACGTTTTCTATTACATATACATGATATAAATAGAGAATAATATTCTTTATAATTATGCATACCAACATGTATATTAATTTTATAACGATATGGTTTGGTTGTTTCATGATTTAGATTTTGGTTTGAAAAGTCAAACATTTATTATTGTTTATCAATTTTTTATATTTTCGTATATTCGTAGAATCATCTTAAATATCGTATTAACTTAGATTTTGCATATAAAATCGTACCTAATTAAACTTTTTTCCTTTTACAATCATTCCAAAAACGACTCTTAAATTTACGATCATTAGAAAACAAATCAATAAATAGTATTTTCCCTAATTCTACGCAGTCAGCATTTAAAAAAGAGATCTAATAATTACTAATGCAATCACGGTATTCTCTTCCAAAAAATTGCCAACCAAGTAATACTCATCTCTAAAGATCAAACATTCTTTTCCTCTATTAGATGCTAAATAATGAATGTACATTTATTAAAGATCAAACATCTGAAACCCAGTAATTGCTGCTTTATTATCGACAAAAAGCAACCGACGATTTTACGTAGTTTTAATATAAATTCGCTTTTAATTATATATACAATTTTTTTTAACATATCTCCTTTTTCATTAATTATATATACAAATTCATTAAAGGTAGTATGATATTAACCACTCTAACTTTTAACGTGAGAGCTCGAATGCAAAAAATCACTACACAAATAATAGTATAGATAGATACAACAATGTCATAGCTTGATAACATATGAAACAATATCGTGAATATTTTTATAATTATCAAAATATGTGATTAAATAAAATATACACCTGCACGGGTGTGCGGGTCCAAAATCTAGTCTTTATTAAAAGTTAAATTCATAATTGAATAATCACAATATTTTGATAATTCTCTCGAGTTTTTATCATTTTGAAAATCTTTAAGATCTACCAATATTAGTAATTGTTCCAAAAAAAGATCAGATATATATATATATATATTTATTCAGTAGATCTTCCAATAGATATTCAGTTATTTTTATATATTTTTGTCTATTCAATTTTGAGAGTCTGTGTTATAAATATAATTTATCTCTAGTCTTGTTTTTAAATAAAAAATAATTATATTATCCATTGATTTTAGTTTGATTTTTATATAAAAATATATTGACTAAATTTGATTTCAGTATTAACAAAATACAATCAATTAGATTAGATACAGATTTTGGTTTCAGTTTTGATGATATACTCCTCGTTGCAGTCCTGTGCCACATTGAGGAAGTTGATGGACCAGCGAAAGCCGCACGTGGAGAGTACTGTGACGCATCAAAGACAGAGTTCCCATGTGCACAAGGAAAGGGTTACTATGGTCGTGGTGCGATCCAGCTCTCTTGGAACTACAACTATGGTCCCTGTGGCAGAGACCTGAACGAGGGAGACTTATTGGCTACACCTGAGAAAGTGGCTCAAGACCAGGTTCTTGCCTTCAAGGCCTCTTTCTGGTACTGGACTACTAATGTCCGCTCGAGTTTTAAATCGGGCTTTGGCGCGACCATCAGGGCTGTGAATAGTAGGGAGTGTAGCGGAGGAGATTCTACAGAGAAAGCTGTCAACAGGGTTAGGTACTTCCAAGACTATTGTGGCAAGCTCGGAGTTGAACCTGGAGAAAACCTTTCTTGTTAAGGTTTCTCTCTATCCATCTGAAACAGCCAAGGTTGGCAATATAAGAATAAGAGACCACAGAGGATAAAAGTACCATACTAGTAGTAGTATATATAGTAATGTGTTTTTTTTGGTAAAACAGTATATATAGTAATGTTGTTGTAATAATGTGACGAAAAGATTTCCATGCACATGGGATGTGAGAACAGAGTTTCCATATTGTGAACTTATCACCAACACACATTGGATGGATCTCTTCGTTTATATTTAAATGCATGAACGTTCCTACTCATATCTTGAATTCGAGTTACCTTTAACATAAAAGATTTTTAAAACAACTGTAGATATTTTATTATTATTTTGGCTCCGCCGAGTCTTTTGGCTTATAGCAAGTTGCGTAGTATGAAAGTTAATAATTACTCTCTTTGCCTCTCGACCACAATAACCACATCTCGTGAGCCTCATATATTTCCGGCTTCTTATTTCACATACTCGTTATTACATTATTACTTGGCCACTTTCACATTTATTATTGCACAAACCACGACACACTTGGCCACTTTCACATTTATTATTACTCAAACCATGACACGTGCATGACTCAAATCCCACCGCTTAGAATTTGATCGATAGGGCTGTCGTTGCAGTAGTCGCATAAGCATTTAACATCACCAGCACCGGCATCTCCCCAAATGCATCTTCCACCTTTAGCCCCCTTGTTCTCACGGCATCTTGTATAACAAATCGTCGGAAATATCCGAGGCGCACAGAAGCCAAAACCCACATCACCACCGTATTCTTTCAGGCACTCGCTATCCTGTGCTATTATATCCGGCACTTCTGCTCAGTATACATACATAGATAGTATTAGGGAAAACAGATATCAAATAGTAATATGAAATTATGACCAAACGTGCTACAGTGCAGACATGCAGTCACTGAGAGAAATACTCTCCAGATCTTATGAACCACACAAATATGTGAAATAAATACGGGGTTAGTTACTTTACCAAAAATAACCAAAACGAGGATGAAAATGAGGGTGAAAGAAGAAACTGATTTTGTTGCCATGGCCATCTTATCTCTATGTCTGCTCTTTACTCTCTCTGTTGAGTTTGGAGTGATGTCTGTAAAGTGAACCGGAGTGTACTATTTATCTTTGTAGTTGGAGCAAAAAGTAAATCATTAAAGTCATTTAGCTGCCATCACTCGGTATTTTAAAAAGATATATATATATGTATATACAAACATGACTACATGTGTATATATGAGTTTTAACTACTTTTTGAGTTTTTCTATGCCTGAAAAACGTGACAAAATAGATTTGTTTGTAATATGAAAGGTTTTTTGAAAGAAATTATTACTCTAGGCCAGCCCAGTATTTTATTTTAAAAGCCCAATACATGCTAAAGATGGAAACCGAATTGAACCAGAAAATTGAACAAACCCGAGTTAAATTAAGGAACCGAACCAGGAACTACTCCACCAGGTGCAAACTTTATTTTCAACCCCTAACCAAGAGCCGAGTCAGCTTGTCTTTACTTATACGAAGCTCTGATGTAGAAAAGTAAATGTATGATCAATATTCATCTTATTTGATAACCACTTCTCTGACTTAATACGATGAGTCTTTTGCTTATATATGCGATTTGAAGTTTGTTATTTTCTTCTCCTCACCGACTATGATGCATCTTTATGTTAGTAGATCCGCGTTGCATAAGCTTATTAGGATCATTTGTCTACTCCTATCCACCAACTTGGACCGCCGCTCTCAAGGTAAGAATGGCATCGACCACAATGTCACACATTTAGTCTATAAATAAAAGTATACTACCATTTAATACATTTCTCTTTATTATCATTGTTAATAATTATATAATGTAGAAACAGTTTTTTTTTTTAAATCAAGTAGAAAGAGTTTAAAATATAGTAATATACTAATAGGAACAATAAAATGATAACCTTATGCTGTCAAATACATAAACTTATTGTTATCAACCATGTCAGTCTTAAATTATATAAACTTATTGACACTCACAAATTCATCTTTGACCGCTATATGAGCTGCAGAAGAATTGGACGGCTATTCCGTATATTTTCCATATATTGTTAAATAGTATTTTGATTTAATACATTTGATTAAGATGTAGCTGTATAAATTTTATTGTAAAATTGTATAAATTGTATAAATTTTATTGTAAAATTTAGTCTATAAATTTTCTTGATGTATATGTATCTAATGTACCTTTAGAAACTAAATGAAAAGATAAATAACTTTTTACAGCTATAATTTCTTGTTTTAGAAAACAAAGTTCTTATAACTTTTTTTTTTACTTTTCAAAACTAGTTAAAACTTAAAATATAATTGGTAATTTGTTTGGTTGTAGATATAAATTAAAGTTAAATCTATTTAATATTCTCCAACCAATCACCGCATAATAAATTTAAATGTCTGATATATATTAGTGAATATAATGCACAAATAATAACAAATCATGTTTGTAGGTTAACGAAGATATTAATAGAACACTGATTGTCCGACAGCCAATTACTTCGCCGCTGATTCGGATGCGATTGGTAATGGCCGTGGATGCTCTCTACAGTCTTATTTATTTTTAAAACACCAAAATCAGAGTAATTAATCTTTAATTTATTTTTTAAAATCACAATTCTTGAAATAATCTACAACTGTAGAAATGTTATGCAGAGCCAGTGCCGTGCGAAGGCATGTAGAAACCTAAGGCAGAGTCTAAAATCGGAGCTTTTTTAGTGTAGATTAATAAAACATAATATATTATTAATATAGTTTATAATCATATAAAACATTAATAAACAGTTAAACACATCCATAAGCTAACAAAAGAGAAAGAAAAAACAATGTGTAAAAGAATAGTTGATGATTCCAATGAACAAAAACAATACAGCAAACAACACCACATTTACGTACTCAAACATTTTTTTTTTGTCATCGAAATATTTTGTTTTCTATATAAGCTTTTGTTCAACAAATTTCCAAACATACACATAGGAGATTCTAACTTGTTCAATATCATTGGAAATTGGAAAACTTTAACTCTAAACCACTTATACTACATACTACATTTTGGTAATTATGGAGCCCTAAAAATTTATATATATTTAGGGGCCTATGGCAAATGCTTTTTTACAAACACACTAGGCACGGCTCTGTGCAGAGCTAAATATCCAAAACAATTTTTAGTGCTATAAAATTTAAAGTACATCAAAAAATTTACATATTTATTTCTAGAGCAATAATTTCGAAGCTACAATCATTACCAATCGAATCCTCAGTAAATATAATTCAAAAGAGTTTGGCTAAAAGTTTTAAAATATTATCGGAGAGTAGTAAACGTAGATTGAACATGTATGTGTGACGAACCAGATATCTTTGTGGATATCAGTAACAAAAACATTTTTGTAAATTACGTTTAGTTTACGAGATGCTCGGAACCTTCAAAGTTCAAACCATGGGAGCCTCATTACAATCACATTTCTGAGCATACGTGGGTGCTAAATGAAAGATTTTAAAACAAGTGTTGATTTTTTTTCCATCTGAGCGTCAGATATCCATATCTTCAAACCATTGGAGCCTTATTACTTCGGGCTTTTTTATTTCAAATATTCGTCATTTACATTGGTACTTTAGATCTTTTCCACATATATTATTACACCAAACCAATGATGTGACACATGCAGGATTCAAATACCACCACTTAGAATCTTGTCATTAGGAATGTCGCTGCAGTAGTCGCATAAGCATTTAACATCAACGGTACCGTAATCTCCCCAAATGCATGTTCCACCTTGTGCGCCCTTGTCCTTACGGCAATTTGTATAACAAAACGAGGGAAATATCTCAGGCGCACAGAAGCTGAAACCCACATCGCCGCCGTATTCTACCAGGCACTCGTCATCATGCGCTTCTATCTCCGGCACTTCTGCTCATTATATAAAGAAAGAGCATTTAAGAAAACAGAATTTGTTGAAAAAGAAATCAAATAATAAAACGTGCTCTCTGGATCATATGAATCACATAAAGTTTAACAAATATGTGAAATTAATACGGAGTTAGTTAGTTTACCAAAGATAACCAAAACGAGGATGAAAATGATGGCGAAAGAAGAAACTGATTTCGTTGCGAATGCCATCTTCTCTGCTCTATATCTCTCTGTCTACTCTTTACTTCTCTTTACCGTATGTGTAAAATGAACTCGGGTTATGTTATTTATCTTTATCGCTGGGGCTAATAAATTATCATTAAAGTCGTTTAAATGTCATCGATCTTATCTAGTTTTCATTTTTTATTATTTTCATTTAAAAATGACGATAATTGGTGGCAGCTGATCGTATAATCAAGTTAGGTGGAGAGAAACTATAGCCGCCGAGAGAGAGAGAACAAATAAATTGTTTATTGTTCCAAGCAGCCAATGTCCGGAAGGTTTTGTAACTCCGGCATCAGTTTGTTTGTTTCATTATATTTCTATTTCTTTGATTTGCTTTATTTCTTGTTATTTAGTTTGTTTGATTGTCAAGTTCTTTTGAATCTGGTTATTGTGTAACAGTATATTCGTTTTCTTTGGTAAATGAAATGTGATTTGCAAGGTTTCAAAAGACAGTATCATGTTTGGTAAGATGACTATCGTTTTACTTTTAAACTAGATCTTGATCTGCGCTTTGGAAGCGCGGAATATTTTACGATGGAAAATTTCACTAATAACTTAACAAATATTTTGGTAACTTTTAAATAGTGTGTATTTAAAATATTTTTGCATTTAAATCAGTGTTTTTAAATTTAACTCGATTGTGATTATATCGGTTAATCCGAAGATCTAACAATTCAATTTAGGTTTTTAAAATATTCATATTAAAAAATCACTAAAACCCGAGACTAACCGATTAAACTGATGGATGACCGATATGTAATTTAATTTGATTTAAATTGTAATAGTTTCATAATTTGTAATCTTATAATCCAAATTTTAAAGTTCATTATTTTGCAATTTATAAAATTATGACGTTTCTACAAAATTTTAAAGAAAAAATGATGGATATAAAATAACTAAGATTAATTATTGTATTGTTTGGAAACATTGATAGTAGTATATAAAATATATTGTTTGGAAACATTTATAGTAATATAAAGAAATAAGTATATTGTTTGGAAACATGGATAGTAGTATAAAAAAAGGAACATTAGTGATTTAATGTAGGTTTAACTATAAAGTATAAAAGTGTATTTAATTTAAAAACTTACAAAATAAATGTTAGGTCCAATAGAATGTTTCTGTTTTAATAAGATAGATTATAATGATTGTTTTAAAATAGGTAAAGATTTAGGAGTGTTATGATTTTACTTTTCTCACGAAATTATTACTTGGTGGACCGAAAATCTAATCTTTTTATATTAACTAACCAAATTCAGTATTTTAAATATACTTTAAATATTATTCAAACCATTCATATTATCAAAAATGGTCTGTAAGAACAACAGAGAAACACGCAAATAACTAAAACAAACAAAAACATGTGTATGATTTCTCGGTATACATTAGAACAATACTTAGATGAGATATTTAGCAAAAAAATACTTAGATGAAAAACCATTCATTATCGAATGCTTGTATTGGATCTCAGCAGACAATATTAAAGAGAGAATTAATTGGTTTTGAAACACGTACAAAATTAGTATTCCTTCCGTTTTTAATTATAAGTAGTTTTGCTTAAAAGCATAAATATTTAGGAGTTGTTCTTTTGTTTAAAAAAAATTATTTAATCAATTAATTCAACCAATTATAAAAGACCTAATATTATTTCATTGGTCACACAATATTCAATAAATGAAAAAGATGCATTGAAATATGTAAACTACTTATATTGTTAAACAAATTATTTTTGCTAAAACTACTTATATATAGAAACAGAGGAAGTATAAAAATAGTGAATTGAATTTTGGAAAGATGATTTAATTTTGCGGACAATTATTTCTGGTTAATTTAACTTTGCAAAACCAACAATGTGAGCCTCAGATACTTCCGGCTTTTTTATTTCACACATTCATTGTTACATTATTACTTGAAAGTTGAAACCACATTCATGCAAACCATGACACATCACACTTCACACATGCAGGAATTGATCAAATAGCACCACTTGGAATCCGGTTAACAGGGCTGTCGTCGCAGTAGTCGCATAAGCATTTAACACCACCAGCATCTTCCCAAAGGCATCTCCCACCTTTCGCGCCCTTGTCGGCACGGCATCTCATATAACAAAACGTCGGAAATATCCGAGGCGCGCAGAAGGGGAAGCCAACATCACCACCGTATTCTTTCAGGCACTCGCTATCCTGCGCTTTTATCTCCGGCACTTCTGCTCATTACATACATAGAGAGAATATTTTGAGAAAACATAAATAACATATATGTAATAAAACGTGCTGCAATGCAGTCACCTAGAGAAGTAACTCAATGTTAACTAAATATATTCGGAGTTAGTTAATTTACCAATGATGATCAAAAAGAGGATGGAAAAGATGGCGAAGGAAGAAACTGATCTCGTTGCCATGGCCATCTCTTTCTCTCTCTCCCTGTTTAACTCTGTAGTTAGCATGCCTATGTATGATCTCGGGGTTATGGTATTTATGCTTATCCTTGGGGCAATCCCCTATATATTAATCCTGGAACATTACAACATGTTTTGTAGCCACGTGTCATCACTAGGATGATTTTCAGAAATCCTTAGAAAATATGTCGGTCCATATAAATATATATTATACTTTTTATTAAAATAATTATCATATTAATAGTAGTCTTAAATTCTTTCCTTAAATAAAATCTACGTAAGTTTATTTCCTTAAATAAAAGCTACGAAATTACCTAATATGATTAACGTATATATGATAATTAATGATTACAAATCAAAATATTTGATCAAAAATTTTGTATCCTCTACATTTTATTTTAATTAATATAATAAAAAAATCACTTAAACATATTTAAAAAAATAGATTTTTCATATATATTATATTTTAAATTTTTTAAAACGTCTATAAATTACCAAAAATTGTAAGATGTTATTAAGATGATATTTTTTAGAACGGAACCTGATCCGAAACGAAATATTTCGGATATCGAATATATCAAAACCAGATTTATATACTTAAATATATTAATTATTTTTAGAATTTAATATCTAAAAGAATATACAAAATATATAAAATGTTATTAAGTTGTTCAAAATACTTGAAAATATTTACAAATAGTTAAAAATACATGATTAAAATAGTTAAATGATATTCAAAATACCAATACTTCAAATATCTATTGATTTCTTATCCGAATAGTGAAGCTAACCAAATTTTATGTTAAGTTTAAGTATTTTAGCTTGCATTATACACATTTATATGTTATAAATAAATTTTTTTTTATATTTTGAGAAATTTAAAGTATATACGAATTTTTTTTTAAATAAAATGAGTTATCTGAGTCCAAACCCAAACCGAGCCCGCAGATCCGAACCGGATCGAACTCACAAAAAATCGAAACATAACTGAACCGAACCAAACCAAACTGAACCAAATAGTATCCGAATGTTCACCCTAAATCAAATGTAAAAAAAAGATCTTGATAACAAGATGCATTCTAATTGTAATATTTCAATACAACATATTTTAAAAAACTCACCCAGCGCATGGCGCGGGTTATCATGTAGTAAATTATTATTTAGTTGTAATTTAGCTGTCATTTACCTGTCATTACTCAGTACTTTAAGAATACATATATATGAATCGTACTATTATATATCCTAATGTGAAAAGTATATCCCATGTTCAAAAACGTGGTTAAGATGACCTATTAAACATGGTTAAGACGGCCGGTTAGAGCCTTTCAAGTGATTTTGTTTTAAAAATCCCAATACATGCCAGAGATGGAAATTAAGGAAACCGTATTGAAGCAGAAATTGAATAAACCTGAGTTGAATCAAGGAACCGAATCAGGAATTACTTCACCAGGTGCAAACGAAATATTTTCTACAATATCACCTTTTCGAATGAATCACCTTTTAATCTAATTCGATGAATATTTTGCTAATGCGATTGAGAGTATATTCAGGCCGGTTTTGAATGGATCAGATCAAGCATATGCTTGAAACCCTCTATTATAATAAATATTATAAATTTATAGTTTCATCAAATATATGTTAGTTTGTATCAGTTGCATACACGAACATTAATGAGATTTAGGGTTGAGATTTTCAAATTCTCCGCAAAATTGATTTAAGCATTTTTAAAATTTTCAATAGTTCATACTTAGCGGGTTCAGACAACTGTTTAAACATATAATAATTCTGAGTTAGGATCATCATATGTGTGCTAGTGCTACACTGCTACTAGCCTTGCTATCTACCAGCTTGGACGGCCGCTTGCGAGGTAATGGTATTGAGCATATTGGTCACTCCCGTAGCAGTTTCAAAGGCCGTTTTTTTGCATTCATACATCTTTGTTAAGATAATTCATTTTAACCAGTTTACAAAAAAAAAAAAAAATTCATTTTAACCATAAAATATTTCTTATCCATACGTCACATTCAAAAGATCATCTTTTACATATGAATAATAAGGAATATAACTCAATAATAAAAAAGAAAAATCAAGTTTGTGGGTTAACGAAGATGCCCGAACGGGCGATTCCTTCGACGTTGCCTTCGGGTCCAGTAAATGCAATTAAAAAGGATAGCTAAAATACAATTTAATATAATAACAAAGAGAGTGTCTCAAATTTTTATCCATTAATATAACAAAGTTGACAATAAAAAGAAAGGAAGTGTAGAAATGTGAAAAAGTTGAAAAAACAAAGGAAGTGTAGAAATGTGAAAAAAAATTCTCAAAATTTGTAAAACTCATCTAAACTGGTCCTACTATAATTGAATTAAATTTCTATTTTTTTATAAATTTAGTTACATAATTAAATTTTAATAAAATAAAAATATTATTATTATAGTGGTTCGATACTCATAAAAATTTCTCACCATTGATTGAGAATGCTTTAGACGCTAATATGAACACGTGGATCAGTGAACGGCAAAGTATTACCAAAGTAGTCAAAGTATTACCAAACTTATTTTATTACACATAGAAAGTCGTACTTTTACATTATTCTTTCTTTCACATTACATCCTCATACATTTATTTGGGACCATTCACATTCATTATTATATTTTACTACCCGAAAATATTCAAACATAACATTTTCGTTTTGCAGCCTCATAGTGTATTAACGATTGCTTAGACGTTGTGACTAGGGTTGATCGTTGCAGTAGTCGCATAAGCACGTAACGTTACGTCCTTCTCCCCAACGGCATCTTCCACCTTTAGCCCCCTTGTTCTCACGGCATCTTGTGTAACAAAACGTCGGAAATATCCGAGGCGCACAGAATTGGAAGCCAACATCGCCACCGTATTCTCTCAAGCACTTGCTATCTTGCGCTTCTGTCTCTCGCACGTCTGTTATAACAAAAGAAAATAGAAACATATATCAATAACTAAACTTGCTATAGTAAACTGGCGTAATATGAAGTTATTAACAAAATAAGAAACATACCAGAGATAACTAAGAAGAAGACGAAGAAGACAACAAAGATGGAAATTTGTTTTATCGCCATTGCCACTTTTGCTATGTGTCTCTCATTTTGGGTCTGTTTTGATGTGGTTGAGCACTTTGGGGGTGTTGGTGCTATTTATATCCATCTTTAGGACCAAACCGTTTTGCTTAGTGATATATACAACCAAACCATACCAACTAAACCAGTAAGATAAACGACCAAAAAGTTTTGATAAATCAAATAATTCTAGTTTGAATTGTTGACAAATTTGGCCACCACCGACATGACTAGACTTTCCAGCTTTTATTATAAGACTATAAACATATACGAGTACCAAAATTGTCTATCTCCATCGTACCTTTCTTTACAAGCAAACTATAATATATGGAGAGGAGAGTATGAACAACATGCTTTCACATAGGGAAGATATTATAAACATGTTCCTAAGTAATCATTGCTGCCACCAGAACTACCTATAGGCGCAGACAAATCACGAACGAGGAACTTTACCGTGCGTTTTCCCATACCATATGATATCTCCAAGCATTCTTGGAGATCAGAATCTGTGACCATCAACACCCATTCTTCTTCATCGTCCAAGTACTTGAGCTGAAACCACCCTTCTTCCAGTCTAAACCGTTTACCAACTTCTTTGTAGAGCTGAGAACACCCAACCGATGGCTCCAACTTGAAACGTATTGTGTCTTCTCTATAAGTGGCCTTCATAGTGAGCGTTTCGCCGCTGTTTCTCTTATGGCTTCTCATTTGGTTCACATTGTCCATGGAAGTAGATGAGCTTCCCATCATAACTGCAACTGAGCCATTTGATGAATCTGACACGCTGTATGACATGGATCGGTTAGGCTCGGTGGTATTGTCACTGCATTGGACTGTTGAAAAATCCATTCCATCAGTAATTGCCGGAGAGCTCAAGCTGTTGATGTTCTTTATCCCTTCACTAGCATTAACCTCCGTGAATGTGCCTGCATAAAAAGAAAAACTAGCTTAAGATTTCGCAATCTCTATCTAAGGTTAGTTCATGGCATAGAGATGTTCAATACCGTTCCTGATGATATCATCCTCTAACTTAATTGCATTGTCGACTGATTTAGCTTCAGGCGCCATATACTCCTGACCTCTTACATGTGCATTGTTACCATTAGAAGATGGAGGACTGATAAAAGGACCAACTGCAACGAATTCGCCTGTTGCTGAGTCAAACTTGAGTCCTCCTTCTACACCCTGGACCGAGTCAAGCACCGTCTGTATTTTCCTTAATGACCTGTTCACTTTGTTAATCTTACGAGACGGCCACCTCATGATCCCATGTTGTCTGCATATCCGTTTTAACGTAGTGGGACAAACTGCAAGATCCAGGTCAAGGCGTTATCGGTAAATAGAAAAATGCATCCATGCCTGAGAAAATGCGTGAAACTCTCACCACCAAGGCTCTTTGCAGCATCCTTTAGACTCCCGGAAAAATATTGTTGGAGAATGCTTAAGCTCACACTTTTCTCTGTGCTGTTTCTCTTCTTCTCAGGTGTTCTAGCTTTGTTCATATCCTATTAAAAGGAAAAGTCAGTCACAATGTCTACATGATAACTAAACTTCATACATCAACATACCTGCTCAAAAGTGGCTTGAGATCCTGTACTACTGTTATCTTTATCAGAGGAGTTGGAGTTAAGTTCAGAATCTAATACTATTGTCTGAAAGTTTCTTGCACATGAGGTCTGCGGGAAGTTACATATCTCTCTACTAACTTCTTTATTAGTTTCCCCCACGTCTGAAACAGTTCTCAGAGTTCGACAAATTCTCTGCATAGTACCCGAAAGACTGTCCAATAGAAGTTGTTGTTCCAAGCTTCCTTTCATACTCATCGGCAAGAAGAGTTCAAGTATGTAATCATCTTCACCGGTGAAAGTGCTCCTCAGCTTAATAGCAACAGCAGCGTTGAGACCGTACTTTCGAGCATGATGAACAAGAGGGTACTCACTGATGTCATACGCCTTCACATCAGAGGAAAAGAACGGTTGGCTGGATACGAAAGCTTTGCCAACTATTCCTTCGTTTTGTCTTAGAGAATGATCCAAACATGCTTGCACAAAACCTTCCATCTCCATATCGTTCACATAACAAGCCGACTCCTCTACGCAAAGAACACGGCTTTCACCATGACTACAAGGAATCCAGGCTAGAGCTAAAGGCAGCTTGTGTGCATGGCATACTGCTCGCAGGACATCTTTTATCTCAGCTAAAGCCTCTCTTTGATTACTTGAAAGGTACTGACAAAGCAGAAGTTCAATTAGACTTGAGAGATAAAGCAACTAGAATTAATGTGTTACCTGAGGTCTAGGGATCGCTGATGTCCTTAAGTTTACAGCCTGAAGAGCACGGCAAACAGAGTCCATCTCCAAATCAAAATTGTGTTTCTCCTTGGATGTGACGAGCTCCATGACAGCGCAACAAGACGTCCCAGATGGTTCAAGGATAGGTATGGCGATGGAGCCACGGACTTCATTATCTATCGCATGCTTTATACGCAGATACTCGTCCCTCTTGTAATACCTCACGTTCGATGTCCATTCGCGTACTCCAGAGATGAACACTCGGCCAGGAAGACCAGGGGAAGAGCACTGATTTGCTTCTGATGCAAAAGTGAATTTCCTCGACACTTCACGGTACTGAGACAGCCTCGGGTCGAGCAAATAGGCCTGATCACAGGTGCTGAGCATGTACTGGTCTCCTGCCTTGATAGGAGTCCAGACTTGAGCTAAAATGCCTTCTCCTGAACCTGATGAGGACTCTATGAATAAGCTTAGCGCCTTGAGCATCTTCTCGTCTAATGAGTGGCTCAAAGACCTGGGAATGGTAGCAAAGCCACCACCAACCCTGCGTCGTTTGCCACTTAGATCATCGTTGTCTAGTGAGCGATGCTGAATTAGAGAGCTTGTTTCCTGTACTAACGGTCTTTCTTCGCCAAGGTAAGAGCTTTCCAATGACCGAGTGAGACCAGCTCTCGGCTCAGCTCCAAAGGTCGTCATCATAGGTTGAGAGGGAGATAGACCATACTGAGAGAACAAGACATCAGTGGCGGAAGGGCTGCTATTAAACCATGGTGAGAAAGAGTCGAAGTTCATAAGCTCTGATGAGTTGAGCATATCAGCAGAAACAATGCTTAAACCATCCGTTTGCTCTGTTGGAACATCTTGAAAACCAAAACCTTTATCTCTGGAAGCGAAAGGGTGCTCCATTTCGTTAATGACTGATTGACCAAAAACACCTCAAACAGCAACAAGAAGCGCTGATTCTGATTCAAAACTGCTAGAGATGATCAAAGAGAAAGATCACTCATTTGAGTCAAAGAGATTCAAAATACAAGATCTTTAGATCGAATCTTATAATACACAAGAGATGCTTGACCACCACCAGTAGAGTGGTCACAGAATCAAACCTCCACCAGTACCCTACAACAGAGAAGACGTCACAGAATCAAAATTCACGAACTGTTTCCTCTAATAAGTGCAGAAAAAAATATATAAAGAGAAGACAAAAATCACCGCAAAAAGGCCCAAATTTCCATTAAAAAAAATGCGTGATTAGCAGCACATTTCACAAAAAAACAAGAAGCCCTTTCTAACTGCAACTCAAGAGTGTGTAGTAAATAGACCAAAGTTCAGAGTTTCAGACAGACCTAGTCAATTCAAAAACAGAGACCGACAAAACAGAGGAGAGGGCAGAGTAGAAAAAACAGAGCTTTAAGCTAAAAGTAGAAAGTAGAAAGTTAGATTTGTTTCCATTATTTTGGGGGAAAAAGGCTTACACTTGACCTCACGTGGGAAGCTACTGCATCAACCAGACTGAAACTATTGTCTCTTCTCTTTAAACTTTGCGACGAAGGAAAGAGAGAGAGAGGTTTACTCAGAGACGGGATCGAATCGGCGGTCTCTGTCTCTCTCTGAGCTTTTGTGCTTGCGTAAGCAACAGAACGATGCGTTTTGATTAGAGAGTCATCCACGTGTGACGACATAAAGAGAACTGGGACTGATGATATTTTTTCATATTTGTTGTTTAGTAGTACTGTATATGCAATTACGTAAATATTTTAATTAGGGTATCCTTGGACACGGTATCAACGTATGTCAGCGTATCTTTTACAGCGAGCTTCATGCATGAAATAAAACTATAATTATGGAAACAGGTGAATTAACAAGCATATTGTGTTTCAAAAGAAAAATAAAAAGAAAAAGAAAAACAAGCATATTAATTTTTTCTTAATAATACTACCAAAAAAGAAGAAAAGGAAAGCATATTATTTAACAAAAAAATAATATAGTAAGAGCAAAACTTAGGTTAGATTCTTTTTTTTTTAAGAAAACTTAGGTTAAATTCACTAGGACCAATCAAAGTGTAGCGCAATCTTATCAGTATTTCTTCCTTTCTATTCTTTCCAGAAATATTATCAATTTCAAGTTATCTTACGATGATTGGTTTCAGACCTTAAAACTTACGGTAAGAAGTTACAAAAAAAAAACTTGTGGTAAGAATACAATCATCAAATGATATTCACATCGATTTTTTAAATGAACATTAAACTTTATTCAAGACAACACTTTTGTATAATAGATGTGCGGCACGTTAGTATCCGTGATTGAGACTACTTTATTGTTCTGCTGAGGACACGAACGAACCCCACTTCCTTAACATATTCTCCATATACAGCGATAAAAGCTTTTCTTTTGGTGAATATTGACCGTCTGATAAGATTCGAATTCTCCTTCAAGATTCTTCAAGCGTGGAATCTTCAACGATATACAAGCTAGTCTATAATATCTTGCAGGACTTTGCTTGTCTCCCCCTATTTGCTGTAATTATTGATACAATAATGTAAGATACTTGCATGACGAAATAAAATAAAATAAAGAACTCAAATGTTACTGTTTTTGAAAGTAATGGCAAAGTTGTGAGGTTGGTCGCTTCTTATCGTCACATTAATGAACCAACATTTTCTCTCTAAATATATTTAGTGTGATATATTTGGAAATTACTATTTAATGATAAGACATTGCTATTGTACTTCAATTATTTTCAAAATGGTGGGTTAGAGAACAAAAGACTTTAAATCGTAATATTCTTTCGAGCATTAGCGACATGAAACTGTTGAAATATTAGCCGACCGTATAGCAGAAAGCTTCTCAACTCGTTACAGTACTTATTTGCCCATTAATCAAAAGAACAAAATTCTAAAGTATTGAACAGTTAGATGACGGATCATTTTAAACATGACAGTTTAATGCTCTAATATTTAACAAAGGGATTTATAAGTTTATAACTTTTCAGAACTCCCTTATAAGTTTATAACTCTAGGGCCTAACCACCTCCCCAACCTATACATGGTTCCTTACTTCTCAAGAAGCAAATATGGAAGACAAAGGTACCAATGAAACTCAAACATTTCTTGTGGAGATTATTAACAAAGAGTTTGGCACTTGGGAGTAATCTGCGTAGAAGACATATGACACGATTTGATCAATGTCGACACTGCTGCTCTGCTGAGGAGACAGAGGAGCATATCTTTTTTGATTGTCCGTATGCAAAAAGTATATGGAGGGCTTCAGGAGTATCTAATACAATCATCAATAATTCAACATCGAGTTTGGAAGAGAAGATTGAAGCATGTCTCCAGTGCTCACTATCTGCACGATTAGAACATATCCAAGACTATCCCATCTGGATCTTATGGAGATTGTGGAAGAGTAGGAACATGGTAATGTTCCAAAATAAGAGCACCCACAGAAATACCCTGCTTAGATACGCTCGAGCAGATGCAGATGAATGGAAACAGTATGGCCGAAATATACAGAATGGTTTTACTTCCAACGGTAACTCTACGCAGGTTGATTCAGAATCACGATGGAGAAGACCACCAGAAGGCTGGATTAAATGCAATACGGATGGTTCGTTTATTCATCTACAACAACCAAGTATTGCAGGATGGATATTTAGAGATACAACAGGAAGCTATTGTGGTGCAGCACAGTCAAGAGGAAGGAAAGTACAAGATGGACTAGAAAGTGAACTGCAGGCTATATTAATGGCGTTACAACATAGTTGGAGTCTTGGTCATCGAAAGGTAATCATGGAGAGCGACTGTTTAAAAGCTATAGAAATCTTGACTGATAAAAAGATGCACTTTGGTTATTACAATTGGAAGAGGGACATTCTATGGTGGACTAACAAATTTCAAGAAGTCAGATTTCAATGGGCAAGAAGAAGTGCAAACAAAGTGGCGGATAAATTAGCCAAAAGTGTTGAAAATATATGCTTGTTTAAGTTCTTTTACTATATATCGTTGTATTTGACTGATCTGTTACACATTGATCATTTACAAACTCAGTAATAAAATCGATGTTATAAAAAAAAAAAAACTCTAGGGCCTAACAAAAGATCATGGAAACCCAACAAATATCTAAAAGGCCCAATTTGTATTTACTCAAATTACTAAAAAGAAAACTCCAACGGCAAAATTAACACATATGTTCTCTATATTCATCTTGTATTTTAATCACTATCTAATCACATTGCAACACACTATGATCTTGTTCCCTTATAAATGGTATGATGATCTCAATTGATTATTATGAATTATGGCACCGACTTTTCCACTAGTCCTATAAAAAGGGCTATAAGTCAATAACAAATATTTCCACAGTTCACTTTAATTCTTTTTGAGATAAACGTTTTATTAAATTTTCCGCAAGCGTTATTAGCCTAAATAAAAGGAAGAAAACAACAACAAAAATAAAATAAAAATAAAAAGAGAGAGAAAATAAATACACTTTGATCAGAAAAAGGAGAGAGGAGAAAAAAAAGGAACAAACTTTCCGTCGCCCATGAAACAATGGAGATCGGAGAAGATCATCATCCTTCATGATCACTGACCCTTCAAGGTTTCTTCCCTTATCTTAACTGAGCGCTAAATGTATGTAAACATTGAAGGAAAGTTTCTGTTTTTAATCTCTTTTTTTTAAGGAAACTCAATCTGACCGGTCTGTTGATCTGTTTCTCTATCTCCTGTCCTGTCTGAAATCTAAATCATGTTTTTTTTCTTTTTACTGGATTAGATACAACTCAAGTTTGTTAATTTTTGGCATCTATGTGAAAATGTGAGTTTTGATCACAGTAAAGATCTGTTTTTTTTTTTTTAATTCTATATAATGAATAAATAGTGGATCCTTATTGATTTATCTGTTTCTATATAAAGTGATGATGAATGTTGCAGAAGCCTTGTGAAGTGAGAGGGACTGATGTGTTCTGGTGGAGGAGGAGAAGGAAAACAATGGAGCTGTGGAAAAGCAGGAGTAGTGAGTTTGCAGAAAGTTGGATCTTTGGTTCGAGATTTGAGCGAGCCTTGTCTTTCACAGTCACACATTCAGGTTGTTATCACTGTAAGCTCTTTCTCCTGTTTACCCCCCTCCCACCCTTTTGTTTTGTTCTTTTTTTTTTTACAAATCAAGAGGCTTTGGTTCTTTTGTGTGTGTGAGTAAAAGTTGATTTGTAATGGTGGTGCACAGATCGGCAAAATGCTTAAGCCAGAGAAGTGGCAGGCGTCTTTTGATAGTGATGGAAGAGTTTCTGGTTTCCAAAAGGCCCTCAAGTTAATTATTTTGGGGGTATGTATGCTTCTTCCACTTTTTTTGCTCTAAGATGTTTTTGATGATGTATCATGGCTCTAAATGTATTATCCTTGTTAGGGAATCGATCCGTCTATTAGAGCTGAAGTTTGGGAATTTCTACTTGGTTGTTATGAGTTGAGCAGCACCTCTGAGCACCGTAACCAACTCAGGCTTGCCCGAAGGTAACACTGTTTGATTGAGTTAGTAAAGAGTTTACCAAAAAATAAGTGTTAAAATTGTATTTTTCACGTAGGAAACGGTACGATGAATTGCTAAAGCAATGCCAGACGATGCATTCAAGCGTGGGAACTGGTTCGCTTGCCTATGTTGTTGGGTCTAAAGTCATGGATATGCGGAAATCTTATAGAGATGAGTCGGTAAAGGTTGCTACTACTACCACTACTACAGATGAAAACATAGAAGAAGCTTGTCTAGATGATAATACTGATAATCATCACAGTGATTGGAGTAATAATGGTACTGATGCGCCTCATGTAGAACACAGAAGAGGAAGCTCTAGTGAGTCTATTGATTTAGTAAGCGGAAGAGATAGTCCAGAGGGCGTTGTTTACAAAACTTCATATGGCTTTGCTTCTTCCCCTGCTACCGGTTATTACGACTTCCCCTCGCTGCTGCCGGTTACAGATTTGTTTGGGAGGAATAGTTTAGACAAGATTGAGGTTTCTACGCCAGACAGTGAGATAAGATCTGAGGAGGAGGATGAAGAGGGAATGCACCATTTTCGAGTTGATAAGAATGCTGATTTAGTTAGAGAGCAGCAACAGCACAATAAGCCCACCACTACTTCAGAGATCGAAGTGATGCATTCAGATTCTGTTGTACCATCATCGTCTTATCCTGGTTCTGGCTTGAGAATATCTGAAATAGCATCGGTAAAGGAGACTCCCTCTCGTGTTGGGAACGTCACAGAAGATCGAGTGTCTGAATGGCTTTGGACATTGCATCGAATAGGTGTAGAGAATGATTCCTTTTTTTTTCTGTCCCAGTTTGCATCTTTACATAGCTAAGTCTCTCTATCTGGTTTGCTCAGTTGTTGATGTGGTAAGGACGGACAGCCACCTAGAGTTCTACGAGGATCCAGGAAACCTAGGAAGAATGTCTGATATCCTTGCGGTTTACGCTTGGGTTGATCCTGCAACTGGTTATTGCCAAGGTTGTTCCATATCTCTTTTATTGATCTTTTTTTAGATATATGTTAAATTGGAATATGATACTAACTCTTTATGTTTGGCAAATCTGTTGATAGGAATGAGTGATTTAGTCTCTCCTTTCATCGTTCTTTTTGAAGACAATGCTGATGCCTTTTGGTGCTTTGAAATGCTCATAAGAAGAACGGTAAAATACCAATTTACTTAATAATATAACATATGTTTTATTGCAATCATGCATTATGATTTTTTTGTTTTGCTATGTGTTCTATCTGTGCAGCGGGCGAATTTCCAAATGGAGGGACCAACAGGAGTGATGGATCAGTTGCAATCACTGTGGCACATATTGCAACTCACAGATAAAGATATATTTTCTCACTTATCGCGTATTGGCGCTGAGAGTCTTCATTTTGCTTTCCGTATGCTTTTAGTTCTGTTCCGACGAGAATTGTCTTTCAATGAAGCTCTCGGAATGTGGGAGGTTGTGCATGTAGCTCTTCTTCTGTTTCTTTCAACTACTTTGTAACTAACCATGCAGTTTGTGTGTTTGATGTTAGATGATGTGGGCAGCTGATTATGATGAATCTGTTGCTGAAGCTTTGGAAAATGATTGCTTGGAGCCTCTGGTGATTCATCTTCCGAGAAAATCTGAAGCTGAGGTGAGTGAAGAAGCGGTATACGAGGGAAATGGAGTTAGTATGAAGAGGGAACCAACGAGTTCAAAGAGCGGGCCTATTTCAAGGAGCAGCGGTTTGTTGTCTAGGAGCGGTTTGCTACCGAAGAGTGGTCCTTTGCCAAAGACTACAGGTCCGCTCTCTGAGGAGAGTGGCATGATGAAGTCGTCATCATATCACTTATGTGGTTTGACAAGAAGTCTTTGGTCAAGGAACGATAGAACAACAACAAGAACAACGCATGTCCCTTGTGTAGTTTCGGCAATCAGGAGAGGAGGAGATGATGCTCTTCCTGTCTTTTGTGTGGCGGCGATTTTAATCATGAACCGACATAAGATCATTAAGGAAACTCGCTCTATTGATGACATGATACAGGTAGAAACTACTTTCACCTTACTTGTTGTTGATGAGATTGCATATCCACTGATTAAGAAGATGTTTTTTTTAACAGATTTTCAATGATAAGGTTCTTGTATTTCGAGTAAGGAGATGCATACGCACAGCCATGAAGCTTCGTAGGAAGTACATGTATAAGGTAAGTTATATGGTTATGGATTATTCTGTTGTTTCGCCCATTTTAATTGTTGAACGCTTGTTAGAGTCAGGTAATCAAGATCAAGAGCCACACTAACCAGGTTCAGATCGAGCATAGAACGCATATTGAGAGCCAGAACCATGAAGAGACTCAAAGACATGGTGAGACCCAGAGCCAAACAAAGAGTTCTTCACATCATAGTCCTCCCGCTCAGAATGGTGACTAGTCAGATTCTACGTATAAACAAGAGTATAATAAGATAAAACTAGAAGAAGAAGAAGAAGTAGCTTAGACAACAAGTAGGTCATCTTTTGATAGTGAGTTTCGAGGAAGAGGTTTCTAACATGTTTGACAACCTTTTTGAGGTAATCATTTCCCATTGAAACAAGTGTGTTTGCAAAACAATCTTGCACAGTACTGATCTAGCATGCAGAAGGTATGCATGATAAAGCCACTATTATTTGTTAATGTAATTGTTTGGCATCTTCTTGAAGCTACCAGGAAGGAAGGAACAGGCAAGAACAGACTGAGAAGCTTGTGAGACATTGAATGGCTTGGCACTACACAAACTGAGAGAGTCTTTAAGACTCTCATGAACCAAAGAGGTTAGACACAAATAAAAAATATTATTTTCTCTTTCGTGCGTGCGGGAACAATTTTGACTGCATACACTTTATACTTATGTGAATACCAGTTAAAAAAAATCTACTTTTTAGAAAGAAACACACAAAGAAGAATCAATCTCTGTTAGTGTTAGCTGCAGAGAAGCCTTTTTCACGGCGATCACAATGTAATGAATGACAACATAAATCTATATCATAAACATAGAGTTTTCAATCTTTTTTTACCCCTGTTGTTTCATGTTTATGCTTCTTGCAATCTGGAGAGAGAGAGAGAGAGAGAGAGAGAGAGAGAGAGAGAGAGAGAGAGAGAGAGAGAGAGAGAGAGAGAGAGATTGTATTCTTTGTTTTAGTTTCTAAGCCTGCTGCTGTCCGTCTCTTCGTATATTATTATATCCTCGAAACTATCTGAGAGCTTCTCAAAGATTTTTCGTGGTGTCATCTTTGTAAAGAAATTATTGATCTACTTCAAGAACAGATTTGTGAAGCTGTCAGATCGGTCTGGCCTTTCCATCTCAGAGAGGAAAGAGATGTTCATAGAGTGGGGTTTGGTTTTACCGGTCTTGTTGAAATTGTGGAGACGGTCAATGATCGATGTAGCTGCAATGCAATGTGTTTTGATCCCGGTTTAGGAGGTTCAGTTCAGTATAAACCAAAACTACCTTGAAATAACCGATCCAGAATATCGGTTTCCGTTTTTATATACAAAGTTACAAACTTACATTGGCATTCCACGTAACAAGAACCATGCAATTTCTGGTTCTAGACGATTATCATTCGGTATTATAAATGTATTGATTTTATGTAGGTGATTTTTTTTTTATGTAGATAGGTGATTTCACTGTAGCTATATATTCACCTGGCTCCTGATTATTATTCTTTAGGTCCGCCGTCCCCGTGTGGTGCAACTTACCGTCCCCACGTGTCAACTATTTCATCTGATCTTATCTTATATTGGAAGCCAAATTACAACCAACATAGTACACAGTTGAAAAGAAGTTTCGCGTACTTCATGCAAATTTGTTCGCCAAATTGCTGTCTTTATATGTGGCTTCTTTTTTTTTTTTTTTTTTTTTTGATAACTGTGCTGTAATCCCAAAAAACCGTTGGTCTAAAGACTAATGACCACGAGACCCGCAAGATCCGTATTTTCTTATCATTTAAGACGATTCGGGTGGCCAAATAGAATCGAATTTCTAAAGGTGGATAAAATTTTCTTACGTCTAGAGAGAGAGAGAGATAGAAGTTCAAAAAAAAAAGAGAGAGAGAGAGAGAGATGGGTGTAGTAGAGGAAGCTCACAACGTGAAGGTGATTGGCTCAGGAAATAAAGGGACGGTCGTATTAGGTCACGGGTTCGGTACGGACCAGTCAGTGTGGAGACACCTGGTTCCACATCTGGTCGACGAGTACCGCATCGTGCTCTACGACAACATGGGAGCCGGTACGACCAATCCGGAATATTTCGACTTTGATCGTTACTCAACTCTCGAAGGTTTCGCCTTTGATTTGATTGCAATCTTAGAAGAACTTAATATCGAGTCTTGTATCTTTGTTGGTCACTCTCTTTCCGCCATGGTTGGTGTCTTGGCTTCTCTTCACCGACCTGAACTCTTCTCCAAAATCGTCATGGTTTCTGCTTCCCCAAGGTATGTTTCGATCGATATCTTTTGCTATTATTTCTCATTTTCGGACATAAGCTTGGCTTAGCCTCCAAAAATTCTAGACATTTCTAATAGATATAGATCTATAATTTTTTTTTTTAAAAGAAGTTACAAATATTCTTTAAAAATGTTTATGGTCCTCAAATTTTGAGATCCCACCATGCTTCGAAGAAAGTACATCCATGTTCCTTCTCTTGCTGAATTATCCTATTTATCAAAAATTATTAAACTGTTACAGATTTTTCTTTTTTTAGTTAATAGTTTTTTTATTCTTTTGGTGCGCTTTAGATTCGTGAACGATGATGATTACGAAGGTGGATTCGACCAAGAAGATATAAAGCAGCTTTTTGAAGCGATGCAAAGCAACTACAAAGCGTGGTGCTTAGGTTTCGCTCCACTGGTGGTAGGTGGAGACTTAGACTCAGCAGCGGTTCAAGAATTCAGCAGGACGCTCTTCAACATGCGTCCAGACATAGCTCTCTCCATGGCTCAGACCATTTTCAGTAGCGACATGAGACAAATCTTACCTTTTGTCTCTGTCCCTTGTCACATCGTCCAAAGCTCTAAAGATTTAGCCGTACCGGTCTCCGTAGCCGAGTATCTTCACACCAATCTCGGGTCTGAATCCGTAGTCGAGGTTATGTCTACAGAGGGTCATCTTCCTCAGCTTAGCTCCCCGGCCACTGTTACTCCCGTTCTCCTCCGTCACATCCGCAACGACATTGCTGTCTGATGATGATGAGAAGAACATGTTAATTATGTTTCGCGAAATTAAATGTATGATGTGATATGTCTGGGTAAGTTAGTATATCGTTTCGTTGTCGTTTTGGTTCTGCTTCGTCTGTCTTGGATTCTCTATATTTGATCAGTTTGTTGTTGTTCTTATCTGTGTTAGGGAAAATTAAGTCTTGGCCTCTTGTGTCCAGCTTTGCTCGACCTCATTATTTCTGTTGCTACTCATATAAATGTAGCAATAGCGATGTTCGTGATTGGTGGTCTACAGTCAATTATTTGAAGATATTCTGAGAAATAATTTGCATGAAAAATGAGTGTATCAAAGATTAAAAAATGTTTTTAATAAAGATGGTGATTTGATTTATGGAAATCAATCTCCTCCTATAATATTTTGAAAACTTTCCTACGATAAAACCATTTTTAAATCATAAAATTGAAGATTAAAATGACTAAAATATTTCATTAAACAGAGAAAAAATTTGTATTTCTATAATTAACTAATCTAGATTTAGGATTTATATTTGAGGAATATGGTTTTGTAAGATAGGATTTATGATTTAAAAATAAATAAATAATTATTTAAAATTTTAAATAATAATTTTAAAATAGTTTAAAAGGAATTTTGGATTTTAAAATATTTTTTTGAGAAAAAAATAAAAATAAAATTGAATTGAAAAACTTATTTTTGAAAAAAAAAGAATTCAACACGATTGGAGTTATCATTTAAGAATATGAATTTCTTGAGAACTAATATTATACGTGCGTAATATGATACCTCAAAATATAAATTGTGTGTATATATGTAAACTACTTTATGATAATCAGATAGTGAAGCAACGTGCTTTACTGTGATCTTGACTCCGAATATGCGCGTTGCTTAGAATTCGACGCAGAACTACGAGATCCATTTCTCATTAGTTCGTATTTATTGTATGGACATGTGAATATGAATTATATATAATCTCTAACCATATACTATAAAAAGAAGTACAATACAAAAAGAAAAACGTCACTACATGAGAGGATGTCATATTGATACGAATAAAAACAGCTGGAAACTCCTGATCAATAATTAGTTCGTTGACACATGAATGGTTGGCATTTTCCATTGTTTGTGCTTCAAATGCATTCTTACGGCAAATGCAGTCACAACAACTCACAATCTAGAACTTCAATATTATTATTACACATAAAAATGTAAATTTCTTGAATTTGTTTTATGAATCCTTAAATTTGTTTAATGATGTGTAACCAACGAGTTGTTAGTTTAGTGGTAAAGAACTAAAGAAGTATCAGGTGTTTGGTATTTAGGTACAATTTTCGTTGGGAAAAATTATTTACTTTTTAGATTTATGACAAAGAGATGAAATTACTTTTTGATTATTCAAGAAAAAATGTTGCCAGCGCATGCAAATATGCATATATTAATCGAAAAAATCACATAAAACAAATATATATGAAGTATATAGACATATCATATTCTTGTCGCCTCACGGTAAACTCTTATATGAACACAGACATCCATAGGAATATACTAATTGTGTTTAACAGTTTATGGTCTACAATAATGGTGCATGATGTTTTTGTAACTTTTAAATAGTTTTCTAACTAAAATCTCATATTATATTTTATTAAAGATAACAAAATTACATTAATAAAACGAGATTACATTAATAAAAAGGAGATTACATCAATAAAAACATGATTACATTAATAAATTCGAAGAAAAATGTAATCGGCTTAAACCTGAAAGTAGAGATACTGCACAAAAAATTTACGTGGTCCACGTTTCCACCCCGGCGATAAACACGGCAGACCAAGCGGATAATTTAGTACCCACCAAGGACCGGTTTGGTGGCCTCGCAGACATTGAACCGGTAAGGAAGGTCATGAGGAATAACATGATTTTGGTTTCCTACCAAATAACGAGAAACATTATCGGAAGTTTCAATCCAAACGTTTCGGTCTTTCATACAGTGGTTATCCACATGGTAGAAACCCTGTTGTCGGGATGGTACAATAAAGGAGTTGATCGGATAGAAGAGGAAAAAAACTGAAAGATGATTCCAATCCATCCACATTTAACCAGTATGCCCTTGTTTAAACAAGTACTGCATTCACAAGTTTGTTCTCTGTTATTGGACCATGCAGATTCAGAGGAATTGGAAATTCGGCGCCGTAATTATCATTGCCTCGGATTGAAAACAACAAAACAATCCGCAAACGAATTGAGTGATAGTGTGGATTATTGGGCTGGCTTGTAGACTAAGTGATTCATTAATCATAATGTGTTTTTAAAAAGGACCAAAGAGGAAAATAAAAAGCCATTGGATCTTGAGATTGAAAACTCAAAAAAAATTCAGATTGAAAACTCAAAAGCTTGAAAATCTAAGATTTAAAATCCAAGATTTAAATATAAAGATAAATTTGAGATTGAAAACCCAAGAAAATCCAAGATTGAAAGACCTAAAAAAAAAGTTGAGACTGAAAACTCAAAACCGAAATTGAAAAAGATGGTGATTGGGGCCAAAGTATAATCTGACCGATTGAAAACAAATTCAACTAAAGAAACTTTTTAATCTTGAAAAGTCAAAACCGAAATTGAAAACTCAAAAGCTTGAAAACTCAAGAAAAACAAGAGATCTAGTTGAAATGAAAAGAAAAAAGCGCATAGATGAGAGAGAAAAGTAAGAAAGATAAGATGTTAGACTATGATTAACCTTAGTCTCTTAAATGGAGTTTTTAGATTCGGTTAAGAGACGGTTCCTAAGTTTTCTTAAATTTTAATTAAAAAAATTAAGAACCGTCTCTTAAATAAGAGATATAAGAGTCGTTTCTTAACCGAAAAATATAAAAAATTAAAAAAAAATTAATGTTAAATCATTAGTTAAGAATCCGATTAAGAGATCGAAGTTAATCATGCTCTTAAAGAGACATTGATAGTTGTCTTTCCAATCATGGAAAATTAACTACTTGACAAAACACATACAGCTTCTAAGTATAATTTTAATCATTGTTAACTACTAAATCTAAATAAATAAATAAAACGTAAGGAACTCTCCCTTACCAAATTAACAAGAGTCACTTTCAACGTTTCGCTTTTACATTTATTACTAGATTTTGATCCGCGCTTTTGAAGCGCGGGATATTTTACGATGAAAAAATTTATTAATAATTTAAAAAATATTTGGTAATTTTTAAAAAGTGTGTATTTAAAATATTTTTGCATTTAAATCAGTATTTTTAAATTCAACCCGATTGTGATTATACCGGTTAATCCGGAGATCTGACAATTCAATTTATGTTTTTAAAATATTCATATTAAAAAATTACTAAAACCCGAGACTAACCGATTGAACTGATGGATGACTTATATGTAATCTAATTGGATTTAAATTGTAATAGTTTCATAATTTGTAATCTTATAATCGAAATTTTAAAGTTCACTATTTTGCAATTTATGAAATTATGACGTTTCTACAAAATTTTAAAGAGAAAATGATATATATAAAATAATTAAGATTAATTATTGTATTATTTGGAAACATTGATAGTAGTATAAAGAAATAAATATATTGTTTGGAAACGTTGATAGTAATATAAAGAAATAAATATATTGTTTGGAAACATGGATAGTAGTATAAAGAAAGGAACATTATTAATTTAATGTATGTTTAACTATAAAGTATAAAGATGTATTTAATTTAAAAACTTACAAAATAAATGTTAGGTCCAACAGAATGTTTCTGTTTTAATAAGATAGATTTAATTTGTTTTTTTCCCGGGTTACATATATAAAATGTAATTATTATTTCTTCTTCAACCTTTTATACCATCATCTAGATTTGCTTATTATTCGGAGCTAGGGCTTTTATACCATCATCTAGATTTGCTTTTATCTGTGTTGATGGCGAATCATTCATGGTCAAACGGTGATAACATGAATCACCAAAACGCATACTTAGGAAACTCCACGACGTCGCCGGAAAGCTCAGAGATAAAACACCTCCCAGGTATCGCCATGAATTGGAGCTCCGAAGAACAAGCGATTCTCGAAGCTGCTCTTGTTAGGTCAGCGAGTTTCTTTTAACCATATCTAACTTAGGAGATTCAATACTAGGGTTCTCCCCCAGTTTCTTGACTTTCTTGTGTTTCACGAAAGGTATTCGCGGGAACCGAGTCCGAGCATCTTACGATACGCAAAAATCGCGTCAGAGCTTCAGCACAAGACCGTTAGAGACGTTGCTATGCGTTGCAGATGGATAAATGTAAATGTTTTCTTATCCTTCTTCCTCAAGTTAGGTTAAAATCTCTGTTTCACAATCAATGCCCTGATATAGTTATATTGTCGCGCGCTCAGAAAAAGAGAAGACAAGAAGATCACAATGGAAGAGCCGGTACTGTTGACAATGAGGTTCTTATTAAACATTGAACCTCTCTATGTGATCAGTGCTTATCTTCTGGTTTAAACTCCTAACTAACTGCATCTTGTTTCATGTTTTGATATCTATAGGAGACTATAGATATGGTGGTGGCTTCAAACTCGGCTCCACGTCTTCTTAGAGAAGAAGATAGTAAGTAGCATATCTGATGTTTCAAGATTTCAGACAATGAGATCTTAATAATTATCCTAAAAATAAACAGATATGACAAAATAATCAATAAGGATTCGTTTAATGATTATGCAGGGGTCATCCATGAGCTTCTTAAACAGAATGAGCAACTCCTCAATCAGATTTATTCAAATCTCACATCATCAAGGGTAAAGCATATCTCCCTATTCAAATCACTAAAACTTAGACTGAAGGAAAAGTAATCTAACATGTTTCCCCTTCCTACTACAGTTGAGAGAGAACTTAACACTCTTCTACAATACCCGCCAAAACATCAACAATCTTCTCAAAAAGTATGTCAAACTTTTTGTCTATATATAAACTCTTTAACATGGCCATGCTGTAGTGACCTTGAGTGTATCTATCATTACTTTTTGAAACAACAGCTTGAGGGAGAAGTCGCCAGAGCCGATGAAGCGTATGCCATGGCCGGAGAAACTGAGTGATGATCATGATGAGCTACTTGATTCGATCCTAATTCATCTCTCTACTTCAACAACTTCACCAAAGCAAAAACAATCGCCGGAGGAGGAATCGAGCTCTGCTCATGATCAGCTACTTGAGTCAATCTTTCTTCCCTCAACTACACCAAAGCAACCATGAACGAGACTCTTTGTTTTTTTCTTCTTCCAGTTATTAAGGTTTTTTTTTTGTTTCTATCAGTAGAAACCCTACCGTAGAATACAAGTTAAGGTTTTTTTTTTCTTTTTTTTTGGTATGACACAAGTTAAGACCTTTGTAATTAGCTGATTTAAATCAAATCAAGAACAAAGAAGCTTTTCGATTGTTAAATGTTAAAAAGTCAAAGAAAAAGTTTGACTTTTTTCATGCTCATATAAAAATAAATTAAAAAAGCAATTTTTTTTGTTCTGAGAATCACAAAAAAGTATCAAACTTTGACAAACGATTGAGCGAAGAGATGGATAGACTGAGAGATTGTATAGAGGAAATGGTGAAGTTCACACTCACTCACCCTTCAGATTTCGATCTAGAGCTTACCGGAGATTTCTGCTCCGGTCTTCTCTCCGGCGACTCGCTTCTTCACGCCGGAGATGGTATCGGACCTTCTTTTCCAAAACCCATTTTGTTTACTGTTCGTGATTCATTGAATCGGTCTGTGTTTTGTTGTGGATGCCAGATACTGCTGAAGAAGCACTTGCAGGTGTTCCTGAGTGTCCTCTGTACAAGCGTCTTGCTTCGAGCCTGCTGAAATCGATTGCTTCTGGTTGTTTCTGTGGAGGTTTTGAGAAGGTTTCGTTGGGGAAGGAGGTTATTGGTTTGAGGGAGAAGGAGGATGAGTGGAGGAAGCTCATAATCCAAAAGGGTTCTGAGTTAGTCAACGTGAGTCTCATAGTTCATTTCTCTTTGCTTAGGACTCTTGTGAATGTTGATTGGCTTTTTAGAGTTTTTGTTTTTGTTTTGCTTTTGGACTGTTCTCTTTGCAATTATTCTAACAGGCCTTGAAGTATGTAGCTTGTGAGCTTCAAGTTCAAGAGCCCTTATTCTCCCTCATGAAAGGTACAAATCTTCTTGTCTGAAAATTTTGCGTGTCCACTTATCAATGTCAACATCAGGTTCTTAGTCAGATTTTGTGTTTGCTTAATTTGAATGGATTCGTTAGATGGCATCAAAACAGTTGAGGCTAGGTGTTTTGAAACAGAGTTTGATGGGTATGTGAAACTAAAAGTTACTGAGCCATGATTCAAAACCTTTGTGATTTGATGTGTTTTCACAAATGTTGTTTGCATTTTCTTCAGACTTCAACAGAGAGGCTCTCTGGTTATGATAAATAAATCTCTCATGTTTGAAGTTATGGTGAGATAATCATTTTCTTTTTTGCTTTCATGTTTTTTTTTTTTACAATAGACATATCCTCTTCTTTAATCTATATATAGGAAATGCACAAATATTCATCTTTTTACGAGCTGTTAAAAGCCGAGAGTCCAGAGAAAGTCTTTCCTGGCACTAAAACAGTGGAAGAAGGTAAAAAAAAAAAAAAAAGCTCTTCCCTCGCCATTCATTACCTTCTGTGTAAGTTTATGTCTCTTAACGGTTTTTCACATTCTTAGGTATGCAAATGTTCAAGAAATGGTGTGACGTTGATGATCAAGAGAAGAACAATGGTGTTGTGGCGATCCATCTTAGTAAATCAGTTTCTTCTAAGCCTTGTGTAGCTTTGTCTCACATACTCTCTGTACGTTCTTAGCTTTTTTTTTCCATCTCTACTTCTGTTTGTTTATATGATGTTTCTTCCAAAAAACTACAGGGCTTGAGTTACACCGGTGTGCAAAGCCTTCTTGGTCTTGCTCACACCGTTGGATCCATTTCTCATGCTCTGCCTCCTCCAAGACCGGTTCTACTCTCTTCCTTTATGCTTCCATATAAACCAATGGTACCTCAAAAACTGAATCATATCATTGATTCATTGTAGTTAGGCTTTGTGACATATAATTAAGAATGTTATTTTTTTTTGTTGAGATAAAAGGATGTAGATTGAGCCATGGAGCTAGAGCATTATCCAAGCATGTTGATCGAAGCAGAGATAAGTTTTGGGGTGTTCTTTCTGGATCCGGTAAGTAAAGTAAGTAAGTAGCTTTTCAATATTTGAATCTGGACTCTTCTTCATTTCCTTAATTTTCTCTCAGATTCAGATAAGAATAGGCTTGCGATGGACATTATCAATAGCTTCATTGGCCAGTGTTGCTGGATGAACATACACATCGTTCCACCACACGGGGAAGTGTTTGAGATAAGAGTCGTTCAAGGATATGGAGCACGTTGGTCTCGAGATGGAACCAGAGTATACTATTTTATTCGCTTTGAACTTATTATCTCTCTTAATGTTTTGATCTATCAATTGTTTTACCGATGATGAGTTTTGTTTATGTTTTGCAGTTCGTTGGATTTCTTGAGCCTTACACTGAGGATGGCCACTCCATGGCTTGGAAGCATTAGGCACTCACCACAAAAGAAAAACATTTTGTTTTCTTTCTTTCAACAAACTGTAATGTACTCTGGTTGTTTTCGTTAGTACATGTAAACATTTGGGTTAGTAGTAAAACAGAAAAAAAAAACAGGACGACCTAATTGGGCCGAAGCATCAGGATACCTGATTGGGCCGAAGCATCAGGATACCTGATTGGGCCGAAGCATCAGGATACCTGATTGGGCCGAAGCCTAATATGAAGGTTGTTGGATAGATGGACTAAAGGGGTAAATATGGTATTTAGATGTAAGAGTCTAGGGTTTGGTCTCTATATCTAGACCGTGTCTTATTTTCTGTGGTTTTGTTCTTGCTCTCTCTCTCTGTGAAAGGCGGCCAAAGCTAAAACAACAGTTCCGACAATGGTACGCTTTCTTGTTCTTTCGAAGTCTAGGAGCGTATTAGCTATCGATGTTTACAATATGTGTTCTCGTCGCTAAATCAAAATGTCAATTCTTGTTTCATTTTAGCTTTAATTATCGCTTGTTACTTTGATTAGAATCTAGTTAAGCATGTAGGTGTTACATAGAACTTGATCTCTTGAAATGTTGTTTTGATGTATTCGTCTTGTTTCTCTTAAGTTCATCACTTGTTGACGAGCGTGATGAATGTGTGCAGCCTAAGCAAATTCACGAGATAAAGGACTTCCTTCTGACAGCAAGAAGGAAAGATGCTCGATCAGTGAAGATCAAGAGAAGCAAAGACATTGTCAAGTTCAAGGTCAGATGCTCCAAGTACCTCTACACTCTCTGCGTCTTTGACCAAGAGAAAGCCGACAAGCTTAAGCAGTCTCTTCCTCCAGGTTCGTTTATATAATCCTTACAACTCACCTTTTCTACTGTTTTACACTGTTATTGATTCGCACGTTGTTGACACGGTATATGCTTGCTGTTGTAACAATTTTTCAGGTTTGAGTGTGCAAGATCTTTGAAGATAAGATGATGAAGCCCCTTGTTATGATGAATTCAGATGATGAGAATATGTTTTTTGTTTAGCTAAACTATGTTCGAACTTTTTCTATGAGTATGTTTTTGGATTTCTTTTGCTTCTAATTCAATTTTTTTTGAAAAAATTATATTAGTTCCATACATCTGCTCTACGATTACTAATACAACCTTTAGAATTTATTACCCGAACTAAAACTAGTAAACTGAACTGCTCGTTCTGTGGACAGCATGACCGTCCCTTGTGAAGACAAACTTGTGTTCCGTGTTTGATACTATGGGCTTTTGAATTTTATAACGATTGGGTTGAAAGCTGTTAATCTAGCCCAATTAACGTTCATGGGCTAAATTACTTCTAGTTTGAGAATATTTTCTTTTGTGGAAAGACATGCAAGCTTAAACTAGTTGATAAATAAGTTACATATATAATACAAAAATGTCTGATATAGAGATAAGAACTGTAATTAAACTTTCATATATCCAGTAAGCAAAAGAACAGGACATTATACAAACCCAAAATGAATAATGAGACCAAATAGAATCTTTCTTTTCTTTCTTTTTTAGGCGTCGGCCCAAAAGTAAATGTATTTTCTTTCATGCCTTCCAAAAGTGAATATAAACTAGCAAAATAGTAAAAAAGAAAAAAAAAACAAATTAAATAAACGGAATAACCGTTAGAAAGTAGTAGGAACATTAACATATATCTACCCTTTTAAATACTCGTTATTCCAAAAAGGAGTGTCGTTTCCGCGTGGGTCGAACATTTTAACATTAATTTTATGAATTAATAGGATGTGATAGCACCGAACAATTTATTGTTAGAACTTTGAAGGATTTTAAGTAGTTGAGCTATTAAATTAAATCAGACTTATTAAAAGCGAAAATGAAAGTTAAATAAAAAAATAAATAAACCAAAAGCTGTTTTCTAAGCTCTGACGTCTTTTTTTCCTGTCCAAGTCGCAGACTCGTCATCATCACAGCTCAAGCGAAATTGTGTCTGCTTTCTCCTCGCAATTTCTCTAAAGAGGTAAAGCCTTCGAACAAGTTATAATCGTTCATCTCTCTCTCGCTCGTTTTTATCTGAGTAATCTAGAGAGAGAGAGAAGTAGAGGATGCCAATAATCTCCAAAGCTTCTTCATCTACCAACAACAACAACCACAACAAGTCATCGCTTCCTTCTTCTTCTAGGGTTCATCTCTCTCTCCCCCCTTTGTATCTTTGATTCACTCTTTGTTCGTAACTGTTGCAATCAATCCCGATCCGGTTTTTATGATGGTTGGTACGAGATTTAAGCCCTATCTATGTAGCTGAAACTAGGCATCAACTGTTTTATGTTTTTGTCTCGTTAGGTGAAACTTGCGATTTGAATTATATCTAAGCCTTCTCTTGTCTGCATTTAGACAAATTTATTTGGTCTTTTTTAAAAAAAAAATTGATTGTATCACAATGAAAACAGATCGGAGGTCAGGTTTGTGTGGGGTGGCCTGGTTGGAGACATCTTTGCCTGAGAAAAAGCTTACTATACGGAGTCATGTGGCTCTTCTCCATGCCACTCAAAACACTTCGTGGCGCTAGAAAAACCCTTAAGATCACTCACTTTTGTAGCATCTCCAACATGCCCTCTTCTCTAAAAATCGAACTGGTTAGTTTAGTTGCATCATTCATTCATCTCACTTATATGGCAATTTTCAATCTCTTTTTTCTAATTTTGTTTCGGGTGGTGTGTGTTTTAGGTGCCGTGTAGTAAGGACAACTATGCTTATCTTTTGCACGATGAAGACACTGGCACGGTTGGAGTCGTTGATCCTTCTGAGGCTGCACCTGTTATAGAGGCGTTGAGCAGGAGAAACTGGAACTTGACTTACATATTGAATACTCATCATCATCATGATCACATTGGTGGGAATGCTGAACTCAAAGCAAAGTATGGCGCAAAGGTAAATAGGATTATACTATACTATCTCTGCTCTTTAGCCCTCTCTTTTATTTATCAATTGTTCCCCTTTTGCCTCTATTAGCTATGAAACAAAGAGCTCTACAAATAATAGTTTGATTTTTTTTTAAAAGAAGGGAGACTGAGGTTGACTTCTACTTTGCTAGTCAGCTTTGTCTTGACTAATTTTGTTTTTAATGTTTCCGGAAGGTGATTGGCTCAGCTGTAGATAAGGATAGGATACCTGGAATTGACATACTTTTGAAGGAGAGTGATAAGTGGATGTTTGCTGGCCATGAGGTTCGGGTTATTGACACTCCTGGCCACACACAAGGTCTGTTCTGTTCTTACACACGCTCAAATAGTAACTTAATTGAATACTTGGAGTCATGTTTTTACTCTCTTAATTGCTCTTTTTTTTTCTCAAGCAGGTCATGTTAGCTTCTACTTTCCGGGGTCAGCCACAGTATTCACAGGAGATTTGATACATAGCTTATCTTGTGGTACCCTCACAGAAGGTACCCCCGAGCAGGTAAAAATATTACAGGCCCAAACCTATCCGCTGAATCTGATAAATTATCATTATTAAACATTTTCTAAGTGTGCAGTGGTTGATTTTTTGTGGCAAAAAAAAACTGTGCTTGTGTATGTTATAGACTTTTTGGAGAGATCACTTACTCCAGTAATCTAACTTCATCGGTTGTTTAACTTACATTACTCTGTGCTCTTCTAACGATAATATTCTTTTTTGACTGTCTCAGATGCTTTCATCATTCCAAAAGATTGTGGCTTTACCAGATGATACAAATATATACTGCGGTCGCGAAAACACAGCAGTAAGTTTTGACACAAGTGCTGTACTCGTATCTTCACAATATTCATCTCGAAGCAAACTATATACTTGTCGTTCTGTGATACAGGGCAATATCAAGTTTGCACTATCCATAGAACCAAAGAATGAAACGCTTCAGTCATATGCAACCAGAGTCGCCCATCTTCGTAGCCAGGGACTCCCATCTGTAATTTTTCTTCTCTTCTCTCTCTCTGTAAACCTCGTTTTGGATTTCATTTACGGGTTGTTCTCTGTAGATTCCAACGACTGTTAAGGTGGAGAAAGCGTGTAACCCGTTCCTCAGAACATCTAGCAAAGAAATCCGCAGATCTTTAGGTATTCCAGACTCAGCAAACGAAGTGGAGGCACTGCGTCGTATACACAAAGCCAGAGACCGTTTCTAAAAGAAGCTTTGAGGGTTATCTTTACCTTGTTATTGTATAGATGGAAGTCCACTCATCATCATCAGCTGAAAGGTTAATATTACATGTTTTGAGCTTCTTATGTAATCATTTGAATATGTTATATTCAAAAAAAAAAATCATCTTAAATATATAGTTGAGCTCAGTTACTAAAATATGAAATTTAAATGTAATATATGATTTTGTGTTTTTAGTTTTGCTTATGTTAACAATATAGTACTTACTATATGTTTTAGTGTCCCTCTTCAAACGCTTACCAAATGTCCAACTGTAGAAATCATTTGTTTGGTGGGTTGATGTATATAGCTCACCAGACTTCAGACGTGACAACTCAAGCGTGCGCCGGCGCCCCTATGATTATTATTTTATCTACATTGTATTCAGCAAATAATCTATATTATCTTACAGGAAGTAATATTTTATTAGTGTTTGTATATCATATGGTTTGAGTTCTGAAAAATGCGATTTTTAATTCAGTTATATAGATGAGTAGATAATAAATTTTTAACATGGTAAAGTTAACAGAATAAATCAGTGTAATTTATTACGCTATCTATTAAAATTGTTACACAATCGAAGTTAACAAAATAAATTGTTAATGTTTATTTACAGAGTTGAATATATTTACAATAACCCTAATAATAAATGAAAACGCTACTAATAAGGTTTAGCTAGTGGAGAGGTTGCAACATTACGATCTGCCCGCCAAACAAACAAACCCTTAACCATTACGATTCAGCTTTTTTTGTTTCTTTCTGCAATTTGCACCCACTGATCTAACCTCGACTCGTCCTTCCTCTCCGAGTTTGACTCGCGAGTGTAGAGAGAGAGAGAGAGAAAGGTGAGAGATAGTACGATAACAACAATGGAGGAAGACGCCGTCCGTTACGATTCGCGGCTCAACACCTGCGTCGTCCTCAACGGCCGAGGTTTCGTTGGCCGATCGCTCGTCTCCAGATTGCTTCGGCTCGGAACCTGGACGGTCCGAGTCGCCGACTCCGCTCCGACTCTCAATCTCGACGAGTCCGATTCCGTCCTCGTCGACGCTCTCTCCTCGGGCCGCGCTTCGTATCACTGCGTCGATGTTCGTGATAAACCTCAGATCGTCAAAGGTTTGTTTCCTTCCTTTGTATTCATATGCACTTATCGCTTGGATCGTAGATGCTTGCAACGTTAGATCGAATGTTTAGGGGGATTCTGATTTTGATAGCTTTGATTGTGACGTGGCAGTTACTGAAGGTTCGTATGTTGTGTTCTACATGGGAGCTGATGATTTACGTTCCCATGATTACTTTTATTGCTACAAGGTTTTGGTTCAAGGTAAAAGGACTTTTTCACTCGTTTTTGTGTACCAGTATTGTTTATTGAATTTGAGTGTTTTAATCGAGTTCTTTGACTCCCAACAGGTACTAGAAATGTGATCTCCGCGTGCCGTGAATCTGGAGTTAGAAAACTTATCTACAGCAGTACTGCTGACGTTGTGTTTGACGGTTCAGAACCTATTCGTGATGGTGATGAATCATTGAGACGTCCTTTGAAGGTAATCATCACTGTGCAAGATTTTTTCTTTCTTTCTTTGCTTTTTGTTCAGGAATGATATATGTTTTTGCTCGGATACTGTTGCAGTTCCCATCCATGTTGACAGACTTCAAAGCTCAAGCGGAAGCGTTGATCAGATTTGCTAACAACCGTGATGGTCTCTTAACTTGTGCACTTCGTTCTAGCATTGTGTTTGGACCTGGTGACACGGAGTTTGTCCCTTTCCTCGTGAATCTAGCCAAATCCGGATATGCAAAGGTTTGACTCTATATCATGAGAGATTCTGATTTTCTTTGCATAAATAAGCTTTGGACCGTTTTAATTGTGTCCTTAATTTTTTTCTTGTTTGAGAACTTACGGCTGTGTTTTCTTGACATAGCTAACACTTCGTCAGCTAGATATATTACCATTTTATTAAATTATTATGCCTTGTAGTTTTCCCTATGGATGGCATATTTCTTAAGCTTCGGTTTTCCTTTTTATGTGAGGAATGACTGTCTTCTTTTCCAATATTTCACAGTTTAAAATCGGGAATGGTGAAAACATGTCTGATTTCACTTACTCTGACAACGTTGCTCATGCACATATTTGTGCCGTTGAAGCATTAGATACTCATATGGAATCTGTGGCTGGAAAGGTAACCATGATGCACACGTAGTTTCCAAAAGCACTCCTGAAAGCGCACAGCCTTTTTATATGATGAATTTTTTTCTTGCTGATTATTTGTAGGAATTCTTTATAACTAACCTCAAGCCTGTCAAATTCTGGGACTTTGTAAGCCACATCGTTGAAGGTTTGGGGTACCCAAGGTAAACGAAAATTAAAATAGTTGTTGATAAAAGAAAACCTGTTTGGACTTTCTTCATTATGCTGTTTCCTGATTGCCCTGTTTCTGCTTAATCGCGAACAAAGATTCGGCAGAATTCTGAACCCTTCCTGAATGTTTCTTCTTAAAGCATCTGCATTCTTATCATCTTTCTATTGGTAAATATAGAACTACCTTATCTAGTGGGAGTAGGGCCGTATTTATTATCATTTTTATCCTAGCAAATACTTATATGTTGTGTTATATTTACTATCTTGTACATGGTTGAACATGTTTTCAGTCTCTTATTTCCCAGGGTATTTGATCATTTTGCAAAGTTTTAGATCCTTAAAGCTAAGTTTCTGGTTTTACCTAATTTAATACTTTTTTTGTCTTTGATTGCAGACCATCCACTAAACTTCCTGTTCGGCTGGTTTCGCCTGTTTTGTCACTACTTAAATGGACACAAGAAAAGGAAGGCACTGGAAATTATTATGACACAGCTCATCAGTTTGCTCTCTTAGCTTCCTCAACGAGAACTTTTAACTGCAATGCTGCTAAGAAGCATCTCGGTTACACACCAGTTGTGTCACTTGAAGTGAGTTCAGTTTGGATAATATTTTGTTTCTTCATATTCAGCTGCTTTGTAGCACCCTTGGTCACAATAGATCTCGTTGAATTCGTAGGATGGTATTGCATCAACGGTTCAGTGGTTCTCTCGCGATCTTGAGAAATCTGATGATACGGCCATTCAATCTAAAGCAGATCAGCTTCTTGGTTGTGGAAAAGGTTAGTACCATCTCCCCATCAAAAATGTTGGATTGATCTGTTCTTGGGGAAGTATCCCGCTACATTACTTTAAGTCTGTTTCTTATTGAGCTACGATGCATATTGCATGCAAATAAGGCTTAACCTGAAATAATCGATTTCTACTCTCAACTTAGATTCCTTCTTCTTGAAATCTAAAATATGCTGATGTATCTGCTAAGTCCATCGACATTCGCTTCTAGACCATAAAATAATTGAACGCTATGCACATGCTGTCTATGCAAGTATTAATCTCTTTAAATTGACCCCTTTTTGTATGTTTATGTAGTTGCGGACATCTTGCTGTGGAGAAATGAGAAGAATACATTTGTTTCTTTTGTTGTCCTCAACTTGTTATACTACTGGTTCTTCTCTTCTGGAAGCACATTTACTTCGTCTGCAGCTCAACTTCTGTTTATACTACTTGTTGCTCTCTATGGACTTGCTTTTGTGCCGTCAAAGATGTAAGTACTGGTTCAAAATAGTGAACTACTCTAGAAAACAGTGAACGTGTTTTGTGGTACTAGAATCGTCCTAGCAAACAATGATGCATCCATGTATGTATGTTTCTCTTTTGAAATCAATTTTGTCATTTAATTGACAAATTTTGCGTTTTCGACAGCTTTGGGTTTCTTCAAGTCAAGAAAATACCTCCATGGAGATTCGAGATCTCGGAGTCTGCAGTGAGAGATCTTAGCAGGGATATCGTAGTTGTATGGAACCATGGAGTGCAGAGTCTTAATACCTTAAGCAGAGGAGGAGACTGGATCAAGTTCTTCAAGGTACAATTTTACTCTCTACACATTCCTCTAATGCTCACAAAACATGAAAAGACCTCATTTCTCGTTTTACTTGCACCGAACACAAAAAAAAAAAACAGATTGCTGGATCACTATATCTCCTGAAGCTGATCGTATCACGTTCCTTGGCAACATTTATTTTCACAGGTATGCAAAGCCTTTTGTTTTTCTACATATCTTCCTTATCCATTAATCTCTTCCTCACCATAACATTGACTATTCTACTTAACAGCGATGTCATTCTCGTTCACTGCTTTCTTCATCTATGAGCAATACGAGCTTGAGCTGTACCACATAGCCCGGATCTTCATCGAATGCTTAGCAGTTGTTAAAGAAGTGGTGCTGAAGAATCTGCCTCTACCTGATGGTTCATCTAAACCAATGTTCATGTGAAAGCTTTCAAGTCCAGGAAACAATCTCAGAGACTAACCAGCAGTTATTAAATGTCTATGTAACTGGCAAAGATGCTATTAAAAAGTCCTTATTTTCAGACTGTAATCCTGGTGACATGAACAATATCTCTTACTGAGACAATTTCGTGGTGTTGACGAGTTTGCCATGACTACTATAAAACGCACCGTTTTGATTTTACTTGGCAGAATCCAAAAAGAAAATATAATTATATTTGATAGGTCAAGAAAAATCAATATTTCCTTTTATTTATTTATCCTTTAAAGAGCCGCCGCTTGGATTGGATCGCTCTTTATCTCTCTATCTTCAATCTCGACCTAGGGTTCTCTCTCGTCTTCTCTTTGGTTACGATTTGAAGACGCATCTCTCTCTCTCTCTGATTGTAATCTAACTCAACCAGCGTACTATTCATTCATCGCACAATCCGTCTCTCGTTCCCGTCTCGTGGATATTTCTGAGCGTTAGTTTCACCGATTGATCAATCAATACCTCTGTGCGATGGCGGCAGCTATGAAGCCTTTCAGAGGACGTGAATCCGACGATTCCGGTTTCACATCGAACAATCTATGGGTGGGTAGCATCACGATGGATACAACGGAGTCAGATCTGACGGAGTTGTTCGGAAGGTTCGGCGATATCGACAGAATCACGGCGTATTCGTCCCGTGGATTCGCGTTTATATACTACAGACACGTGGAGGAAGCGGTGGCGGCCATGGAAGCTCTACAGGGGGCGAATCTGAACGGGGGACTGTTGAAGATCCAATACGCGCGACCGGTTTGTTCTTATCTCTTTGATTCGTTAGGTTTATATATCAACTTTGATTTTGTTTTTGTCAATGATTACATTGTTTTCGCGAATTTATCACTCTAGGTTTGTTCTCACTAACTTTGATTGTTTTATTATCAATGATTACACTGTGCGTATTCATACTATAGGTTTAGATATGCTTAATTCTCCTCGTCATACAAAAAAATCAAAATCCGAACCACAACCTAGTAGATCTATGTATATTTTTTTTCTTTTTGATTTGCAACTTGACGGCAAAAAGTAAAAAAAAGAGAAACGCAGGTCTCTGAACATTTATGTCAACGATCTAATCAAACTCGTGCCACAGAGAGCTTAGCTTACACTCGACAACCCTTGCATCAACACACACATGTTTACATTCGTTAAGAAGAGTTTTTGCAGTGCGAGGTTGATTCATTCAATAGTCGTTCATTCGGTCGCACGCCGACACTAGTCTGGTTTCATGTTGTTGCAGATTGACCACTTAAGTTAATCTCACTCAATTGAGTAGGGAATGAATTGCGTACCGTACACGAAATTCGCAAAGGTAAAATTGTAGGTGAAATTTGGAGCTAAGCATATCGATCATGGCCACCAAGTAAAGAAAATCAGAAATTGGAGTTTCAAGTGAAAACAAACCGGGTGAAGAAAATTTGTATATCCGTAATTTTACTGAAAATCGCAGACAAATGTCATTGGAGGGCTCTGTGTTTTGATAAGACTGATTTGCGTACCGCTCTTTCCTCAACCAGTCAGAAACGTCATCGATGACACAAAACAGTGAAACAGTGAAAGTAACGGTCTCCTCCTGAAACGTCGAATTCTGTTTGCCTCCGTGTATCTTTGCCGTACTAGTACAATCTCGTCTTTTCCCAGCTCAGTTCTGTACAAGACTTTCTGTGGTATGTTTCGGTCTGCATTGATGAAGACAAAAGTTTCCTTCCATACGGTGTTTAAGGCGTCGTCGGCTTTGAGCTTGGATCATTATGATAAACACATGGATTTAGCATTATTCAAATCTGTAGTGATGATCAAGACAGAGATTCTGTCCCACTCAGTTTTAGGTCTCGTCAGGCTTGTTTTATTTGGAACTCATCCAAGTAATGCAAATGAGAAAGACCAGACTTCATAGCCGAAGTGTTGATGTCTCTCCTGCAGACAAAACGTGTCTTTACTAAGGAGAAACTGTTGACGCTGATCGATAGATAGATGACTAGGATTTGTTATCCTTGCTGGGTTGTGTGTGTTATAATCTTGAAATTATTTTTTGATGTGTGTTGTTGAAGTTCCTTGATGTTTGATGCTTTGATATATTTGAAATTCTATGCTTGGTGTGTGCTATTTATTGTATCGCCTTCTTATTGAAACGTTTATGTGTGTTGTCTTGCAGGCAAAGCCTTGTAAGAGTCTTTGGGTGGGAGGGATCAGCTCGAGTGTCTCAAAGGATCACCTGGAGGAAGAGTTCAGTAAATTTGGAAAAATCGAGGATCTTAGGTTTCTCAGGGAACGCAAGACAGCTTTCATTGATTATTACGACATTGACGCTGCCTTACAGGCAAGGAACATGAATGGCAAGCGGATGGGTGGCAGCTATCTGCGCGTTGATTTTCTCCGGTCACAAGCCCCCAGAAAAGTAAGCTTTCTTGTGACGTATATAGTATGAATAATTGCTATAACAACATCTTCTATTCTTATCTAAAATCAAGTTTCATTTTCTTTGTCTTTAGGAACAATGGGCTGGTTCTTACGACAACAGGAATGGCAATGTGAATCATAAACCGCAGGTTCGTCTTGAATGTTCAAAACACACAGTTTGTTTCTTGTTACTGCTGATATGTGTATGTTTTTAATTGGCTTGGCCTTGACGTTTTGTTATATATGCTTACAGTATCCTCACTCACATGAAGATGTCAGAGGAGATGACCATCCAAGTAAGGTTCTGTGGATTGGATACCCTCCTTCTGTTCAGATAGATGAGCAAATGCTACACAATGCAATGATACTCTTCGGTGAGATCGAGAGGAAGAAAAGTTACCCGTCAAGGCATTTTTCGCTTGTGGAGTTTAGGAGCGTGGATGAAGCTCGCCAAGCCAAGGAAGGGCTACAAGGGAGGTTATTCAAAGATCCTAGAATCACAATTATGTACTCAAACGATCAGATACCTCCTGAGCAAGATGATACTAGTTTTTATTCTGGCGTGAAACGTTCAAGGCCAGGTATGTTCATCAATGATCCTTCTTCATTTGTACCTTCTCCTCATTCTACCGGACTTCCTGGGTCTGTGAGGCCATTCAGAGGTAGCAATGAGCGTTTTTATAATGTTTCAGAATACAATGACGTTGCTGGTATGGAGCCAAACTGGAGAAGGCCGTCTCCAAATGGAAGTGGAATACTCCCATCTCCAGCAGGACATGGAATCCTCCCTTCTCCTGCACAAGGTATGAGGAACCCTATGAGGTCAAACCCCGGTTCTTGGGAAGGATATGATCCTGCTCTGCTGGACAGAGAAAGCAAACGAACCAGAAGGGATGGATCGGTGGAAGGTTTTACTCCAATGGGTGTAGATGAGAGGTCATATGGGCGTGGCTCTGTTGCTGCTAGGCCGCCTATCCGTGGTTACGCTGATTCTGATTACATATGGAGAGGAATGATTGCCAAGGGTGGAACTCCCGTCTGTTGTGCTCGTTGTGTACCTATTGGAAAGGGGATCGAAACTAAGCTGTGAGTAACTATCTACACGCATTTTAACTAACTCTTCATATGTTTTCTCAGAGGTCTACGTGGTGCTGATGCATTTTAACTGTTCATTTAATTTGTTTTACAGCCCTGAGGTGGTCAATTGTTCAGCAAGAACTGGTTTGGATATGCTCGCCAAACATTACACTGAAGCCATTGGATTTGAGATAGTTTACTTCTTACCAGACAGCGAAGAAGATTTTGCGTCTTACACTGAGTTTCTCCGCTACCTTGGCTCAAAAGATCGAGCGGGCGTTGCCAAACTAGATGATGGAACAACTTTATTCTTGGTGCCTCCATCAGATTTCTTAACTGATGTACTCAAAGTGACCGGTCCTGAACGGCTATATGGTGTTGTCCTCAAGCTGCCCCCACCTGCCGTTCCTGTTGCAGCATCATACAGACAAGAATCTCAGTCCAATCATCTGTCTTATATGGATCAATCCCGGGATTCACCTGCCAGTTCCGGTCACAGTTTATATCCTCCGAGGGGTGCACAAGAACAGTTGACAGCTCCTTCAAGACCATCGATTAGCGAGCCTCTCAGGATACCTAACAATGCAGCGTCTCAAGCTGGGGTTAGTTTAACCCCGGAGCTTTTAGCTAGGCTGGCATCTTTTCTCCCTGCAGCTTCTCAACCTGCTGCCTCCGAGAGTCACCAAACTATGTCAGTTACTTCATCAGTTGCTTCCACAGTACCTCATCAGTACAATGGAGAAGCACAGTCTCAAGCTTGGAATAGAGACCCGCAAACAGTCCATGACACCTCAAATCAGTCGTTCCAATCATATGGAAATCAGTACAATCCAGCCGGGCAACTACCTCCTCCTCCTCCTCCTTCGCGTTACCCTCCAGCGTCAAACAACTCCAACCCCAACTACTCCGGTGGAATGGTCCATGGCAACATGCAGTACCAAGGCCAATCTGTTAACATGCCTCAGATGACTCATAATAACTATGCCATGTACAATCAGGGTTCTCAGCCCATGACACAGCAATACCAACCAGAAGCTTCCGTACCAAGCCAAAACTATGGTCCTGTTCCAGCTTATCATCAGCAAGCTAACTATCATGGTCCAACAGCAAATCAGGCGCATAACTTAAATCCTTCCCAGTTTCAAGCTGCCATGCAACCACCACCAGCTGACGTGTCGAACTTAGAGCCACAAAGCCAAGCATCACAGATGCAGCCTATGCTCTCCGGGAATGGTCAGGGTACAGCAGATGGGGAGAAGGACGAAAGGTACCAGAAAACACTGCAGTTCGCAGCAAGCCTTCTCCAACAGATTAAACAAAATCAGCAGCAACCGCCTTCAGGTACTCCGGCTGGACAGCGGCCTTGAAACTAGCTCCACTCGCTATCATAAGGTAAACATCTTCAACACCTATGCACTTCTTGATTATTGAGTTGAATGCACATATGCTTTATCAAAATACAGGTGCATTATTTCTGTCGTTTTACTTGTAAGTTGTTTGCAATTCTGCCGAGTTTTTGTTAGTACAAAGTGAAGCGTTTCAAGTCTGCATTCTCAATATAGGGAATATGAAACTTTGTGAAAAAAGAGCATAGGACTGTTTTGTTGAATACACACATATCTTACTTGTTGGCAATGACATACTTTGGTACTTCTTTGCTCTCATTCTTCAGGGCATCTATTCTGTTAGTATACTCATAACATCTAGTCTAGTAATATACTTAGCAAATGTAATTTTTTTTGCTTTTTCTTTAATCCCCTTTTGTTATCTCGGACCTCACAGCGTATGAACGGTTGCTTAGTAGCATTTCAGTTTGTAAGTCTGGCTTCGTGAATGTGAAATGTAACATACTTTGTGACTAGGATTTCTAATTGCTTTGTATAGAATATAACAGCCGTTGATTCAGCTAATTGCTTCACAAAACTCTCCTCTAATGACAAGAGGCAAAATAATTTTGTTATGCTAATTTCGAGATAGATAGCTGTTCTTGCGTTGTTGCAACTTCACTGTTGAGCACACGAAAATGATATGCCCGCATTAAGATAATTCAACTTAAAAATGCTGTCCAGAAAAGCGCAGATAAACAGTCATATATAATACAATAAAACTCCTAAGCTCGTAAGAAAAATGATTCGCTTGTGATTTGTCTGCTTCATGTGTTGGAGAAAAGTGAATGGAAGTTGAGGAAGGAAAATAAGAGAAGCCAGTGTAGCTAACTCATACTTGTTGTGAAACTGTGTAGGTGGTGATTTGAGCCAAAAGACCGTTAAGCATGCTACAACAAACCCGACCAAGAGAGAGTTTTTTTATTTGTAAGATGCGCAAGTGTCCAAGCCAGATTAGGTCCTGCTACCGCAACCAAACGCTCATGCTCTTAGCTCGTCTTAGTTTTTGTTTCCTTCGTTGTGATATTTGGAAGAAACAGCTGTGTAAAATGTATTTGATTTTGGATCTTTTTTATACTTCTTTTCCGAATTAGTGTTTCTTTTGTATCAATAAAACAAATTCTTCAAAGTGATCTCCTTTTGTTTTGTTACAACACTTAAAGAGTGTACTACTACTTCCTCTTGTACCCATTAACGCCAAATGAAATTAACATACAACACCTTTATAACAAACGAAACACTAGTTACTTACATGCAGTTTTATGATAAGAAAAGGTGGAAAAATATTGTCATGCTGAGTACCATAAAGTGAATCTTGGGGACTACATGAGTAAATACGCAATGCCTACACCACTTTCAGGCACCTGTACACTCTATGATCTGCTCTGGATCTTCACATGCCTTCAAAATAAATAGCTTACTCTCCTCATCTTCGACATACCTTTTTGACCAATTCACAAACGAGGGTGACTGTCTTGTTCAAGGAAGTTAATCTATACAACAAATTGCATATGAAGAGAGATAGAAATGAAAGTTACAACTCGTAACGCACTGGCTAGTGTGAGTAAAGTGGCATACAGTGGAAAGATTACTTTTTCTGGAATCTTGGGATATCACAAGCGCCAACTGAGATGGTTGATCATATGAATCAATCATTTTGCGCATGATTGGTCTGACCATCATATGAGCTCCTCCACTCATCTTTTCAACAATAGAGAAAAATGATATTAACTTGCCAAACAAAATCAAAGGCTATTTGTATAAATTAAATGCGTATAATGAATTCTCAACTTTTAACAGAAAGGAAACGCACATATTGTATGTAACTCAGTGCTTTGATGCATCTCTACTTTCCTTTCCAGTAGCAGAAAGAACAATGGTTTGAGTGAATAAGTGCTGAATCACCTGAAAAAATAAACAGGACTGTATATGAACAAAATGTTGGAAATAATCTTTGATTTGAGGTTGATGGTCTTCTTACCTCTCATGGAATCACCAGAAATCTTTACATGAGCATTCACCGTCTTGAAAATGATGAAACCTGTTTGAATCTCTTAGAACAATCTGTCTCCCTTCGATCTTTGATATATACTTGAAAGCAGAGTGACAATCACCGCAAACTCTAAGGTTCTTCATTATTCTGATTGGCAGTGTAGAGTTTCTCTGTGTCGTGAGAACAAAAGCTACAGCGAGCTTCTCACTGTGATAGCTCAGTATCTCTTCCTTGTTCTCTTGCTCTAGATCATACAAGGCGAATCCTGTCTGCGGCACATAACCTGCGTCCCTCATCTTTCTGTTGAGCTCCTTGAGCTTCTCGTAGATCAACTCAGCGTCTGGATGTGACTTATCACCAGCTGCAAACATATGAACTCCATCTTTCATGGTGACCCAACTGTAACCAGCTTCCTTTTTCACCTCTGCATCTTTCATCTTCTTTCTCGCCAATACTAGATCTTCCCACCTTCCTCCAGCAGCATACATGTTACCAAGTAACACATAGTTTACAGCGTTTTCTGGTTCCATTTGAAAAAGCATTTCTGCTGCCTTCCTCCCTAGCTCTGCTTTACGACCATTTGCTCTGCAACAAGCGCCGAGCACTGTCCTCCATATGAGAACATTAGGCTTCATCGGCATTTTATCGATGAAACTTTCCAACTTATCTAGCTCACCTGCACGGCCTAGCAAGTCAGCCATACATGAGAAATGTTCAATCCTTGGAGCTAAGCCATAGGAATCACTCATAGACTGGAAATGTTTAAACCCTTCTTTAACCAAACCCGCGTGGCTACAAGCTGACAAGACTCCCACGAATGTAACGTGATCAGGTGGTGTCTTGCCATCGAGCTTCATATTCTCAAAAAGCTTCAAAGCTTCTTCTCCTTGCCCATGCCGTGCATAGCCAGAGATCATCGAGTTCCAAGAATATGAGTTCTTCACAGGCATCGCGTTGAAAAACCTCAAAGCATAATCTAGTCTACCACATTTGGAGTACATGTCAACGAGTGCACTCCCAACCACCACATCGGATTCTAAACAAGCTCTCACCGAGCAAGCATGCACTTCCATCCCACGCTCTAGCGTCGCAACCGAAGCAAACGCGCTGAGAACCGTCGCGTACATGAAATTATCCAACCTCTGACCTCTCTGCAGCATAAAACATACCAAGTCCAAGGCCTTGGGAAGTAGCTCGTTATGTATATAACCAGAGATCATCGAGTTCCAAGTTACATCATCTCTTCTCTCTGACATTCTAGAAAATATCTTCTCGCACTCCTCCATCTCCTCACACTTCCCATAACAAGCTATAAGCGCATTCTCAATGGTTGCTTCGTCTGTGATACTGTACTTTAACGCTAGCGCATGTATCTGCTTACCGAGTTCACCGAATGAAAGAGATGACACAGCTGAAAGAACGCTTGAAAAGGTTATTCTGTTAAGTTTTTGTCCAGCACGTAGGGCATTCATGAAACATGCCACGGCTTCAGGTACTGACCCTTCTGAACTGGCTAAAGCACCTATCATGGAGTTCCAAGACACCTGATCACGCTCTGACATGAAGGAAAATATCCTACGACATTCTTTCACATAGCCAGTCTCTGCGTACAGTGTGATAAGCGCATTTGAAACCGAAACGTTCAAATCAAGCCCCAATCTGAGGCTTTCTCCATGAATCTGCTGTCCTACTTTACCCCACTTCAAGCTCGCGCACGAGCTTAGCGAGCTAATCAGCGTGAAAGTTCCAGGCAAGATTTCATGCCGTCTCATACTTTGGTAGCGTTCCAAAGCTTCTTGAAAACAACCGTTTTGGTCAAGACCAGTGATCATGGAGTTCCAGGAGACAGAATCTTTCTCCATCATGAAACGGAAAACACGTCTAGCGTCGTCTATGGAGCCGCACTTAGCATACATATTAACAAGGCCATTCCCAATGCCGACCATGAAATCAACTAAGCCAGTTGTTATCACATGTCCATGAACCTCTCTGCCTTTCCTCAGACCTACTTCCTCAGCTAGATAATAATACTCAGGAAACGAGCTCAGGAGATTCACGTATGACTCAGGACTAACATCAATCCTGCTTTTCATATCCATAAATAGCTTAGTCGCTTCTTCTCCCCGTTTCTGCCGCACCAGACCAACCATTAAACCGTTCAATGTAACCGCGTTTCTTGTTTCCATCTGATTAAAAACCTTCCTAGCGTAACTCAACGAACCAGACTTCGCAAACGCACTCACCAACCCACTTCCAACGAAAAGATCAGAGAGAAAACCAGATTTCTGGATAGCGCACATGATCTGCTTAAGCAAACTAACATCTGGTTGAGTCAAAGAACAAGCAGCAGTTACAAGACTACCGAAAGTGTACTCGGTTGGTCTAGAACCATCACACTGCATGCTAGAGAACATCTTAAACGCAGATCTCAAATCCCCAGCACCTGAGTACACAGATATGATGGAGTTCCACGATACAGAGTTTTTCACTTGAATGTCATCGAAAACACGAAGAGCAGAACTGAGAGACCCTATGCATTTCCAGTACATTGATATGAGGACATTCGAAGCTACTGCGTTGAATGCATAGGAGAGTTTGAACATGAGGCCGTGGAGCTGTCTCCCGAAAAGCTTCCCCACAGAATCTTCTAACTCCTGACACGCTTTAAGGGCGCTGGCGAAAGCGTACGGGTTCGAGAAAACTCCTTCCTCGATCATGTTTCTCGAGAATAATAAGGCTTCCTTGTGTTCTCCGTTACGGTTATAACCTGAAACAACGCATGCCCATGTGACAGAGTTCCTCTGAGTCATTTCGTCGAACAGGTTACGCGCAGAGACTGAGTCTCCTTTCTCGAAATGAGCATTGATGTAACTGTTGCACAAGTAGACATCGCTGTCTGACACGTTCTTATACGGTGGCAAGTGAAAGTGTTTATCTCCTCTATCTCCAACGCAGCTCTAAACAAAAAAAAAATAAGAAAGAACAACGACAAAACAGAGGTTAGGACAATGAAGAAACATACATTTGAGACAGAACACAAAACCTGTTCTTGTTTCCAATGTGGGATAATCTCAGCAACATCGTAATGTGTCGACTCTCTTGCTGCTTCGTTGCTGACATATCTACTACTCCTGTTTACAGCTAAAGTCTTCGAATTTGCACTTAAAGCTCGCGGCTTTCGCAACAAGTCGGCGGAATTAGGATACCCATATCGAGGAACGAGCCTATGCATGATCTCACTGATTAAACTAAAGAGACTCACCGCGAAGAGCATGTGAGCCGTTGTGGTGCTCTGCTCCGGTGTGTCGAGAATAAAAAAGAGAATTTAAAATCGAAAAAGGTCTTTTAAGTCTTTACACTGAGCTTAACCCACCACACATGTGCTTTAATTTTATTTACTAACCACGTTTCTTGTCACTTATTTTTTACCATGATAAGGTTAAGTGCGTGCAACACATTGTTTAAGAAATCTAGGACAACATGTTTGAGCTTGATAAACAAGTTTTTTTTTTTATGTAATGACATTTGTTTCACTGAAGAGTAGATGCATGAGTATGATTTTGAATTCATTTTCTTCACTTATTCTGATGAGTTCTCATTAATGTCCAAGTTTACAACAAGCGATGCTTACATACATTTTTCTATCACTGAAAGCTGAAAACATAATATGGTTTTGCCTTTGAGTCTCATTTATTTTATGGGGATGTGGTAAAAGCGATTGTTGATGACTACTACATGAGGGAATAAGCAGGGCCTCCACCACCTTCAGGTACTGTCCACTCTATGTTTTGCTTCGGATCTTTAATGTCACATGCCTGTTAGATAGAAACGCCAAAACAAACGAGAATAAGCATTCTTGAAACACAGAGAAGATAAAAGTGATGCCCATACCTTGCAGTGCAAACAGTTCTGAGCGTTGATCTGCAGTTTCGGCTTACCCTCTTCATCTTCCACATATCTATTTTTCATGGTTGGAATCAAAACGCAAAACAATTATTAGTATCTTGTTCAAGGAAGTCTCTTAATCTATAGATAAACTGCATATGAAGAGGGAGAAAGAGAAGTCATTACTCGTATACACGGGCTGGGCAGTAACGTGACTCTGGTGCAGCATACTCTGGTAAGTTTACCTTTTCTGGAATCTTTGGATCCTTCAATCGCAAATGAGATGGCTGATCATGATCATGATTGGTATTACTCCTGTTATCATCATCATTTCAAGAGGTAAAGCCACTCCTCAATAAAAAATACCATAAGAGGAATACATTTTACATTGTAAAGATGGTAAAAATACGAACCTGTACAAAGACGTTGGCACGTCAAATGACAAAACACCATCTGGCTTTGGATACTCAATTGGCTTGCATTTCCGAGCAAGCTGCAATAAAGATAATATCCCAACTTCAGTTCTGTTTTTTTTGGTCTGACTAAACAAGTCTCTAAGTGTTTGTGTACGTACATCAGTTGCTTCGTGGTCTGCTTTCCCATGCTTCAAGGTGAAAGGGACCTTTCCTTTCAGTACATAGCTGCAATAATGAAACATAAACAGTTCACTCATAACAAAGAGGAAATGATCATCTAGAACACCGGAAAAAAAAAAAAGAGAATCTTACTGTTCCATAGCACTCACGGCCAAGCCAGGGATTAGCCCATACTCAAATGCCTGCAGTTTATATGAGATTAAGATCATATCTAACAGGAAAGGTCAATTAGATAGAAAACCATATGAGCTGATATTACGAACAGGACGGTAGTTACGAGCTGCGTAGAGCTCCTTCCACACCCATGAATCCCTCAAGTTGTCCCAGTATGTGTTCATGTTTGAACCTTCATGAAGTGCACCAAATGCAGCTTCTGCTGCTAACATTCCTGTATGAGATATTTGATGAAATTAAAATGAAAGTTCTATAATGGAAACAGTATTTTAATCAAAGATGTATTGTAACCTGATTTCATTGCGGTATGTGTCCCTTTAATCTTGGGAACATTGAGAAAACCAGCTGAACATCCAATTATAGCTCCTCCAGGAAAGACTGGATATGGAATGGACTGAAATTTTACTAGCACCAAGTTCAAATAATGTCATAACATGCCAAAACCAAAATAAATATAAACGTACAGGTTACATCTTAAAGGGAAAAGGTTTGAAAATCACCTGAAAACCACCTTCGTTTAAAGTACGAGCTCCATACTGAAGCACAGTACCACCTTCCAAGATGCGTTTAATGGCTGGATGGTGCTTGAGTTTCTATTGGGCAGGTTCGAACTTGTTAGTTCTGAACTGCTTTGCAAAGTTCTTGTTGTTATGAGAAACTGACATTACCTGAAATTCCTCATATGGATTCAAGAACGGGTTTTTGTAATTCAAGGCAACAACCAAGCCAAGCGCAACCTGCTTATGGTTCAACTGATTAAAGACACAACTAGAAGGAAAGCAGACAACATTTTTTTCAACCAATTGATAATATTACTTACCTGTCTACCGTTCATGTGGTACAAGAAAGAACCTCCGTATGTCTTAGGATCCAAGGGCCAACCTAAAGTGTGAATAACTTCTCCGGGGTTATGCTTGCTTTCATCTATCTCCCAAACCTGTTGAGCTCAAAGTATCAGCAATTAAAAAGTTATACAGAGAGGTTAAAACTAAGATCAAAGGATAAAAGTGGTTACCTCTTTAATTCCCAAAGCATATGTCTGATGCTGTGCATTAACCTCTTCTCTTAGTTTATACTTTTTGATTATTTTCTGCACAAAAGTTGAAGTAAGAAACTTAGTTAGCATCAGCAGCAGATGCAAATCGAGTGTATATTGTAATCAAAAACGCTTCTTCTGACCTCGGATAATGAGCCTCTGCATCCCTCTGCAAATAATGTAACTCGCCCTGTGTATGGAAAATCACATCTATCTTATTAAAGTAGAAGTACTTTAAGCTTTTGTTTGGTAACAGGGATAGTAATCTTTAAAAAAATTAAATTTTGTTTGGTAACAAAGATAGTAGAGAATTTTGTCTTTTCCTTATTTAAATGATAGATTTAAGTATTTAATGTCTTTTCCTAATTTAAATAATAGATTTCTTTAATAGAATGAATCTTAACCAAAAAAATTTTCTTATAGATTTTTTGTTAACATTAAATATTTTTCAATATTTATTAATAAAAATAATAAAATAAAAATCACACATCAAAATCAATTTATATATCATATAAATAAAATATAAAATATTTTATTTATAAATTGTTAGTATAACACTTTTATAATATAAGTCTAATTAGTTATAAATATTAGATTTTTATATGATACACTGTGATATAATAGATGATTAAAATCACATAATATAATTATTTAAAGTAATAAATAATTTTTTTGTTTTAAAATGTTATACTAACAATTATGTAATACATATTAATTTACCAAAATAAATTTCTTTATAGATTTCTTTAATAGAATGAATCTTAACCAAAATAAATTTCCTTATAGATTTTTTGTTAACATTAAATATTTTTCAATATTTATTAATAAAAATAATAAAATAAAAATCACACATCAAAATCAATTTATATATCATATAAATAAAATATAAAATATTTTATTTATAAATTGTTAGTATAACACTTTTATAATATAAGTCCAATTAGTTATAAATATAGATTTTTATATGATACATTGTGATATAATAGACGATTAGAATCACATAATATAATTATTTAAAGTAATAAATAAAATTTTTGTTTTAAAATTTTATACTAACAATTATGTAATACATATTAATTTACACACACACACACACATATATATAGATATTATCATTAGAACAAAGAAAAAAATTGAAGTGAAAGCAAATATTTATACGGCCACGGGTCAATCTATAGAAATAAATAACAATGGCGTAAGATTTTTTTTTAATAAATTTATTTTAATTTCAAATATGTTTATATATTTTATTTATTTATAAATTATTTTATTTTTTATTAATAATGCTAAGATTTTGGAATTGAAAAAAATTATGACCCATCTCTATATTATTTTAATTAGGAATTAAAATTTATATCAAAATATTTTTTTAAAACTTTTAATTTTTATTATAACTACAAATGTTATTTTCAATCTAAATTTATGTTTAAAATATTACAAATATATCATTTATAAATAAAAAACTAAAAACATAAAATAAATACCCGCCCGGTTGGGCGGGTCAAGATCTAGTATGTTATTAAGCACAAGACAGTTGCTACTATTAGTGATGATAGAGAGAGAGAAGAAGACAAAGCGACCTTTTATGTCAACGCCTGGCTGGAAAGTCTCCTTCTTGGAGCCATCTTTGGATATTCCCATATCTTTGGTTGCAATCCCAACAACCTTATCACTTGCATCGTACAACACCTGATTAAAACGTTCAAAATCAAATGGTTTTAAGAACAAAAACACAAGTAGATGAAGGACGAGAGGCTATTACACCTCAGTAGCAGAAAAGCCAGGGTATATCTCAATTCCAAGCTCCTCAGCTTTGCCTCCTAGCCAACGCACCAGCTGGCTCAAACTTTACATACAAGCACCACCAAAAACACTAAACATCTGAACCATGGACATAACCAATTATAAAATGTTAAGTCTAACACCTACCTAATAACGTAGTTTCCCTTGTTATCAAAGGGAGAAGGAAGTGAGATTGCACGGTTCTTCGTCAGAAACCAGAACTTATCAGAAGAAGCAGGGATCTCAATGGGTGCCTAAAACAGAAGAGACCATGAAACAACAAAAGACATTTCCTTTTCATATTGATTTCGAAACAAAGTTTTGGTTTTTTCTTTGTCTTAAGAAACAAACCTGTTCTTGTCTCCAATGTGGGAGAAGTTCATCTAATGCCAAAGGCTCAAAAACATTTCCAGAAATTATGTGTCCTCCTGTAATAATTCCAAAAACTCCATAGCTTAATGAAGAGACAACATAAAAGAGAGAGAATTAAAGAAAGAGAAACTGACCAACTTCAGCTCCTTTCTCAACGACGCATACAGAGAGATCAGTGTTCTTCTCCAGACAGAGCTGTTTCAACCGTATAGCAGCAGATAGACCTGCGGGCCCAGCTCCGATGATCAGAACATCGTACTCTATACACTCTCTCCCCGCTTCGCTGCTGATACATCTTACCCGCGAATTTGAGCTGAAAGGTCGCGACTTTCGATACGAATCAGGATACCCAGATGGAGAAAGGAATCGATTAGTGGTAGGGTGGGAGGGAGGAGGAGACTCAGAGGCGGTGACAGGACTTGACGAAAGCAAACGAGGGAGAATCAAAGGCTTAGAGTTTCTCAATGGATTGGTGAAAGAAGAAGAAGATAGCTTTAGAAGGAATCTATGCATGATGGTTAAGCTAAAGAGGATGGATGATCTGTTTGATCTAACAAAGCTTTCATTTTTCATTTCATATAATAGCCTCTCCTCTCTCTATACGTCATGACTCGGCAGTGATGTGGCAACTTCATTCATAATCTCTCTTATCTACTACTAGTAATAAAGTACACAGAGTTTTTGGTTACTAAAAGTTATTATTTTTTTTCACCTTCAAAGAGATCGAAGCATGTTGCTACTTATCTGATTAACGATACAACTTCTTTATACACTTGACCGTATATACTATGTTGGGAAATGACAATAACATGCAAAAATCAGAAATGAGAAATCATAAACCTAGAAGCTCAAAAATTCACATATAGCAGTATAGCATCATCTAAGTAGGATACAAATCCAAAATAATAAACAGTTGTATGCAAAGTTTAAGAAGTAGAAACGCACTGTTCTGGACACGAATCTAGAATCAGAAACACATCCACCAGGATACAAATCTAGAATCTGAAACGCATATGTTACACAGAAATTACAAAGAAAAGAGCAAACATGAACTCGTTGTCACATAAACAAATCAAAATCCTCACAAGTTTAGTTTCAATCCATCACGAGAATTCAAATTTCTTTAGGAATCAAGGTCTCGAAATCGATAGACAAGCTGAGATCTATAGACAAACCCTAACATAGGTTTAAGAACACTACGAACTAAACAAAATTCGTTTCTAAGTTCTGCACAACATATGTACACATTCACTACGAATCGAGCATCAGAAACATGGACTCGAGCTCGTAGTCAGAGCAGAAAATGCTACCTCGAGCAAGAGAATAGAAATATGAAGTAGCTTCTGCTAGAAACAAGTCTCCTCCAATCAGTGGGTTTCTCCTAATGGCACCATAATCGGAGAATAAGCTATGTTGTGATTTTTGAATTCGATCTGTTCCGCTTTTGATCATAATGGGCTTTTTCATGGGCCTTAGCTTACAAAACATGATACATGTTGTTTCTTACTACCGACCACTACCACCAGCGGTTTGAAACACATAAGAAATCGGCAAAAGAAATAGAGAGGATATTGGGGAAACAAAACCAGAGGAGAGAATGTTGAAGAGAACATGTGTGTTTTTGCTTTTATATGTTCGTGTGTCGATTGTAGAGTTTTTTTATCGCATTTAATGCATATTGATATCTTTTTCCCCATTTTTAAAAGTAATTAAATATCTAGACCGGTAAAAGGAAGTCTTTTTTTGTAATGTAAAATGTAAAAAGAAGACATGCTACGATGTGGGGGTAATTTCCTTTTCTACTGTTTGGGTGGTAACTAAATTTAATTATAACTTTCCAAGAAATGCATGACGACTTAGCTAGAGTTGTCTTAGGTATGATTTTTTTTTGTTCAAAGGCATGATATATTATAACTACTAGTACTATCTTAATATACACAAGTAAAGAAGTTAAGCAATTAATTACGTTGACGATTAAAAAAAAGTCTAAAAGACCCTAAGGCGTTTTATTATTTATAAAATTTTGGGATGAAAAGTTCCAATTAGTCCACGTTATTTTCAGTAGGTTTATAGTTTACGTATTATAATGTCAATAGTAGAAGAAAAAGACACATCTGAGGCGGTTTTGGAGATTTCGATGTGAGAATGAATCCGAGCGGAAAGTATCATTCTTCCTAAATTAGAAATTAACTGGGACATGCTTATGATAAGAAGATAATTTCGCAGAAAAGTAAAAGTAAGAGTATATATTGATTGTCAACAGATCTAGATAAAGAATAACATACACATGACAAGAAGGGTGACAGTGTCACAAAATAAAATAATGTTAGGAGATGAAAAAAGGAGCAATAGTCACAATGAAATAACTCGCAATACTGTTCCCCTCTTGGAAAGTTTGGCAAAGATTGTAGATTCATGTCCAGGTCTTAAGGAGTCATGACATTTTCATTTTTATTTGAATACCAGTACCACACACACACACAAAATAAGAAACGAAAGTATTCCTTAACCAATAGAACACATAGGCACAGTTTTAGAGAGATTGTTGGTTCCGTTAAAGATTCAATTCATAAACATACAGTTTTTTATAGGAAATATTGTGATGGTTACAAACTTATAATAAAGATTCAAAATACAGAAATCTACAATTTGATTTGGACATGCATCTATGGTTGCTAATGCTATTGATCGATGTGGCTATTCAACAACTACCCTCCGTAATCATATACGTAATAGCAACCATATATATGTATGAATAAGCAAAGATAACGGGAAGAGTGCATGATTCAGAGAGATTTGCATAGGCTTTTGATTCTCTTATTTTTGATTGGAGGACACATTGTCCAGTATGCAAAAGTCTACAATTTGTTCTGGGCGAGATATTGTGTGATTGTGTCTATGTCGATGTGGATATTTAACAGCGCTACCTTTAGCAACCATAGATGTATGAATATGAGCAGGATAATGGAACTTGCATACTTAATATATCGTCTGTAATTTCCCTTTTCGAATACATAATCTGCCAAACCTAATTCTCATAAACCGTATATCTTTTTTGCTCTACCTGTAACAAGTAGCAAGACATTCTATTACACAACCAAATATGATAAGGAGGTTCAACAACATGGTGAATGAAAACACAAATATTATTGTTTTAATGGGCATAGATTAATTGGATTTTCAATACAATCGTAATCATCTCAATTCCTATAAATAACAGAGAAATACAAAGGTGGAGAAGGGTTCCTACAAACAAGGAAGACAATTTTAAGAATAAAACACAACTAACGCAATGGAAAAAGCAAAAAGGAGACAGAAATTGCTTACAGAAGAAGAACAGAAAATAACACAATAACAGAACATAAAAATAACCAGTTCAAACCCGACTACATCTGGTTCGTTTTGATGTGCCGATTTGCTTTCTTTCTGTCCACCAGTTGTGTATCCTTGTTACTGTTGTCTTCACTCCATCAAGACTCAATGAACCCCTCAAAAAATAACAAACTATACCAATAACTAGAGCGATAAACATAATATCTAAGATCCCAAATTTAACCCTTTTGGAAAACAATCTGCATCTAGATGACCTGGTTTTATAACCAAGACGATGTGCTGATTTTGATCAAAGTGGAGCCATATTCTCTAGGTAAGGAGATAGAACATGAACGCAACTATCTGAGGAGAGACAACGAAGCTCACATGTCTCAGGATAATATTTAAACAAACTCTTGCGATCATTAAACAAACTCTTGCGATCATTATAAAGGACAAGATTCCCTTGGTCCGAAACAGCCACAGGCGTGAACACGGACCACTTGGACGCCGTTATACCAGCTAAATTTATGGCATAAGTATTGCTCCATATCTCTTCTCCTGCATTCATGCTACATATCTCTAGTATACGTGCAGGCCCAGGGATCGTTATTTTGGCTACGGCTAGACGGTTCTCAAGGTTCACAATCTTGGTGTCCCGGGTGACCAACGTATCCGGAGCTGAGACTCTGTGGAACTCTTCTTTGTGAAGATCCAAGGCTAGTAAATGGTAACCCGACCCAATGTGTAACAGCCCCTCACCCGAAAAGAGCCAGTATATCGATCCATTCACACAAACTGATTGTCTTTCCAAACTAGTCACATAATGAGGTCGTTTCAGTTTCTTCCATTCACCACTTTCAACATCAAGAACATCGCAATCATCGCCAAACATGGGTTCAACAATCATCTTAACTACTATATAGCTTCCTGTAACTCTGTCTCTACCAAACCCCATGACCATGTCTGACCCTGTTCCATAAAGTTTCTATTTTTAACTTCTCTTTGACAAAAAAAAAAAGAAAAAAAAAGAATATTAGATTACCGTTTCTGAACCGGGAGGACGAATGAAACCGCAGGTTCTGTCCAGTCGAAGGATTCAAAACGGTGATATAATCTGGTTCGTGGAAACAGACCAAACCGTTGCAACTCAACATAGGCCGTCGTGCCGCATCGCAATGCAGATAGACGATCTCTTCGTCCCCTTGGAACTGCGACTCGGGGAGGAGACATGGTCTGCCGCCGCAATTGCAGTTGTAAGCAGCGAGGATTTTACGGCTCTGTTTAACACTCCTACGCCTTTGAACGAAGCTATCCGATTCCAGAATTGATCTCCACTGTTTCGAGATGGTTTTGAATTTGAGGATTGATTTCAAGGGCAGTCGAAGGAAAATTTCTTCTAGAAGATCGGGAACTATGTAGATCGGGTTAGGGCTTTGTTTCTCTTCCGACATTTTTGGTTTTTTTTTGTGATGAATCGGAGAAACTCACCAACATAATAACATTGTGAAATTTCAAAATATTAAAGGGAAAATAATTAAGTCGTCAGAAAGAATGAATAATTTACTTAAAATTAAATTTTAAAATTGAACATTTGCGACAATAAATATGGTAAGTTGAGTAAAAAAATACAAATATGGCAAGTTTCCGACAAAGTTCGAACTTGTAATAGAAAACCAGTTAAACCAACGGTCCACAAGACACCGTTAAACAGTTCAACTCAGCAATCGCTTGTTTCATTACTTAATGGGCCACCAAATATTGGGCTTATATTAAGTCCAGTAAAGAGTCCATGCTGCGAATGCTAGGGTTTCTGCTTCTAGCCACTACTCTCATATGTATATAAAAACCATTATCCACCATCTCCTTCTTGAGTAATCTTTTCTGGTTTGATTTTGCTTTGTTAGATCTATGAGTTTATGTAATGGTTTGTTGGTATGGTGTAAGAGAAAGAGGGCTCCATTTTTAAACGAGTCAACAGCAGGCGCCACTTTAATGGCGACCTGACTGCCGCTTGGAGCCTAGATTAATTTGCCAGAGGAAGACCCATGGAAACTAATTTCACTATGTTTTCATGATTCAATACTCTTGGATACAATTATGCTATAATCTTGTTGAGTTTTTTTGTTGGGTGTGAATGTTTTTGATTGGATGGCATTAAGTCAGACACGGGTGCTTGTTGGTTTTTAATAAGAAACAGCAGAGCAACCCTTTGCATGATGCCTATATCATAAAAGCTTCTCATCACGATTGGAGGCAGTCTTGATCTGATGTCTTCTCATGACTTCCTCCAAATTTAAAGCAGCTACAATATATCTTCTCTTGAATATTTTATTCTGTTATCTTGAAATAACTGAGTTAGGCGTTTATTCAAAAGTGGGCAGATCTGGTTTCTAAATTCACAATAAAGACTCTTGGTTAACTTATCCCTAGACGTTGACACGTTATATACTTTTCATTGTAGCATTATGGTATATATAACTATCATTTGAGTAAAAAAGAGTACTATTCCAGTTTACCAATTGCATTATTTTTGACAGTGAGACTCGAGTAAAAAAGCTTACTATTCCAGTTCACCAATGGCTTCAGTTATGAAAAAACACCACAAATAATATTTTCACTAGTTTACAGTAACATGTGTTTCAAACAGATTTACCCCTCTAAGAAAGGGGAAAGACTAAATAAATAAAATAAGGTAAAGAAACGAAAAAAAATCTGGAGATCAGGGAGAGAGCTCACCCTAGAATCATACGGTTATGTTCGGACATATCTTGACAATTTGTATGACCAGTCCGAGCTCTTAATGTTGGCATACTTGTGCGGAACTTGAAACAAACAAAGTCTTAACTCCATTCGTGTGCGCCAGTAAAGTCACCAACACAACAAAAACTCTTTTACCAATTCCAAAACAAAGCAATAAAAATTTGAAAAGTGCAACATGAGAGTGTTTACATAGACCGGCGTTATAACAGAGGAGAGATAAACTGACGCAGTTATTATTCGGCACAACGTCGCATTGAACATTTGTGCACTCTCTTTTATCACTGCTGCTGCGGCCGGTTTAATACATTTTTAATAATTAAAAAACGCTGTCGTTCAGTTAATTACTGTTTCGGCCCAACAGAATATCTACACGAGGCCCATTTTTAAATCGAAGGCGGAAACTCCAACGGTGGTTGGTTTGTTGTTAGGTGTCTCACTCATGGGATGACTCTCATTCTCTCAAGTCCTCCAAGATTAAATCAGAACGCAGCAAATATTTCAAATCGATAGAAGAGGAAGAAAAGAGTGAGAGAAGATGATGCTTACTCGATTTGTATTTCGATCTCAACTCCGACATTCTATCTCTGTTCGTCAGTGTGCTTCTTACTCCTATGCATCGGCAGCTTCAGCTGAAGCTGAAAGAACGATCCGTGAAGGTCCAAGAAATGACTGGAGTAAAGATGAAATCAAAGCCGTCTATGACTCTCCTGTTCTTGACCTCCTCTTTCATGGAGTAAAGTTCCCTAATTTCTCTCTCTCTCCACTCTTTGTTGCTATTTACCTCCTCTGATTCAGACATGTGGAGTACAAAGCTTTAGGCTCTCTGTCGGAAAGTGTCTGAATTTTTTATTTTCAATTTAATTTAGTTTGAGCTGGAATATGTTTGTTTGAGCTAGAATCTCACTGAAATGCATCTGCCGGAACATTCAACGAAACTTGTCTGAGATTATCATTGTCGGCATCGTTCTTTGTCTGTTACTTGGTAGTTGGTAACGATATTGTGTTTTGGTTTTTCAGGCACAGGTTCATAGGCATGTTCATAACTTCAGGGAAGTGCAGCAATGTACTCTCCTCTCCATAAAGACTGGAGGGTGCAGTGAGGACTGTTCTTACTGTCCTCAGTCCTCCAGGTATGACACTGGAGTCAAGGCCCAGAGGCTCATGTCCAAGGACGCTGTCATCGTTGCTGCTAAGAAGGTTCGCTGTTTTCCTTGTTTACTTCTTTTACTTAATGCATGTTCTATAGCACAACGTTTCAATAATAAACATGAGGAATGTTCAAATGAGTCTAAGGTGCATTGTATGGCAGCTCATTTTACTATCTAAGACTTTAAAAATCATCAAGTTTGATGGTAACTAGCACTCTAGGATCCTGGCATTGTTTTAATGGAAGCATTTTGAGGATGTTATGATGTGAATCAACAAATGTTTATGTGTCGTTAGGCAAAAGAAGCTGGTAGCACAAGGTTTTGCATGGGTGCTGCGTGGCGAGATACAATAGGACGCAAAACCAATTTCAACCAGATACTTGACTACATCAAAGAGATTAGGTATTGAGAACTTTTAATTCCTTATAATTTGGGATTTCAATTTTAGAATGTTTTATCCGTGAATGAATGAACATGATGTTGAATATGGTCTCTTGTCCTGTAACTTTGTAATATTTTTTTTTTTGGGCTCTTACTTTACAACAGAGGCATGGGGATGGAAGTTTGCTGCACATTGGGCATGATTGAGAAGCAGCAAGCGTTAGAGCTAAAGAAAGCTGGCCTCACTGCTTACAACCATAATCTTGATACTTCGAGAGAGTACTACCCCAATGTCATCACTACAAGAAGTTATGACGAACGTCTTGAAACTCTTGACCATGTGCGTGAAGCTGGTATCAACGTCTGTTCAGGTAACTTTGACATGTAACAAGATCTTGGTCATTATAATCATGATTTTCGAAGTAGTCATTTGATTTTGATAGATCCAGTAGTAAAACATGTTCTCAAGTGGTTTCTTGATACTGATAAACAGGAGGAATAATAGGGCTTGGAGAGGCAGAAGAGGACAGAGTAGGTTTGTTACACACATTGGCAACACTTCCTTCTCACCCTGAGAGTGTTCCCATCAATGCTCTGCTTGCAGTTAAAGGCACTCCTCTTGAAGACCAGAAGGTAATTAGAAAGACACAGTACAAGTCAGAGCTACTTAGTTATAAAAGTCTTCGAAAAAAAAAACTTTGTGTGTGTTCTACAGCCGGTTGAGATATGGGAGATGATCAGGATGATTGGAACAGCAAGAATCGTGATGCCAAAAGCAATGGTGAGGCTATCTGCTGGTAGAGTCCGGTTCTCGATGCCAGAGCAAGCCCTGTGTTTTCTCGCTGGTGCAAACTCCATCTTCACAGGAGAGAAGCTTTTGACAACACCCAACAATGATTTTGACGCGGACCAACTCATGTTCAAGACGCTAGGACTCACTCCTAAGCCCCCGAGTTTCTCCGAAGATGATTCTGAATCCGAAGGCTGCGAGAAAGTTGCTTCTTCTCACTAAAGTTTGGACACTCTTTGAAGTAGAGCTATCTTTTCACTATGTAGCATGATCGGATGATTTAAATGATTCCACTTTTTTTATTGCTTGATGTTATATTGAATTGAACTGGTCTCTCAGGTTTCTGTCACACTTGCTACAGTTATCGTGTTTGTTTTTTGCAAAGACAGAGAAGCTATTGGCATCTGCTTAAGCACAAAAGTTCAATGTGCTAGCCCCCAAAGATAGCCTCTCACTTTCTCTCTATGGAGTAAGACAAGAAACTAACTAACTCATAGGTTGAAGTGTAATATAGAGATTAGACAAAGCTAATGTGGAATGTGAACATATATCTGTAGTTAGAAACTTGGAATGCAACTTTTTTGCCAAACTTTTAGGAACAGTTAGGTTTGTAATAAGAATTAAATCTTTATTATTAAAAAAAAGCTTTACAAGACATTTTCCTAGCAAAATCTCTAAGCTTTTTTATACATCCCTGAACATAGCTCATACAACAACAAATGGGTGTTTCTTTCAAGCAGGTCAGTCTCAAAAATAAAAAGCTGAAAGAGAACAGCCTAATATAAAGAGACATCATTCCTGCATGCAGCAATTATGTTGTTTCATCGTCTTCTTTCTCTCACCCATTTGAATGCTTCAAAATCCAAATCTCAAGTGCATAATCTTACGGTGCATGCCACAGCTTGTGCCCAAAACTTCAACCTTGCTTTGACATCATCAGGACTGTCCCCTGTTATTTTCCACACATTTTCACATCATCAGAAAAAAAACTAAAAAAAAATATTTGAAATGTAAACAAAAGGTTTAAAAAAAGCTTTTGAAAACTAGAGCTTTACCAGGACTAGAGATCTTCCAGCTAGCTATAGGAGATTCAATCTTCTCAGGGGAAGAAGTATGGTGGTGGTGATGATCTTGATCCATAAACTTGTGACTCATCGAGTAACAAAGCTCAAGAGCAGGCAAAGTATTACAAAGCTCAGGAATCTCCTCGTAGTTGAAACCAAAGCCGAGATCTACACAACCTTTAAGCTCCTCGAGATCATCGTCCGTTAAACTCTTTGTCCTCTTCAAATCATCAACAACGTAACCTTCAAGCAACACACTGCTCTTCTTCTTCTTCTCCAACTTCTTGGTTTCTTGCAGCGACTCACCACCAAAAGCATTCTCGAACTCTTCTTCAGATTCACTGTAGGAGGAGCATGAGCTGGAGCTGGTGAAGATCTCAGAGTCTGTCTCGTATGAGGAACAACGAGAAAGAGAAGCTGAGTCGCACATTATGGATCTCTCTGTTTTTTTTTTGTTTTGTTATGGAGTTTGAAGAAAGAAAGTGTAAGAGAGAAATAAGGTGAAGAGGTGCCTTTTATAAAGCTACAAACAATGCGCGGCATTTATGTTGGTTATTAGTAAACGATGTATTATGGTATGATATCATAAAATATGATGATCATTATTCATTACCATCAACTCGAAACTGGGCCGACAAATCGGGGCCCGCCATGTGCAAGGATCTTAGAGCATCTCCATCAGCAAGTTTGTCCATTCTCGATTTCCAATGCAATTATAATAGTTTTTAATCTTTTTTCGTTTGATTTTCCAAAAAAAAAAAAAAAAAAAAAAAAATTAATTAACGGATCAATCGCGGGCCGCCACGCGTTAGTGGGGCCCGTAAATAGTGACGATACGGGTTCATCCAACTGATCCTGCGCGGCGTGGGTTCACAAAGCAAACATTAATATATTATTTTTTTTTATCGAAACGCGTGCAAACCTTTATTAGCATATCCCAATGGGGATGCTCTTAGATCAACGAATCGTCGTCAGAGAGCACATTTGGCCAATTATTCCCACTACTTTTCTCTTAGCCGTAAAAATAAATTATTCTATAATTTGATTTTTTATTTATTTATATAATACATATCTGAGATTTATATATATTTATATAATTTAATTTGACTCTAAAAAAGAATATTGTACGTAGTATTTTATAGCACTGATCGAAAACATAGATCGGTAGAGGCTGTAAGAACCATAGACATAATCTTCAAAAAAAAAAAGAATAGATTGTTTTTTTTGAACTTTTACAGTCATTTTTAAAATATTCATGCTTTTATTTTTAAAACTGAATCTGAAATTAAAACATTATAAGAACAAATATGTTAGCTTCAGAAAACATTTTTCTAGAATTTTTTTCAGTACTCTGAAAAATTTATACAACAAAATAAATTAAATCCAAAACTAAAAATCTAAACCTTAAGTCTCATAGGAAGAAAAACAGAAAATCACAGCTTCAAACACAAATAAGTAGGTAACAGATAATGTCGAATGTCGTCAGCCTAGTCAAGAAGAACAAAACCAAAAAAATTCCATTGTAAATATGAAATTTATGTGGATAGCTTTTATCAAGAACAAAATGAAATATATATATATATATATATATATATATATATATATATATATATATATAGCTTTTATCAAGAACAAAATGAAATATATATGTATATAGCTTTTATCAAGAACAAAATGAAATATATATATAAGTTATGGGTCCATGCAAAATAAAGATAAAAAGAGAGAGTATAGACTGTATTGAGTTATTATTGGGTCCATATATTATATAGTCAAACTGCAAATTATTTGGTGGATATTGAGTTATTTATTACTGGGTCCACATACACGTAGAATCAAACTACAAAATAATGCTTTGTGTGTATATATTCTATTACATGTGTATGTCACAGAATTTATATATGCATACAGTTACATACCTAACTTTTCGCGGCTGCAACAAGAAGTCGTTGCTCCAAACTCGTTAGGTTGCTTTAATTATTTTACTGAAATACATTTGTACTCCTATAAAAAATATGAATATGTCTTAGTTTAATAGATAACTGTGTAGGTGAAAGACTGATCTATTAGATTATAGAATTGTTGCAAATCTAGTCTTCAGCCTGCCAAAAGCCGCTTGTCTAGATGCGCACTTCAGTTTTACATTGCACTACGACTAACAATAATTTTTAATACAAGTAACTTTAGGTTCCACAATAATATTACGTTTTATATCTTATTTTGTAGATATTGACAAGCAAATAAAAGTGTGATTCTTTGATAGTCTAATCGATAAATGTTAGTGAGAAGAAGCAGATTAATGGCATGATGGATGGTGACATGACATGGCATATTGACCATTATATAAAAGCATGAGAAAACACAGTTCGGTTTCCCGTGTTATTGCCCATAAAGAACGCAAGGCTCCAAATGATTGTGGTAGTTATGGCACTGTGAACAATGATAACATAAATGCTATTCTTGCACATTGAATAAACGATGTTATTTGAATCGTTATTTATATTTGTAGTACGTGTATATTTGTTTTCTGATAACCATCTTTAATTTTGCTTTGATAATTCAAAAATATCCAGCGAAATGAAATCCAATCAAATAATCTCTTGGAGTATGTCCATCGATGAGACTCAATTGTTCGTAATGGGTATTAGAGTACATATCACCTATCAACACAAACGAATAAATCTGAATTTGTTAAATTTTAAACTCAGAGTGTTTAACACATTTTCAAATTCGTCGTATTACTTAACCAAGCTTATGTGGTTCAAGTAAGCTTTGTTTGGATCAACAAATCATCAAATAATAACCACCAAGCAAGCTTATTTGGATCAACAAACTATCAAATAATATATGTTTCGTATACTAATGTAAAAGAAACAAGTAATTGTAACTTTTGTCTTAAAAAGGTTGTTATTCAGAAATTGTATTGTTGATGGAAAGAACAAAACAAACGCATGTGAATGGGTGAGGATTATAAATGTAGAAAATGGAAGAGAAAGAGAATCTCACACACATGTGAACGTGAGTTACAAGGCAGGAGAGGTGCCACGTGGACATTTACGATAAGAAATGAAAGGGCGAGGACCTTTAAAAGGGACCCATCAAAACAAAATAAAAGACAAGAAGAGACCCAACAACTCACGTGTCCCCATTTTTCCCTTTTCAGCTCAACTAACCAGCACCACATTTTCACACCCACTCTCTTCTCTCTGGTCTGGTCTTCACGACCTTCATGTTCTCCATCATTATCAATCTCATTTGTCCATTTACCACATACATACTATTCTTTTACATGTTCAAGATCACGGGGACGACATCGATGCTGTAACATCCCTATCCCGGGCCTAATTTTGTTTTAAGGAGAACGGGCTTCTCTGTGGCCCGATGGACTAAAAACCTAGGTCTCCACCCCTCTCCCTTATAAAAAGGAGCTGCAGCCTCTCCGTTCTGTCTCATCACACACTTGAAGCGAAGCTCTGCAGAGATTCCCGGAGACTGGAAGCCCTAGCCGTCAAGCCTTCTCTCCTGCGCCGCCGTCTCTTCTCTTCTCTCTCTCCCTCCGCGATCTCTCTTTTCTCTCTCACCTCGGCGTCCTCTCTCTTTATCGCCGGCGGGCGATCGGTGGTGGTGGTGGTGGTGTAGCTGATCGGTGGTGGTGACCGGATCTGATCTCGTTTCCCTTGTCTCTTATTCCAGATCCAGATCCATGGCCTAGGTGTGGTTTTGTGAGACACTTATAGAACGATTCAGGAGATTCTAGGCTGCGAGTCATGGCTCTTTGGATAGATCTCGTTTCAAGGAATCTGTAGCAGCAAACGGAATCGAGATCGGAGTTGTACAGCAAAAGTTGTGGACGTTGCTTCTTGGCCAAGAATAAGCTTAAGCTGTAGCGATGCAGATACAGTTCCGACCAGTTTCAGCGCAAAGACCAAACGGCCGACCTAAACGAAAGCTTACAACCTGGAAATTTGTAAGTAAGTAGTTGATTCTTTTATCTATCATCTCCAACAAGCGGATCGACATTTAGAGTTATAATCTGAGAATTATGCATGTTTTCGTGAGAGGTGTTGGTGCAGTCTGCGTTCGTGACCAGTCTAGGTGTGAAGCCATTTTGATTAATCAAATGGTATCCGATCGGAGTAAAATCGGTGTCTATGGACAGAGGACATCTAGTACTACATTCTGACCAGACGGATCGAAAGTTAACGAGTCGCTGTTTAGAGCCGTCAAAGTCCATTCTGTGTTTTCTCAGATTTCTTCAGAACCCGTGGCAAAGGTGAGGTGTCTTGAACCCATCTTGCTCCCTTGATCTTTACATTGCTTATGTTGGATCTAGGATTGATTAGATCTTGTGTGAAAGTTAGGGTGTTAGTTCATGATGAAAACTAGGATGCTAGATGAGTGATCATGTTGCATAAGAACGCTCACACTGTTAAATGGGACTTAATGGACTGCCTTGTGTTGATGTGGTTATTATTGATGTGGATGTTTATGTAATCGATCTTGTGTCCCATGTCTTGATGTGCGATTGAAAGCTAGGTTGATAGAAAGAAGTGAATGTCTTAGTGATTGATGCATGTGAAGTATATCACAAGTGGTATCTAGGATGATAGAGTTGCAAGTGATAAGTGATTGAGATATGTATGTTATTGAGATGTCTTTTGGTATCAATGCCATGTGAAGTAAAGAGTATGAGAAAGAGTCCAAGTGTTAAGAGTATGAGAAGTGTTATGTGTGATCTTGAATATGAGTCTATGTGAAAGGAAATGAGACGAGTAAAGTGAAAGTGAATGTTGAAGTGAATGAGGATGAGTAAAGTGAAAGAGATTGAGTAAAGTGAAAGTGGTTAAGAACGAGGATGAGAAATGAGTATGAGTATGAGAAAGTGAAAGTGGAAGTGTCAATGAACTTGCTTGTAGTCCTGTTTGGACCACCGAGAACGGGTGGGCGTCTAGAGTCTAGGATGTGATGTGACCCGTGGGACAGTAGCCTAACACGAGGTACCCACGGGAAGTAATGTGGATGCCTACCGCGAGATGCGGGATATAAGAAGATGTGGCGCCTAGGATCGAGTCGAGTCAATGCCGAGTCGTGGCATAATTATGGCTATTACGACCGGGTGGCGGACAGAGCCGATGGGCCAACGAGCTGCAACTCGGATAGTCATTTAGGAAGCTGAAGGGGGGACGGTTTACCCGAGAGAAGGGCGCCCCTTTCAGGATAGGCTGGAACGGGTAGAGAGACCCGTAAGCGGCTATAGGTCCTACGTCTAGGTTGCTTGGTGTCGAGTCAGCTTATTTGTTGAAGTCTAGTCCCTTGAGTGAAGTGTACTTGAGAATGTGCTCTTTGAGTTGATTGGTTATTAGGTTGTAGAAATGGTGTTGTTATGAATTATCTTTTGTTGCATTGTTTGATTGTTGTGATTGGTCAGTCCTAGCTCCCGCATAGAGTAATGTAGAGTGTCTTGCGGGCAAGCTGGACTAGAGCCACTTCACTGAGTAATTCAATTGCTCACCCCTCCCATTCCCATTTTTCCCTGCGCAGGACTGTAAGTAGAAGTAAATGGATACGGGTGGATCGGAATTACAAAAGAAAGCAATGCATCCGTCGACTCTTGGGACCAGTAACGGACACGGCGGGTTGCCTTAAAGGGTATACGCGTGTCCATAACTCCCTCTCGATAACTCCGGTCGGACGCCGGGGGACAGGGATGTTACAATTGGTATCAGAGCGGGGGTTAAGATCCCTTAGTGTTATCCTAAGGGGTCGGCATTTTCAAAGTTTTTCAAAACCTTGTTTAAAAAAAAAAAAAAAAAAAAAAAAAAAAAAAAAGAGTTGCGAAAGTTTTGATGTTGAGGAAGTTGTGTGATGTTTTCAAAAACCACCCCTTATATCTATGCTTCTATTATGGTTCTTATCGGATCTTTACTTGCATGATGTCTTCGCCAGCCAGTGGTGACCATGGCGACAGCCGTGATCGTAGTGGACCAGAAAAGCCGGGCCAGTTCGACATCCGGACTCCACGCATCGTAGCGGGAAGAGTGGTACCCAGGTGGGGGCCTTCATTGCCAACGTTCGAGCGCCGGACTACGCAGTGTGAATGGGTGGAGGATCTGATATGTGAGGATATTCGGTATGCTCGAGCATCGACCAAGTATCAGTCGGAGGAAATTTCGGGTAAACGAGGACGGGGTCGGCCAAGGAAAGAAGAACCAGAGTCAGATATGGAGTGGGTTCTTGAGCCGCTTGTTGAGGAGCTTTCCAAGAATAAGCGGAGACGTCCGCGCAAGTTCTCAGCCCCGAAGAGAGACGCCTTCGAAGAAAGTCAGGAACTCATCGAAAGTCACCGACTTTTCTCAACCCTTGCCGTCAGCCACATGCTCGAGGCTCTAGACGATGGTAAGTTCGGGAGCGTTACTAAAGAGTTGGAAGAGGTGGCTAACCTGAGGATGGGGCTAGTGAAGCGCTGCATCTGGTTGTATCCGTCGCTTGCCATACTGTGTTGGAGCAGGAGCAGCAGCAGCAGAGGGTGGTCAACGAGAGCTTATGAGTTTGGAGAATCAGCTGGCTTTGGATTGTGTGATTGACTTGGATGATGATGATGGTTCGAAGGGGGCTCTCTGTGTGGCTCCTCCCCACTGGGATTGTTATTCTTGAATCTGACGATGATGATGAAGATGGTGTTGAGAAGCCTAAGTATCCGTTTCAGTCGAGTCTTGTGCGGCATCGGAAGAGTCAAGGTAACGTGGTGTCGGTGACGCCGCAGTTCATTTTTGAGGAGGTTGTTTGGGGAAGGGAAAGGAGATGTCTTGTGCCATTACTGCATTGGTGAAGGGACAAAGTAGCAGAGGCAACCGCCTTGCTAGAGGAAACGGTATGGTCATTGACGGAGGTGTCTGCGTGGGACAAACGGGGAGAGAAAAGGTCCTTGCCATTGGAAATGGTATGGTCGCCGATAAGGGTGTCTATGTGGGCGTTGAGGATAATGAACGTGGTAATGAGTCTGAAGCAGCAGATGAGGATCTTGGTAATATCTGGAATGAAATGGCCGTGTCGATAGTGTGTTCCAAGGATGCAGAGACTTCACGCATTGAATCGAAGACCGATGAAGTGGAAGACTGTGAGCACTCCTTCATACTAAAGGACGACGTGGGTTATGTTTGCCGTGTCTGCGGAGTTATTGACAAAAGCATCTTAGACATTATTGATGTGAACTTCAGTAAAGCGAGAAAAAGCACGAGGACATATGCTTCTGAATCTCGGGTTAAAAAGTTAGGCGATTCAGAGTTTGAGATTAAGTTATCCGAAGAAGGACTGATGATAGGTGGATTTTCTGCTCATCCAACGCATGCTAGCAAGCCGAAGCCTCATCAAATCGAAGGGGTCCAGTTCCTACTCAGCAACTTAGTAATAGATGAGCCGGGTGGCGGCATCATGACTCATGCGCCGGGTTATGGAAAAACCTTCATGATCATCCGTTTCATGCAGAGCTTCCTTGCAAAGTATCCTCAGGCTAAGTAACTGGTTGTGCTTCCAAAGGGAATTTTTGTCTACCTGGAAAAGAGAGTTTGTGAGATGGCAGGTCGTAGACACTCCACTGCTTGACTTCTACAGTGCTAAAGCAGAAAAACCGTGCCCAACCGCTATCCATTTTGGAACCGTGGATAGAGAAGATGAGCATCTTGTTTCTGGGCTACAAGCAGTTTTCAACCATTGCCTTGGCGGCACCAGCACCGACATCACCAATCGAGCCGAGTAAGGATGGTAATAGCGCCCAAGTTAATGTTATGAAACCGCTATCTGGCAAAGGACGAGTGGGTGTCATACGAAGTCGGAATGTTGACACGGGAGTCTCGACACGCGAGATCGAAGACGAAATGGCGGGTGTTCGGAAAAAGGGTTATGCATGATCGAAGTGGGGGAGAACTAAGAACAAGGCGAAGAAGACCTATGAAAACTCGAAGGCAGTAGTATCGCCTGAAGCGACCTGAGAGTAGTATATGCTGCAGTGAGGTGGTACCAAGGGCTATCAGGGATTGCAGAAACCATCAGAAGTTTTGGTGCTCCGTGCACCGCTTGAGTAAGGAATGTTAGGAAATGGGAGTTTCACAGGCGGAATTCGGGGACGAATTCCATTTAAGTGGGGGAGAGTTGTAACATCCCTATCCCGGGCCTAATTTTGTTTTAAGGAGAACGGGCTTCTCTGTGGCCCGATGGACTAAAAACCTAGGTCTCCACCCCTCTCCCTTATAAAAAGGAGCTGCAGCCTCTCCGTTCTGTCTCATCACACACTTGAAGCGAAGCTCTGCAGAGATTCCCGGAGACTGGAAGCCCTAGCCGTCAAGCCTTCTCTCCTGCGCCGCCGTCTCTTCTCTTCTCTCTCTCCCTCCGCGATCTCTCTTTTCTCTCTCACCTCGGCGTCCTCTCTCTTTATCGCCGGCGGGCGATCGGTGGTGGTGGTGGTGGTGTAGCTGATCGGTGGTGGTGACCGGATCTGATCTCGTTTCCCTTGTCTCTTATTCCAGATCCAGATCCATGGCCTAGGTGTGGTTTTGTGAGACACTTATAGAACGATTCAGGAGATTCTAGGCTGCGAGTCATGGCTCTTTGGATAGATCTCGTTTCAAGGAATCTGTAGCAGCAAACGGAATCGAGATCGGAGTTGTACAGCAAAAGTTGTGGACGTTGCTTCTTGGCCAAGAATAAGCTTAAGCTGTAGCGATGCAGATACAGTTCCGACCAGTTTCAGCGCAAAGACCAAACGGCCGACCTAAACGAAAGCTTACAACCTGGAAATTTGTAAGTAAGTAGTTGATTCTTTTATCTATCATCTCCAACAAGCGGATCGACATTTAGAGTTATAATCTGAGAATTATGCATGTTTTCGTGAGAGGTGTTGGTGCAGTCTGCGTTCGTGACCAGTCTAGGTGTGAAGCCATTTTGATTAATCAAATGGTATCCGATCGGAGTAAAATCGGTGTCTATGGACAGAGGACATCTAGTACTACATTCTGACCAGACGGATCGAAAGTTAACGAGTCGCTGTTTAGAGCCGTCAAAGTCCATTCTGTGTTTTCTCAGATTTCTTCAGAACCCGTGGCAAAGGTGAGGTGTCTTGAACCCATCTTGCTCCCTTGATCTTTACATTGCTTATGTTGGATCTAGGATTGATTAGATCTTGTGTGAAAGTTAGGGTGTTAGTTCATGATGAAAACTAGGATGCTAGATGAGTGATCATGTTGCATAAGAACGCTCACACTGTTAAATGGGACTTAATGGACTGCCTTGTGTTGATGTGGTTATTATTGATGTGGATGTTTATGTAATCGATCTTGTGTCCCATGTCTTGATGTGCGATTGAAAGCTAGGTTGATAGAAAGAAGTGAATGTCTTAGTGATTGATGCATGTGAAGTATATCACAAGTGGTATCTAGGATGATAGAGTTGCAAGTGATAAGTGATTGAGATATGTATGTTATTGAGATGTCTTTTGGTATCAATGCCATGTGAAGTAAAGAGTATGAGAAAGAGTCCAAGTGTTAAGAGTATGAGAAGTGTTATGTGTGATCTTGAATATGAGTCTATGTGAAAGGAAATGAGACGAGTAAAGTGAAAGTGAATGTTGAAGTGAATGAGGATGAGTAAAGTGAAAGAGATTGAGTAAAGTGAAAGTGGTTAAGAACGAGGATGAGAAATGAGTATGAGTATGAGAAAGTGAAAGTGGAAGTGTCAATGAACTTGCTTGTAGTCCTGTTTGGACCACCGAGAACGGGTGGGCGTCTAGAGTCTAGGATGTGATGTGACCCGTGGGACAGTAGCCTAACACGAGGTACCCACGGGAAGTAATGTGGATGCCTACCGCGAGATGCGGGATATAAGAAGATGTGGCGCCTAGGATCGAGTCGAGTCAATGCCGAGTCGTGGCATAATTATGGCTATTACGACCGGGTGGCGGACAGAGCCGATGGGCCAACGAGCTGCAACTCGGATAGTCATTTAGGAAGCTGAAGGGGGGACGGTTTACCCGAGAGAAGGGCGCCCCTTTCAGGATAGGCTGGAACGGGTAGAGAGACCCGTAAGCGGCTATAGGTCCTACGTCTAGGTTGCTTGGTGTCGAGTCAGCTTATTTGTTGAAGTCTAGTCCCTTGAGTGAAGTGTACTTGAGAATGTGCTCTTTGAGTTGATTAGTTATTAGGTTGTAGAAATGGTGTTGTTATGAATTATCTTTTGTTGCATTGTTTGATTGTTGTGATTGGTCAGTCCTAGCTCCCGCATAGAGTAATGTAGAGTGTCTTGCGGGCAAGCTGGACTAGAGCCACTTCACTGAGTAATTCAATTGCTCACCCCTCCCATTCCCATTTTTCCCTGCGCAGGACTGTAAGTAGAAGTAAATGGATACGGGTGGATCGGAATTACAAAAGAAAGCAATGCGTCCGTCGACTCTTGGGACCAGTAACGGACACGGCGGGTTGCCTTAAAGGGTATACGCGTGTCCATAACTCCCTCTCGATAACTCCGGTCGGACGCCGGGGGACAGGGATGTTACAGATGCTATAGTCTTAACTTTATAAAGTGTCCCCTATAAAGAAATGATGACGTTCAGCTTTTACTGATAAAGTATTTATATCGTAGAACATGTACATCAAAAGTATAGTGGAGCTCATTGAAGTCTAGATAAACCATATCGAAAAGAGGATAGAGTTAGTATATAATTATATATCAATATCAGATAAGTACAAAAAGAAGAAAAAAAGTTTGAAGACTGATGATTAAAGTAATAAAGTGTTGAATTGCCAAATCACAAACCTACATTGTATAGTGACACATAAGACAACACACAGGATACGTAATACATCAAACAATATCCAATCATACATTACGGTGGCCCTTTGATGTTCTTAGTTTTATTGCCGTGTCCAAATACATTAAATGCTAATGTTTTCCTCAAATCTATTAATGTTGTGAAGTTAGATATATAGAACAGTTCTTATGAAAAGTCTTATGTTTGTGATTCAACATTCATGTATTCAATGCCCTATTCTCTATGCTTAGACCTTTTGACCATAAACACATGCATCATACAGGGAGTTATAGACAAGAAATCTCTAGAACATAAGACACAGAAAAGACTGGAATCCAAAGTGGACCCTAAACGTATATAATAACAAACACAGTTCCTAACATACTATACCAATTCAAGTATCGCATTACATATCACTGAGCTAAACCGGAACCGATCTTGGTTTACTCTGGAGACTGTGTGATACCACCATGTATGAGCATGTAGCACTTAAGACCGAGACCCTTGCTCGAGTAACCCCTCCATGTTGTTGCTATCTCTGCTACTACCCCAAGCTCTCTCTTTCCAAATCTGCTCAACTTCAGAAAACGTCAGCCCCTGAGTCTCGGGGACGAACACAATCACAAAGACAACCGCAAGAACCGCGATTCCCGCCAAAATCAAGAAAGTAACTCCTGTACCAGCAGCTTCTGCTATTGACAAGAATGTTTGTGCCACAATCAAGTTGCTAATCCAGTTAACCGTCGCAGACATGCCTCCGCATATGCCTCGGTACTGTTGTGGATATATCTCCGAGTTCACCGTCCACGGAACCGGTCCCATTCCCGGTGCAAAGAACGCAATGTACAGAGCTAAGCCAAGCACAGCGAGCCAACCGTAGATCCCTCCATCAGTAGATACATCAGATTGTTTCAAGAACGAGACTGAGAGGATAATGAGAGATACAATGACACCGCATAAACTCGAGAGAGCAAGCTTCTTCCGTCCACAATGATCGATGAAGTAGATCCCCACCACCGTTCCAGCAGCGTTCATTGCAGCAACGATGAGAGAGAGTAACAGAGCGAGCTGGTTTGAACTAAAACCAGCCATCTGCACTATCGTAGGGCTATAGTACATAACAGTATTGATCCCAGTGAATTGCTGAAATGCCTGCGGACATTTAATAAAGTCCCTTTAGATTTCTCAAACAAGACAGCTAAACTTGACGTTTACGTTACCTGGAGTCCTGCTCCTGCGAAAAATGCGAGCCTCATTTCTTTGGATCTAAAGACATCCAAGTAGCTGATAGTGTCTTTCTGTAGCTTCTCTTCTTCTTCAGCTGCGGAAAGATGATTAATCTCGTCCTCTAACCTAGAGATGCCATACATTTTCGAGAGCACTTGGATTGCTTCCTCTTTACGGTTCTTCATGTAAAGCCATCTAGGGGACTCTGGCATGAACAGCATTAGACCGAACTGAACAACAGCAGGAACACCTGAAACCCCAAGCATCCATCTCCATGTTCCTGGAACCTGTCAACAAATAGTCTCATGAAACGTGTATTCGATTTTACTCACAATCACACGCTTCCTTTTATCTTCAAATATCGAACCCTAACCCTAATTTATGAGTGGATTTTTGAGATCTATCAATAAGTCTAAGTTACTAACCTGTGTAAAAGCAGAGTTAACGAGGTAAGAAAGAAACTGTCCACCAGTGATCATCAACACATTGGTGCTCACAAGTCCACCTCTCACTTCAGATGGAGATGCTTCAGCTATATACACCGGTGCAGTCACAGAAGCAACACCAACTCCTAAACCAACCAAGAAACGACCGGCGATCAAAACATATGGATCAGGAGCAACAGCCATAACGATAGCTCCAGCTGCAAAGACTACATCAGCAAACAAAGTTGCCTTTTTACGACCGTAGTAGTCATTGATCCAACCTCCTGACGCAGCACCGATCATGGCACCAACTAAAGCCATACTTACAATAGTTTCCTACAAAAAAAAGGATCACATTCTTTCACTGAAAGCTATAAAGATATAAAGCAACAAACATATATATATACCTGTAAGAAACTGCTCTGTTTAACAACTTGGAAATCATCTTTAATGTACAAAAGGGCACCAGAGATAACACCTTTCAAAATGAGCAAAGAGACACAACTAAGTTCAATGAGATAGTCCTAAACATAAATCATACCACTCCAGTGAGACATAGAGGATTCCGGTTTCAATTCAAAGTAAAAAACTTTCAAGAATAGGTCAGAAAAGAACTCAAATCTGACAAGAAAAACAGAGAGAGACCTGTGTCATAGCCGAAGAGTAGACCACCGATGCCGGCAGTGAGAGTCAAACCGAGAATGTATGGATTGCCAAAATAAGACATCCTTCTCTCTGGGTACATATCTAAGTACCCTGAGCTCCCTGGTGCTGAATGGATCGTCAGTGTCATCTTCCAAATTATACTCTCTCTTGTTTGCTACCGGTTTGCTCACAATCTACAAAGAGCACAACGCTTTTCAAAATGAATTGGCTGAATCGACAAAGCTCACGAAGAAGAAATAGACAGAATTATGATCTGGAGTTTACACGGAGACTACAAGACAATAAGGCAATAATAATGCTTACTATATTTTTTTTTTTTTTGGTTTTAGCAACGTGGCGAGCTACTCTGGATCAGATTGTCTTACTACCAAATAACAAATGTAATAATTTACCCGCGCAATTTTCTTGTTTAATTCAGTGTAGTACACGTGTTATAAACTTAACTGATAATTGATAACTAGTGGCTCTTGTTTAGTGTGTCTCCAGGCTCTTCTCGATCCATCTATAGCTACAAATACATATTTTACATATGAAACGGTGTTAACCATGATTACATATTTTACAGATAGTTTGATTAAATGTCAATTGATGCATTGTTGAATAATAAATAGTGGATAATTAAAAAAAACATTATTCATCATAATATCTCGTCTTAAAACAATAATAACAGTTACTTGCCACTGCATAGGTCAATCCTACAAGTTTCTTGCTTCCAAATATTATATTAAAATAGTATTAGCCAAAACGTTGCTTTAAAATTTTCAAAATCTTCTTTTCTCATCCTTTTTTTCTTTCCATTTTCTATTTAATTTTTAACTCATAAATATTGATATAAAGCGCACTGATGAAAGTATTTGTATGCTTGATATTATTGATATTACAACTGTTTTAGAGAGATCGACGTCACAAATTAAAAATTTCACGAATATATATATATATCTACATATTTTAATTTTATTTAAAAATTGTCCTAATTGTGTAGTTATTACGATATATTTATTATTGATTTAGTGGAAATATATATAATGTATTTGTTGATAATCATAGTTGTTAAACACATTTTTAGTGGTAGATTGAGTTTGAATATGTGTATGTAATAGATATGTAAGTAGTGGAAGAAACACAGATTAATGAGGATAATGACAATAAATAATTTTCAGGATTGCAATACATTGATTTTATCATTAAGCATAATGTTTTAGTTTGTAGGTTTCAAATGTTCTTCACGAATCATCGTTTTATATTATACTCTCAATAATCATTTTCAGATAATCATAATCTTTTCCGTATTGTTTTTCTTAATCATACATTAAGAAAATCATAAAGAAGAAATAGCTATTATTGCATTCTAACAATTGTCAAAAGAATAGATATTGCATTGATGATATATAGGAGAATTTATTATAGAAAAAATAATTGAAATTATATCAATAATAATCAGTGAAATAGTACTATATACTACACTATTATTGTTGTAAGAAGTTGGAAACATATTTACTTGCATTTGACGTGACGTGACGTGACAAGCATATACTACACTATTAATGCAGGTTCTATCTCCTCTACAGATGATAGCCAAGTTTGTTTTAGGTAAATCTTATATTGGTTTTTGTTGTTAGTAATTCATAATTTGATATTGTTTATTTTAGTTGTCAAAAAAGAATATTGTTTCTATCATTAGACATTGGAAAAGACGCATGAGATCAATCAAAAGAGTTGATCTGGCATCGATGAGCCAAATGATAAATCTCTTCAATAGGAGGTAAGCAGGAACTTAGAGCAGTTCCATTTGTTCATATCTATATTCAAATATCTAAATCTAAAATTATTAGTATTTAATGAAATAAAATTTTCTAACTAAAATTTATTAAGCATAACCAACTACACATTAGCATATGTAAACATAGTTTATAAAATGTTAGTCAAAATATGTTTGCATATATACTTTTGATCTTCTCCCTCCTGTTTATATTCTTTTTCTAAATTGTTGAGATATTTTTAAAAATCTATCAATGGATATAAGAGAATAGTACACTACATATCACTTTTATAGTTTATAATAACAATGTAATTTATTTGTCAAAGAACTTTCTTTACCTGATCACATAGTAAAATTTATGTATTGTTCTCATTTTCTATCTAACAGTAAAAATTCTATAAACTAATAATGTTGAGATTATGGTATTTTATTAATTTATAGATATATTAATTTACAAAAAAAATATTTTTGGATTTTTCGTTCTTAGATATATTTTATCTAGGACAATTTTTTCAAATAGATTTTTTTGGTTTTTTATCACAAATATAACATTTAGTGATCAAAATGACCAAAATATTTCATTTAAAACAAGCTCAACTGGAATGATCCATCTCTATATATTTGTGCTACAGTGGAACATATTTTTAAAAAGAAATAGAAGTTATAGATGTGGATATGCAAACTCTTTTTTTGTGCAACTGTGGATATGCAAAAAAACTGTGGATATGCAATCTATACTTAAACCAAAACTAAATATGGATGACGTACTTTTTTTTCCTCACAGGCCGGGAGCTTTTAGAAGATTATAACGAAGAAGAAAAATAAATTGTTACCGAGTACAACACTTGCGGCTAACAAACACTAAACAAAAGGAAATTGTTACTGGGGCTTTAAAACACTAAATAAAAAAAACAATTGTTAGTGACCCTTTACACCACTAACGGCTAACCTTCAGTCTGAAACAAGTCTCTTGCTTCTCTTAACCCCTCTCGCGGAGTCTTTTTGATTTCATCATACCCTTTGTTTACTAAACCAAGGTAGCTTTGAGAGTCTTCCACGCCTTTGTGTTTACCTTTCAAGTGATAAAGAGGAGGACGCAGTTCAGTAGACTAATAAACACTATGCTTTACTTGAATTTACAATGCGTAAGAACATTTCAATCCATAATTGAAGACATATGAGTCTGTGCATATCCATCCAAAGAAGAAACAATCTCTTCCCGCCACTGAGAACAAAGTGAAACATTCCCTTATGCTAAACCATAGTTTTGATAGTGGTATAAGGCACTGCTCCTAGGGACTATCCGTAAACAAGTAGAAATTTGAAACATTGTATGTGCTTGTATAGAAAGGAAGAGAGAATATAAATCCATTTATATTGGTTTAAATGTTATTCAAAAGAGAGGAGAAAGAAGCATGCAAAATAAAATAGTAGTTGGACATAAGACAATTGATTCCTACTTTCGAGGTGAGCATATATAACCAGCTACTACTAGAGACGTGAACAAAATCTCTAGGATCCTAAATTCATTACATCGCAAAGCTTTGTATATCCAAGAACTCGACTCCTTGGAAAACAAGCGGCATCTAGACATCCTTGTTTCCACACTAACATGAGGATACGGATGACTCGGTTTCAAAGGAAGTGAGACCAAATTCTCCACGTATGGAGATATAACACAAGTGTCCAGGGAGAGACAACGAGTCTCATTTGTCCCTGGATAATACTTAAACAGCTTGCTCTGATTGTCATAGAAGACAAGATTCCCTTTCTTAGTAACCGCCACAGGCGTGAACCACCTTCTCCGCATTGGCCAGGAAACAACTTTAAGTTGTAAACGTATGGAAAAAGTCTTGCTCCATCGTTTTTCATCTGTATCCGTGCTCCATATCTCCAGCATCCAAACAGGTAAAACATTTGTTTTGACAAACGCTAGACGTTCCTCAAGGTTTACTAACCGAGATTCCTTCGTGGCCCGCGTAGGAGGAACTGAGAATCTGTTGAACTCTTGTCTATGAAGATCCAATGCAAGTATTTTATAATGTTTTTCAACGTAAACATCAACGTGTAACCAGTAGATGGATTCACACAGACAGATTTGCTTCCGGGATTGACCAAATGAGGAGGTGGACTAAGTTTACTCCATACACCAGTCTGAACATCAAGAACACCACATTCCACCACAGGTTCCTCCTGCCCAATTTCCCGGAAAGAAAAACAAAACCTCACTACTTTAAAGCTCCCCGTAACCTTGTCTCTACCGAAACCTATCGCCCAGTTTTCCGGTGAGAAGCTCGACCATAATCCTGAAAATAAAGATTTTGATTTTTATCCCACAAAAAGTTTCGATTTCTTTTTTGAATGTGGAATTAGAGATTATTACCGAATCCGAATCTGCACATATGGTTCAAGCCGGAAGGGAATCGCCGGAGCTGTCTGGTGGTAGGGTTCAAAACGATGATCCAATCCTGTTCGGGGAAGCAGAGCAAACCGTCGCAGCTCAACGAGGGTCGTGAGGCGAGGCAGTGAAGATACACGATCTCTTCGTCTTCTTCGAAACGTGACTCCGGCAGGAGACGCGGACGGTCGCCGCAGTCACAATTGTAAGCGGCTAGGATCCTCCGATTCTTTTGAAGACTCCTACGTTTCTCCGAGAACCTACTCGACTCCAGGAGTGATCTACATTGTTTTGATACGGTTCTGCATTTGAGGATTGATTTCAGTGGTAGTCTAATAAATATTTCTTCCAGAAGCTCGGGAAGTATGCACATGGAATTAAGGCTCTCTTCTTCTTCTTCTTCGTCCCCCATTCCTGTGTGCCGAGTTTTCTTTTTTTCTTTTTTTTGTGCCGACAAAGATCAAAACTCTGTTTCAGTTTATGTCCGACATTACGTCGTCTAAAAAGCTGGGTTATGTTTGGGCCACTTCAAGCCCATCATGATCCAGTGGAGCGTATTTTGTTTTATACATTAATATGCACTTCTGTATAGGATATAGAAAAGCTCATCCTGATTTAGATGAACGTATTTTAGTTACTAATGGTTCGATTGATATGCAATTATTTATAACTAGATTTTAGATTTTGACTCGTACTTCCGTTCGGATATTTTCTAATTTTGTATATGTATTTGATATTATATAAATGTTTTAAATCTATAATTTATATTTTAATATTAAATTTGTGTAACTCTATAATATTATTGTTTATATCGTTTATTAAACATTATTAATATATAGTGATTTATTTAATATATTTTAATTTGTTATTAATTATTATTATTCACGAGTTTATATTTTGTAAAATTTGAAATACTGTCATTTTTATTTTCAGAACTTTATATTCTGTAAAGAAAATTTTGGAAAAATTGCCAAAAATACCATTTTCATAGTACCATTTTTCATGTTTACACTAACCACTTTTACCACCACTTTTAATGAAGGGTTTAGAATTGAAGGTTTAGGATTTAGGGTTTAGATTTAATGTTTTAAGGTTTAAGGTATATAGTCTAGGGTTTAGAGTTGAAGATTTAGGGTTTAGAGTTGAAGATTTAGGGTTTATAGTTTAGACTTTAGGGTTTAGGGTTTAGGATATTGAATTTAGGGTATATAGTTTAGGGTTTAGGGTTTAGAGTTGAATATTTTGGGTTTAGAGTTTAGAATTGGAGGTTTAGGATTTAGAATTTGGGATTAGAATTTTGAAAAGCATATAAAAACAAAGATATAAGAGTTTTTACCATTTTAATACATAAGGTATTTTTGAAAATATGTCTTTAGTGGTGGTAAAGATGTATAATGGTACCTTGAAAATGGTATTTTTGAAAATTCCCCAAAATTTTGAAAAATTACACAACTATTTTTGAGTTTGGAAGATTACATGAATTTTGATTTTTTTTTGTCACTACATTAATAAATTATTTTATAAAAAATATTTTAATTTTTGGTAATATTTTCTAAACTTTTCTCAGTATATTATGTTATAACTAAAAGAAAATAAATTTATAATTGAAATTTATTTTTTTTCTTAATATTTTAAATGAATTATTAAAATTTAATAGATTTATGATAACATATTTTAAAAATTATATGAATTAAAGGTTATTATATACTATTTTATTTTGTATATTAACATTTTTTAAACAATATATTTTATTATATAGTTTACGAACTTTAAAAATGATGAGTGATAATTTATTTAAATGATTTTTAAAAAAATATTTATATTTTTTTTAATTTATCTATTTAATATAATTTTCATATTTAATTTTTAAATCACTTCTATTTTAAATAATACAAAATATAATTATATAATTTATAAAAAAATGTATAGAATTTTTTTGTCTTAGAATAAAATTTAGTTAATATTGATTTATAATAATATTATATTTTTTATTACAACACTAATCAATGTGCTATTTTATAAAAATATTTATTCTTTTAGTAATATTTAATTAGATTCTTTCTCAACAGTTGTTCTGTATACTGTGACTTGTTAATAGTATATAAAAATATGACTCAAAACTAAATTAGATTAAATTACAATATAATCTCCTTTATTATTTGCTAATTAAGGAATTCTTTTGTTCAAATCTGATGTGACATATACCTCTAGTGAACACCAACAGTATGGGCCATATAAAGCTCCATTTACGTGGGTCAATAAACAATCAGATTATAAACTGACTTGCTAGGTTATAATATTTATTGATGAAATGTTTGTATGAGTCTATGAAACATTAGAATTGTTAACCAAAAAAAAACACCCAAGAAAGATTAACAAAACTAAAAAATTACTTTGACTTAACTATATTTTTGGCCACTTGGTTATATGTTTGATCTATCATTGCTATTTCAAAAATTCCATCGGATCACTAATCACTAGTGATCATACCTCCTTATTTTACTCATTTTCATCGATTCTAAATATCTTGTTTAAGGTATCGTAATCGAAAGAAACTTAAAGTTAGGTTACGAAACGAGTACTTGTTTGTTTCTGCATTTTCTCTTTTGGTTTTCCAGGAAAATGATCCAAAGTTTCTTTTACCTCTGTTTTTTGTTTATGGTACAGCGCAATCAAGAAAGAGGAGATCGTGTTGACTCAAGTTTGGGTAAAAAGTTTCTGCATTTTTTAATTCAATTTCTCGTGGGAAAGATTCATATGCACCATGTTGTAAATGATCAATGATCAAAGAGTTACTTTAAATTTTGATTTATATGCACTTGTTTGGGTGGTTAAAATAATTTCACTTATAAATATGAGAGTTCATATAGTTTTCCAAAGATATTTCATCATGGAACTAGGCTTTAATCTTCTAAATATATTGAATCTATGCACAGTCCAAGCACATAGCAAACAATACTTTGGGTAGTAAAAGAAAATTTCATAAGTGCATTGACTATCAAGACTGTCATGTGATCACATTTGAGAAAAGATAAAATTTAAACTAACTATTTGATCATTGATCATTTATAGCGTTTGATCAATCTCTGCAATACCTTAGCATTGTAATACCTCAGCATTGTGAAGAAATCTCAGATATGATCATTATATATGCGTTGTTGATTATGCATTTAACATATTATTTTTAAACATTTTTTTAACTTAGCGAGAGACTAGCTTTGTTGTGTCTTTACTATGATTATAAAGAATAATTTTTTATATGATCTTCTGATACACATGTCAAATGAAGCACAATTAAGATATGGTATTTCTTTGAAGAGATCTCCTCGATCCATTGTGCATGTGAGTCAAAATATGATATAATTAAACTATTACTCGAATAATTTCTTTGGTTTTTCAGGATTTAACTTGATAAGTTTTTTTAGTTTTTCAGTTTTAAATCCACAAAAAATTCAAACCATTTCTAATTTAGGTCTGTTTTGGCATTTACAAGAAAATAGAAATTCAATACGAACAAGACATAAATACGTCAATCTGAATAACATGATGCAACCCAACCGTAATGTAAAATACCCATTGCAGATCACCTTAGTGTCTTTCTTTAAATAATCTAATTTTTTTTTTTTGAAACTCGAGAAGAATCTCCTAAATTCAAATATTCGGTCTGGTTACGCTTGATTATGTTGGTTTTCTTAATTAGCTGGTTTTGAGAATTCATGTATGAATATCTGATTTTTTTGGTTGATTTCATTTTGGAAATTAAATTAGAACAAAGTATGTATTAATAATCATTATAATCAAATATTATATTAATGGAAATAGTGTTCATTATGTAAGCATTATTTGAAATTTATTAGTCCCTTTGTTTGATTAATGATTTATTAGAGAAATTATACCGCAGTTTCAAATTTTTAACAATAATTTAAATTAAGAAAGCAAAAATTTATAGTGAGTTTTTAATATAATATTAACTAAACTGACAATACGTAAATTTATATAAGGCAAATAAAAATAATTCATAGTATAACTGTAAAACAAAATAGATGTCACAATTTGTACCAAAAGCTTTTCTAGCACTATTCAGATATTCACAAAGGGAAAACTGCCAATGAGGTTATCAAGGCATCGATTTAACAAAAATCAGTGTTCTAAATTTTTTTTTATATATATATATATATACAACATACTGTAATTGAAAAGATATTCCCTTCTTCATTCTTGTTAATGCTAATTAATATTCTATCAATGGAAATATTAGACACAACGTTTATATATAGATATTAGGAATCAAATTTGGTTTTGAAATTTATATCAAGCGTCAAGTTCCTCAGTCTTTGAGTAAGACCATCCCTTGTGTTCTGTATCCTGTTGTTTCCTCTCCTTGTCACTTCCAGAGACGCCTCATGTAAGTTCTGAATCCCTCGACCCAGTTTTGCAATCGAAGAAGCTGAAGGAAGAGTCAGAGCTGCACATTCAATCCCGCTTCCAAAGAGGTGCAATCCCGCCCAAATGACAAGACTGGCTCCAAAGACCACCCTTGGTAAGGCACCGACAGGCTTTGCTAGTCTTTTCCGCATCATCATCGTATAGAATGCAGTTCTCATGGCAGAGAAGCTAGTACCTCGAGCAGAAGATAAACCAAACTTTGTTAATGCTCTGATAGTCTCGGCGGATAAAGATGCTTTCTCCCAAGACATTGGTTGGGCTCCGGAACTAGCAAAACACGGGGACATTAGGCCCATCACTGTTGAGGGGTACGCCACTCTGGTAAATGCAAATGCCATTGGCTTGCCAGTCAAGAAAGGGTTCACCGGAGTTTTAATAGTTGAGATCCTGAAGACAGGTGAAGCCAAAATGGCCTTGGATAGTGTTAAAGCACCTGTACCTGAATCATTACTATCACAATCCAGCACCGTATGCTCAGTGGACATGTCTTTGACTTCTTGAGGAACATAAGTTCTCCAGTGCCTCCTAAGACCTTCGAGGTTACATGCATCTACTACCGCTACGATATTCTTGAACTTTTTAGCCTGACTACGAAGATCATCTGCCATAAGTGCATAAGATTTGTCCGTAAAAGAGAGCTTTGAAAAATGAACTTCGGTTCCTAGGTTCTTGATAGGTATCCGACCAGCATCGTTCGAAGCAACTCTAAGACTTTCAACTGCGACCCGGAATAGGTAAGCTTCAGTAAGAGCCTCTGTATCGATGGATTCCCCTTTATTTACCTCAGACAAAATCTTCTTGGCACTCTGTAGAGCTTTCCTAATAGGTGGGAGATCATCAAATAATGTGTTATGAATCTGAACAAGTAAGTTATAAACGGAGAGTGCATATGGTGGAACCTTATAACGGCTTGATTTTTTAAGCTCTTTACTGAGCTGAGTGATATGCGGAGATAAGAAGAGTCTCTGCATCATCAGTGCTTTTTGATCAACATTGATTAAAGCAGAGCCATAATAAGCTTGTGTTGTGAGAGATTTGGTTAGACCTTTCATGACAAAAGGAGAATCAAGTACCACAAACGTCGAACCAACCTCCCCAGCCACCTTTTCGACAGCCAATAGATGCTTATTAAAACCTGTCCCAAAAATCTCCTCCATAACCAAGTTCCCTGCAACGCGTTGGTACTTTTCTACGTCAAGACTTTCTTCTAAAACACAGCGTGTAAGAACTTTAAAAACTGACGATGGGATCGAACCAGTAGACCCGTCTTCTAGCACAATCTCCTCCTCAGCTTCTCCATAGTTTGAAGCGTTCACCTGAGTCACAACAGCATCGGGACGGAGTTCACGTATGAGACACTCGGCGTCGGTAGCAGATCTCTGAGATAAGTTGTGAACAGAGAGTAAGTAAATAGTTGAATCAAGCTCAGGGACTCTTATTGCAAACACAAAGTTCTTTGTACTCTCGGGGACTGAGAGTCTCTGAACAAGCTCCTTTGATACCTCCAGGTCCATACTTCGTACGAGTATGGCAATAGATTTCGCAGACTATGTGGAAAACAAATATTATCCTCAAGAGAATTTCAAAACTCTAGTAAAAAAACACTTCTGAATGATTTGCTGCGCAACGGGCTACACTATAAATAGATCTTACCATTACCATATTTCTGCAAAACTAAAATAAGTAAATACCAAGCAATTTCCTTTTTTTTTGAATATAGAATCATTATTGTAGTTTTTCTTCTTGCTTAACATTTTTGTTTTCATAATAAAAATGTTTAGTTTTGTTTGAGCTCAAATTATTGAATTTTCAAAAATATGATATACTCAGTTTATTTATTTCGAATAACTTATTGTAATTTTTATTTGTTAGAATTTAATAAACCAATTATTGAAAATGATATGTTTTACATATTTGATGATGTAACTATTTCCTTTGCTGTTAGTTTTGTTTGGTTCAGCTTTTGGAGCCAACCTAACAGTTTTTATATTGACAATCAAATTAAGATTTTACTAGTTGAAAATCAATAATAAGATTTATGCTGGAAAAGAAAAGTAAAAAATATGTGTCTTATTTGATAAAACGTTTACAAATAAAACGAACCAGATTTGGTTTGAAATTTAAATAATTAAGCGTTAAGTCCCTCAGCCTATGACTAAGAGCCCCCACTGTCTTATCTACCTTGGTGTTTCCTCTCCTTGTCACTTCCAGAGACGCCTCATGCAAGTTCTGAATCCCTCGACCAAGTTTTGCAATCGAAGAAGCTGAGGGAATAGTCAGAGCCGCACATTCGATCCCATCTTCGCAGCAGAGCAACCCCGCACAAGTTGCAAGACCGGCTCCAAACACCGCCACTGGTAAGGCGCCGATAGGTTTTGCTAGTCTCTTCCGCATCATCATCGCATAGAATGCAGCTGTCGTGGCATCCAAGCTAGTACCTTCAGCTGAAGTCAGAACATACTGTGTTACTCCTCTGATTCTCTCGCCGGATAATAACGATGATTTCACCAGAAACATTGCCCTCACTGCTGAGGGATACAACACTTTGGTAAATGCCAATGCCTTGCGTATCAAGAAAAGGTTCAAGCACCTGGCCTTTGATGATACTGTTAAAGAAACTGCACCACCAACCGCCACCGCCGGTTTTAGCTTTGAATCCTCATCATTATTGCTATCAAGATCCTGCACCGTATGCTCTGTCGACATATCTTTGACTTGTTGAGGAACACAAGTCCTCCAGTGCCTCCTAAGACCCGCGAGGTTACCTGCATCTACCACCGCTACTATACTCTTAAACTTCTTAGCCTGACCACGAAGATCATCTGCCATAAGTGCATAAGCTTTGTCGGTAGAAGAGAGCTTTGAAAACTGAACTTCGGTTCCTAGGTTCCTGACGTTGTTTAGCCGGCCAGCTTTGTTCCTCTTTACGGTTCTTCATGACTAGGGGACTCTGGAATGAAAAGCATTAGACCAAACTGAACAACAACAGAAACACCTGAAACCCCAAGCATCCATCTCCATTTTACTGGAACCTGCCAACAAATTATATCATGAATCATGTCTTCGATTTTACTTACAATCATACACATTTCCATCTTCAAATCATTCTTTAAGAGTTATTTTAGTCGTTTCTTGTTTGAACTGTACTATCGAACCCTAAACCTAATTTATGACTGGATCAATAAGTTTAAGTTACTAACCTGTGTGAAAGCAGAGTTAACGAGGTAAGAAAGAAACTGTCCACCGGTGATCATCAAAACAGTGATCATCAAAACATTGGTGCTCACTAGTCCACCTCACACTTTAGATGGAGATGCTTCAGCTATATAAACAGGTGCAGTCACAGAAGCAACACTAACTCCTAGATCAACCAAGAAACGACCGGATATCAAGAAATAGGGATCATGAGCAGCAGCCATAACGATAGCACCAGCTACGAAAACAACATCAGCCAACAAAGTAGCCTTTTTACGACCGTAGTAGTCATTGATCCAACCTCCTGACATAGCACGATCATGGCACCAACTAAAACCATGCTTACAATAGTTTCCTACCAAAAAGATTACATTCTTTCACTGAGAGTTATCAAGATATAAAGCAATAAACACACACACATATATACACACATAAGAAACTTCTCTGTTTAACAACTTGGAAATCATCTTTAATGTACAAAAGAGCACCAGAATTAACACCTTTCAAAAGGAGCAAAGAGACACAACTAAGTTCAACGAGATAGTCCCAAACATAAACTACTAATCCAATGAAACAAAAAGACTCCAGTTTCAATACTTTCAGGAATGGGTATCTAACAGGTAAAACAGAGAGAGACCTGTGTCATAACCGAAGAAAAGACCACCGATGGCGATGCAGGCAGTGAGAGTCAAACCGAGAATGTAAGAATTCCCAAGATAAGCATCCTTCTCTCTGGGTACACATCCAAGTACCCTGAGCTCCCCTGTGCTGAATGGATCATCAATGTCATCTTCGATCTTTATTCTCTCGGTTTGACCTCAATCTACGAAGAGCGTACTGCACTTTCAAAACAAAAATATTGAATCGACAAAAATTCACAAAGAAGAAAATAGACATAGATATGATCTGGAGTTACACGGCTCGACTGCAAGACAATAATACACTTTTTTTTTTCTTTGCCCATGTTGTTTTAGCAACGTGGCGAGATACTCTGGATCAGGTTGTCTCTTATCAGCAGTTAATCTACTCGCCTGAGTTTAAAATACTATTGATACTTGCCTTTTCAACCTATATTTTAGATTTTTAGTTAATTCGTACTCCACGCGCGTAAGTTTAGCTGAAGAGTGATAACCAGTGACTCTTGTCTAGTGTCTCTCCACGCTCTCCTCGAACCTTCTATATCAACAACGACGCATTTTAGATTAAAACGTTTCATTACGTGTAATGTTGACTGATTATTTTACCAAAAAAAATGTTGACTGATTACGAGGGAACTGATTTATCAAATACGCTCTTCTGGACCATAAATAGGCTCGAAGTGGCCCAAACATAACATAGCTTTTAGATGACGTAATCTCGGACATAACATAGCATAGCTTTTTGTCATGACTTTATTCTGATTCGCCCTAGTCACTCAATGGTTTATTCTAAATTGTCCCTCCTAATATATAATTTAATTTTTCTTTTTTTTTTAATTACAGAAACGTGAGTAAATACATAACTACCCTTAATGAATCCACAAAACTATAACTAAACCTAAGCTAAACCCTCTAATCCGACCCAAATGTTTCCTTCTCTTTTTTGTTTGAGCAACTTCTTACTCTTTCTTTGTTTTCCCTTTTTTTTTCTCTCTTTGCGCAGAAACCAATTTCTTTTATTTTCTCTGCACTTCTCTCTCTTTCCCCCCAATCTCTGCACTCTCTCTACTTATCAGTGATGAAGATAAAGACAAAAAGTTATATTCTAAACCATATTAGTGATCTGTTCTTGTGATTTTGAATAAGTTCCTTTTCTAAGTTCATTGTCAATTCTATGTTCTTAGACAAAAAATGTTTGTTTTCGCAAATTTTAAGTTTAAAAGTGATGAATATGGACAAATTTATAGATTTGATGTGTAAACAATCCATAAAAATTGATATTATTTGAAGAAATTTCATGGCGGCCGTGAAAAAAAAATTGAAGAATCGGGAAAACCCTAATAAAGATGAAGAAATAATCACGAAAATGCCACTAAAAATTAATAAAACAGTACCAAGTTTCGAACCCAGAGCTGTAATTTTAAGAAACAAGGAGCTTACCACCATACCACGAGTAACCATTGTGTGTTAACACATAAACTTTTGTTTCTATGTGATATGTTTTTAAAATAAATTAATGCTAAAAATAAAGAATAACGAAACCAGGGATTGAACCCAGGGCTCACATATCAACAAAAAGGCAATATATCACCAGACCATGAGTTAGCCTTGGGAATATTTACTAACGATATTTTTGATATAGTTTTGTCTGTAAATTTCATTTTTCCTCTAGAAATTTCATATTTTCTCTAAAATATATCATTGTTTAGTCCTGTGATTTTTTAACCGCAGGTATTTTTTCCATCATTTAATTCTATAGTTTTTTAACCACAGGTATTTTTGCCATCATTTAATCCTGTTGTCGAGTTTCTCAGAAGAATTTTTATTTACTTTTTATATAGTATTTTTTGTCGACATACATAGTAGGAATCTCTTTCTTCAAAAATTTGTATTTAACATATATTTACAAAATTCTTTACAAATTATTAAATCATGCATTTAAAACATGTATACCATCAAATAATATTATATTTACAACTTAGTGAAATAAAAATAGAAATAAAACAATAAGTGTGAGAAATTTTATAAACTACTAGTTTTACTAGGTATTACTAAGCTAAATAAAAAAAATCAAACATATCTAAAATGTGAATAGCATATTTAACATAATAGCATATTTAACACATGTTATTGAAATATAACTACAAACTTACTCATTTAAAATGTCTACATGCCATCTATTCAAATACACTGTTATTATATTTACACTTAGTAATACTCAAGGTAGTAGTAATATTATCTTGTTCATAGTAACACTTTTGTCAATTTTGACATTTATTAGTAATACCACATGAAAAATAAAATATTTCTAGTAGAACCAATGCATTTAGATAGTTTTAGATGGTGTATAACACTTTTGTAGAAACAAAATTCTAAAAATATGTAATTTGTGTGATTTACCTTATTGTGACATCACCATCAAGACATTAGATATGAAAGTCTAAGGAAGTTTTTGTGGAAGTGATAATTTTTCTAACAACTTATGAAATATTAAAGATTTTATTACTAATTTGATATTTAAACACATATGTGGACATATAGTTCAAAATATATAAGTTATATCTGCTGAAAATATATAATAAGCCAAAAAATAAAGTTCTAAGAAATTATGCATAATACATAGTAGTTCAAGGTAATACAAAGTAGTACAGAGTAATTCTAGTAGTGCTAGTAGTCCACATACACATCTATAAAAATAAAAATATAATATCAAATCTTTAAAATTTATATAAAATAATGCATATCCTTCTGTTTCAAGAAGAATGTAATTTTGATGTTTTTCACAAAGATTAAAAATGATCTAAATGCATTCATACTCTTTATAAATACATATGTTTTAATCAAAATACTTTAAGACAGATAAATTATTTATAAAATCAAAACATATTATAAATGATATTAAAAGTTAAAATAGATATAACTGAACTAAAATCTTAAATGATACTCTTTATGTAACAAGAAAAAGTGTGAAAATTACTTCTTATAAAAAAGAGAATATTATTTATAATTTATATATATATTGTTAATTTAGTTACAAATACAAATAGTAAAAATATGAAATATATTTATTTTCGATTTAAAGGCAATATAAAATATATAAAATTTCTGGTTTTAAAATATTTTTATGTAAAACAAATTTATATAATTTTTATTAAATTTAATTATAAAATTATTTTTATTATAATATTATTTAAATACATATTTTATTAAATATTTTTGAAATATTACGAAATCATTTATATATATTATTTTGAAATTAATTGTTGATTTAAATATTAAATCTCTTATTTTAAATTTGATTTATTTTATATAAAATAAATAAAATTTTGGTAAATAAAATTAGTTTATATAAATATTTTATTAAATTAATTTTGAAATTTAATTGTTGATTAAATATTATGTTAATAATTTATTTTGTTATTTTATTGTTTATAAAAATATTATTTCAAGATAAACATTTTTTATTTTTTCAAAAAAATTAGCTATATTAATCATTTAACAATTTTTAGAAAGGAAAAAAAAATTAAAAAGTAAAATCTGGGATCCACCTGAGAAAACAAAAAAAACAAAAAAAAAAGAAATGTGGTCGATAAACAAAAAAAATAAAAGAAAAAGAAAGAAATTGTGGGTCCCGCAATAGTTTAAAAACAAAAAAAATAAAATAATAAAGAAAGAAAGGGTAAGAGAGGAAAGGGAAAAGTGGTGGAAAAATGTGGGATAGTTAGAATAATGGTAGGGCAAGAATGAGATTTTTCTAACTAGGGCATAGAAGAATACTTTCCTGACATAAGAAAAAACAGAGTTTTTGAGTTTTGTCGGCACACGAATGGGGGAAGGAGAAGAAGAAGAAGAGAGCCCTAATTTCGTGTGCATACTTCCGGAGCTACTGGAAGAAATATTCATTAGACTACCATTGAAATCGATACTCAGATGCAGAACCGTATCAAAACAATGTAGATCAATCCTGGAGTCGAGGAGGTTCTCAGAGAAACGTATGAGTCTTCAAAAGAATCGGAGGATCCTCGCTGCTTACAATTGCGACTGCGGTGACCGTCCGCGTCTCCTCCCGGAGTCACGGTTCGAAGGAGATGAAGAGATAGTATATCTTCACTGCCAAGCCGCACGGACCTCGATGAGCTGCGACGGTTTGCTCTGCTTCCCGGAAGAAGACTGGATCATCGTTTTGAACCCTTCGACCAGACAGCTCCGGCGATTCCCTTCCGGCTTGAACCATAAGTACAGATTTGGATTCGGTAATAATCTCTAATTCCACATTAAAAAAAAAAAAATTGAAACTTTTTGAGAGATAAAAATCAAAACTTTTTTTTTTAAGGATTATGGTCGAGCTTCTCGCCGGGAAAATGGGCGATGGGGTTCGGTCGAGACAAGGTTACGGGAAGCTTTAAAGTAGTGAGGTTGTGTTTTTCTTATCGGGAAATTGGGAAAGAGGAACCTGTGGTGGAATGTGGTGTTCTTGATGTTCAAACTGGTGTATGGAGTAAACTGAGTCCACCTCGTGACGTGGTCAATCCAGGAAGCAAATCTGTTTGTGTGAATGGATCCATCTACTGGTTACACATTGATGGGAATTGCAAATTAATTTCATTGGATCTTCATAAACAAGAGTTCAACAGAACCCTATTTCCGGCTACTGCCTGGGCCACTAAGGAAACGCTGATAGTGAACCTTGAAGAGCGTCTAGCGTATGTCAATACGAGTAAATGGCCTGAATGGAGACTAGATATATGGAGCATGGATAATACAGATCAAAAACGATGGAGCAAGACCTTTTCCATACGTTTAGAACTTAAAGTTGTTGCCTGGAGAAGGAATAAAAGGTGGTTCACGCCAGTGTCGGTTTCTAAGAAAGGGCATCTTGTCTTCTGCGACAATCAGAAGAGGTTGTTTAAGTATTATCCAGGGACAAATGAGATTCGTTGTCTCTCCCTGGACACTTGTGTTATATCTCCATACGTGGAGAATTTGGTCTCACTTCCTTTGAAACCGAGCCATCCGTATCCTCATGTAAGTGTGGAAACAAGGATGTCTAAATGCCGCTTGTTTTCCAAGGAGTCGAGTTCGTGGATATTCCAAGCTTTGCGACGTAATGAATTTAGCATCCTAGAGATTGTGTTCACGTCTCTAGTAGTGGCTGGTTATATATGCTCACCTCGAATGTAGGAATCACTTGTCTTGTGTATAACTATTATTATTAGTTTGATATTTGTTTTGCTAGCTTGTTTCTCTTCTCTTTCCAGTAACATTTTAATCAATATAATTGGATTTATATTCTATTTGCCCTTCTATGCAAGCACATACCGAATTTTCTACTTGTTTATGGATATTGACTAGTAGCAGTGCTTTATGTTATACTATTATCAAAACTATGATGCTCAGATTATCTCTGGGGGGGGGTGGGGGGAAGAGAATCAGAAAAAAAAAGGAAACCATTTAAATTTACCAATGTGATAGCAACAATGGAGAAATTTCAGCCTACTGTTGAAGGATATTGGAAGGACACAGAGAAGTTATTCCATTCAACATCTGCTATGTTCAGACTTGGAAAGAAGTTGAAGGTCTTAAGCCTGCTCTTCGATTGCTAAGTAAGGAGAAATTAGGAAAACTCCCACAAAAGACAAAGGAAGCTTACCTGTTGCTCTGCGAAAAGCAGAAAGAAACATTGCTTAATCCAACACTGGAAAACATCCGAAAAGAAAGTAATGCTCTTAAGAGATGGCAGAAGCTAGTGGATTTTGAAGAGGACTTCCTTAAGCAGAAGTCAAAGATGCATTGGTTGGAAAGGGTTAAGAGTTATAATCTATAATAATAAGGCCAAGTTGAAATCTTAAATAAAAGGAACAAATTGCATTCATAGCTTAAACATCCACCGAAACAAAGAGATTAAATTTAAAATATAAAAGATATTAGAGAGTTCAAATTAATAGGGAAAAATATGATAAAGCATTATTTGATAAGCAAAGCGGTGGGAAATTGTTTAATCAAAGCTGGTCTACTCCTGACGTGCCTTCTTCTTCACGCTCTCACCGTTTGGTGGTGCCACATCTTTTGCCAACTCTGCACCATCTCCATTGTCATCGGGTCCATGGTCATCCATCTCGTGCTCAGTTATTATGCGTGATACAGTGAAGTTGAACTCGCCCAACTTGAGCTGAAAAGTGAAGTTGAAATCGCCCAACTTAAGCTGGAAACTGAAGGCTTTACCAACTATTTGATCCAAAAATTTATTTGAGCTTTCTTTCTTAAGCAATCAAATCTTTTGCGATAGCTTATCTTAGTGGTCAAGGGCGGCTAATACAGTGTGTAAATTAATTAATTACTTCGTTCCCCCACTCGACAGTTGCAATATGTTAAACTGATGCAGTTCTCTCATAATACAAAGTGTATTTTCCCCATGTTTATGTCTTTTGTCATCCTTATTTACAATAGCGTCCCATGTGTAAAATGTATGAAGTTGGAAATGCCACCGAGAAGCCGCAGAGGAGCCTGAAATGGAACGAAACAGATGTTTCTATAGATGTGACACAGAGGAAGAAGCGGCGAAGCTCTCCTTCTCTAAAAGTCTGAATCAAAATCAAATCCCCAGCCATTAAAAGCAATGTGAGAATGTAAAGCACGAAACTGATGGTTGTCAATTTAATCAAGTTTTTAGTTCTTTATTTATGGACAGCAAGAGTTTTCCAACCCAGGTACACAAACATACATCTCTGAACAAACAACACAATCTATCAGCTTAAAAACCGGCTTGTGATTATAATTTTGTTGTATGTGCTTATCGAAGTTATAAAAGATAGTAGGACTTGCATTTTCTCCATCAACTTCAGAAATAATTTCATTAATGTCTCTTCCACCATTAATGTCCCTCAGGGACTGCTCCAGCGCTTCCATTGTGATATATCTGGAAACGGAGACCATGATGTGTTGAACTGGTTTTATTACCTATAATAAATTGTTATGTGATAATTACTGTACTTACCCACTGTTGTCTTTTTCAAAGCGTTGGAAGGCTGAGAAGATTCTACATAGAACTCCCTACTTGCAAGAGTACCAGACATAGCATTTTGCTTGGCCATTAGTGGTGCTTTTGATCCGCCTAGCATGTCCTCGTTCTTATTTATTCTTTCACTTTAACTATCGAGTATGTCGATGGACATACTCATTGTTCCGTTACTGTCTCCATTAGCCTATATAAGACAGGGAAAATCAGTTCTTTCGGCATCTTAATATTAATATAAGGATAGCAATCTGCAGGAAAAGATTAGAATTTTAAACCCTCAGAAAATCTAGTAGTCAATAACAAAAGGTTTCTTGACATGTTCCAAGCAATCTTAAAAACCCCACCGTTTTGCAGCAAAAGAGTTTTCACCTAAGACATGAGAGCTTACACATGGGGAAATGACCACAAGATTTCCATCGGCAGAGCCACACCATAGTAAACGGTCCGTGGCTCTCTGGTTGGATCTCAAAATACTCTCCTAATCATATTTACCAATTTCCTGCAAAACTCAGAAATGTATATTTGACATGAAATCAAAACCAAAAATATAATATGAGAGGTTACATTGCGAACAGAGAAGGAGATGCGGTCTAACCTGGATTTCTGATGAGTAGTTGTGAACCTTTTCGTACTATTTCTGAAGTTCACGATATCGTATTTTTCTGCGGACCTTTACTTTGTGTCCTATATGTGATTTAACTGTAAATAGAAACATAGAAGATATAGTAAACCGCAGCCACCAATCAGGAATTTTTGTAAGGTAATGAACAAATAGCTTTTCAAAGAACTCTAGCTCTAACATGTTCTTGTGCTTCGCTGGCCCTGGCCGTAATTATGGTCATCTTGCAGCACCTTATCTTCAATTAAGCTCCTCTTCTTTTTACATATATATATTAACGTGAAACTTATAAAACTGAGTTGTCCAAACTTAGTCAAGAGAAGTCATAAAAATCAACTTCTGAATACTTTTATCTGCTGCCTGAAATCACCGGAAAAGCATGACCAGTGTATTATTAATTTACGATCAAAAAATGAAAATACGGTTTTATTTTTTTCCATAATCAAAGCAAACTATGATAGAAACTATCTAGTAGCTCGCTTACTGAGACACAAAGTAACCTGCATCAAATATTTTCCATCACTATACAGAAACCAAATCAAAAGGGTGATCTGTTCTAAAATTAACATCCTGCAACTAAAGGATTACATCAGCACACAAAAGTTACAGCTTTTGAATACAGGACTAACACCTTAAGCAAATCACCGGCGTCTACTTTTTCTTAATCATCCAACCCCACAACCGAATTGGAACATTGTTTTGTTAAGAGAATTGTAATAACTGACAGACGACCAAATAATTTGCATTTACAGATCAGACCAAGCTGATTTCATCAATCAAACTACTCATCGCGGAAATTTCACTACACACACTCGTTTTTTTTTTCACAAAGTCATTGATTCAAGCGTCATAGTTAAGCTGAGCGTAACGTAATTGGGGTGAAAACGGTACCTGGGAGATAAGTCACCAGCAGCAACTTCTCTCTTCTGCTTCTCCTTCAACAGCATCTCAAGTCAAGGCCAATTAGGAGGCCTCCTGTCACGATGTTTATGGTTTCTTCATATTCACGTCCAGGAAGAAGGTCGTTGAGAAAAGAGAGAAGTTGGAGCCGTCGATGATGAACCGTCTTGGAATTGGCTATTGTGTTTGATAGGAGTCGCAGCCGCCGGATTTTTTCACGTTTTTTTTTATGGGTAAAGGGAATAAGCGTCTCAAAAATATAGTGTGAGGGTTGTGGAATCGAAGAGACTTCATGCGTTTAGAAATAATGAAGACAATTTGATGAGATATAGGTGGTGGAAGACAACTGAAATAAGGTTTTTTTTTTACAAAAGGGTCGAAAGAAAGATTGTGAATATTACTTGATCTGTATATTAGAATGAGCTGGGCCACGAAATAAAAGCCCAATCACAAGACAAAGCCAATCTGACGTGGAAACAATATTGATTTCTATTGGTCGAAATCCAACTCAGCAAACGAGACCCTCGGGTGGAATCAGAAGGTTAAAAGGTCGTTTCTGGTTTAAAAGAAACCGAGACTCATCTTCCTCCCTCTCTTTTCTCCTTTCTCTCTTTTTCACAGATCCTAACAGAAAGAGAAAGAGGGGTTACTCACTCGAGTTTGGGGGTAAGAAAGCTGCATTTTTTATCTTGTTACTCACTTTCTCGCGAGAAACATCCTTTTCTACTCTGTTTCACGTATTCTCTTACTTATCTTGTTTGTTCTTCGATTTTCCGGGAAAATGATCATTTATTTTCCCTCTGTTTCTTTTTATTTTGTTTAAGGTACTGAGGCAATCGAGATAGAGAGCTGGTGATATAAGGCGACTAAAATTTGGGTAATTAATTTCTGCATTTTCTATTCCGTTTCTCGCAAGAAAGATCCATTTTCCTCTGCTTCATGATTCTCTGTAATCTGGATTTTCTCGGGAAAATAATAGAGTTTCATTTAACTCTGTTTCATAGATTATCTACATATTTGGTTAGGATTACGGAGACTTTTTGTTTCCTTGAGCATAATCTAAGGAGACCTCAGTTAGGTTACGTAAAGATTAGTCTCTTTTCTTTAATTTATATGCATTTTGTTAGAAGAACAGAGAAACTGAGAAAGATAAGCTCGTGCGGTTCTAGGGTTTAGCTTGGAAGAGGAAGTAGATCGTTTTTGTGTTGATATTTCTTTCTGAAATTTGATTATGGTTTCTGCATCGTGATCTTCTTCGAGTAATGCGCCGTTGTCATTTAGTTTTAACTGATCGTCAAACTAGAGAATCGCTTTGCCATGTTGAGATTTTTGTTTTGCAGATTGAGTTTTTTACGAGTACGAGCTAATGTTATCGTCTTGGTTTATATATTCTATATCGTTCCCGTTTAGATGAATGGTGAAGCTGTGATATTTTTGAAACGTTGAGACTTTCTTTGAGATTAAGATGGTGTGGTTTATATATGTAGGTTCATGGATAACATAGATGAAAACGAGGTGCAGGTCGCAGGGAATGAAGCCGAGCCGGTAATAATGAGTGACTATTTCATTTAATTGATATCATCCAATTAACAAATAATAATCTGAATATGGGACAGGTGCTATCTCCTCTACAAGTTTTAGGGCAGTTTGTTTTAGGTAAAACAATTATATTGGTTAATTTTTTTTAGTTGTCAAGAAAGAAATAAATAAAAATATTGTTTCTTTATTTACTTAGGCGCTGGGAGAGCTGCATGGGAGCACAAAGGAGAGATTGCACTACTCGTTTTGGTGGCCACAGTAAGAAAAGTTGAGCTAGCTTGGTTGACCCAAAGGGTGAATTTGTTCGAGAGGAGGTAAAAGTGGGATAGATTCCAAAATAGGTGAATATACAGGAGACTTTCTATAATAACATGTAGGTTACTTGTCAACGCACTAAAATTTCTGTATTACCCTCATTTTCCAACTATGTATATAGTTTTTTCTTGGGGTCAAATCTAACTATATACAGTTTGTATATAACTAAGTGTTTCTCTCAGCCTCGTTCTCCTCCATATCAATCACAAGAACATAGATTTTTTCCTTCAAATCCAACCCCTCCTCTTCATCGCAAGCGAAGAAATCCTTAGTAATAGCATATCCAACTTATCACCAAACTCCTCCACCGCTCTCAGGCTGCCGCTCTGGATCGATATAGGCAGTCTCTTCTTCCAATTTGATTGACCAGTCTCTTTGTTTCTGTCGACTCTCTGAATTTCAATGCACCGAGTTAACTAGGTTTACGGTATGCAAATTAAGTTGTTATGTTTGAGGATCTATGCAACGAGAACAAGGTCCTTGTATTCTACAAGAGGATGTTGTGGGGAACAATGAGAGAATTACTGCCAATGGATAAAGAATGTAGCTACTTTTAAGCAGTTTACTTGGTACCTAACATCACTCGTCAACTTATGCATGAAGAAGGTACAAAACAAAATATTTTTCTTACAAATTCTTGATGCTATGTGAACTTATTATATAAGGTAGCAACTTGCTATGGAGGTTATGTATGTTTTAAGAAATTGTACATGCATTATGTTGATTAAACTGTTTGATATGCCGGACGTCTCGGTTCAGTTAGTGTTGGTACTTTTGTTTTTTGATATTGTGACAAGACTAGACTTTCAATAATTTTAATGCTACATTGACATTATGATATAGAGTCACAAGTACCAATCTGTTTTTAGTAATTTTATATGCATCTTAATCTTGTTCGTGGCTTGCTTATCCCTATTTAGGAAACTCTCGAAGATTTTGGTACAAAACAAGTTTTGTCATTGCTTGTGGGTATGTGTCAAGAAAAGGTTCAGTGAAGCTAGGACTTTGTAAGTTATTATCTTGAAGAGAGAAGCATCCAAGATAGCAGTCGCTCCTGAACCAACTGCTACCACCGGTTTATCAGATAACAGCCGTTTAAACTTTGAATTATTACAATTCTCAGATATAACTTTGACTTCTTGAGGAACACAAGTATTCCAGTGCTTCCTAAGACCTGCGAAGTTACTTGCATTGCATCAACTACTGCTACTGTGTTCTTCTGCTATAAGTGCATAAAATTTGTCTTCAGAAGAGAGCTGTGAAAACTGAACTTTGGTTCAGATTTTGGAGCCAACCTAACAGTTTTTATATTGACAATCAAATTAAGATTTTACTAGTGGAAAATCGATAATAAGATTTATGCTGGAAAAGAAAAGTAAAAAATATGTGTATTATTTGATACAACGTCTACAACAAATAAAACGAACCAGATTTGGTTTGAAATTTAAATAATTAAGTGTAAAGTTCCTCAGCCTTAGACTAAGAGCCCCCACTGCCTTATCTACCCTGGTGGTGTTCGTGTTTCCTCTCCTTGTCACTTCCAGAGACGCCTCACGCAAGTTCTGAATCCCTCGACCAAGTTTTGCAATCGAAGAAGCTGAGGGAATAGTCAGAGCCGCACATTCGATCCCATCTTCGCAGCAGAGCAACCCCGCACAAGTTGCAAGACCGGCTTCAAACACCGCCACTGGTAAGGCGCCGATAGGTTTTGCTAGTCTCTTCCGCATCATCATCGCATAGAATGCAGCTCTCGTGGCATCCAAGCTAGTACATTCAGCTGAAGTCAGAACATACTGTGTTACTCCTCTGATTCTCTCGCCGGATAATAACGATGATTTCACCAGAAACATTGCCCTCACTGCTGAGGGATACAACACTTTGGTAAATGCCAATGCCTTGCGTGTCAAGAAAAGGCTCAAGCACCTGGCCTTTGATGATAGTGTTAAAGCAACTGCACCACCAACCGCCACCGCCGGTTTTAGCTTTGAATCATCATCATTATTGCTATCAAGATCCTGCACCGTATGCTCTGTCGACATATCTTTGACTTGTTGAGGAACACAAGTCCTCCAGTGCCTCCTAAGACCCGCGAGGTTACCTGCATCTACCACCGCTACTATACTCTTAAACTTCTTAGCCTGACCACGAAGATCATCTGCCATAAGTGCATAAGCTTTGTCGGTAGAAGATAGCTTTGAAAACTGAACTTCGGTTCCTAGGTTCCTGATGTTGTTTAGCCGGCCAGCTTTGTTCAAAGCAATCCTAAGACCTTCGACCGCAAGCCTGAAAAGGTGAACTTCAGAAAGAGACTCTGCATCAACGGCTTCACCGTTATTCACATCAGACAACATCTTTGTGGCACTGCCTAGAGCTTTCCTAATAGCTGGGAGATCATTAAATATGTTATGAAGTTCGACAAGTAAGCTATAAACGGAAAGAGCAAACGGTGGAACCTCAGGACTATCATCAGATTCTATCTCATTACCGAGCTGAGTGATATGCCAAGAGAAGAGTCTCTGCATCAGTGTCTGTTGATCATTGCTTATCCGAAACCCTAAAGGAGAGCCAAAATAATAATCTTGTCTTGTGAGAGATTTAGTCAGACCTTCCATAACAAAAGGAGAATCAAGTACCGTAAAGGTTGAGCCAACCTCCTCAGCAACCTTCTTAGCAGCCAATAGATGTGCATTATAACTCGTCCCAAAAATCTCCTCCGTAACCAAGTTCCCCGCAACGCTTTGGTACTTTTCTTTGTTAAGACCCTCGTCTGAAAGACAGCGTGTAACAACTTTAAAAGCTGAAGTTGGGATTGAGCCCTCCTCTACTTCTCCAAAATCTGAAGGGTTCACCTGAGCCACGACAGCATCAGGACGGAGTTCACGTATAAGACACTCGGCATCAGCAGCAGATCTCTGAGATAAGTTCTGGACAGAGAGTAAGTAGATGGTGGAATCATGCTCGGGGACTTTGATTGCAAAGACAAAGGTCTTTGTGCTCTCGGGCACTGAGAGTCTCTGAACAAGATCCTTTGATTCTCTCAGGTCACTACCGATCGTTGAAAAGGGTAATAGATTTCGCAGACTATCCATCTCAAAAGCCCTAGTCTTCTTCGTCTCTCGAACTCAGCAAAACGTATCCTCCAATCTAGAAACCTAGAGGTTGAGTAAAGAAACAGCACTTAGATGAAAGAGACCTTTAAAAATAAATGGAAAAGACCAAAAGAGTTTTAAAAAAATGGAAGAGGCCAAAAGAGTTTAAAAAAGAAAAAACGGAAGGGACCAAAGAGTTCTTGCCCAAACGGCTATTATACTATTTTAAGAACTGGTCTGTGTCTTTTGATCAAAAAAAAAGAACTGGTCTGTGTCTTATTCGATAAAGGTGTACAACAAAACAAAAAAGTTGAACTTGGAGAAGAAGCAGAACTTGATAAACAAGCAAAACTAGATAGCAAATAAATCAACATAAGTTCATGGTCCAACATAAGTTTGACCAGAATAAAAAAAAATGTTTATGGTATGGGTAATACACTAATACCATATGGAATAATATCTTTTTATAAGTATATATACTTCCCATAATACAATATGTGTTTCGAAAACAAAAACAAAAACAAAAATATACTTCCCAATTAATTATAAGCTTTCATCAACCGCATGACACGTCATCCTGACTAAAGCTTCATTGCCATTCATTCTTAAGCCTTATTGGTCTGTCACAGTCACCATGCAGCAAGTGTCAGTGTAAGAAAGTACATAAATAAAAAAAGTTATCTTTTTTATTAATTTTCTAATTCCAAAGAAACATAATGAAACTTTGATCAAAAAAAAAAAAAAAACATAATGAAACAATGTTCGTTGAGACAAAACAAAAAGCAATTCTTTAGACAATATAGAACAATGTGGAAGAAACATAATGAAACAGTGTTCGTTGAGAATAAAACAAAATGCAATTCTTTATACAGTAGTCTTAGAGCATGATTATCGCTGGTTCTTAACGCATTTCTTAGTAATAAAGAGTTAAAAATTAAATCAAAAATGCTTAGATACGTTACAAACGTATGTTAATTAAGAAGCTTTTGTGAGCGTTCCTTAGTGCCACGCGTCCCTCTGTTGATGGCCGTGAAGTCAATCGACTCATACGGCGCTGCATCGTTCGCCAACGAGAAAGCAGTTCTAGATAATCTCGGAGACAACTGCGACGAGATCTTGTGGTGTTACCTTGACCGATTGTCTCCCATCATCGACGATCTTTCTCGGCCAAGGAAGCCAGGAGCATGACGTCATCAAAGCGTGTTTCCTCTCCGGATTAGGCGCAGAGATCCCCGACGACACGACAGTGGCGAGCGTGTGTAAGAATTCTATAGAAGGGATCGATTCGCGACGAGAGCCAGGGATTCACCACTAATCGTAGGATGAAACTGAGGTTGGAGGCGGCAGCTATGCGGAGGAGGAAATAGAAGGCGCAGCGGAAGGAGACTTCAAAGGTAAATTTGAAGGTCTTGGTCAATCTATTAGATGTGTTCTCTTTGATATAGGATTTTTGATTTTGAGTAACTTTGAGGACATGGATTTAGTATTAGGAGAAGAAATCAAGGAACCAGTAGTATAAGAAACAGTCATGAAGATGAGTTGTAGCTTGTTAAGTGTTTGTTTGGTGGCATGAGGTTTTCTCCATAGGAGCCATTGAGTTTCCAACCTCTTCCCTGCAAATTACATTTTCATGCCTACCTTTATCATCTCCACAATCTTCGTTTGAGTCTAGAGATATCTTCCATGTCACCATCATTCATTGCTTTGTTTCTCTTCTTCATGCCTTTCCATGTCTGAAACTCCTACTTTCAGAATGCAGTGCCTTTGCAATCATTCAGATTGCAGAACTAAAAAAGAAAATTTGGATTTTTATTAGCCTTTGGTTGACTGCAACTGCACATCTTTGTTTTCTACTACATCATGGATTCGCCTCTGCATCTTATGTACACCATCCTTTCTTAGCATTGATACAGGTGTTGTATATTTATTTTTAGTTTTCATTTTCTCTAGGTTCAAAACTTAAGAAGGTGTATTTGAGCTGACTTATCTCCTCCTGCTTTGCAAATTATGTTGGCTGCTGAAAAACATATATTCTCTGCGTCTCCTCACCTTGTGTTTGTATTTTCCTCTGGCAGGTTATGCTTTTGTGTATTTTGAGGACGAGCGTGATGCCGAAGATGCTATCCGTGGGATTGACAATATCCCTTTTGGCTATGAGAAACGCAAGCTCTCTGTCGAATGGGTTAAGGTATCTTTCTCCCTCTTTCTCCTTTTCTTATGACTTATATGAAAGCTCCGGTGGTAACAACCGGAAAAAAAAATACTATTTACCTAAGAACCTACAAAAGTTTCTACCAATAATCTGTATTTTTACTGAAGTATCTTAACATTATCTCTTAATCTACATTTATTAATAAACTATTCTAAGAACCTAAATCTTGGTCCTAGCAATAAGGATGCTCTTATAGTAGTAGTTATAAGTGTCTTTCAGAAGAATAATGTGACAATATAAAACAACGTAGACAAATAGTATGTGTCATAATCAACTTTAACAGAATGTTTGTTAATCAAACAACAGAGGTTACTGAACCATCTTTTAAAAGAACATAAAAAAGCTATGTATAATTATGATTCTGTTATGAAGTCAGGAATCAGAAGTCTTAAGTCCATCTCCATCAACTCTACTCACCATCTCCTCCTCAATAAGCCATCTGTAAACCTTGGGGACATGAATGAATCAACTCGCGACAACCAAGAAAAAATCAAGTTTGAGCGTTTCGAGCAGCAGCTGTTCCGGAAGACCTCAAGAGTGGTTGAAGAGCTTTTACTACAATGCTCATGTTTGGCCTAAACTCTGATTCGTATTGCACACACAAAGCTGCAACCGCCGCAAGCTGTTGTTTACCATCAAAACACACACAAGTTTTAGCTTCAAGTAGTGGTTCACTGTACGTATATAAAATTAATTAATAACCTTTGCAACTGCTTTAGGAGGATACTCTTCTCTGAGTTTTGGATCAACACATTGCTTCACTTTGTCTTCACTCAGCCTTGGTGTTGCCTGAACATAAATGATTTACATAGATGTAGCCAAGAAAGGGTCAAGTAAGTTAAGTAAGTTAAGTTACCCAAGTGACGAGACTTTGCTGACCACGAGGCATCGTGTGATCAACCGGTTTTCTCCCGGTTAGAAGCTCCAAAAGCACAACTCCAAAACTGTAAACGTCACTCTTCTGTGTCAACTGTCCTGTCATTGCATATCTGCAAAACCCCAAAAATGTTGAAAGTTACAAACATTATGTTTCCTAGGAATTCAAGAAAGTCTTTGAGCATTGTACTCTGGTGCGTGATAACCAAATGTCCCCAAGACTCTAGTGGAATGAAGACGAGCAGCCATATCAGGAGCTTGGTTCGACAGATTGAAATCAGCAATCTTGGCTTTGAAGTCTTCGAAAAGAAGCACGTTGCTAGAACGAATATCTCTGTGTATAACAGGAGGCTGAACTTTCTCGTGTAAGTACTCTAACCCTTTAGCTGCATCAACGGCAACTCTGACTCGTTGCATCCACTCAAGCGTTGGACCAGGTTGTGCTCCTTGTACTCCCTTTCTTCCTGTTTTCAACATCAAAACAGATCAAATCTCCATCACAACAAGCCTATGTTGATGTTTGAGGATAAAACTTTCATACCGTGTAAAACGTCGTGCAAGGATCCCATTGTGGCAAACTCATAAGCAAGGACACGAACGTTTCCTTCAACACAATAGCCAAGAAGCTGAGCAAAGTTGTCGTTCTTTAGCCTTGAAATCTTTGAGACCTGTGTCAGGAACTCCACGTTTGTCTCGGGTTCGGATGAGTTATCGAGCTTTTTAACAGCCACGGCCTTGCCATCATCAAAGTTTGCGTAGTACACTCTACCATAGGATCCTTCTCCAATCAAAGCCTTTGATCCAAAGTTCTCAGTCTTTTCTTTGAGCTCAGACAATGACATTGCAGGGACTTCGATAGTAGTAGGCTCCTTGGAGACAGTAGGAGGCTTCATAGGAACTGGTGGTTTCTTATTGTTACGTCCTACACAAGAAAATAATATCAATAGGAAATGGATTCCTTGGGAAGCAAGAAAGACATCAAACAGATGGAAATAATAAACAAAAACTACTTTAACTTGTGAAACAAGCAATCATTAAAGAAGGGCCAATAATATCTAATTTGAATAGGATTAATCATTCAATCACAAATGTAGTTGAAGAACGAGGGATGATGATAATACCGTAGTCGTAGTTGCGTGTAGGAGGGGTTTTGGATCGGTTATGTTCAGGTGAAGGGTGGTAAGATTCTTGTACATGACAAGAACAACACAACCACCTACGCATCTTTCCTTTCTTGCTTATATCAATATCGTCTACAGATGTCGGTTTATCCAACCGAACAAAGCGGCTGGTCGGTGAACGATCATTCACCTGCAAGTTTCATCAAAAACCACTCGATTTGATGTCTCTAAAAATGTTGAATGGGAGAGAAAGAAAACAGAGGACTCTGCCATCAAATCAATAACATTAGTTTCTATCATCATACAACAACAAAAACATCCTTTTAAAATTCTTGATCATCACCATTATGCATGCAAAAACAAAACAAAAGCTGGTATTATAATTCCTGATCACCATTTAACACACCTTTACATGATGACCGACCACCCAAGAGTTGGGACATTTTTTTTTTAATTGAATCAAAGATGATTTTTGTTATTTACCTTTTGGCCACGACGACGAAAATCACGATCCATGACGCAAACATGCAAATAGAAAGACGAGCAGTAAAAACCAGAGAGGATGAATCAAAATGAGAGGCAAGAGATGGAGAAATATAGGGACCCCAAAATAACTAAATGAACAAAGAAAGAAGAGGAAGAAGAAGAGAAAAACACAAAAGAACAAAAAAGGAATAGAGAAAGAGGGAAAGATAAAAAAAAAACAGCTAAGAAAACGTCAAAAGGAAGCGACAGAGAGGCACATACACATGTTCAAGAATAGAACTAACATCCCAAATATGGGAGAATATTATAAAAGTAATAGGAAACTTTGAAGCAAAGTCTCTCTCTCTCTCTCTCTCTCTCTCTCTTTATGAGACAACAAAACATGCAACAAAGTGTGAGTCTTTGACGTAAATCTCTCCTAAGACATTCTACAAAAAAAAAAAAAAGTTCTTGCAAGAACAAACAACATGAACACACAACAAGGGTCGTGCCAGGGCAAGGAGCACTTGGTGAAAATTCTTGGAACAGAGTGGGAAGTAAGATGATGATGGTGATTGGGTTTCCTGAAGCTTCTGGAAGAGAAGGAGTGATAGTGGTGAGCATGTAGCCTAGAAATAGAAGAATTGATGCTTAGGACAGCGCTTTGGTTAAGTGTTGGTGTGATGGATTCATGTTTCTTTTTTTGGTCTTAGACTATTTCTGCAGTTAGATTTCAAGATCAGAGCAGACAAATTCTAGTAGAGTTAAAGTTTTATCATTTTTAAGTTATGAAGTCAAAAGACTCCCCCTCTGTTCTGAAGTGGAATCTTTAACTGTGCCTTTTGTCTAACATTATCAGTCACCAAGATCGATTTCTCTGTTTTTATAAATTTCTACTAATAAACATAAAACAGTAAAAACATACATCAGGAAAGCTTTCCAAGTAAAAATCTTGCAAGACTAAGGATGCTTCAGTGGTCATCAATAGTCGCTTACTACGAGATTATGCTTTGTTTCAGCATCAACGTTGAAGAACGCTGTCTCTTGAAGTAAACTTGTCTCCATGTAATGTGATTTTCCAGCAGTCGAGTTGGATGATGAAGACAGAAGGCTTCTTCGGTACAACTGGATACAAGATTGATTTACAAATTACTAAGCTAAGGTCTTTGAGGCTTTGGGAAGGGAAGAAAAAAACGTGGTGAAAAGCTAGCTAATCAAGTTACCTCGAAGTTTATCTTCTCTTGTGATTATTCCAAATGTTTGGGATGTCTCGCGGATCATTATGCCTTGTACACCAGTGAATGATGCAATCTTGCATTCAGCAACTGTCCCAAAGTAAAACGTGTTTCTCTGATTAGAATGAACAAACTACAATACGAAAAAGAAGTATAATGCGTGGATAGTTGATGGGGGATGACTAGTTTAAAGGTAGTGATCAAGCGTACATAGAAGTTGATTTCTGAAAGTAAGAGCTAAAAAGATCGATCTTAATACTACATATATGTGAAAGAACATAGTATTACCAAACATGAAAGCACCGTGAAGATCTGCTGATAGAAGAGTTGAGGTTAGCTGAGCCTTCCTGCAAAAAAAACAAAACAAAGATAGATTGTCAGAATGGTCACCCCTCAGTTTCCTCAAGTACAATGCCAATTGGTTGGAAGCTTACCCGGTCACCTTGATGAGTTTCATCATGTAACTTTCCCACATACCATGCATCGGCTTATACAAATCAAACCTGCAATCCAGAAACAAGTGAGGCCAGTCAACATTTAAGAAAACTCTGTTCAAAATACCGTAGTGACGTAGTAAGATGAGGCGGTTTCAATCTCTCTATGAAAGCAATAGAAAAAAAGAGGACTACTTACTTTTGGAGATCCTGTGGCAAATTCAAAGCACCAGATTTCTTGAGCCGCTTCATAGACATGCGGGTTTTAGAACGTTTAGAGTTCATCAGCGATGCTTTGGTAGAACCGGAGGAACGTGACTGTACAAAATTGTCAAGAAGGATGTAGTTGTTCTCCTCCACCTTCTTCTCATTTTTACCTTGCAAGTACTTTTGAGCAGAGTCACCGCTTCGGAGGAGAGTATGCAAAACCTTGTCAGCTATATTTTTCTTTCCACTAGACAACTAAATCACAAAAACAACAAATCAGCAACAATATCTCAAAAATCAGACAGTGGTTTGATCTTTTTTTTTTAACCTCTTGAACCTACTACTACCTTAACATTGGTTGCCAACAACTTGTCATCAACGGGATAAGACAACTTTATATACGCAGCAAAACCATCATCCTGGGGATCTACAAAGCCCAATTATCCCATCAATACCAAAGTCCATTATATAAGTTGAACCATCAAAAAAAAAAAAAAAAACCTTTTGTAATTGGTTTCTTTGGAAGAGGAGTAGGAGGCAGTGAGTGAGCTTTAAGTGGTTGTTTAGAAGAAGAGACATTGGCATCATCAGAAGCTCCCTTCTTGTCTTTATCATTCTTTTGTTGTTGTTGTTGTTGTTGACGAAGCTGATCTTTTTGAAGTCTTTGTTGGATAGCATCCATTGAACGTTTTCTCGGATCATGAACAACCGTCTCTGTAGCCATTTGCAAGCCCAGATGAAAACACCAAACCTACGGAAATAATTAAAAAATCATTCCTTTTCAAAACCCTACGGAAAAAAAAGCACAAATCTTTCTGCAAATTCTTAACAATTTCAAGAGAGTTAGGAACTTGTGTTTATGTCATAAGTCATAACTAAGCTCAATTTAACTGTCAAACATTAGAAATAAAAATACAAATCAATGCAAAATCTGATCAAACACAAGTTCGTCTCTTAACCAAAAGACTAGAAGAGCAAAAGTAATGAAACTGGAAATTTAGAACCAAAGAGAACACGAAATTGAAATAAACCTTATTAATCGTCGATGCACGGCGAGCTACTGACCTGAGTTTCTATCGGCCGGAAGAGAGAGTAAACGGAAGGAAAAGTTTATTTTTTTATGAAGTCGGCCGATGTACAAGAGATATGTCTCTCTATTGAAGAAGGAAAGAAGGGAGATGATCACGTGAAACCTAATAAGCTCACGTGACATGCTTTGACTGTCTTTTGACGTGCGCACACAAGAAAAAAAAAAAGAATAGTAGTGTTGTTTACAAAATTAATTCGGATAAAAGAGATAGTTATACCACAAACCGAAATCGAATTGGAAAGAGAATACAGTCAACAAACATGTAAAAGACAGAGAGAAAAGAAATATTTTATTTGTTCCGTCATAGAAAATGTTATACAAATATTCAATACATGAAACCCCTGTTCTAAAACGCGGGCGCCTAGCCGCCCAGGCGCCCGCCTAGGCGTTAGACGGAAGCTTACCGCCCCGGTTTTGGTCAATTCGGTTTAACTAATCGGAAATCCGATTAATAATTAAAAAACCGATTTATCGCTTATAAAGCGGACCAAAACCGATTTTATACCAAGAAATATTGTACTATTAAGACATAAATAAGGCCCATATAACAGGCCCGATTGCTGCAAACACATTGAATACTTTGTCTATCTATTTATAGCGGACTCTAAGACTGTTCCCAGTCATAACTAGCCGATGTGGGAGAAATGTAAGTGAGTTTTTATTTTTTTTTCTCCTAATTCGTGCTTATTTAACAAAAATAAAATAATGCGCCACCTAAGTGTCGAACCCGATACCTGTTATAACAACACATGCATATCAAACCATTGGACTATCTTGTTCTTACGATGATTGTTGACATGTATTTATATATATATGTATATTTATAATTAAAAAATATAAAAGCTAGGCCCCGCGTATACCCCGCTTAATCCCCGATTTTTTAACAACTCGCTAGGCCCGGAGTCACCGCCCGACTAACGCCTAGCGTATTTTAGAACAGGGCATGAAACCCAAAACAAATGTAATAAAAAAAAAAATTATATGCATATAACAAAAAGGGCAGACACGAGGGATCACCGGTACAAGTATAACAACAAAGCACTCTCAGTTTTGGTCCATACTAATAAAAAAAGAGGAGAAAAAAGAATGATGGTGAAGATCAATAGGCAAAGAAACTCCGAGGAACCGGGTGAATACTGTAAGCTGAGTACTTCCGTGAAGCGGCTGGCCAAACCCAACTACTTTTGTCCACTGATATTACATATCTCATGTAAAAGGTAATATAAAAGGGCAAAGGCGGAACTAGAGTGTGTTCCGTTCTTGATATTACAAGCGGTGTCTAGTGTGGTTATTTTTTGGCTTTGGTCTCTTACCGGTATCCACCACCATATTGTTGTTGTTGAGGATTGTAACCGCCTTGACCCATCATAGGATTATAGTTGTTGTTGTTGCCTGGCATGTTCTGACCAGGGACCATCCCTGGGTTTTGTGGTTGCATTGGATAGCCTTGGCCATATCCTCCTCCCATGTTCATGTTCATGTTCATGCCTGGTCCCATTCCCATACCCATACCCATGGGTTGTTGGTTTTGGTTCATACCCCCATACCCACCAACACCCATTCCCCCACCGCCCATGGGCATGCCAGAGCCTACCATTGGATTTGGTGGAGGTCTCATAGCATTTGCACCTGCACGCCCTAAGCCAGTTCCTGATCCCATTGCTTTACCCATGTTGATAGTCGATGTTGGTGCTGGTGTGTTTGTAGGTTTCTCAAGCCGTTTCTCCCTCCTGTTGATCGCCTCAAAGTCAACTCCTATGTCTGCCAATGGATTTGTTTTAGCTGCACATAAGTTGAAAAGGAAGATGTTAGAAAGTTTGCTTCAAAATCGGTGGCATTTTGTTGTGGCGGAAATCTATCTTACGTCCAGATATGTTAAAGTTGACAAGACCCCTGCTCAACGTGTCTGCCCAGATTGATGATTTCGGCTCAAACTTTTTCTGAGGCTGAGGAACAATCTCAATCGCTCCTGTGAAAGGTGTGAGATCTGGTTGAGATGACGATGACGACAAGGAGTTTGTTCGCCCAGGTTGGGAGAACATGTCTCCCATGAAATTGTTGTTCCCTTGCATAGTAACAGGCCCAGATTGAGTTCTTTGTGGAACATGGGAAGGTGGCATTCCATGACCCTGGTGTGCCATGAACTGACCGGCTGGTCCACTGGCGTTAGAATAAGGAGTCTGTGAGCTGGATGAAGCGGCAGCAACTGGTCGTGGAAGGAAGCTTTCGCTTGTAGGGTGTGAAGTTACTACTCCAGGGTTGTAATTCGCTGAGCCAGGCTGGTGCATGAAGCCTCCACTGTGATACGGTGTGCCTCCAGTCATGTTTTGTGAATGAGGAACCATGTTATATGGTTGTACACCTTGTCCAAATGGAGTTTGTCCGGGCATGTTTGGAGCTGCATTTACCGGCTGAGGATTAAATCCCTCATACATGTTGTTTCCACTGTGAGGAAACTGAGATGTTGGAGCTGAGGCACCCGAGTGATGTGGAAGTGAAGTTGGAGGACCAGATGGTGGGAGAATGCCAGCAAGAATATCAATATCACTATGAGATGTGGCAAACTGTTCTTGAGGAAAACCTGGGGAGTTTGATGGAGATTGCACATTCTGACCAGCAGGTTCAGGATTAGCAGCAGTAAATGAGTCCTCAAATCCAAAGTTATGAGCAGTAGTATCAGTATGTGAGGCCTCCGAGGTGAAGGCTGGTGGTGTTGGCTGGAAAGGAGCGCCAAAGCTTTGCTGCGGGTTTGAGTCGGTGTCCGTAGAAGTGAAGGCTTTGAAAGGAGACTCACCAAATGGGTCATCAAACGGCTGTACAGTGGTGGAAGATTTTAGTCAGCAATAATATAAATGTTACAAAGAAGAGAAAAGGGACATCCCCAGTACAACTGGTTAGGCCTGTGTCGATACCTGAGTTGATGGCTGCGATGTAGAAAATGATGGAGCATTTGATTGTCCGTTGGTTTCTCCAGATGTAGAATCAGCAGGTACAATGGCCAATGCATTTGATGAAAATACGTCTGCGAGGGAGTCAAGTAAGTCCATCTCGACACTGTTTGAGGTGGGAGGAGCAGTTGTCGAAGCCACTGTCGGAGGAGCTGAAGCACCGTCTGCAGATGCATATGCTGGAGGGGCAGCTGGAAAAGAAACGAAGCACAACGTTCACACTTAGAACCAGTAAAGAGGTTGATGTACATAACAAACCAAACTAACAATGAAAATTAATCTCTATCCAGCAGAGGAGTTTGAAAGGCAAGAAGCTGAGGAAATTCCAAAGATCTAACAAACTAGAAATTGAAGAAATCGCAAGCGTCGAGAATTCTGTACCTGTAAATGCACCGCGTGGATCAAATTCATCAAAAGTCTCAAATTTCTGCGGAGAAGATTCAGTAACAAAACCAGCAGAGTTATTGTCTGTGTTGCTTCCAGTAGGAGGAGAAGCAGCCCCTGGGGCAGCAACTTGTGGAGGAGGAGGAGAAGAAGCTCCTGGAGCAACAGCTTGTGGAGGAGGAGGAGAAGCAGCTGCTGGAGCAGCAGCTTGTGGGGTCTCCCCACCATCCCTGGCATAAAAAGATTCATCAGAACCAATAAAACCAAGGTAGCTCTGAATCTGCATAGCAGAGAATTGTCACCTTTCACTATATACAGGGCTCCGTGATTCACTGACAGCTTCTTCATAACTAGGTGGAGCACCAATATTTTGCTCAGAAAACTTCCTCTGGAGCGAACCTCTATCATATATATATAATTCCGAAAGGATATAGATATGAGTTGAATAAATTTAGAAAACTTAATACAATCAGAAAAGGCCCAAACTTCATCAGAAATTACCTCCCATCCTGAGAATTGTCATCAGCTCGAGCATTACTACCCCTACACGATAAAGAGGAATGTTTTATTGTATAAACGAAACTAGACTAAAAAGTGCTCGAAACATGCTTTTTGACACCAAGGACTGCTAAGCTACTATTCAAATAAAAAAATTCCATCCAACAGTGTTGATTAAATCTCAAAATTGTTCCCTTCTTCTTTAGATCAAGTCCAAAGGAAACTTCAGATCAACATACCGTGATGAAGAATGGCCATCATCCTCAAACGTCCGTTCCCTATCAGAACTCCTACCCCGTGAACTATGTGGGAAGTTATCAACACTTTTGCTCCTTCCCCTGTAATCATCTTCCCTGTTACCATCTCTCCCATACCGGTCTTCAGAGTAACGATCTCCATCACGACTGTTTCTATCATCATCCCTGTAACCATATTCTCTTTCTCTCCCATAACTACTTCGCTCGTCATCCCGGGATCCGTAATCATATCTGTCCCCATATCCTCCTGAAGGCTTATACATCCCACCTGGTGCTGAGCTGCGATACCTGTTGTAAAAATAATGTCACGTTGATAAGTTCAGCTCATAAAACATATTTATTGAACCCAAAGACATGTAATTTTCTATCTCTATGAACTAAAAACATTCAAAGTGAGAAACTAATAAGACTTTAAGTGCCATAAATTGATAGACTAGACTAATAGGAGACATAATAACAGTTGTTAGGCCACTAGCAACCAGAAAACAAACAAGTGCCCCGCATGACCATCACTGAGAGAAGGCTCAATCAATTTGAAAAAATGTTAAAAATTAACAAGCTACTTACTTATCTCTGTTAGCTGCAGCCTTCTCTCTGACCTCAGCGATTCTTTCTTTGTCATTAACCAACGCCACCAGGCTCTGTGATTTCTTTCTAACATTGCTTCCTTGGTCTCTACCACCAGAATCAATATACTGAAAATCGGACAATGTCTGCCACATGGGAAAATGGACGCAAGATAGTCAACTGCTGAGATAAGCACAAAAAAAATATTTTGATGCTGAATACTTCTAAATGGTGAACTTCGCATGGTCAATTACCGAGATTTGATATGCACGCTCTCTAATCTCGTCTATAACACGTTCTGACCCATGGCCTACCATGTACTCCAAAACTGTCAAAGCCTGAAGTGGATAGAAGAGTTAAACCAACACAAAAATAGTTTCACTCACTGCTACAGCAATATAAAACAAGAAAAAAAGCATTAATATTTTTCACCTTATAGACGTGCCTCCAGTTCTTTCCAGTGTCGCTAAGTCGTTTCCATATGACCCCCATGATCAGCTGGTATTCATGGCTGCAAGGGAAAGTAACATTTCTGTCAGTCCTGTGTGCTATCATAATTACAGTAATTTTATAGCAGATGGAAGGGGGTTGTAGTAACTAATTTCTTGAAGCTTGCGCAAGATCAGCCAGAAGTGATCCATGAGGTCCCCATGGCTCATTGCTAGTAGCATCTAGAACCTGTAGAGGAAAAAGACCAAGTGCGAAACAGCATGAAACTATGTTTTAAATCTCACTTTAAATTTGAACTTGTAGGGAAAATAAATAATAATAAAGAAACTGATCTACACAACCAAAAAACAGAGAAGAAGCGAGTATCCTTTACCTTCTGTTCTATTCCAGGGACTTTAAGAACTTTCTTGTTGACCTCTCTCTTGCTAAAAAAAAATCATTACACAAAATCAACCATTTGTTAATTCAGAAAAAAAAAAAAAAAGAATAAACCACGAATTGGCCTTGGGGATATCATTGAGTTCCATTCCAGGCATTATAATCCTTACAGGTCTCTGACAGTTTGACCGAAGACTTTCTTCATCTTCTTCGTATATGTTCGTTCCAGGAACAAACAAATGCGTTAAACACCCTCTACGAAGCCTTTGATGTCAAACTGTTTCAAACAAAATATAAAACAAAGTTACATTCACAATGAATATACAAAATGAAGTTCAATAGAAAGACGAATCCAATAAGAGATACTACGAATCATTTAGCAAAAAAAACGACGTGAGTCCATGATCGGATTGCTTCCAAACCTAAACACTAATCAAGGAAACAAAAAAATCGCCACCTGGCAATCAAATGATATAGAACAACAATTCAAATCGATAATCCGGGATACTTACTTACACAGCCTAAAAAAAAAACAAATCAAAACCGATCAGTTACGAAGATTTGACATTCAAAAAGTGCTGCAGCTCCCACAGATCTTTAGCAATTTCGAAAAAGGAAACACAGATCTAATCAAAATCGAAATGAAACCTAAACATGATAAACAGTGAATCTATTCTCAGCTGGATCGGATCGTACGTACAGAAAATGTAAAACTTAGACAAGGATCGGATCGCGGATCTGCGAGGTACGGAGAAGAGGAACGTACGAAAAGAATCAAAGCGTTGTGGCCTCTCTCTCTCTCTCTTTCTATCTGATTTTTGAAGGTGGAGATGGTCTCTTCCTCCTCCTCCTCCTTCCTGCGTTTTTTTAAAGCTTTTTAGCACTTTCTGATTATTATTATTGTCTCTCTGAATTCTCGGGAAGAAAAAGTAGCAGCCATAAGGAGAAAATTCAATCGAAATATAAATAAACTAATTAGGAAAAATGGTAAATACTGATTTGGATAAATAAAATAATTAGACAACACGCCACTATGGCTTGTATGGCTTTTAGGTGTTAGGTTCATTCGGACTACTGTCCGTAGTTGGCTTAGGACTGGAGCAATGAACGCCAATTGATACAAACCGTCATCAGTAAAGCGCCTATGGTGTTGATGCTAATGGGACATGAGCAGAAATCCTACCTTACGGGACCATAGCTTGGTGAAGAATGGTATGCTGCTTGTTTGGATTGTCTTTGTGTCACTAGTTGTTTTCAAGTCATAGTGGTCGAATGAAGGGTTCAAAGAGATGATTCACTCCGGGTTGTGGGGTGGATTCATTCTCGATGTGGTCAAAAAATACATTGTTAGCTTTGGTCAAGTAGCGTTAAGTCCAATCAAGTGACTTAGGGCAATACTAGATAGCTTCAATGTATTTGGTCTAAGTCTGTAGTGGTGATAACCTTGTGTATCATGTTTGGTGAATTTGAAGTTTATGAAGAGTTAAAAAAAAAAATAAAAAAAAAAAAAATAATTAGACAACACGCAGAATATTAAGCGGCAAAATTCACAGCTGTTTCTTATTCATTTTCGTATTGTTTAATTTAAGATGACACAATTATTAGTTTGGAAGGTTGCACGGAAGCTTCGTCGGATGTCCGCTTCCCGCTTCGGAATCGGAATCGGAATCGGAATCTTGTGGAAGCTTACGGAATCTCGCTTCCAAAACGTTTCCAAAATATTCTCTTTAAAAACACGTTGGAAGCTTACGATTCCGTTTTGGAATCACGCTTCCATTTTATTTTAAAACCCATTGTCATAATTCATAAAAATATAAAATCATAGTTTTTAGTTTATATAAAATCCAAATTTTAATAGTAATGAATTAAAGAGAATAGAAATATACAAATATTAAAACTAATACTATAAATCATCTTTATGCATTGATGTTTTTATTAAAGATATAGCACATATTCAAATATATTATGTCAATAAATTTATGAAGTTTTAAAATAATTAATATCATAATTTATTTTAAACTTAATTTATGTGTATTTTTATAGTTTTAATATGAGATTATTTCAAAATTATTATAAATTAATAAATGCTTTATTTTAAGTTTAAATCATATGATTTTAGTCCTAAATTATATAAATATTTTTTATATTTTTAATATATATACATATATATGTATATATGGATATACGCTTCCAACACGTACCCGCTTCCTAAATTTTTTAAAAATTTCGCTTCTGCGCTTCCATACGCTTCCGCTTCCACGTACCCGCTTCCGTTTCCATGTAACGTAAGGTCTGAGCACGTTTTTATGAGTGAAATTGATGTATAAATATAGTGTTTTTTCTCTTCTCAAAACTTCAATAATATTTCCGTGGTCTCATATGCATTTTGAAAATTGATGAATATGCTTATCTAATTTCGTTTGCATAAAATATAGTTGTTAAATCAGGATTTATCATAGATTTTCAATTTAAAATTAATTGGTAATTTCAAATGTGAAAGCTCATATTATTATACTCTCTTTTGAAATGATGGTTTTTATAACCATTAATCTTAACGATATTTTAATTTAAGATTTAGTTTTCTCGGACCATCGGACTATTTCGGCCAAGTTGATTTAGGATCAATCTAATCTTTTCTTGATATACCATATCAATTCAGTTGAAAAAATGTATTTGGACTTTGCAACCATGTTAAACTCAGATTTAGTATGGACTTTCAGTCTAAAATCAATCGGTAATAATTAAACTATATCCACCTTTTATATATTACTTATACAGTAGAATCTCTATAAATTAATAATGTTGGAACTTTAAATTTTTATTAATTTATAGTGATTTTAATTTACAAAAGTTTTCTTTTTAAAAATTTTTCTACTTTTGGTTATAAAATAAGAAATATTTGATTTTACCATATATACATTATTAATTTCTTTTAAAATAATGACTTTCATATTTTTTATTATCTTATTTGGTGTATATTTTTATGTTTCATAGAATTTTTATGTAATTTTCGATATAATTTTACTAAATATTATCAAAATATATTGAAATATTAAGAAAAAATTGATGTATTTTCATTGTAAATATAAAACCAACAATATAATGTTTATTTGTACTTATATAATATATATATATATATATTAATAGATTATTAATTTATGATTTTAATGGGACTATATATTTATATGGGAGTTTTAAAAATATTATTATCTTATTATTTTATCGATTTGTATCATATTTTGCACTGCCCCAAGTTGGAACCGACGAAATTTATTAATTTATAAAAATTATTAATTTATCGAATATTAATTTATAGAGGTTCTACTGTATATATATTACTCATGTTCTGTGGAAATTTATATTCTCACAATAATATTATTAAATTTTTGTTGAACTATGAAACCATATCCATAGTTTTATCATTGTTGACCTCGAGAACAACATTAAGATAACGATGTAGAATTGGATAAAACATTCGAGATTATTCGATTAAAATCTGCATTTGAAAATATGATATTCTAAATTTAAAATTTGTATAAATAAATTTTATATTTTATCATGTTTTAGTTATTTTTATAAAATAGTATAATTATTTTATTTTAAATTATTTTTAGAAGATTTGGACTGGATTCAAAATCTGATAATTAAAATTCTAGGATATTGGTTTAGTGTGTAAACATAATCATGTTCCCACAATGGGCCTTAAATCAGCTAATATTTTGCCAGCTGTAAGGCTATGAAATGAATATAACCAAAGCCCAAATTACAACCACTGACTTTTGATACTCTTGGGAAATTACCAGCTTTTTCACACGTATTCATGTGTTTTGGTTCGATTTTTTCAGTTACAAAGTATACAAAGATATAAATTATATTCCACAAAAAAATATAAATTATGTATTAAATCTAATTCGGATACGTTTAATATGAATTCATTTCAAGAATTTGTGTTAGTTTTAATGAAATAAACTTAAAAATTTTGAATTTTCAACAAGTAAATTTAAATCCGGTGTTTATTGCTCACTTGTCAAATATAGAAAAAAAAACAGGTAGAAATTAGTTGAACGAAAGTGATTCTCTTACCAACTATATAACGCAATTAATTAAATAAGCCAGTAAGATCGTAAAGATGTTATTTCCACTTTCCAGCGTTTGAAGCAATGAAACTTTATGCGTATAGATAGAAACGCTGTCGGGGCCAGCTCAAGAGAATGTCTTTTAACTTGTCTTTCTAACTATGTTTCATAAACATAAAGATATCATACTTAAAATCAAACAAGCTTAAGAAAGAAGAAACTGAACATTTTTTTATTTGCTAACCAATCTCTCACATTACATTAATGAAAAACATATATAGAAAATGTATGCACAACAAATAAATTACGGAACAGGTTTCTTTGACTTAACAACAAAAGGGAACAAAGAAGAGTATGATACGTTCTAAAGGGGTCTTGGAAACAATTTGACTTGATGAAGACACGAAGAAAATGATGCACAAGTAGAAGATGAGCGAAACTGAAGAAGAGGAAGTGATGTGGATCATTGTTAGAGATGTCTTGTTCCTGGTTTCCACGCAACGATCCTTATTTGGTTCACTTCTTCTCATCTTTGAATTTGACCCTTCCTTTATTTGATTTTTTAAAAGAAAACCTGTGAAAGAGAAACTGAGATTTTAGAACAAAGTTATATTGAAACGGATATGGGGCATATTGGCTTGGAGCGTTGGAACTTACTTGAATAATGAGGAAATTTGGTTGAATTTGACGAGCCTAATAATGGGTAGGAGGTGGGGGAGAAGCGTAGATGTAGACGGGAGGTGGGGGAGATTTTACTGGTGGTGGTGGAGAGTTGTAGTAGTATGGTGGTGGTGGAGATTTCACCGGAGGAGGTGGTGAATGGTAGTAATATGGTGGTGGTGGAGATTTGACTGGAGGGGGAGGTGAGTGGTAGTAATATGGTGGTGGTGGAGATTTCACGGGAGGAGGAGGTGAATGGTAGTAGTATGGTGGTGGTGGAGATTTCACGGGAGGAGGTGAATGGTAGTAGTATGGTGGTGGTGGTGATTTCACCGGAGGAGGAGGTGAATGGTAGTAGTATGGTGGAGGTGGAGATTTCACCGGAGGAGGTGGTGAATGGTAGTAGTATGGTGGCGGAGGAGATTTCACGGGTGGAGGTGGTGAATGGTAGTAGTATGGTGGCGGAGGAGATTTCACTGGTGGAGGAGGTGAGTGATAATAGTATGGTGGAGGAGGAGATTTCACCGGAGGAGGTGGGGAATGGTAATAATATGGTGGTGGTGGAGATTTCACCGGTGGAGGTGGTGAGTGATAGTAGTATGGTGGTGGTGGGGATTTGACTGGAGGAGGTGGTGAATGGTAATAATATGGTGGTGGTGGGGATTTCACCGGTGGTGGTGGAGAGTGATAGTAGTATGGTGGTGGTGGGGATTTCACTGGAGGAGGTGGGGAGTGATAGTAATATGGTGGTGGGGGTGATTTTACTGGAGGGGGTGGTGAGTGGTAATAGTATGGTGGTGGTGGAGATTTCACGGGAGGTGGCGGAGAATGGTAGTAATATGGTGGTGGTGGTGATTTCACTGGAGGAGGTGGGGAGTGATAGTAGTGAGGTGGAGGAGGAGACTTCACTGGAGGGGGTGGCGAATGGTAGTAGTAAGGTGGGGGAGGAGATTTCACGGGAGGGGGTGGTGAATGGTAGTAATATGGTGGTGGAGGAGACTTGACCGGCGGAGGTGGTGAGTGATAGTAGTATGGTGGTGGTGGGGATTTAACTGGTGGTGGTGGTGAATGGTAGTAATACGGAGGTGGAGGAGACTTTACCGGTGGTGGTGGAGAATGGTAGTAATACGGTGTAGGAGTGTGAGTTGGAGGTGGTGGTGACTTGTAGACGTAGGTCGGAGTAGGTGGAGGTGGTGACTTATAGATATATGTAGGGGTTGGTGGAGGTGGCGACTTGTAAACATAAGTTGGAGTTGGTGGCGGTGGAGACTTCTAAACATATGTCGGAGTTGGCGGCGGTGGAGACTTGTAAACATATGTCGGAGTCGGTGGTGGTGGTGATTTGTAAATATAAGTTGGGGTAGGTGGAGGAGGCGACTTGTAGACGTAAGTTGGAGTTGGTGGTGGTGGTGATTTGTAGACGTAAGTTGGGGTAGGTGGAGGAGGCGACTTGTAGACGTAAGTTGGGGTCGGTGGTGGTGGTGATTTGTAGACGTAAGTTGGGGTTGGTGGTGGAGGAGACTTGTAAACATATGTTGGGGTTGGAGGAGGAGGCGGTGACTTGTAGACGTAAGTCGGAGTTGGTGGTGGTGGAGATTTGTAGACATAGGTAGGAGTCGGTGGTGGTGGTGACTTGTAGTAGTAAACCGGAGATGGTGGTGGTGGAGATTTGTAGTAGTAAGGAGGATGGTAAGGAGCTGGTTTGCGGCATTCTCCGTAAGGTTTCTTAGGTGCATAAGCGAAGGACTTGGCATAGAGCACAACCTCGTACTTTGTCTTTGATTTCACATGAAGTTTTGCACCTTTGTTACCCATATGGTAACTTGTAGGAATGTTACACGGTGAGCCTTTAGGCGGCGCGTGAAGCTTGGCCGTGCAGACTTCGCCACCGTATTAAAGGTAGTTGTATCCCTTAACGGTGATTGCATATTTACCGTTGATTTTAGTCTTTCCGTATGCCTTTACTGTCTTATCACCGGCCTTACAAGTCACTTCCACAACAGCACCTATATATGGCAAAAAATAAAATTATTTAAGTATCAATTTGTGTCCTTTTAGTTGGTATCTACTAAATCAATTTTGCTTGTTTGATCTCTTTGGATTGTTTAAGCCAATAACAGATTCTTGTCTTTTTCTTGACTAAATCGTTTTCTTTTCTCCACTAATAAATAATCTAGACTTCATGCAATGCAAGGATGCAACGATCACTGTACGATACATTTATGCTTGTTATTTAAATCCTACTTATAAGCCTATAATCATCATATAATCATCAAGATAATATTTTGTTTAAATAATTAAGAAATCTACGATTAAGACATTAATTATTGAATGTGGAACACTTAATTACCTTTGAGATGCTTCTTATCGTGGGACTTTTTGGGGTAAGTCCAGTCATAACATCTGTAACAATACACTTTACCTACAACTTTGAAGACAAGTGGATGTGGGTGTGGGTGAGGATGGGGGTATGACACCGGAGGTGGTGGTGATGAGTAGTAGTACGGTGGCGAGTACGACTTTGGTGGCGGTGGAGGAGATGAGTAGTAGTATGGTGGAGGGTAAGACTTTGGTGGTGGTGGGGATGAGTAATAGTAAGGTGGAGGTGGTGACTTAACTGGAGGAGGAGGAGAGTGGTAATAATATGGTGGTGGTGGGGATTTGACCGGTGGTGGTGGAGAGTGATAGTAGTATGGTGGTGGTGGTGGAGATTTAACCGGAGGAGGAGGAGAGTGGTAGTAATACGGTGGTGGTGGAGACTTCACCGGAGGAGGAGGAGAATGGTAGTAGTACGGTGGTGGTGGAGACTTGACCGGAGGAGGTGGAGAGTGGTAATAGTATGGTGGTGGTGGAGATTTGACCGGAGGCGGTGGAGAGTGATAGTAGTATGGTGGTGGTGGAGACTTGACCGGAGGAGGTGGAGAGTGGTAGTAGTATGGTGGTGGTGGAGATTTGACCGGAGGAGGTGGAGAATGGTAGTAATATGGTGGCGGAGGAGACTTGACCGGAGGAGGTGGAGAGTGGTAGTAGTATGGTGGCGGTGGAGATTTGACCGGAGGTGGTGGCGAGTGATAGTAGTATGGTGGCGGTGGAGATTTAACCGGTGGTGGTGGAGAATGGTAATAATATGGTGGTGGAGGAGATTTCACCGGCGGTGGTGGAGAGTGATAGTAATACGGTGGTGGAGGAGACTTAACCGGAGGAGGAGGAGAGTGATATACATAAGGAGGGGGAGGAGATTTCACGGGTGGTGGTGGAGAGTGGTAGTAATAAGGTGGTGGAGGAGACTTCACCGGAGGAGGAGGAGAGTGATATACATAAGGAGGGGGAGGAGATTTTACCGGCGGCGGTGAGACATTGGTTTCTTTGGAAGAGGAGTAGGAGGCAGTGAGTGAGCTTTAAGTGGTTGTTTAGAAGAAGAGACATTGGCATCATCAGAAGCTCCCTTCTTGTCTTTATCATTCTTTTGTTGTTGTTGTTGTTGTTGACGAAGCTGATCTTTTTGAAGTCTTTGTTGGATAGCATCCATTGAACGTTTTCTCGGATCATGAACAACCGTCTCTGTAGCCATTTGCAAGCCCAGATGAAAACACCAAACCTACGGAAATAATTAAAAAATCATTCCTTTTCAAAACCCTACGGAAAAAAAAGCACAAATCTTTCTGCAAATTCTTAACAATTTCAAGAGAGTTAGGAACTTGTGTTTATGTCATAAGTCATAACTAAGCTCAATTTAACTGTCAAACATTAGAAATAAAAATACAAATCAATGCAAAATCTGATCAAACACAAGTTCGTCTCTTAACCAAAAGACTAGAAGAGCAAAAGTAATGAAACTGGAAATTTAGAACCAAAGAGAACACGAAATTGAAATAAACCTTATTAATCGTCGATGCACGGCGAGCTACTGACCTGAGTTTCTATCGGCCGGAAGAGAGAGTAAACGGAAGGAAAAGTTTATTTTTTTATGAAGTCGGCCGATGTACAAGAGATATGTCTCTCTATTGAAGAAGGAAAGAAGGGAGATGATCACGTGAAACCTAATAAGCTCACGTGACATGCTTTGACTGTCTTTTGACGTGCGCACACAAGAAAAAAAAAAAGAATAGTAGTGTTGTCTACAAAATTAATTCGGATAAAAGAGATAGTTATACCACAAACCGAAATCGAATTGGAAAGAGAATACAGTCAACAAACATGTAAAAGACAGAGAGAAAAGAAATATTTTATTTGTTCCGTCATAGAAAATGTTATACAAATATTCAATACATGAAACCCAAAACAAATGTAATAAAAAAAAAAATTATATGCATATAACAAAAAGGGCAGACACGAGGGATCACCGGTACAAGTATAACAACAAAGCACTCTCAGTTTTGGTCCATACTAATAAAAAAAGAGGAGAAAAAAGAATGATGGTGAAGATCAATAGGCAAAGAAACTCCGAGGAACCGGGTGAATACTGTAAGCTGAGTACTTCCGTGAAGCGGCTGGCCAAACCCAACTACTTTTGTCCACTGATATTACATATCTCATGTAAAAGGTAATATAAAAGGGCAAAGGCGGAACTAGAGTGTGTTCCGTTCTTGATATTACAAGCGGTGTCTAGTGTGGTTATTTTTTGGCTTTGGTCTCTTACCGGTATCCACCACCATATTGTTGTTGTTGAGGATTGTAACCGCCTTGACCCATCATAGGATTATAGTTGTTGTTGTTGCCTGGCATGTTCTGACCAGGGACCATCCCTGGGTTTTGTGGTTGCATTGGATAGCCTTGGCCATATCCTCCTCCCATGTTCATGTTCATGTTCATGCCTGGTCCCATTCCCATACCCATACCCATGGGTTGTTGGTTTTGGTTCATACCCCCATACCCACCAACACCCATTCCCCCACCGCCCATGGGCATGCCAGAGCCTACCATTGGATTTGGTGGAGGTCTCATAGCATTTGCACCTGCACGCCCTAAGCCAGTTCCTGATCCCATTGCTTTACCCATGTTGATAGTCGATGTTGGTGCTGGTGTGTTTGTAGGTTTCTCAAGCCGTTTCTCCCTCCTGTTGATCGCCTCAAAGTCAACTCCTATGTCTGCCAATGGATTTGTTTTAGCTGCACATAAGTTGAAAAGGAAGATGTTAGAAAGTTTGCTTCAAAATCGGTGGCATTTTGTTGTGGCGGAAATCTATCTTACGTCCAGATATGTTAAAGTTGACAAGACCCCTGCTCAACGTGTCTGCCCAGATTGATGATTTCGGCTCAAACTTTTTCTGAGGCTGAGGAACAATCTCAATCGCTCCTGTGAAAGGTGTGAGATCTGGTTGAGATGACGATGACGACAAGGAGTTTGTTCGCCCAGGTTGGGAGAACATGTCTCCCATGAAATTGTTGTTCCCTTGCATAGTAACAGGCCCAGATTGAGTTCTTTGTGGAACATGGGAAGGTGGCATTCCATGACCCTGGTGTGCCATGAACTGACCGGCTGGTCCACTGGCGTTAGAATAAGGAGTCTGTGAGCTGGATGAAGCGGCAGCAACTGGTCGTGGAAGGAAGCTTTCGCTTGTAGGGTGTGAAGTTACTACTCCAGGGTTGTAATTCGCTGAGCCAGGCTGGTGCATGAAGCCTCCACTGTGATACGGTGTGCCTCCAGTCATGTTTTGTGAATGAGGAACCATGTTATATGGTTGTACACCTTGTCCAAATGGAGTTTGTCCGGGCATGTTTGGAGCTGCATTTACCGGCTGAGGATTAAATCCCTCATACATGTTGTTTCCACTGTGAGGAAACTGAGATGTTGGAGCTGAGGCACCCGAGTGATGTGGAAGTGAAGTTGGAGGACCAGATGGTGGGAGAATGCCAGCAAGAATATCAATATCACTATGAGATGTGGCAAACTGTTCTTGAGGCAAACCTGGGGAGTTTGATGGAGATTGCACATTCTGACCAGCAGGTTCAGGATTAGCAGCAGTAAATGAGTCCTCAAATCCAAAGTTATGAGCAGTAGTATCAGTATGTGAGGCCTCCGAGGTGAAGGCTGGTGGTGTTGGCTGGAAAGGAGCGCCAAAGCTTTGCTGCGGGTTTGAGTCGGTGTCCGTAGAAGTGAAGGCTTTGAAAGGAGACTCACCAAATGGGTCATCAAACGGCTGTACAGTGGTGGAAGATTTTAGTCAACAATAATATAAATGTTACAAAGAAGAGAAAAGGGACATCCCCAGTACAACTGGTTAGGCCTGTGTCGATACCTGAGTTGATGGCTGCGATGTAGAAAATGATGGAGCATTTGATTGTCCGTTGGTTTCTCCAGATGTAGAATCAGCAGGTACAATGGCCAATGCATTTGATGAAAATACGTCTGCGAGGGAGTCAAGTAAGTCCATCTCGACACTGTTTGAGGTGGGAGGAGCAGTTGTCGAAGCCACTGTCGGAGGAGCTGAAGCACCGTCTGCAGATGCATATGCTGGAGGGGCAGCTGGAAAAGAAACGAAGCACAACGTTCACACTTAGAACCAGTAAAGAGGTTGATGTACATAACAAACCAAACTAACAATGAAAATTAATCTCTATCCAGCAGAGGAGTTTGAAAGGCAAGAAGCTGAGGAAATTCCAAAGATCTAACAAACTAGAAATTGAAGAAATCGCAAGCGTCGAGAATTCTGTACCTGTAAATGCACCGCGTGGATCAAATTCATCAAAAGTCTCAAATTTCTGCGGAGAAGATTCAGTAACAAAACCAGCAGAGTTATTGTCTGTGTTGCTTCCAGTAGGAGGAGAAGCAGCCCCTGGGGCAGCAACTTGTGGAGGAGGAGGAGAAGAAGCTCCTGGAGCAACAGCTTGTGGAGGAGGAGGAGAAGCAGCTGCTGGAGCAGCAGCTTGTGGGGTCTCCCCACCATCCCTGGCATAAAAAGATTCATCAGAACCAATAAAACCAAGGTAGCTCTGAATCTGCATAGCAGAGAATTGTCACCTTTCACTATATACAGGGCTCCGTGATTCACTGACAGCTTCTTCATAACTAGGTGGAGCACCAATATTTTGCTCAGAAAACTTCCTCTGGAGCGAACCTCTATCATATATATATAATTCCGAAAGAAGATAGATATGAGTTGAATAAATTTAGAAAACTTAATACAATCAGAAAAGGCCCAAACTTCATCAGAAATTACCTCCCATCCTGAGAATTGTCATCAGCTCGAGCATTACTACCCCTACACGATAAAGAGGAATGTTTTATTGTATAAACGAAACTAGACTAAAAAGTGCTCGAAACATGCTTTTTGACACCAAGGACTGCTAAGCTACTATTCAAATAAAAAAATTCCATCCAACAGTGTTGATTAAATCTCAAAATTGTTCCCTTCTTCTTTAGATCAAGTCCAAAGGAAACTTCAGATCAACATACCGTGATGAAGAATGGCCATCATCCTCAAACGTCCGTTCCCTATCAGAACTCCTACCCCGTGAACTATGTGGGAAGTTATCAACACTTTTGCTCCTTCCCCTGTAATCATCTTCCCTGTTACCATCTCTCCCATACCGGTCTTCAGAGTAACGATCTCCATCACGACTGTTTCTATCATCATCCCTGTAACCATATTCTCTTTCTCTCCCATAACTACTTCGCTCGTCATCCCGGGATCCGTAATCATATCTGTCCCCATATCCTCCTGAAGGCTTATACATCCCACCTGGTGCTGAGCTGCGATACCTGTTGTAAAAATAATGTCACGTTGATAAGTTCAGCTCATAAAACATATTTATTGAACCCAAAGACATGTAATTTTCTATCTCTATGAACTAAAAACATTCAAAGTGAGAAACTAATAAGACTTTAAGTGCCATAAATTGATAGACTAGACTAATAGGAGACATAATAACAGTTGTTAGGCCACTAGCAACCAGAAAACAAACAAGTGCCCCGCATGACCATCACTGAGAGAAGGCTCAATCAATTTGAAAAAATGTTAAAAATTAACAAGCTACTTACTTATCTCTGTTAGCTGCAGCCTTCTCTCTGACCTCAGCGATTCTTTCTTTGTCATTAACCAACGCCACCAGGCTCTGTGATTTCTTTCTAACATTGCTTCCTTGGTCTCTACCACCAGAATCAATATACTGAAAATCGGACAATGTCTGCCACATGGAAAAATGGACGCAAGATAGTCAACTGCTGAGATAGGCACAAAAAAAATATTTTGATGCTGAATACTTCTAAATGGTGAACTTCGCATGGTCAATTACCGAGATTTGATATGCACGCTCTCTAATCTCGTCTATAACACGTTCTGACCCATGGCCTACCATGTACTCCAAAACTGTCAAAGCCTGAAGTGGATAGAAGAGTTAAACCAACACAAAAATAGTTTCACTCACTGCTACAGCAATATAAAACAAGAAAAAAAGCATTAATATTTATCACCTTATAGACGTGCCTCCAGTTCTTTCCAGTGTCGCTAAGTCGTTTCCATATGACCCCCATGATCAGCTGGTATTCATGGCTGCAAGGGAAAGTAACATTTCTGTCAGTCCTGTGTGCTATCATAATTACAGTAATTTTATAGCAGATGGAAGGGGGTTGTAGTAACTAATTTCTTGAAGCTTGCGCAAGATCAGCCAGAAGTGATCCATGAGGTCCCCATGGCTCATTGCTAGTAGCATCTAGAACCTGTAGAGGAAAAAGACCAAGTGCGAAAAAGCATGAAACTATGTTTTAAATCTCACTTTAAATTTGAACTTGTAGGGAAAATAAATAATAATAAAGAAACTGATCTACACAACCAAAAAAACAGAGAAGAAGCGAGTATCCTTTACCTTCTGTTCTATTCCAGGGACTTTAAGAACTTTCTTGTTGACCTCTCTCTTGCTAAAAAAAAAAAATCATTACACAAAATCAACCATTTGTTAATTCAGAAAAAAAAAAAAAAGAATAAACCACGAATTGGCCTTGGGGATATCATTGAGTTCCATTCCAGGCATTATAATCCTTACAGGTCTCTGACAGTTTGACCGAAGACTTTCTTCATCTTCTTCGTATATGTTCGTTCCAGGAACAAACAAATGCGTTAAACACCCTCTACGAAGCCTTTGATGTCAAACTGTTTCAAACAAAATATAAAACAAAGTTACATTCACAATGAATATACAAAATGAAGTTCAATAGAAAGACGAATCCAATAAGAGATACTACGAATCATTTAGCAAAAAAAACGACGTGAGTCCATGATCGGATTGCTTCCAAACCTAAACACTAATCAAGGAAACAAAAAAATCGCCACCTGGCAATCAAATGATATAGAACAACAATTCAAATCGATAATCCGGGATACTTACTTACACAGCCTAAAAAAAAAACAAATCAAAACCGATCAGTTACGAAGATTTGACATTCAAAAAGTGCTGCAGCTCCCACAGATCTTTAGCAATTTCGAAAAAGGAAACACAGATCTAATCAAAATCGAAATGAAACCTAAACATGATAAACAGTGAATCTATTCTCAGCTGGATCGGATCGTACGTACAGGAAATGTAAAACTTAGACGAGGATCGGATCGCGGATCTGGCGAGGTACGGAGAAGAGGAACGTACGAGAAGAATCAAAGCGTTGTGGCCTCTCTCTCTCTCTCTCTTTCTATCTGTTTTTTGAAGGTGGAGATGGTCTCCTCCTCCTCCTCCTCCTCCTCCTTCCTGCGTTTTTTTAAAGCTTTTTAGCACTTTCTGATTATTATTATTGTCTCTCTGAATTTTCGGGAAGAAAAAATAGCAGCCAGAAGGAGAAAATTCAATCGAAATATAAATAAACAAATTAGGAAAAATGGTAAATACTGATTTGGATAAATAAAATAATTAGACAACACGCAGAATATTAAGCGGCAAAATTCACAGCTGTTTCTTATTCATTTTCGTATTGTTTAATTTAAGATGACACAATTATTAGTTTGGTCTGAGCACGTTTTTATGAGTGAAATTGATGTATAAATAAAGTGTTTTTTTCTCTTCTCAAAACTTCAATAATATTTCCGTGGTCTCATATACATTTTGAAAATCGATGAATATGCTTATCTAATTTCTTTTGCATAAGAAATACTCCCTCCGTTTCTAAATAGATGATGTTTTAGGGAGTTTTTGATGTTTCAAAATAGTTGATGTTTTAGTATATCAATGTACTTTTTAACTTTATCAAAAACTGTGTAACCAATGATAAAATGTAATCTATTTTGTGATTGGTTGAACAATTTTTAATTTATATTTTAATGATATTCTTTAGATTAAAAAATAAGTTTCTTAATAATCGTGTACAATCCTAAAGCTTCATCTATTTTGAAACAGAGGGAGTAGTTGTTAAATCAGGATTTATTATAGATCTTCAATTTAAAATTAATTGATAATTTCAAATGTAAAAGCTCATGTTCTTATATTCTCTTTTGAAATGATGGTTTTATAACCATTAATCTTAACAATATTTCAATTTAAAATTTAGTTTTGTCGGACAATCAGACCATTTCGGCCAAATTGATTTATGATCAATCGAATCTCTTTTTTTTATGCCAGATCAATTCAGTTGAAAAAAATGTATTTGGACTTTGCAACCATGTTAAACTCAGATTTTAGTATAGATACTCAGTTTAAAATCAATCGGTAATAATTAAACTATATCCACCTTTTATATATTATATATATATATATATTACTTATGTACTAGGAAATTTATATTCTCACAATAATATTAATGACTTTTTGTTGAACTATGAAACCATATACATAGTTTCATCATTGTTGACCTAGAGAACAACATTAAGATAATGATAATTGTCGATTTAGATTTGGATAAAACATTCGAGATTATTCGATTTAAAATCTGCATTTGAAAATATGATATTCTAAATTCTAAATTTGTATTACTAAATATTATATTTTATTATGTTTTAGTTATTTTTATAAAATAGTATAATTATTTTATTTTAAACTACTTTAGAAGATTTGGACTGGATTCAAAATCTGATAATTAAAATTCTAGGATATTGGATTAGTGTGTAAACATAATCATGTTCCCACAATGGGCCTTAAAATCAGCTAATATTTTGCCAGCTGTAAGGCTATGAATATAACCAAAGCCCAAATTACAACCACTGACCTTTGATACTCTTGGGCAATTACCAGCTTTTTCACACGTGTTCATGTGTTTTGGTTCGATTTTTTCAGTTACAAAGTATACAAAGATATAAATTATATTCCACAAAAAATATAAATTATGTATTAAATCTACCCAGGATCTTAGGTTAGTGGCCCTCGAGGGATAACCCCAATACAGTGAACCGATAGTTCAATCCCCATAGGCCACCAGATAATTTAATATTGTATTTATAGGATCCACAGAATAGTCAGTTGATTTCGGTTGCCGAATACTGTGGTTAATTTAAAAAAAAATTCATTTCAAGAGTTTGTGTTAGTTTTAATGAAATAAACTTTTTAATTTTGAATTTTCAGAAAGTAACTTTAAATCCGGTGTTTATTGCTCACTTGTCAAATATAGAAAAAAAAAACAGGTAAAAATTAGTTGAGAACGAAAGTGATTCTCTTACCAACTATATAACGTAATTAATTAAATAAGCCAGTAAGATCGCAAAGATTATTTCCACTTTCCAGCGTTTGAAGCAATGAAACTGATGTAGCGGAAGCTACGATAACCCAATGAATCCTATTTAGTCTGAGAATACCTAGGATCAAAGTCTTCTTGATTCGTTGAGAACTCTCGAGTTCTAGCCGTAACAAGAAAATAAAAGGTTTCAAACCTCTCTTTATAAAATATCAATATCAATAATCTGAATACAAACTAAAGCCTAAACGGCTATATATAAAAAACCATGAAAACCCTAAAACAATTAATGTAATTATCTTAATAATAAATAAAACATCAAATATTAAAATATCTAGAATATTCCTAAATATTCTCTGCATCATTCTCTCCGGGTTGGAGAAGATTCGTCCTCGAATCTTGATCGTACTCTCTGAATCCAAAACGTTTTCCACCAAAAACTCTTCCTCGAATCTTCAATAGCTTATTTTGCACGATTTTTACACGGATCTGTTTATAACATGAATCTTCACAGATCCGGTTTTGCACAAAATTTGCACGCATCATATTATCAATATTCTTCACAGAATCTTTGTCGATATAATTTTGTCCGTATTTTGCACGGAACTCGTCTCGTCCAGATTTTGCACGGAACTCGTCTCGTCCAGATTTTGCACGGAAATCGTCTCGCCCGAATTTTGCACAGAACTCGTCTCGCCCGAATTTTGCACGGACAACACATACATCATCTTCATAGATATCGTAGATCGGATCACCATAAATCTCTCGATAGATCTCATGGTTCTCTTCTCTCTCAACAAAAAGACTTTCGTCCAGGATAGAATAGATGCTAATACTCACCATGACATCCAGAATCGTTCTTCGATTGAGAAACCAAAGAGACGCGGCTCTGATACCACCTGATGTAGCGGAAGCTACGATAACACAATGAATCCTATTTAGTCTGAGAATACCTAGGATCAAAGTCTTCTTGATTCGTTGAGAACTCTCGAGTTCTAGCCGTAACAAGGAAATAAAAGGTTTCAAACCTCTCTTTATAAAATATCAATATCAATAATCTGAATACAAACTAAAGACTAAACGGCTATATATAAAAAACCATGAAAACCCTAAAACAATTAATGTAATTATCTTAATAATAAATAAAACATCAAATATTAAAATATCTAGAATATTCCTAAATATTCTCTGCATCAGAAACTTTATGCGTATAGATAGAAACGCTGTCGGGGGCAGCTCAAGAGAATGTCTGTTATCATACTTAAAATCAAACAAGCTTAAGAAAGAAGAAACTGAACATTTTTTATTTGCTAACCACTCTCTCACATTACATTAATGAAAAACATATATAGAAAATGTATGCACAACAAATAAATTACGAAATAGGTTTCTTGGAAACAATTTGACTTGATGAAGACACGAAGAAGATGATGCACAGGTGGAAGATGAGCGAAACTGAAGAAGAGGAAGTGATGTGGATCATTGTTAGAGATGTCTTGTTCCTGGTTTCCACGCAACGATCCTTATTTGGTTCACTTCTTCTCATCTTTGAATTTGTCCCTTCCTTTATTTGATTTTTTAAAAGAAAACCTGTGAAAGAGAAACTGAAATTTTAGAACAAAGTTATATTGAAACGGATATGGGGCATATTGGCTTGGAGCATTGGAACTTACTTGAATAATGAGGAAATTTGGTTGAATTTGACGAGCCTAGTAATGGGTAGGAGGTGGGGGAGAAGCGTAGATGTAGACGGGAGGTGGGGGAGATTTTACTGGTGGTGGTGGAGAGTTGTAGTAGTATGGTGGTGGTGGAGATTTCACCGGAGGAGGTGGTGAATGGTAGTAATATGGTGGTGGTGGAGATTTGACTGGAGGGGGAGGTGAGTGGTAGTAGTATGGTGGTGGTGGAGATTTCACCGGCGGAGGAGGTGAATGGTAGTAGTATGGTGGTGGTGGTGATTTCACTGGAGGAGGAGGTGAATGGTAGTAGTATGGTGGAGGTGGAGATTTCACCGGAGGAGGTGGTGAATGGTAGTAGTATGGTGGCGGAGGAGATTTCACGGGTGGAGGTGGTGATTGGTAGTAATATGGTGGTGGTGGAGATTTTACTGGTGGAGGAGGTGAGTGATAATAGTATGGTGGAGGAGGAGATTTCACCGGAGGAGGTGGGGAATGGTAATAATATGGTGGTGGTGGAGATTTCACCGGTGGAGGTGGTGAGTGATAGTAGTATGGTGGTGGTGGGGATTTGACTGGAGGAGGTGGTGAATGGTAATAATATGGTGGTGGTGGGGATTTCACCGGTGGTGGTGGAGAGTGGTAGTAGTATGGTGGTGGTGGGGATTTCACTGGAGGAGGTGGGGAGTGATAGTAATATGGTGGTGGGGGTGATTTTACTGGAGGGGGTGGTGAGTGGTAATAGTATGGTGGTGGTGGAGATTTCACGGGAGGTGGCGGAGAGTGGTAGTAATATGGTGGTGGTGGTGATTTCACTGGAGGAGGTGGGGAGTGATAGTAGTAAGGTGGAGGAGGAGACTTCACTGGAGGGGGTGGCGAATGGTAGTAGTAAGGTGGGGGAGGAGATTTCACGGGAGGGGGTGGTGAATGGTAGTAATATGGTGGTGGAGGAGACTTGACCGGCGGAGGTGGTGAGTGATAGTAGTATGGTGGTGGTGGTGAATGGTAGTAATACGGAGGTGGAGGAGACTTTACCGGTGGTGGTGGAGAATGGTAGTAATACGGTGTAGGAGTGTGAGTTGGAGGTGGTGGTGACTTGTAGACGTAGGTCGGAGTAGGTGGAGGTGGTGACTTATAGATATATGTAGGGGTTGGTGGAGGTGGCGACTTGTAAACATAAGTTGGAGTTGGTGGCGGTGGAGACTTGTAAACATATGTCGGAGTTGGCGGCGGTGGAGACTTGTAAACATATGTCGGAGTCGGTGGTGGTGGTGATTTGTAAACATAAGTTGGGGTAGGTGGAGGAGGCGACTTGTAGACGTAAGTTGGAGTTGGTGGTGGTGGTGATTTGTAGACGTAAGTTGGGGTAGGTGGAGGAGGCGACTTGTAGACGTAAGTTGGAGTCGGTGGTGGTGGTGATTTGTAGACGTAAGTTGGGGTTGGTGGTGGAGGAGACTTGTAAACATATGTTGGGGTTGGAGGAGGAGGCGGTGACTTGTAGACGTAAGTCGGAGTTGGTGGTGGTGGAGATTTGTAGACATAGGTAGGAGTCGGTGGTGGTGGTGACTTGTAGTAGTAAACCGGAGATGGTGGTGGTGGAGATTTGTAGTAGTAAGGAGGATGGTAAGGAGCTGGTTTGTGGCATTCTCCGTAAGGTTTCTTAGGTGCATAAGCGAAGGACTTGGCATAGAGCACAACCTCGTACTTTGTCTTTGATTTCACATGAAGTTTTGCACCTTTGTTACCCATATGGTAACTTGTAGGAATGTTACACGGTGAGCCTTTAGGCGGCGCGTGAAGCTTGGCCGTGCAGACTTCGCCACCGTATTTAAGGTAGTTGTATCCCTTAACGGTGATTGCATATTTACCGTTGATTTTAGTCTTTCCGTATGCCTTTACTGTCTTATCACCGGCCTTACAAGTCACTTCCACAACAGCACCTATATATGGCAAAAAATAAAATTATTTAAGTATCAATTTGTGTCCTTTTAGTTGGTATCTACTAAATCAATTTTGCTTGTTTGATCTCTTTGGATTGTTTAAGCCAATAACAGATTCTTGTCTTTTTCTTGACTAAATCGTTTTCTTTTCTCCACTAATAAATAATCTAGACTTCATGCAATGCAAGGATGCAACGATCACTGTACGATACATTTATGCTTGTTATTTAAATCCTACTTATAAGCCTATAATCATCATATAATCATCAAGATAATATTTTGTTTAAATAATTAAGAAATCTACGATTAAGACATTAATTATTGAATGTGGAACACTTAATTACCTTTGAGATGCTTCTTATCGTGGGACTTTTTGGGGTAAGTCCAGTCATAACATCTGTAACAATACACTTTACCTACAACTTTGAAGACAAGTGGATGTGGGTGTGGGTGAGGATGGGGGTATGACACCGGAGGTGGTGGTGATGAGTAGTAGTACGGTGGCGAGTACGACTTTGGTGGCGGTGGAGGAGATGAGTAGTAGTATGGTGGAGGGTAAGACTTTGGTGGTGGTGGGGATGAGTAATAGTAAGGTGGAGGTGGTGACTTAACTGGAGGAGGAGGAGAGTGGTAATAATATGGTGGTGGTGGGGATTTGACCGGTGGTGGTGGAGAGTGATAGTAGTATGGTGGTGGTGGTGGAGATTTAACCGGAGGAGGAGGAGAGTGGTAGTAATACGGTGGTGGTGGAGACTTCACCGGAGGAGGAGGAGAATGGTAGTAGTACGGTGGTGGTGGAGACTTGACCGGAGGAGGTGGAGAGTGGTAATAGTATGGTGGTGGTGGAGATTTGACCGGAGGAGGTGGAGAGTGATAGTAGTATGGTGGTGGTGGAGACTTGACCGGAGGAGGTGGAGAGTGGTAGTAGTATGGTGGTGGTGGAGATTTGACCGGAGGAGGTGGAGAATGGTAGTAATATGGTGGCGGAGGAGACTTGACCGGAGGAGGTGGAGAGTGGTAGTAGTATGGTGGCGGTGGAGATTTGACCGGAGGTGGTGGCGAGTGATAGTAGTATGGTGGTGGTGGAGATTTAACCGGTGGTGGTGGAGAATGGTAATAATATGGTGGTGGAGGAGATTTCACCGGCGGTGGTGGAGAGTGATAGTAATACGGTGGTGGAGGAGACTTAACCGGAGGAGGAGGAGAGTGATATACATAAGGAGGGGGAGGAGATTTCACGGGTGGTGGTGGAGAGTGGTAGTAATAAGGTGGTGGAGGAGACTTCACCGGAGGAGGAGGAGAGTGATATACATAAGGAGGGGGAGGAGATTTTACCGGCGGCGGCGGTGAATGATAGTAATACGGTGGTGGAGGAGAGTTAACCGGAGGGGGAGGAGATTTGTATTCATATGGAGGTGGAGGAGATTTAACCGGAGGCGGTGGAGACTTATACTCATAGGGTGGTGGAGGAGAGCTATAATAGTAAGGTTCTGTAGCTATTGCCGAGCCAACGAGTAACGCCAATATGGCAACTACCCATTGAACCTTGGCATGACTCCATGCCGGAGTCGCCATTGTTTCACTGGATAATTTTCACCGGCTGCTAAGGATTTTCTCAAAATTATTAGTGCGAGAAAAGTTTGGAGAAAAAATGTTTTAACGTTTGAAGAAGATGAAGAAGAAGTGATTGATTGTGTTTCTGCATGGAGAAGATTGTTTTATAGTGAAAAACGTAGTCGTTAGAGGTGGGATTTTTTCATGAGTGACCGATTCAATATCTTACGTCTCTTTTCGCCCTATAGGTTTGTTATTTTAATTTCGCTATTAGCTGGCAATTATTGGTTTTGTTAGATTTATATTAGAAAATAATCAGGAAATTTCCTCTGTCTTAGAAAACTAATCTTCAACCACCCGATTGAAATAAAATAAGCCAAACTAATTCTAATAGATCATTGTAAATTTTCTTTAAAATAAATGCTACTATTGGATGCGTGTTAAGCTATGTTAATCACAATGACATCTATGATCTACCCGATTGTATATTTAATTATTTATTTTCTACCGACATTCTGTAGTGTTATGTAAATTTTTTTCTTTTTGTGCACAAAAAAATTAACATTTTTTTACTGTAAATTTTAGTATTTTACAGTCAAAAGAAAACTATGAAGTACGTAAAAATATGATTACGCGACAAACAGATTGAACATGTTGGTGCGCGAAATTTATGGGAAGAGGACCACAAGTTTTCATATCATGCGCATATTACAGATGCTGCCAGAACGTTCCTAAAATTTTCAAAGTCATCATCATAGAAATGGAAATAAAATAAATAGGTGGTAAGAAACACTTACTGCTAACACACCATATATAGTAACTCGTAAGGCTAGTTAATATAATTACAAACAAAACATGTACAGAAAAGAATTATTACAAGCAAGTAAAGTCATTTAAAAAAAACAAGCAAGTAAAGTCAAATGTCCTAAAATGGCTGACATAAGAACACTTCACCAAAAAAAAAGAACACTTCATCATCAATAGAGAGACAGCTGTTTTTGAAGATGAAACCGAGTTATGATACCAAGTTCAACTAAACTAAACTACAATCAGTGCCGTGCTCAGGGTTTTTGGGGCCTAAGGCAAAATTGATGATATAATTTTTTATTTAAATTCAATATTAAATAAATTAATATTTTAAAATATTATTTTTATTAAAGAAATATAATTAAAATGATGATATGTTATTTTATATATTGAAAATAAATTAAAGTCAAATATAAATGATAAAATTAAATATCTAAATTAATTTAAATATGATAAACAAAATATATAACTATAAATTTATATATTATATGGAAATTATAAATGAGTTAAATTCTTTTTGTAAAATATATGTGAACAAAATCAACAGAAAGACAAAAACAATTAATAGTAAAAATTTATGATAATGGCTAAATCTATAATTAAAAGAATAGGAAATAAAATAGACTATCCTAAAGAGATTTTTTTGTACCAATTATTATCATCTAGTGTAACTATTTAGCTAAATCATGAAGTCATGCATTGTATTTGACTAATTACACCGAACAATAATAGGAAAGGGGGCCCCAAAAATAGCATTTTAGAAGGGGCCTGAGGCGGTTGCCTCTTTTTCTATGTCTATGGCACGGCTCTGACTACAATAGATAACAAAAACTAACAACGACTTTGATTTGCGATATAAAAACATGTGATGCGAGGTTGCGTGTTGTGACTTGGTGTAAGACACCGCGTCGACTCACTTCACACTTCTCTACTGTAGTAATTAGTTTTTTTTTTAACTAAGTACTGTAGTAAATAAATTTAACATCAATTTTAGTATGTTTAAAAAATTTAGCCGTGCTGCATAATTAACAAAAAAAAATAATGCATCGTCTATTCCATCATAAACAAGTATATATCATACAATATCCACATACCAATTTCATTACATTTTATTGGACCGTACTTAGTACACTACTATACTACTTATTCTACTCCAAATATCCATATTATTCATAGCTATGTTCTAATAGTCCTCTAACATACACTACAGTATGTATCATTTCCCATTATGTGTACATGACGACATATAAGTTAAGAGTGCATGTGAAATCTCAATGATCAGAATTATAGCATGTGGGATTAAACTCGGTGGCATTGCAGCGTTTTCCTAGTCGTGATTGGAATGCTAATATTTAGGGTGGAAGATTAGCACAATCAAAATACTTTTTAACTTTTTTTTTTGAAAATGAGAAGTTTAATTTAAACTTTTTTTACTCATGTCTTTATGGTGCATTATTTAGGGCTAAAAATGGTAATAAGTAATAACACAATAAAAATAATTTACCTGTTTTTCCTCATGCTTTGCCTGATACACATTAAATTACAACTAACTTAGTGGCATTATGGCACATCACATGTTAACTACACGAATTACCATCACATATGTGTAGAAAAGGAAAGGATTATCACATGAAAATAAATCTCTCTCTCTCTATATATATATATATATTAATTGCAACTGACAATTTGAGCTATAAATCAAATTATTTTATTAGTTGGCGATTAGAATTCTAATTTCTCATTCTATGAATGGTTACCAAAGAATGAAAAGAAATAATGTATTTTTTTAATGTTCCTAATAAATTTTATCATTAATAAAAACTGGTTAATGTTTTTCATTCTTTATTATTTATTTTATTGTAGAGAATTAAAAGATTAATTTGTTCTTCACTAAATTTGATATAAAATAATCATTTTTCATCATTTCCATAATCTATTTTCATACATTCTTTTCCTACTTGTTTTACTGGATAGTGATTTAGATATGGTTGCTCACATGTAAATGTCCTAACTAGTAAAGATTTTGAATTTTCACATGTCCCATAAATTAATATAGGTTTCAGTTTCGGTATGAGATTCCCTATTAGCAAAAAAGAAAAAGTTAAAACAAATTCGAAAATGCTGCTGTAACACACATATTTCTATATATACAAACTGCAATGAAAATGTAAATTAAATTATTAAATCGTGGAAAGAAACAATAATTTATGTCGTGAAAAAAGGTAGTGTAATGAGTTATGTTTCCCAAAGAAGCAGCAGAAAAATTGTAGTTCTTAAAAGAACTTTAACTTTGTAATGCGAATACATCGTGCTATAAATCAGATAACTGTTAATTTTGTCGAAGAACAATTTAAAAGATTCAGACTGGAACAAGAAAATATAATATGTTCCTAATGTTCTACTTAAGCTAATAATTTTCTTTTTAATTTTATTTTAAGTTTACAAAAAAAAAAAATGTAGTTCTTTCTTTTATCCCACTTCCTGGATATATATCTCTCCTACTATTTTAAACTTCATTTTCAAACTTTCTCAGTTTTGAACTGTCCATAATTTATATGAGTGTGATTGTTTAGTGTTAAGAGTAAATGAGAGAAAATCAATTAGATGAAAAAGAAAGAAAAATAAAAATAGAAAAAAGAGAAATTGAGTAAATATTTTACTCTTATGTAGATATGAAAGTAAACATTTGATACATTTTCCCTTTGAGAACTAGCACTAACAGTAAACATTTGATAACTTATATGAGTGTGATTGTTTTGGGTTTTGGTTTAAGTTGTTTACATGGTGGACCATAACAGATGATCGGTTCACTTTTGATATTAGTTAAAAGGTATTTCAAACTTGCATTGTAATCCACTTTGTATCATTAGTTACGTTTTTTGGACCGACCAGATCAACCGATATAAAAAAAGCATGTGTTTATATTTACTTCTTTTTGAATAGTAATGAAAATAAATTAAAAAAAAACACATTTCTATCTGATTGGATTGTTGGAGTAACTAGGATTGATGTTTTCCTCTGTTAAAAAAAAATTGTCTTTTAACTTTTACTCTAAAAGTAACAACCAATCACGTACTAATATGATCATCATTAACTGCCCTGGCATACAGCAACTGCGACCAAGTAACACTTCAAATAGTTCTGAGATTCCCTAGTCATTAGACCACCCCGCGTTTACGTAGGCTTGATCTTAAAAAAATATATTAAAATATTGATTTTTTGGTTACCGTGCTGGATCGAAGCCGAAAAATCATAACTTAAAAATTGATTTCAGCTGAATTTTGTTACTGTGTTGCGGATCTCAGTAGCCCATAATTAATTTGTATTTTCTTTAGTTAGATGAAAAAAGAAAAAAATTTAATAAAAAGATAAAAAATAAATTGGAAATCGAACCAGTACAAACTAAGGATTGCACATGCTCTTAGTCAAAGGCGTGCCACAAATGAACTCTATAGGGACATACTGGATTAAAAGTAGTTTTTGGGATTTCGTAGTGTGTATCTAGAGCTATCTTTGCGATAACCCTAATTTAAATTACTTGACATATGAATAAGATACTTTTGCAAAGCATGACTAAAAGTTAAAACTATCTTATATTCTTATTCATATGTCAATAGTGTCTGATATACTTTTCTAAAGCAATGGTTAGCTTTAGTTCTCATTTAAAATGACTATACAAGTCGATATACAATAAGTCATTAACTACCATTATATAAAAGTGATAGGACAAGATAAGTCTTTAAATTTTCATTCAATAACAGAAATTGAGGTACTAATTAGAATGCATTTTGAGACTTAGCAGGCTGGAGAGCTCTCATAGCTCTACTGTATAATCAATAAATTTCAAGTAGTTTATGGGTTTGTAAGATAAACTGTTAATTGATACTAGCTTCTATGTTCGAATTTGAAAACCATGCACGATATACATTCACACATATATATTTTTGAGAATTGGTTAAGATACCTAGCTACATCTTCACATATTTTGAAAATAATATCTCCCTAAAAGCGTATCTGGTTGTGCAAATTATAATATGTATTCAAATTAGAAGGTATAAAACATGATTAAAACTATAAATATATAAACTATGAAAAAGGAATCGTCAAATTTTTCATATGATTAAATTTAAAGTCGCTTCGAGTTAATCAACGGCGACTTGACAATATTCTAGCTATTAGATTTCTGTAATCAAAAACAATTTGTCAATGGTTATTGCTATAAAATTCCTGCTGCATTTTAGGTTTTAACAATCGTTGATTAGTAAATAGTAATCGACATATGGATTTGCCACTAGATTAGTTTACTAAACCACATTTTAATGTCACAAAAACAAAACAAATGTTACTTACGTACTTAACAAAACTTTATGTTACATTTTAACAACTTGTAAAACGCAACGAAGATGATTAGGTTATCCAAAGAGAGCAACAAAGCAATAAGTATGTCTTATAAGTTAGATAATTTTTACCAACACTTTCTGAGCTTGAATAAAATAAATCAACATCATAACAAACTTGAAAGTTGTCCGATGATTACATTAGATACATGCACGGAAAGACTAACTGACAACAATATATAATACACAATATACATAATGTGTTGACTTACCTTAGTCACATATTATATCAAGAAAACATGTATATCTATTGTATATTCGCAGAAGTTACTACTTATAGTTATTGAGGTTTCTAGTAAAAGAACGGTAGTAGTATTTCTTGGTACTGTTAGTTTGTAATTTTGTTAATATAGTATTGTTTTGCTCTAAAAGAAAATGTGATAAAACCAGAAAATACTTTTTGAGAAAGGAACCAGAAAATACTTTAACTATGATTCTCCTTACTTTTACTACACCCTATCTCACAATCTCGTAGTTAGTTTATATTTTCTTTGGGAAACGTATTAAGAGGTAAAAGTAAACTTAATAGGAATCAAGACCGGATACATGTGCCACTAAAAGGTAAGTTGGTCCGGAACTTTAAAAAGAAAAAATCCTACAAGTTCAGATATTAAGCTTCTGATGAACCACGCAAAAATACGTATACCATATTATCCTTACTACGAATAGTACAAAAGAAAGACCATCGAAATCACCAAGTCTACTCCAACGTCTGAGTTCACAACCATTTTAAAAAGAAAGGTAACAAATAAAATGGTATTTTAAATGCAAAGGTGGCAACAAAACAATAAAAACAAAATGTTGGAACTATCGTGCTCAAACAGTTTGGTGAAGACATACATTTTGATTTTGATACTCACTTCCACATTGCTCAACTATAAAATCACATGGCCACTTTCGGTTAAGACATTCATGAGGCCACCGTCTTAACCGGATTACTCCCTTTGGCTGACTTGACTTTTGCTGCCATAATCGCCAAGCAATCAGCAGCCATCAATTATCAATTTTTGTTGCAGGTTTACAAATATCCTTTAATAATTTGTATTAGTTAGACTTTAAAGCCCATAATCAATGTTAATTCCTACATATAATTAAAGAATCAGTACAGTGGTTAGTATCACTTTGTACCTATTCGAGTACAAAAACAAGCTGGTGAAGTTACAAAATAAAAAAATTGGGAGAAAAGGATCTAGAAAACCTTCATTTTTATACATTATTATAGAAAAAACTAGCTCGCTCATTTTGTTTGGTGATTTCAACAGTAGGTCGGGGGTACCCCAGGGCGGCGTAACTCAGACAGCAGCCTCCAACAACTAACTCAGCCTTCCGCATATGTCTCAACTAGCTCGCTCATTTTGTTTGGTGATTTCAACAGTAGGTCGGGGGTACCCCAGGGCGGCGTAACTCAGACAGCAGCCTCCAACAACTAACTTAGCCTTCCGCATATGTCTCATCTTTGGTCTTTATCTGTTTTATTTTTATATAATTTTATTCTATGTTCTCTTGCGAAAAATATAACAAGTTCGTAACTAACTTTTTTTTTGACAAAACAATTTTTGTTATTCTAATTAAAATATTGGATCCATGGTATAGAGTGGCATTACTTTTCATAAACTAAGCTATTTTATTTTGGAATTCGCGCATAGTAAGATGCTATGGATAGGTATCGACTCAATGAATATTCTTTGCAAAAAAAAGTATAAATTAAATAGCGACTGAGTTAAATTTCATTTGTGAATAATGCAGAATGTGAAACAGCTAATTTTTCAGTTTCCACTTACCATAAGTTGCAATTTCTCTAAATTAGGTAAGATCAGTTAGGTGACAAGTTTGGAAGATTAACCAGTTGATGTGGTTTTTTTTTTGCTAAAAACCAATTGATGTGGTTAGATTGTCATAAATAAAATATTTCATTAACCAGGGAAAATAGCAGATAATTTGTCCACTAAAAGAGACGGTTCACATAGGAGAATCCAAAGAAGAAGAAAAAAAAAACGAAATCCCTAGTAGACGAATTTACGATGTTCATTACATATATTGGTGTTCTGTATACTATTATTATGATTTTAAAGTATCTAGATAACTACATATGTGATTATTTACTCATGTTTTGTAAACAGGTTAACCGTTACATTTAGCCAAAAAAGAAACGAATTAAGAATCAAGACGCACCAGGTTTATGTTTTTTTTTGACCAAAAACCAGGTTTGTGATTCTATGTAATATTTTTGATTAGCGGAAATTACTTTTATTTTATCAACACGGACGAATTTGTAAGCAATTGCAATAATCGAGAGAAAATAATCTTTTACTCTTTCAACTATAAGAAACTATAAACGTAAAAGTATTAATCATTAATACTTAAGCAGTGTTTTCTCTAAATCACTCCTATACCGTCAGCCTGGACGTTTGGAAGCACAGTTGACTTCAGTTCGATTTATTTAAATTTTTGAATTTTACTAATATGTTCGTAAGCCTCATTCAGAATTTGTTAATTTGTAAATCAGATTTAATTTGGTTTCTTCCAAATTTAGGTTAGATCGAATTATAAGCCAATAGTTAAAATCGTTTAAAATATTTTGAAAACTTTTTTAAAAATAATGAAAAATACTCAAAATATATAAAACGCCCGTCGTCAAAAAAATAATATATATATATATATATATAAAACGCCCGATCTAGACACTCCTCTGACTTACTTTTCGCGTTGTACTATGAAAGCTCAGTATTAACAAGAAAAACAACAAAAAAAAACTAAATTTGGAAAATGACAGATTAACAGGAGCGTAATTAAGTTTTTAATATCCAATTAACAAAACAATACATCATCTTACAGTTGTCAGAAAGCTGGGAGGAAAAGGGAACTCCAAAGATGAATGAATTATTTTCAGATTCGTTCGTTTTCTAGTGATAAACATGTCTTTCTCAATAATACTCTTTACTTATCCTTTTTAATCTTTCTATTTTTTTACCCTTCTATTTTTCTTGGCACAATAATTTACTAGTTTGATTCATTATTGAGTATTTTGACTACAACTTCAATCGCACTAATCATACCTCAATGACTACATCGACCTATGTCGCAGTACTGGTAATAATTTTGGTATCAACAGTCACAGACTTGCAACAAGCAAAATCTAGAATCAAGAGAATGATATATACAAAGTTTTCTTAATTTTTTTAATCGGTTTGAAACTATCAATTCCATAAGAGTATCCAAATGTCCTACGTGGATATGCACGAAAAGGCCTGAAATATAGCTTAGAGCATCAACATTCATGAGATGTTACAAAAAAACATCAACATTCATGAATATTGGACGAGTCTCTCATAAATATTATTTTAATCAATGTTGTATTTTGTATTTCGTCAATAATAAAATAACCACTAGCTAACATGTTAATAATAAAATAATCACTAGCTAACAAACACATTGAATTTTGTATTATCAGATTTTTTAGAGATGCTCTTGGCAGATAACTGTTTTTGACTCTCTTACTTGATTTATAATTAATTATCTTTGTTTATATTCTGAGAACATATATAAAACTCTAATGTTCTTAGAGTATTCCAATTTAAAATTTTATTTTAAAAGAGGGCAAAATCTCAAAATGAAAATTTAAAGTTGATTGCTTCGACCATAAATCCTCAAAAAATTCTTAAATGTTTATTCATTTGCATTATAATTTTTAACATTAACAAAAGTTACTAATAATTATAAAATTTCACAAATACATATAAAATACATTTAATATTATATAAAACACAATTTACAATATTATGTAATAAAAGATGATATAAATTTTATATATAATAAAACAACACACATAAACACAAATTTTAGAAAATTACTTATACAATACCAAATTCTCAAGAACTATTCCTCAAATGTGTTCATATGTGTTTAATCAACGCATTCTGAAATGATAAATGAGCCTTAATTCTTCTGCTGATTCTATGATTTCATCAAACGAAAAAATCTTTAGTTTCTTAAATAAAGTGCATCAGTTAGAAAAAAAATTACGAGTTACAGCAATCACGTTTCCAAAATTAGGCTAAAATAGTCTTAAAGAAACGAGAACATGATGATAAGATATTACTAACAAATTTAGACTCTACCAATAATGATACACGTGAATATATGCAATTGGAAAAATAAGAATCATGCAAAAAGAACCCAAGAGCAGAATAACTTTCATTTGATCCAAATATTTATCAATCATATTTTAATTATTTTAGAGATTCATGGTCCGGTTAACCAATGAATTATATCACTTGTAAGATATGTAATACTTAAGTGTCTATGTAATTTTTTTTAATTTGTGCTAAGTTTGTGTTTAATGTATTTTTACTTTGTGTGAAATTTATTTAATGTATTTTCTATTGTGTGAACTTTATTTCAATTTATGTAATATTTATCTTATTTTGGTGTATTTAAGTTATTTTAAATTAATTTTAGTATATTTATCTGTGAAATTAAATAATTATAAAGACCGAAAATAAAATAAAAAATAGTTTCGAAGTTCTGAGATTGAGTTGCAATGATACAAAACCTCAAAATTTTGAGGATCTGAAGTTGAGTTGTAGATACTCTTAGAGTCTTCTTTTTTAAAGCTAACTAAAGTTAAATTATCTTAATAAAGTTCTAATTTTTTAGCTAAGGGCATTTCTAACTCAGTTCCATTTTTTATCCAAAATGAAGTAAAAGTAAATATAAATTAAGTAATTAATAAATGCTCCAACCGAACTTCATATTTTACTCCATTTTTAAGTTTACTCCATAAATAGAGTAATCTATTTTTTTTTTGTTCATGAATCAATTATAGAGTAAAAAATGAAATAAGATTGGAGCATTTTTACTTCATATTCATTTTTACTCCATTTTGATGAAAAAATAGATTTCTACATTGGAAACGTTTTAGCAGCTAATATCTTAGAGAAGCTTTCTTGCTAATTACAACTAATACTATATTAGCTAACTCTCATTTATATGCGATTCATAGTAATATATTAATGCTTGCATAATTTTCATTCAAAGTAAATCTTGAGGATGTTCTTTAAACTGAAATCCCATTTGCCCTATTAGTTTCAGTATTTTTTGTTATATTCAATTTAAGACATAATAAATTTGTTTACTCAATTTTTTACTGGCGTCTCTGGAGAGACAACACTACTCTCATTGATCTGCTAATATCAAACATGCACAAGGGATTAAATTACATACTATAACATTATTGTTTCTATATTCGTCAAGAGAAAACATAACCATACATTAAAGATTTAATCTTACTATAAATGTGACTGTGTAGGAGATAAAATACACATATCAATGAAGAATAAACTTTTTGGTGTCCTCTTTTTTCTTCTTCTCTTTCAACCTCTGTAATTTGGTCTCTTTTTTCTATTTTTTCTTCTCTTGTTTTTCTGTAAAACTTATGAGAACGTATCTCTGTCAAATAAACAATTAGGTTAACAAAGCCAAGACCATTAATATGATATTTACAGTTTTAGCAAAAAAAAAAAAACAATTAGGTTAACACACTATATATAGTATTTCTATAACTATTGGGCCTAATACCAATCGCATGAATTAATGTTATTGATCTAAATTCAAATTTGTGTGTTTTTTTGTCATCGAGCATCAAAATTAATAATGTATATTTCTTACATCTATCACTTTGATCTTTTAGGTGACTTATTTACACTTATGACTTGATAATCCGAATGCCCACATTTCAACACTAAACAAAATAATGTCAAAATATATTAACTTGATAAGTTTACTATTATAAAACTACATCATATTGTGTAGCAAGGAACATAAAATTTGGTAGTGATCATTAGTCAAATGATATTACATATTCAATTAAAAATGATATCATGTTTGTTCAACGCAAACCTTTTGAATAAATTGTCAATAAGGAAATTGCTGAGAACCCATCCATATTCGGGATTTTTTTTTTTTTTGTTAATCATGTTAAAGTATCCGGGATTTCATGCTTATCGAACTATAGAGTTGTCCTCATGAAATTGAAAAGTGACTGGATCAAATAACCAATGACATCGCTTAACAGATGCAAACACAAACATATATGAGTATGTATAGATAAACATATAATTGTTGACCAAAAAAAATAAACATATAATTAAATCACAAAAGCGAATATAAACTAAGAAAAGAAAAGGTATAAGTAGTCTAACTAACATATACTCCCTCCGTTTTATATTATAAGTAGTTTAAGGAAAGTTTATATGTTTCAAAATATATAAATAGTTTTCATTATTCTATGTAATTTTTTATTTTATTGGGTATAATGTGATCAAGCAAATAATATAGATTTATTTATGATTGGTTTAACTATAGTTAATTTATATATCAAATACTATTTAAAAAATAAAAATAATAATATGTTTCTTAATCTTTGTGCATTCAACTAAAACTATTTGAAAAAACAGAGGGCATATAAGATATAAGTGTATCTAAATATTTCAATTTTGGGTGGATCGGCTTGGTTGAATAGTTTTTCTTTACGATATTTATCTTATTCTTATCCTATTTTAAAAAACATTGCAAATAAGAAACTGCTTATTACAAATCCCATTCAAAATGGATGATAACAAAACTCACATGGGCCAAAAATATTTGAACTTGAGAGGAGAAACATAGTATTTGATTTAGATGGTCGTCCAGTTCTATAAGACAAATAGTATCCAGCCCAAGAAGTAGGGTATATGTCTTTATCCACCTCCCTTAAGAGTTGGACTGATATGGCCTATTTATTTTGGTATGACTAAATAAAAGTATAATAATGTTGGATATGTAAGCGATGGTAATAATCTTGGGCTCATCTCCGATTCAACTCCATATTTTCTTCCAAAATAAAATAAAAGTAAATATGATTTAAAAAAATACTCTAATCCAATTCTATATCCTATTTCATAATAAAATTTACTCTATAAATAGAGTAAACTATTTTTTATTTGTTCATTATTCCATTATAAAATAGAAAATAAAATATAGTTAAAATATTTTTACTACATATTCACTTTTAATCTATTCTGGAAGAAATTTTTTACTCTATTTTAGAAAAAAATATGGAGTTTTACATTGATATGTTTAAAAATATCATTTTGCGTCAACAAGATCTTTATATTTGGGTTGTTCGCGGTGTTCATCAATAATTGTGAATCTCAGCCGAAGATGAATTATTTTCGTTGATTATGTTTGTGCCGTTTTTATTACATTTAAAATTCATACAAATTTTATTGTTATTGGATATATATTTGTAGATTTTCTGTAGCATCTTAATGAACAAACTGTATGTCTATATTCATCCAACATCAAAATCATCTTACCATGCATTTATAATAAGTTAAATCATTTCAGATGTGTTTGATATAATATCCCTATTCATTTTTGTCAAGCTACTTTCAACTATAGAAAAAACGATTATACGAAAATATGGTATTGTTTTCTGTAAGACTTATACAACCAGAATCTTGCCCATTGTAAACAAAAATATGGAATCCCAATCAATGTTTTAGAAAATAAATACGATGGTCTGCCCTAATCTGTGGGCGTTCACAATATTTTAATCATAAGTACATGTCTAGTTTTTAATATAATAATACCTAATTGTATATATGTATTAAATGGATTTTTTGTCATGGTCTTTGTCTATCTTTATTGTTGACATCCTTTGTCTTGGATCATATGTGGTGGTCGAGAACATGAGCAATAAGATGACTATTTATCCAATTAATTTAAATTTCCGACTATCTGTAAACCAAAATATAGTACAAGTATTTAGTACAACTAGTAAGTTGTTTCCTCCATTAATACAAAATGGAATCTTAACGACCCACTTGACGATAATTAACCCAATGCATCTTAGTTTAAAGGTTAAACCTCCAAAACTGTTGGCTTCCATTATCTGCAAATGGATTCACCCAAATATATATATATATATATAATCCACCATCAAATTTTACATTGTTTTCTTCTACTTTAAAGACCGATCTTAAGAACATATCATTTGTAACTTGTCGAGTTTTTAATCTAAACAAATCGTTCTAGGGGCTTAATATTAACCCTAAAAATAGTCTTTAGGATTCTTCATTAATGTTGCATATATACTATACATTTTTCTTACAAATCCAAGCTTTCTTTAAATCCTGAGTAACCTATCAGTTAATAAATCTACAACTCGTGAGCATGTATTATTCCATGCATTTAACATTTTACCAAAAAAAAAATGTATTATTCCATGCAAGTATAGTCCAAAACTCCCTCCATGTATTTTTAGCCAAAATATAGTATTAAACCGCAGTACTTTAGAAGCAGAATCTGTTTGTCATTTAACGTTTTCATGACCTTCGTAAATTGTGACCGTGGAATCAATCGCGCACACAGAATAATATTTTTTTTTGTGGAAATTTGAATATGTATATATGCACAAGTGAAAGAAATAATGTATCGACTTATGAAGTTATATGAGTTATTAAGCAAAAAATGGTTATATTTTTTTTTTGGATGACCCTGGTATCTGAATGCCTCGAAAGGAATCTGACTAGTGCCTAATGACCGTCTCGGAAATCTGGGCATTGCCCGCCAGAGAGCCCGCCGAAGGCATCCATGAGAGCTGGTGATCACCCCATGTTAAGCCACCAGTGGCCACGCGCAACAGATTTGGGCTTCTCCATATTGGGCCCAAAGGTTCCTCAAGATAATCACCACAAATCTGCAAGAGGTAGCCTCGAACCCTCGACCTTGCGGACAACAGGAGGGAGCACATACCACTTGACCACTGACACGTGGTTTAAAAAAAAATGGTTATATTACCGTCGCTGATGATATTGATGCTAGAGTGATAGTTACAATATTACTATTTACATTAAAAACTCTATAAATAATAATGTTAGAATTTTTCCAAATTTATAAAGTTACTAATGTATAACTTTTTAGTTTATATATTTGGAAGTATGTTTTTATGTAAAAATAAGATAGAACACTTAATTTTACGGTACATATATTAATTAAATTTTACAAATATAAATCTCATATTATTCTTATTCGATTATTTGATATATAGAAAATATGTACCATAAATATAAATTTATTTAGGTGTAAATTGAAAAAACAACATCAATATATTTTTATAAAGATCAAAAATTAAAGATAAAGTTCAGTGTAAATAATTTTTTTTTATAAAAAATGATTATTCTTTTTCTATACTGGTACCATATATATGTTTACATTAAAAAAATTCAAAAAAATATTATTTTATTATGTTATCAAATTATTTTGATCCTAGATAAATATTAATTATCATGTTTATTAATTTAATCAATACTAGATTTTGACCCGCCCTTAAAAAGGGCGGATATATTTTTTGTTGGAAAATTATTTTAAGTAATAAAATTATGATTTTTTAAAATTATATATTTTAACTTTTTATGGAATTTATCTTAAATTTACTTATATGACTTATTTTGTTATTTTAAATATGACTAAATTTTTAATTTTAGAAGACTCTAAATAATTCTAACCCGTAATATGATTTTATTTATTTAAACCGAAGTTAAACTTATTTTGCACTGATTTTTTAATTTAATAAAATATTTAATATCTTCAACACTCTTGTATTGAAAAATTCATTTGTGCTTTTCAAAACATTTTCTATAATTTATTAAATTTAGTTTATGTGACTTACTTTTATTTTAAATGAAACTATTTTTTTAAGGAGTTAAGATAATTCAGACCGTATTATGATTTTGTTAATTTAATCATTTGTTATTTCAACTTGATTTTATTTTAAAGTTTCATTTAATAAATGCTTTCAAATAATTAATAATGTGAAATATTTTTTGGAAAGATATGGTGCAAACATTTAGGAAATAAAATTTTTAAAAGCTAAAAATTGAATTATATTAAATATTTTTTAATGTAATTGTAAAATAATGATTTTTGATTGGTTGCAAATAATGCTGGAAAAAAATACCGGCAAATTTTGTAATTATTTGGAAATTTTAGAGACAGATTCATAAACATGCATCTGCTTTAATAGTATAGATTAACATGCATCTTCTTCTTTACCAATTATCGTTTTTTAGAATAAAATCTTCTACATTACATTTACCAAATAAATAAACCCAAATATTTAATCTACATCTCCAAGTCCAACCAACATCTTCACAATTAATTGAAACCTAAAGAACGTCAAAACCTCCATCTGCAACCACGTGAGATACACGTGCGTTGACGGACCCGTGAGTAGGAGACTCTCTCTTGGGCAAGCGGACAAGCACCCACTCAGCACAGACCACACCACACACAAGCCTTCTCTCTAATTTTGCCCCCTTTATTTTTAATTCATTACTTAACGATCCCTAACTATATTTAGTATCCTTCTTGCATTATTATATTAATCAAGATTAACTATTCCTAATCTCTCTCTTAAATACTCACCTTAAGATTTTTCTCTAAATATCAGATTAACTTTTGTGGGTTTTTCTTTTCCGGCAAAAAAGCAAACTATGTACCCTTCTTCCTCCTCCAAGTCCACCGTTCCAGACGGCGGCGATGCCGACAACAATGGATATGACTCAGCCGCTGGAGCTACCCGTGATTTCTCCTCCCTCGGCTCTCAAACCCAATATAATCCTCCGCCGCCGCCGCGGCAGCAGCACAATCCCAACGTCGTTGGTCTCGGTGATTACTTCTCATCCGGAGATCCGTCTACCATCGGATTCGATCCCGGGGCTTCTTCTTCGTCTCCGTTGTTCAGACATAGAAGCTCCCCGGCTGGATTCTATGACCAGCATCTTCCCACTGATCCCAACGGTAACCTCTTGCGTTTCTTACATTTACAACTCACGTAGACAGAACACTATAAACACACGATTTGAAGAAACTGAAGGAGTCTGTTATTTTATTGACAAACGAGTAGGTATATAAATCAATCTTGCACGTAATTTGGAATTCATGCAATCCAAACCTTGAATTTATTTCGACGACTTTAATTTGTCAACTAGTTTCCCTCCACATATAAAAGGATACGACTTTTGTTTTCTAATTAATTAACAAATATAATATCGACCACTAACTTCATTGAAACTCGAAGTCACATTTGCTCCCAAAATATCTACCTATACGCTATTTGTTTGGTTGATATGGTTAATCCATTATCCATCTATATATCAATAGATTTTCTTCACACATCTCTCTTTCATTTTCTCTATGGAAAACCATACTCGATTCTTTTTGTACATAAATATATACAGAACTGGTCTTGGGCTAAGGCTCATAAAGCATCTGTTTTACGTGCTAAATTCACATAAAAATTTAGAACATTAAAATTTTGTATTATAGTGGTTGGGGAACAAAATATATAAAACTTCTGAAATACACTATACATGCATGAATAATTTAACACGTATTTCCAGGAAGTGCAAGTTGTATATTTTGAAAATGCAATTTAATGCAAATAGCATGGATTATAAAACATGCACTTGCCAAAAGTATATGTTAAAAAACGAATCATTGCAAAAATAACTAAAAGTATAGTCCACTTGGCAATATTATACCCATCCCACTTGCTCCTTTTCTTCTGACAAAGCAGCCTCGAGGCCGACCTTGCTGACATGGCTTCATCATAGTCACTGTTTCTATTTTTGGATACGCCTACTTGTTCGTTGCAAGTAATAATTTATACTACTTTTGTGCAACTTGAGCTTCTGTTCATTGCACCCGTCTGGTTTATTTTCCACTGTAATCCATGTGCGATCCCCAAGAAAACTTACCCCTCTTGCATTTTTATATACGCATCTACAGTACTTTATAATTTGTTTATAAATAATAATTGGAATTAGAATAGTGAATTTTTATAAGATTATTTGGTGATGAATTGTTATTCTCTATCGAATTGGAGATAAATAAAATCTAAGTGGAGACAAAGGAAGGAGTCCTCGAGTCTCGAGCAAGACCCATTCTCTTCTCTTTTGTATAAAATATACTGAGATTATTACAAGTTATAACCCTACATTACATTACATCTCTTTATTTCTCTTTGGGTCTAATTTTGTTGATGGAAGAGCGAAACGGTTTTTCTCTAGGCCGGCCAAACGGAGGATACGGCGGAGGAGGAGAGAGAGGGCCGTCGAGGTTGAAGCCGGAGCTGAGATTTTCCGGCGGTAGTAGTAGTAGTCATCAAGAGCGTAGCTCTCTACCACGAATCACAGAGGTGGAAGCGGCTGCGACGGCTGTAAAAGGTGTCGCATCGACGAGTATGACTTTTGGAAATGATCACAACAACTGGGACAACTCGTCTTCTCATATCAGTTTCACCATTGATGAACCCGGAAAACGGTCCAAGACCACCGACTTTTTCACCTTAGAAACGCAGGTATTTCTTTAATTTTGGGGTTACTAATTATGTTGTATGATTGCTGAGTACATTAACTTTATATGCAATAAAGTTCCATAGTTATTGGAATCTCTAAGATAAAGGGGAGAACATGCATATGCTAAAAGTTGAGTGGTTTTGTTCTTTTGTATTGTAGTTTGTGGAAGTTTGGAGAAAGTTTATGATTGATCTATGTATGATTTTACAAGTTGTATGTTAATAAATGTCACTATACTGTGTTGTTGCTTTTGTGTAATACATATAATATGAAAGTTATAACATAGATTAAAATTCATAAGACCAATTACAATAGGATTTCAGTTTGAAATAAATATCAGTAGAAATGTATGTTGAACGGTTTTTATGTTATACATATAAATAGCTTAGAGTATGATTAAGATTGATTTATGCATATTTCTTCACAAGCTATTCCTTTGCTAACAAAATGTTTATAAAATGATGTTTTTGGATATTAATGTACGTGGTATCTTATTTTGTTGGCGTGTTATGGGTCTGATTCTTTAGTTTAGTATGCCGCAAACGTCTCTGGAAGTGGCGAGGATGGAGAGTATGATGAACATACCAGAGGATTCGGTGCCTTGTAGGGCTAGGGCCAAGCGTGGCTGTGCTACTCACCCGCGCAGCATTGCTGAAAGGGTTAGTTGTGTTATATTGTTTTGATATTATTATTACTAGATAAGTAAACATATAATCATTTTAAGTGTGATACGCAAAGAAAACAAGAGTATGAACAAGTTTTGTGTATAGGAGAGAAGAACGAGAATAAGCGGGAAGCTGAAGAAGCTACAAGAACTGGTGCCCAATATGGACAAAGTGAGGCATATGGATTAAAATGTTTATGTAACTAATAAAATGTTTATGTAACTAAGGTGTAGTTAAGAAGATTATATAGCTAAAATATATTGAAAGATTCTTCTTCTTTTTCTTTTTGCAGCAAACGAGCTATGCAGATATGTTGGATTTGGCTGTTGAGCATATCAAAGGTCTGCAACACCAAGTAGAGGTGCGTACCTTGCGTACATTTGTTATAGTTTTAATAAAATATATAGACTCCTCTGAGTTAAGAGAATCATGCTCTACGACGTCCACAGACAAATAGATGGTTCTGTATATTATATACATACGCTATATCAACACCTTATAGTCTGTGCATGTTTAAGGATAACCTTTGATTCCGAGTTCTCATGTATATATTCAACATGCTATGGTCTTACTGACATAGTCTATGAAGAAATACTCGAGTAGCACTTCCGTCCACCAAAAGCCACACAATTCGAAAACGAGATATCAAAACATAGATAGAGTTTGTACAATATCGCGGACATGTAAATATTTGATGAGTTAATGTTTAATCTTCGTTGGTTATTTGTTATGTGTAGTCGCTGAAAAAGGGGATGGAGAGATGCACTTGTGGGGCATGCAAGAAGCGATGATGAAATGATATGTGTTTCCAAGCATGATCCAAGAAAGTATAGAAGAAAAAGAGATTAATGAATCAATCCAAAGACAGAAATTAGAGCAACAAAAGGTTTTTAGTGATATATACTTGTGATTTTGGAGGTCCAAAGAAAGTGATGGTGGTCAGTCTATTAATGAAGTCTGGTTTTGACACGTTCTCAAAGTCGTCACCGTAGTGACAACTTACAACAACTTCAATTAATTCGACCAATCAAACTTAACCAATAAAACAAACTTTGTTAATTTTAACTTAGAACATAAACTTCTATTTGAGATTTTCATCTGTGTGATAGTAGTACTCACACATACTAGATAGCTCATTATATATAAGATTCATAACTATTTATGTCTCTCAAATAATCTAATCTTAGCCTAACAGGAATACAATTGTCTTAAGAGATCATATTGCAACTAGAGCTGCCCTAACGAGCTTTAAACTGGAAGGAAAGGTTAGCAGTGCATAAGACAGAATCTCACAAGTAAAAACCCTTGAGATGACTCATCCATTCCTGTGGATTATATATTAGTAACCTTGATCAACCTATATGTAATTCACTCATGTAAACTCCATACAAACATATTTATCCAAACACTAGCATATGTATAAGCCCAAAAACCATTGCGGTAAAGTCCTTATTACAAGGCTTCACATTAGCCTTGGAACCAGCTCATATTATGATGGAAAGTGAGACAACATTTATTAGTGCGCCTCATAAACAGCCTACAATAAAGGCAAATAAACACTTCATATAATCTTAAATCTCTCTCTCTCTCTCTCTCTGTCTGAACAAAGCGTTTATTACAGAGCAGAGAGAGAGAGTAAAAAGAGGAAACAAGTGGTAGTAGACATGTCGGACGACGAGAGATGCGAAGAGTACCTCTTCAAGATCGTCATCATAGGAGACTCCGCCGTCGGCAAGTCCAATCTCCTCACCCGCTACGCTCGCAACGAGTTCAACCCCAACTCTAAAGCCACCATCGGCGTCGAGTTCCAGACTCAGAGCATGCTCATCGACGGCAAAGAGGTCAAAGCTCAGATTTGGGACACCGCCGGCCAAGAACGCTTCCGCGCCGTCACCTCCGCCTATTACCGCGGCGCCGTCGGAGCTCTCGTCGTCTACGACATCACCCGCACCTCTACCTTCGAGAACGTCGGTCGCTGGCTCGATGAGCTCAACAGTACGTTTCCCTCCCTCCCTCCTCTGTTTTTTCGATTCAAAGTTTCAATCTTTAGAGTGAGATCTGCAAATTGAGTCTTGATTTTGATTCAAAGTTTCAATCTTTGAGTTGAGATCTGTATAAATTCTATTGAAAGTTTCAATCTTTGAGTGTGATCTGCAAATTGAGTTTAGGTTTCGATTGAAAGTTTCAATTTTTAAGTGAATTTTAGATTCATAGCTTTGATGATGTGATAGTGAGAATCTTTAGATCTGAAGATGTATGTTGACTTTGATTCAAGTTGAAGTCAAAAGTGTCTTCTTTTCTTGTTGCAGCTCACTCTGATACAACAGTAGCGAAGATGCTGATTGGGAACAAGTGTGATCTCGAGAGCATAAGAGCGGTGAGCATCGAGGAAGGCAAGAGCCTTGCAGAGTCTCAAGGTTTGTTTTTCATGGAGACATCAGCGCTTGACTCCACCAATGTAAGCACGGCTTTCGAGATGGTTATCCGCGACATCTATAGCAACATGAGTCGGAAGCAGCTCAACTCTGATTCTTACAAAGAGGAACCAACCGGGAACCGGGTTAGCTTGGTCAAGAACGAGAGTGAAGGGACAAAGACATTTTCTTGCTGTTCGAGGTAAGCAAGCGTTTGTCTGTAACCGGTTTTCTCTTTGTCCTGAGGGGTTGGTTGGTTGGTTTTTGGTGGTGTGTTCGCCGGTGTAACTTATATACTAGTCAAAAGACAGATACATTCTTTTTGGTTCTCGATTGAAAAAGCTTAAAGCAAAAAAAAGAGAAAGGTTTGTGTTTTGAGTTTCTTTGTTACATTACAGATACAGAAGAAATGTAAGCAAAAAAAGAAGTTTGGTCAATGTATAAGTTTATGTTCTCATTTCTACTTCTTCTTCTTTGTAAACTGTGTGTTAAAAAATCAGTTTTGGTATTTTTCCTATTGTTCTTTTTAGTTTGGTTGCCTGGCAAATTTACAAATATTATAAATTATAAAATTATAGCTACATTACATTGAATTTTGAGTTATAGTTACATACATTATGAAATTCATATATGAAATTCTGCTTACATTCACATTGAATTGCTTTATGAAGATCAACGCACAATGGTTTTATTTACATTTGCACTGCAAATTTGTTATCTAAACAAAAACGAAGAAAATATATATTTTTTTTCTTTTGTTCAGTTAGAGCATTTCCAACTCCACTCTATTTTTCACTCTAAAATAGAGTTTAGAGAAAGAAAATGCTTTAATGGTATTCTATTTCTCACTCTATAATAGAATGAAAAATAAGTTTACTCCAAATATAGAGTAAGTTATTTTTTTTTTGTTCATCACTCTATTTTTTACTCTAAAATAGAGTACCATTGGAGCAAACTCCATCTCTATTATAGAATCACTCTATTTTAGAGTAAAAAATAGAGTGAAACCTTGGAGATGCTCTGATAAATCTAAATAAAAGAAAGAAGAACTATATATGGTAAAATGTGGCGGTTGAATCAATGTAGTGGTATATTCCTTGCTTTCACTCTTTATCACCGTAATGTTGAATATAAATAATACAGATTGCATTTTGATGTTTGATTATGGTGTTAAGTTATACTCACAATTGAAGAGCTGAATCTTTGAAAAAGTAGTAGTAGTTCTCGATGAAGCAATGTTGTTTGTCAATGTATTCATTCCGTCCACACATAATAATCACCAGAAGTTCAGAATGCAGTAACCGAACTTCGCAACCAAATTTAATAGTATATGTTAAAGTTGATTACAATCATGTTCATGTCACATTGTCACTTCGACGTGTTTAATACGCGTTTGGTATTTAACAATTGTTTCGTCTATGTCCATTTCACATTTGACAAAGTGCGTAAAATCAAAGTGCGTTACGCATTCTTCATGTCAATATTTAAACTTAGATTGTGGAAAAGCATAATAACGACCACTACGGTTAGAACTAAAAACAAAGTCAGCCTTAGATTTAATGGGTTCCCACCCACATACTTAGCAAAAGAAACTGGGTTTTAAACTTTATTATTGTCCCATTCAAAACACACATAAGATAAAAACAAGTATGAAAACAATAATTAAAACATTGATTATTATTAGTATCTATCATTGTGACCTCCAATACTTTGCCATTTCGAAGCCATTTTTACCATAGTGATAATCTTCAATGGTCATATCAATCTCAGCTTGAGTATTCATCACGAACGGACCGTACTGAACCACCGGCTCACCTATTGGTTCTCCAGCAATTAACACAAACCGCAATTTCTTGGAAGCTGACTTGTTCCACACGCTAACACCGTCATTTCCTTGTCCGAACACTAAAACATTGTGTGGTGAAACAGGGGACGCGTTTGGTGAGCCGAAAACAGCTCCGCCTTCACCGCTTTCAAGAACGTAAGCAAACGCATTCCAAGATTCAGGAACGTTCTGGTGGAACTGAGCTCCTGGATCTAGAGTGAAATCGAGGAACATTGTTGCTGTTCTTGTGTAAACAGGGGATTGAACTCCCATTGATTCTCCTGCTATTACTTTGACTTGAACACCGTTTTCTTCTGCTTTCGGTATGTCTGAACTCGACAGTTCTTGGTAGTTTGGCTCTATCCTGTCGGAATCAAAACTAGAGAGTTAATTATCCGGTTTTGAAACTCCTAATAAAAAAAGTCTAATTAGCTAGTGGGTTGTGTGTTACATTTTTTCGTTAGATGACAGATTGATCCAAAGTTGTAAACCTTTGTTAACTTCTTCTTCAGGCATTTCAGAGTGAATGATTCCTCTTCCTGCAGTCATCCACTGTAAAATATACATATTTAGAATCTTTTTAGTTTTTTTTTAAATGGGTTTTGGGTTATGAATGCTTAAACACTTAATTATGTTTTATTTTTCACCTGAACATCACCAGCATATATTGTGCCCTTATGGCCTTTGAAATCTTGATGAGTGATTCCTCCCTACAAAGAAAAATGTTAGAAGAAGTAGATAATTAGTGAAAAAAATAACTAAAAGATGTTTGTTTTACCTCTAGGACGTATGTAACAGTTTCAAAACCTGTTCACCATAATATTCACCAAGAATGTTAATGTTAGAGACATTACATAAAATCATTTTCTAAATTTCTTTATATGTAATGTAACGTGTATATGTGATCTCTTTATATGTATATGTAATGTAACAGTTTCTTTATATAAGTGATTTGACCTCTGTGAGGATGATCTGGGAATCCAGCTGGAGGAGAAACTGCTCCAAAGAAAAATCACAAGAGTAAAACATAATTAAAGAATCACCAATAAACAAATGACTGTCTTTATTTAATGGATAAAATAATTTAAAATATTAAAATGGCTGTTTCTGAGAATATACCGGAGAATTCATCAAGCATCAAGAACGGATCTAATAACTTCTGCTCACTCCTGAATTTACACAACAAGAGAAGATTTATAAGACTTGAAAAATGAAAAATCATTAACTTGCCTAAGAAGAAGAAAAAAATAAAGAACCTGGAAATGCCACGTCTAACGACCGCTCCATCGCCTTCTTTCTGAAGCTTAGCGAAGACTTTCTTGATTACAGATCTTGATACAAAGTTTTGAGAAGAAGACGACGACATCGATTTAACGTTTCTGAATGAAAACAACCCTCCAAGAAGATTTGCTCTGTTTAAAGCAGCTCTCATATACTACAAACTAAACGTGTTTCTCTTTTTATTCTTCTTAACTTGTGTTCTCGTTAAGATGAATTTTGGTTGTGTATTTTGGTGTTGTGATAATGTGTGCGTATTTATAGAGTGACGGCTTTTAAATGTTTGTGGACCCTGATGGGCTTCAAAAAGCTTACACAGCCGTATTGTGTGGAACCAGACCGCTGATTGCATTGTGTCATGCTCCCGTCACTGTGATTCGAGCTCTGACGTCTTATACGTTTTTTTCTAATCCATATCTTGCTCCCAATTTGGCTTTTGAATTATCTTATTTTAAACAAACGAAATTGATATTGGATCTTATTCCTTCAGTTTAAACTATTTTCAAATATGTTTTTCAACAAAAACGAAATTTTCATTATAATTTTATTAATTAAAAAAACTAGATTTTGTTCACAATTTCGGTATATCTGTATTGAGTTCAGATTACACTACTGTATAAATTTTTGTAGATTCAGTATTACAGAAAGTAAAAAGTTCATATGTTTATAAATAGAATGAAACGTACTATACTTTAAGCTAATGAATAAGACAACGTAGAGTAACTTTTAGAGTTAATAAGTCTACTTTAGCCAATCTCATTTGACACTTTCAGGTAATCCCCAAAATTAATACGTTTTATAAAAATATGGATTAACCTCGAAGACCAGTTCAAAAGTTAACAAAATGAAGATGAGCTCTAGACTTCTAGTGCCAACTTAGGGACGTGACACGTGTCCTTTTGCATACATAGATACATACGCAACCTTGACGTCACCACAATTTGGGATGTAGGAACCTGGTTTATGTCTATCTATATGAAGACTGGGTTCGCATTTAGAAATAGTGTAGCTAATTGATATTTAATAGTATATGACAGAAACGTATACGATATAAATAAATTTAAGTGACTCATGCTTACATCACGATACTTGAGATTAGGTTGTCACTATCGATGTAAATCAAATGAAAATGATTTGGTCATCATCAGAATGACTGTTTTTTACTCTTTTTAAAAGATAATAATCAGAACAAAAAAAAGGAAAGATAATCGAATTGCAAGAGGTTAGGGTTTAGAAGACGTATGCTATTGATGTAGTCCGGCGAAGCGCTGCTTACCTTTACGGCGTATTTCTCCGGAATTAGGGGTCCGTCACAATTCTATACCTTCAATATAGTCGTTGGAGGTGGGTTCGTCGGCAAAAATGGTAGAGAGAACGATTTTCCGGTATGGAACTGGTGCTTAGCAGGGGAGCGGTGGACGTAAGATTTCCCCGATTCGATGGAAGAGAGATGTGTGTCTCGAACAGTGACCAGATAGGACACGTGGGCTGATACGCGATGTTTTCAGACACGTGGCTGGACGTTTTCACCGTTTGATCTCTGGTTGGACTTGGTCCATGTTTTAATTGCCTTTTTGTCGGATTTAGTGTTAGTGTTGTAAGTGTGAGCCTTCGAGCTGTTTGTATCTTATGAGTTTGTCCAGTTTTAGATCAGCACTTTAATAATAAAATCTTTAGAGGAAAAAAGATCGAATTGCAAGAGGAAAAAGATAATCGAATTGCTTTTTCGTTTTTACATTTTTGGGTAAGAAAAACCAACAAAAAGTTTTGCTGAAAGATCATTACACGCACAATCTTAAGTGTTTTGATCACCTTGTCAAATCTAGCTAAGTATGAAACTAGGAAGTAGTTATCGTCTTTTCTTATATTTTCAAAATTCCATAATTTTATTTTCTTATAGACTAGATATTATGCTCATTTCTGCTTCATTACATACATTTTTTATAAAAACGGTTTTGAGAGCTATACATTTATTTTAGTATCATGATTTTTTACTTGCAGAGGAAAATTTGAACATGATCATTTAAATGACTTAGAGGATTACTGTATATTTATTTGAACTGGATCTACTGTATATTGTATTTATTTTACTACGTATTTTCGATGTACCAGTACCAACTCTTTTTTGGGACAAATCAGTACACAACTAATTCAGTAAATATGTAAACTATTTTCTTAACCGTCATATAGACAAACCCATTGGAATCCTGACAGAAAAAAAAAAGATAATTAAACTCATTGTCATTGATAATATATTTTCTAATATATAATTACATCATCAAACAACATTTTATACCAAAAATATATTATTTTCTACAGTATGCAGCTTTTAATTATATTTCAAAAGTATCCATATATACCTTTCATAAGATTATTTCCAACAATACTCTATTTGCTACTCCAAAACATCATTTTGGAGTAAAACTTTTTCTAATTCTATTTCATTTTCAACACCAAAATGGAGTATTGTTTAAGGTTATTCCATTTATGGAGTAATCTTACTCATTACTCAATTTTGGAATTGAAATTTTTTTATTTATGAAATAGTCATTTAAATTTTTAATTTTTTATTTAAATAATTTTTATGTTAAAAATGATGCAACAGCATGAAAAAAATATTCAATTATTTAATAATTTTAGATAAAATTGCATAATATTATTAAAAATAAATAATATAAAATAAAGATCACATAAAATAAATGATTTAATAATCTTGCAAATCGTTTTCGGGACCGATAAGACTGGTGAAATATTGCCCAAACGGAGAAGACTGAGAAAGCTTGTTGATCTTGTGATTTAGCATTTCGCTTTGATATTATTTGCACTTACTGAGCTTAATATATGCACACATATTTGGATCTTGTGTGGAATTTAAATCACAAAAAACTATTATAATGCTTGATTTATGAATATCAAAAATAAAAAAGCTCATTTTTCATTACACAATGCATTAGTTGATCATTTGTGAGCAAAATATTATAATGGTTATTATTGAACTAACTTATATGTTGTCTTTTATTTTATGTTAATGATTTCTGCATTTTTATAATAAAATGTTTGATTCAAATAAATTATATTTTACAGTAATTTTTGTAGACATAAAATACTTAGAGTTAGTAGGTAAATTTTTAAAATATAAGGTATTATTAACAATTATTAATAAAATAAAATAGAAATTTAAAATAGTATTTTGGAGTAAAAAGTGAAATAATACATTAGAGTAAAAATCTCTTTCATTGTGGTGTTGCACTATTTTGAAGTAAAATATGGAGTAATATATTAGAGATATTCTAATTGACCACTATTTAAAAATTACTGTTTTAATAATAAAAGAATATGTTTTGATGGATTTTAGTGTGACTACTGGCTATTATTTTTTGTGGCATCAGTGTGTGATAGTTAATTAATGAAGTAGAAATCGAACCGAAAAGTAAATGGAGTATTATCACTTGTCAGTTCCTACATAACTATCCATAGCTATTCAAGCTAATCCCAACAAATGTGACATAAAATACGCCTAAGCAATACGTGTGCTTACATAAAATGGTCATTATTGTAAAGAAACGGACACTAATTAGCGACTTTAGAACAGCCAGATATTACACACTTGCTCGTTTCTGTTTTGCTAGTTGGCTACCTAAAATATGAAAGGGGCCTTCTTCTATATCTAGTTTTCAATTGTATTGTATAATATAAAATTGTTCCTTTTTGGTTAAATGAGAGATTTAGAGGTTGTCTATAGTCTATACATACTATCTTTTCGAATCGTGACACAAGCCATTAAATTACGAGTCCCGATTATTTTGTGGTTGTTAAATCATTATCTCCAGCTATATTAATGATACTGTATTTTCTAATAAATGTGGGATATAGAAGTGTGGGATGTAATCATATAGGATTTGATAGCAAACTACAATTTAATTAACAAAATATGTAATTCCATGTCAAAGTGTCATCCTCTCGTCATCATACGTTTAAACATATATCGATAGACATAAGATACGGAAGAAACAAAAACCACATCCAATTCTCAACCACGGGTCGACTATAAATTTATTGTCTTTTCACTATGAAATCATAGAGTTGACAAACAATAATAATCATTAGGAAAAATAGGATCATGAACCCCCATTAGGCCATTAGTTAGTTTAGTTGACATATTCAATCTATTATATTTTATTGATAATCCTAACAAAAATTTGAACTAATCATGAAATCTGGGTGTCACAAGCAACAAAATTACCTCACAACACTGTTCAATCTTTTTTTTTGTCAAAAAACACTGTTCAATTTTTTTTTTTGCCGTCTTATATTATTATAAGGGAAATTGGGATGTATAGCCAAGGAAAAAAACATAATTCATGAGATAGCTAATTTATCTAATATAACGATACACAATGTGTCTTTTGTATAATATTGCTATTCTACCCTTTCATTCTACCGGTAAAACCAACAAAACAATTATAATCTAAACTAATAACTAATGATTCTAAAAGAAAGACGTGGTCCATCGTCACCTCCGTTAGATTAATCAATTTTTCTTCTTCCTCACTGGTTGCAAGTAAGCGCTTTACTACTCTTTTGAAATTGTCAGTCAGACGACGGCGTTACAGTGACAGCGGAGAATAGTGTGAATCTGTATCTATTCCAATTTCTATCGTTGATTCATCTCAGATCTCTCAATTACGGTACATTTTTTAATTTTACCTTCAATTATCTTCATCTAATGCTGTCTTATTTCTCATTTGCGATATAGTCAAAACTAAGGTAATCTTTTGGTAAATCTATGGCCTCGTTGCCGTATCTGTTTTGTAGGGACGAAGTTCGCCATTCCATTCCTCTGTTTTGTTTTTTTTTTCCAAAATCAACTTTTGTTCCGTTCCATATAGATAAATTCTATACTATATGAACCTGTGTTATTTAGGATGAAAAATCTTAGTTCTAGATACTAATAACGTGTTGTTTCATTCCTCTGTTCCATTTCGTGACGATCTTGGAGAGAGTTTTTATAGAGTGGGTTGAAAGACAAGCAAGATGATACTGTCAAAAACATGCTTGCACTAATTGGTGATGATTATCTATTTAAGCACAACACATGGAATGGTGGAGTTAAAGCAGATGATGTTAAGGTTAAGAAGGACCCCAAGTGGCGGCAGACTCAAGTGAAGGTCATGTACCTTGTGAATTGGATAGGCAAGATGGTCAGCAAGGTGGATAGACTGTGGCATTCACTCCTGCGAGACGAGAAGCCAATAATAGTATAATCATGTCTATGTAAAGTACATTTAACCGTTTCTATTCTATTTGATTCACATAAAATGGAAATACATCTTATTTGCATTCATGTTTTACAATAGACGGTTTAATATCACTTTAACTTCTGAATTCATACTAATATTTAATATTTGGATTAGGGTTTATATTTTCATTTAAGATTTAGTAATTATTGGATTAGGTTTAGTTTCTGAAAAATTGGGATTACAATTGGGGAAATCATTAACTAATATCACTTAACCTTAGACATTTCAAAAGTTGAGAAATTAGTGAGCTGCTCTTTTGATTGCAACTACATTTTTCCTGGTTCTATTCTACCGTACATGGAATGGAACTGCAATTTCTTGTAATTTGAGTTCTATATTATACAGTTTACTATCACATAATGTAGCTTACCAATTAATACTAGTATTCTTATTTTTATATCTGATATTTGGATTTGGGTTTATATTTCCATATAGGGTTTAGTGATTAATTGATATAGTTTGTTTATATAAGTTTGGGGTTGTTATTTGTGAAGCATGTATATCATGATCTATATTATTTGCTATATATAATAGCAATACTATTTGCTATATATAATAGAAATACTATTTGATACGTAGAATAGTAATGTATGTAACTTTATTCATCGTTACATCATACGTGTTAAATATCGGTGGGACACATGCTATGTTGTTATGTAATTGTTTAGAGCCACAGAAAAAAAGAACGACGTCATTTTAATCTCTCATTTATGACTGGAAACTTGTTAAAGGCAAGGACAAAACCGGACGATTTGAAGCTTAAATGTCAAACATTGCATTATGTCAAAATCAATATTACTTACCTAATTTGTGTTCAAAATATGGCTATTACACAAATAAGCCCTTATTATAAAGCCAAAAGGCCAAGAAAAAAAAAAACATACAACCTAAAGTCACAAAGCCCAAACCCAGCCACATCATACAAACAAAAAGCCCATCAGGCCTAAAAACAGTTTCCAAGCCCAAACCAAAAAATGACCCGACACACATCCCTCACACCGCTCCATGTGTTGTACCAAAGGGACGCGTGGCGATAGCATCGAAGCGTCATCTTCGGGATCGTCTGGAAACCACCACCGGGACCAAATCCCGGAACCTCACCGGAATCGCGAGTCACCACTTCCTTCCCGTTTAGAAGTCGACGCTGTAACTGGACATAGCACCATCTCCGGAACAACCGGGACACGAAACACGACCACCAAAAATCCACCTCCGATGACAATATCAGAGGTATAGGAATCGGAGTCTTCATATAAAGGCCCGACCTTCAGGGAGCATCCCTCGATTGCGCCGGGATCTCACCCAAACTCGGCCACTAACCACCGCAAAGAACACACCTTTCCACAGCTCGAGCACTTCCACGAGAATTGAAAGCCGGCGACCACTATCAAAGAGGAAACGGTATGGCCCCAGAAGCAAACGCCGGTGATAATCGGTGGATAACCCACCGTCTCCCGAACACGCAGAGCCGAACCACCATCGGAGAAAACAATGCATGGTCGGAAGCAGAGGAAAAAAACGGAATGATAACAAATCAAACCGTAGATTAAAGCCGAAAAACAAAGCAAAAGAGAAAAAAAAAAAGAAAAAAAACTATAACGCTTTTAGCCGGACCGACGGTGGCGAAGAGCCAAGACCACCGGCCGGAAGACACAAACACGGCGGAACTGGGTTTTTTTTTAGACAGAGGTCAGAGCACTTTTAAGAGAGAGAAATTTTTACTACACTGTTCAATCTTTAAAGACCAAACTATGAGAAAATCTACATTATCTTAAAAGTAAGTCATAATGGGATCATTATGCATCACCTTTTTTTTTGTTTAATGGAATGTTCTAAAAGTCAAACGTCTAGAAGCTCAATGGGTGGTGATTCCACTATTTTCTGTATTTATGGGATCTTCTTCCCCACCATCTATTGGAGAAACCCACAATCCCAACACACATTAGAGAGATGGAAGATGATACAAAATATACATAACTTAAATCCAGAGAGGAATTTTTCAATTGATTTGACTTTGTGAGTATCTCCTTTTCCAGTGAATCTTACTTTAGGCCAAAAGAACACTAATTAACAGAACACTGTATTTCTCACAAGAACACTAATTAACAAAAGATTCACTTTATATGGTAAAAAGACTGACGAATCAAACATAGCAAAACTAGAGCTAAACATATCAAAACTTGAGTAGAATCTTCCATTGCTCAATGCTGGTTTTGTCTCTGTTTCTTAGGCTTTGGAGCTGCTGGCTTTGGACCATACAGACAGATACGTAGACTTCCTTCTAGCACTCTCTGGTGGAAGCATGTCTTATACAAATCCCAAAACTCATCTCTGCAAAAAAAAATTCAAGATATTTTTTTTTTTCAGAATTCTAACTCAAAAGTATTTAAGCGAAGTTAGAGACGATGATGAAAGTAAAGAGTTGGAGAGACAAACCTGACTTGGGGCAAAGTGAATAAGGAAAACCCCTTGACATCTGTGTGCATGTCAAGCACAATCATATCTAAACGTGAAAGCCCTAATGCCTCTATCTCGATCAGCTTTTTTATTCTGCTCGGTGTGCCGCTCCCAATATTAACTCGTTTTTTCAACAGAGACACCTGCACACCAGCAATGAAAATCAATTTTAATATAACAATGACACTGAGAAATCTACAACAGAAAATGAGAGCACAAACAACTATTCTGAAAACTTCTCTAAAAGAGACTTTCATGAAAGACCAAATCAGTAGAGAGCCATTGCTTCCAAACACAACCAACAAGGATAGAATGACTTGAGAGCCAATGATGTTAAAGTGAAAATATGATCAGACTGACGTGCAAAATAAAGATTGTTTCAGCGGCAAAAGGTGCCATCAACATCTTTCGTGTTTTTATCATCATATCCAAATGGTAGAAAAGAAACATTCATATAAAAAGAAATGCCAAAAAAAATGATAAAGATATGATGTGGGTCTGGGGTCAGACTGACGTGCAAATATTTTGGTTCAGCATTGCGTATGCCTATGAAATATCGATATCTTATCATCATTTCCCAGACTCTAGAAAAGAGGGATGCATAACATGAATATATTCATGAAGCATTATGCTACAGCAAAAATGATGGCTGCAAATGGGATGGGATCAGACTGACGTGCAAATATGTAGTTCAGCATTGCATGTGCCTCTGACATATGGATATATCTTATCATCACTTCCCAAACTCTTAACACGAAAGAAATACAAAAAAAAAAGGAATGAATGACACGAATCTATGCTACACAACAATGAGGTGTAGATCATAATGGGATCAGACTGACGTGCAAATATGTTGTTCAGCATTGCAATGTGCCTATGACATATCGATATATCTTATCATCACTTCCCAGAGAATCAACATGGAACAAATGAAGAGATGAATTACATGAGTATTGCATTAACTCATTATGTAAATCTATAATGGGATCAGACTGACGTGCAAATACATTTTTATCTGCAGAGCATAAGCCTTAGATATTTCGTATTTTTGTCATCATATCCCAAAATTTCACAAAATGCAAAAAAATATTCATCCACAATAGAAAATCAGAACAAATAAGCTCACATCAGTTATAGCAAAAACTATATAAAAACACATGATTCATTTCTATCTAAAATCTATTAACCTATAGTATCTAATATGCATTAATTACATTTCTCTAAAGACAAATTCTTGTAAGAATATAGAGAGCTACCTGTTCCTCAACCTTCAAATGCTTTGAGAACAACTTCAAAGCTGGACACTGCTTGGTCAGTGAATGCAAACCCCTATACATTTGAAAAAAAAAAAAGAAACGGCTAGACTAATAAGCAACATTGTATTCAATCAAAAATAACGGTTTTACAAAGATCATAAAATTCGAAAAGATACCTTATAAGTTCCAAAGATCTCAGAGCAGAGGAGCTAACAACGAGAACAGCTGGGTTTCCGGGATCGACTTTCCCTTCGATTGCCTCCCCTTCACAAAGAGTCTCTCTCCAGGAAGATCCATAAGACATCTTAATATGCTCTCCCAAGTTGCTTACATTCTGATCCAACTTTTGAGATAACTCAACTACACACTTGTCTGTAATCAACAATACTCATAAGAACCTCACTTAAACAGTGTGTACATATATATAATGAAAGGACAAACCTTTAATGGGATCAAGCTCTAAAGGAGAGACACGGACACCAATGGCGGAATCAAGCTGCTTTAAGAAGAAGCTTAGCTGTTCAGAAGCCGATACAGGTTGTTGTTCCTCGCCGTCGCTCTGGTCGTTTCTTTCGACCGTGTTGTCAAAGGCGAGGGCTTTTGACTTCTTAGTCTTATTCTTCTTATTCTTCAGATCTTTCTTCGGACCCAGGGATGGGTTCCGAGTCTTTTTAGGGTTTTTAGCGGCGGAGGGTTTTACCTCTGTGGTTGCCATGTCTTTTTTTTTTTTTCTCTTCGAGTGTTCAGACAATGTAGAAGAGCAGCGGCGTTTTAAAGAGTTTGCAAGTTTAGGTTTAGCTATGTCTTGTTTTAAAACGGTTTTCTTTTCAATACCAATTTGTTAAACCGGTCAAGATAACCGATAACAAACTTAATTTATTCAAATTACTTAACATAACCGGTTTCGATTACACAAAATATATCAGTTACTTTATTCAAGTGCATGATTAGTTGGAATGTAATAATGTTTTTATAACATTTACAGAATTTATTTTCCAATTACTATTTAAACACTTTAGTAAATCTCATATAAAATATACTGTTTCCACAACCTTTTTTTTTTGTTAGTTCTCGTTTTTATTTTTCTAAAGAAATATTTTTAAAGATTAAAAAGAAAATAAAATATATACAACAATAAAAAGTACAAAATAAAGTCTTCAGTTATCATTCAATTTACCATATACTCCCTCCGTTTCAGAAAGATAGATGTTTTAGGAAAAAAATTTGTTTCAAAAAGATGTATTTTTCATATTTTCAAAGCATATTTTGTCAACTAATAATGAAAAATTGTGTGTTTCAAAAACATTAATTGCATTTCTTGAAATTCTATTGGTTTAAAAATATAGGAAATATAAAATTACAAAAAACTATGCATTAATAACTAAGTTTTAATATGTTTTCTTAATAAGTGTGAAAATCCTAAAACATGCATCTTTAAAAAACAGAGGGAGTACTAAATAGTAATAGTTTTATACAAACACAAGGGTAACAATCTTATATCATTTGCTTTCAAAAAAAAAATCTTACATCATTTTAACATCAAACAACCCCATATTCACATGTGATCAGTTGAAACACATTGTTTCTCAATCATTTTCTTGGAACATGTTTTCTTCTTGCCTTTAGATTTCTTATTTATTACATAAAACAACAACAACAATAACAACGTGGAAGAACACACATCAATATTAAATTATGAAGATAGTTAAGCTACTGATGGAGAAGGAATCATTCCCACCTTCCTCGCATAAGCAAAGATCCCACCAGCATCAATAACCGGTCCTGCATCACCAATCGCCTTCAGCTTATACTGCTTACCAGTCGTGTGATTAGTCAGTAAACCACCACTATCCCTCAGCTCGATCGTCACCGTGTCTCCTGTCGTACACTCGTCGCAGACTCTAACCTCTGATTCAAGGGGAAACACCTCTCCCGTAGCCACCGAGTTACGGAAAAAAATCCTTGCGTAAGTCTGAGCAACAACGGCTTTAACTCCGGCTGCTCCTAGACAGACAGGAGCGTGTTCACGTGACGACCCGCAACCAAAGTTCTCACCGGCGACTATGATCGAGTATTTAGATTTGATCTCTCCTGGCTCAACGAAGCGGGGTTTGTGGGAGTCTGGTAGACCGGAGAGAGCGTTAGAGCCGATCTCGTCACGCTCCTGCTGGTTGGAAGGGAAGATGCACGCTTTGTCTGCTGGGATGATCTGGTCGGTGTCTATGTTGTCTTTCAAGACGAAGCATAGGCCATGGAAGGTGGTTTTGGCTAGGGAGTCGGATCCCTCTGAGGAGGAGGGAGTGGCACGTGGGATGATGAAGGATGCGCGACGTGAAGAGAGGGAGATAGATGATGGGAGGAAGTAAGCGGAATTGGTGATCTTGAGGGAAGGAGACCGGAAGGGAACGAAGGAGGGAGAAGTTTTGCTGGATGGGGAAGGTAAGACTCTGGAGAATGTAGGTAGAGAAGACGCCATTTGTGTGCGTTTGGCTTCTATTATCGAAGTTGTTGTCTGCGTGTGTAAAAGAGAAGCCGACAGACAGATTATAAAAGGAAACATCTGTGTACCCATATATTTACGAATGTGCCACTTAAGAATTCTAAACGTGCGTTTTGAGACACTAGGTAGGTCGCGGTGAAACAAAAGGTGTTCTGTTAATTTTTCTCATCCTCTTTTCGCGTCAGAAATGGATGCCAAAAAGAAAATGTTAACACTTCATGTTATTGCCTATTGGTACACTTCATGTTATTGGTTTCCGATGCTTTCTTGACAAAACATGTGTTAAAACTTAAAACCTACTTATAATACTTCCAGGGTCAACAACTGGAGCATATGTGGTGTGAGAAAACAAAGCTCCCGTCGATTCTGTTCTTACGACCGGAAGATTAGATTAAATTAAGGATGAGAAAACTCATAGTAACTTATGCTTTGCTATAGGGGTAACAGGTCAACATTATTTTGCAAAATCCAAACACAGTAGATATAATATATAGACTGAAACACAAGAGACTAAACCAATAGTCAAATATACATCCATAAAACATAGATTAAGGTTCACAAATTCTTGTAACATACATCTACTTATTGTTCTTTTTATTGGACGACACGAAAAGAAGATTGGAATGGAAGCTGAGAATCACTTACCCTCGAAGATACTTCTAGGTGGTAAGAGAACTCTCATCGCCATGCACTGAGACCGACCCTGCATAACAAAACAGAGTAGAGTCTTAGAGAAGAAATAAAGAAGAACGCCTTGTTTTTTTTTTTTACTATTTGACACGTCTTACTGCTAAAGTAAGTTAGCATAGTAAAACATGAAACGATAAGCAAAAGACATAATTCTACACAAGTCCACTAGATCCTCCAAGACAACTACAAGCCAAAAGACTTTTCAAGTTTTTTGAACATCTTAGTGAAAAAAAAAGGAACGAAACTTTAAATGAAACACCTGATAAGTGACATCAAGTCTAGAACCAGTCATTATCATCCTCACACAACATCAACCAACTACTTGACTCCTCCTAACTACATGTTACTATCTCCACAAGATAAAGGAGGAAAGAACTATGCTTCACTACATAATATCGAACACATTGAAAGATCTAAACTACCTGTCGGAGAAATCAAGCAGCAGCAGACGGAATCATGCCAGCTTTCCTAGCATAAGCAAAGATACCACCAGCGTCAATCACAGGCCCAGCGTCACCAATCGCCTTAAGCTTATACTCTTTCCCCGTCGTATGATTAATCAAAACACTATCCCCTTCCCTCAGCTCCACCGTCGCCACGTCACCCGTCTTACACTCATCGCAAACCCTAACCTCCGAGTCCAGCGGATAAACCTCCCCCGTCGCCACCGAGTTCCTGAAAAAGATCCTCGCGAACGACTGCGCCACCACCGCCTTCGCCCCCGCCGCTCCGAGACACACCGGCGCGTGCTCGCGGGACGACCCGCACCCGAAGTTCTCCCCGCCGATCACGATCGAGTACTTCGTCTTCGTCTCCCCGGGCTCGACGAACCGATCCTTGTAGGAGGCGGGGAGGCCGACGAGCGCGTGGGAGCCGAGCTTCACGTACTCGTCGGGGTTGGACGGGACGAGGGTGAGGAACTCCGCGGGGATGATCTGGTCAGTGTCGATGTTGTCGCCGACGACGTAGCAGAGGCCGTGGAAGGTCTTTCTCTCCTGCGCCTCGGCGGCGGAGCGGGTTACGAAGGGTGATGAGGATGCGGAGCGAGTGACGAGGGGTTTGGGATTGAATGATGCGGAGGCGGGAGCGAATCTGAGGAATGGTGATTGGAAGGAAGGTGATCTGTTGGGAGATGGTAGGGTTCGTGGGGACAGTGTAGGGTTTACAGATCGGAGAGAAGCCGCCGCCGCCATGGTTTGTTTGATGTGTCCGAAAACGAGTCAAAATGGTCTCTACTGGAGAAATGTGATTACAAGTGGAGAGTTATTGTAAGTATTTTCATTTTTATCATATTTATCAACAAGCCCCTAGATAAGAATATATTTTAAACTTTTTAAGACAAATGTTTTGAATCTTTGATTAAATTAAATTTAGTCTAGATTTTCAATTTAAAATCAATTAACATTAACTATATTAACCTAGTTACACGTTAGTATTAGCCTATTTAAGTTTCCCATGTAGAATTAGTAACAAGATTTTGATACAAAATTAGATGTAAAGTTATCAAACTTCTAAAGTGTATCTCAACAATGATTATGCAACATTAGTTTGAAATTTAAATATTTTAGCAACATAATGTTGTTGATAATAACATTAGGAACTATGCTATATGGTCAATCAAGGATTTGTTGTTGGAGGTGAGAAGTGAAAAAACACCTCCATATTCATGTGTATGCAAATGATAGTTTTTAAAATTCAAAGGTCTAAAAGAAAATATACTAAAGCTCTAAGGTTCTATAATATTTTCAGTATAAGTCCCTGTGGTTCGTTTGGTTGTATAAGTTTTTCAAATCCTTCGAGAAGTAGCTTTTTGTCTCATCCATTTGGTAGCTGACCATTTCTCTCCAGACAGGACTTCACATCCCCCATGTATGCTATTCGGATCTGACTGTCCATCAAGTCCCTGCATAACACAAGACACAAAGACCATAATGAACACAAAGAAGTTTAGAGAAAGTGAGACATGAAAGTGATCGAAGAACATACCATGCTCCAGAAGAGCACTGCGTTTCCTTTGGTGGGTTTCACGGAGATGCCTTTCATGATTTTGCCACCACAAGTGCATTCACCGTCACCAGCCTGCATTTCGAAAACATATATACATATATACACATTGGTTTTATAACAGAGAGAAGAAACAAATGTGCATTGTATGATCACATAGCTAAAGAGAATCATCCACCAGAGGAAGAAGAATTTATACCAAAGGAAAATAAGTTTCTCCTCCTTCAACGTCATCTGTTAAATACATTAGCATTGTTGCTACGCGTTGACCACCACGCTTCAAATTGAACTGCGGGGAACATACAAAAATAATGATGAACACACTAAGATAAACTTAAAGTTTAGTCCTAAAGATGAAGGTAAAGTAACTAATCCAACTAAACATTATTGATCAAAACCAAAAAAAAACTATTACAATGTTCTATCCTCTATTTACCATTTTTGACCAAGGGCAAGAGTTTCCTCCATCAAACTACTAATGATATATAAAATGAAACAGCACCAAAGGCTTACAGTGTCACCAAAGTAATCGTGATGCGGTCTGTAAAATTGGTTCGGCTCGTATCTGCATTGCAACATGTTTTGTTTCATCAAATCAAGAAAAGAGCTTTATTTGCTTTTTAATTATTAGAATAGTTGTGACCAAAAAAAAATTATAAGAATATTAAAGGTTGCAATTGGTGACGCACCTTAGGACTTGAATGAGTTCTCCATTCTCCGCTGGTACTTGAGAGAAGACTGCAATTCGCTTTTCAATTGCCTGATAGCAAAAAGAAAAAGGAATACAATTGTACAAAAATGTAAGTTGATCAGATCGAAATGACACACCTTGTAAGAATAAACTCAAAGAGAGTCGGTAACTTACCTGTATCACTGGATAACTTCTTTCTACATGAGTTAAAAACATTCCAGAGCTTGTCCTCACATCACTTTTAACTCCCTAAGCATGACAATGAGGGAGTAAATAAGTCTCCAAGGCATAAACTATAGCATTTGTACTGGCCTCCAGTGTTTGATTGAATGAATAGATCTTCTTTTTCTATAACAGATCAAAGGGAATTTGGCAATACCTTTCCTGTTTTTATATCGACAACAGTGGAGACCTGAAGGCGAGGCCGAGCGATTGCTTTTAAGTATTCACATTCCTGTCGATTATACAAATCAGGATAACAAAACCAAAGTTGTTTAAAGGCAATACAAAAAAAAGATAAAAGCCATTTCGCTAACTCTTGTGATTAGTGCTATTAGAACTGAGTCTAAGGTTTGGTTTGTTTTTCAAATCTTATATTTTCCTAGCTAAAATGAACATGATTAAAATAAGGTTAAGGCCTGTGTTCCCAAAAAAAAATAAAAGAGGGTTAAGGCCTAACATACTTTGAATATGTTCATCTAGAAACATGATAACTGAATGAACTAAACACTACTAGAGGGGACGTGTAAGTTACCTCTGAGCTAAGAAAGTTATGAAGCACAATAATTCGAGGGGACCAACTAACTACTTCAGGCTTAACCTGCACTAAATCAGATAAACATTAGCTTGAAGGAAACATAAATGACCTCGTTTTGACCATCACTTTTAACTGGTAGAGGTGTAAAAAAAATGAAATTGTGAGGGAAAGAAAAAGAATAAGCCAAATGGATATATGATAGAATTACATAGCCAAGCCGTAATATTTCTGCATCTTTGTCATTTGCCCACCGGGAAACATCTGAAACATAAACGAGCCTTGTATTAAATTATCATAACAGATCCACAAATTAAGCTCTCCAAGAAAGTCAGAACGGAACTTATTGTGTCAACCTATATGCAATCAATCATCATTTTGGCCAATATATTATTATTATCAGATTCAGACCAACCTCGAAGATAACGGGCGCTTTGTCCTCGAAGTCCTCTTATGGATGGAAATCCAGTTCCTAAAAAGAACAAGTAGAAGCTAGTAAGGAAACCACGACAAAACAAGCAAAAAAACATTACAAAGATCTCTTTACTAATCATAGAGTACAACTTATTTAGTAGTGTGTTCCAAAATTCAAAAACGCATTAGTGTTTACACAGCATTGTCCTCTCTCAATACTTAACAGAAGAGCACACATATAGCCTTAGTTTCTCAGCTATAAATTTCAGCAAGAACATACCAAAACATCTGCCAAGAATCAAATACGTTCACTTCACACAACAACAAAAACATGTAACCATGTTTGTCTATTTCCAAACACACATCTACAAGCTAACACACATAAACGTACAAACAAACAAAAAAGGAAGAGAGAGGAGTTACCGTATGAATCTTCCAATCTATCAATAAAGGCCAATTGTAACAAGGCACCTGCAGATTCCATGAAAAAAAAAAAGAGAGAAGAAACACAATCTCCATGAGTTACCAAAAATGCCGTTTCAAATTTCTCATAAAGTCGATGTCGAACTTTAATCTCACGGCAATGACAAGCGCATTCCGGTTAGCCGGAAATAAAATTTGGAAAATCTAAAAAAATCAAATTTTTTTATTATTCCGGCTAATGATTTATAGTCGACCAGTTGATCATTGCATACAAGAGTCGACTATAAATAGAGAGAGAGAGAGAGAGTACCTATGATCATTCCGACAGTGACAAATGTCAATAGACCGAACACGATCCTCATGGCAGGTGCAGCCATGTCTTCTTGTTTATTCGATCTCCGACCAAAAAGAAAAAGTTTTGGGGAGAAACAGAGAGATTAGTAACAGTCTTTGCTTGCACAAGATCTTAATTGAGATTTGAGTGTGGAGAAACGTCAGAGGAGAGGAGTTTCTTGAAAAAGACCTTTTTGGTTTTTAAAAAAATAATACATATATATTGCGCTTCCTTCCTTTTCTTTTTCGTTTTTTCTTCCTTTCATTTTTGTTTATTTATTATAATTATTTTAAAATGCTCCTTTTCTCTTTTACTTTCTTTTTTTTCAAAAATATTCATCATATTATCTTATCAACTTGAATATACATTACTTTACCAATGATTTTCTGGTGAACTGTTGTAATGTTTTATTGGGCTGATAATTGACAAGAGTCATATACATCGTGGGATCTGAAAACATTTTCTCAAGTAGCTGGAAATTATTATAGCTGGAAATTATTATAGAACTAAATAATTGATGAATGTTTGCTAAATAATTGAGGTAAGGTAACGCACCAAAACAACAACACAAATCTCATTTTGTATTTAAACAGAAAACTTGCGTATTAGTTTAATTAATTTTGATCAAAAAAATCTCATTTTGATCAAAAAAAAAAAAGTTTAATTAATTTTACTAACTACTAATAATAATTAGATTATATCTAATCGCAAAAATATATAAGAAAAAAAAAAGACGTTATATAATAATCGACCGTCCAATATATATCCTAAACGCTTTTAACCGCAAAACTCTTCGCCCTCTTCTTTTTCCCCTTTCTCTCCGATTTGATCCGTCGGTTGCGTCATGTCATCGTCTGATCCGCCGCGCCACCGATTCTCCGCGGTAGTACTAACTCTCCTTCTGCTAGGATTCTCCGTCGCGGTGGCAGACGATGCGTCTTGGACCGAAGATACAACAAGCAGCAGCCTCGAGACTCCTGGCTGTACCAATAAGTTCCAAATGGTAACCAACAACAAAAAGTTTCTTTCTTTTTTTGTTTGAGTGTCGTGTCGTTACTGAATGAATGAATGTTCGTCTGTGCAACAACAGGTTAAGATCTTGAACTGGGTTGATGGTGTTGAGAGTGATGACTTCCTCACCGGTTTAACCGCTCAATTCGGAGCGTCTCTACCTTCTGATCCTGATCAATCCGTTAGATCTCCTGTCGCCTTTGTACATCCGTTGGACTCGTGTTCCAATCTCTCTTCCAGGGTCAGTCCAAAGTGTGATCCTTTCTCTTCAAAGTCAATGCCTTTTTTCACTAACATTTGGCTCTGTTTTTTCAGTTAGATGGACGTATTGCCTTGTCGATCCGTGGGAGCTGTGCTTTCACAGAGAAGGCGAAACATGCTGAGGCAGCTGGTGCTTCTGCTCTGCTTGTTATTAATGACAAAGAAGGTTCTCTTCTTTCAATACCGTTTTGGATTTTGTAGCTGTCTTTGTCTAATTTAGTGTCATGATGATCTTTTTTGTCAGATCTTGATGAGATGGGATGTATGGAAAAGGACACATCTTTGAATGTGAGCATACCTGTCTTAATGATCTCTAAGTCAAGCGGGGATGCTCTCAACAGGTCTATGGTAGATAACAAGAGTGGTGAGTGAGCCCCCTTGTGATGTCCCACTTCAATTTTTTTTTTCTTTAAAAAATTTCTCAGACATTAAATAGGCTTATTGAGTTGTTGATCTTCTCTTGTAGTTGAGCTTCTGTTGTATGCACCAACTCGTCCTGCTGTGGACCTCACAGCAGGAATGTTGTTACTCATGGCTGTTGGAACTGTTGTCGTTGCATCTCTGTGGTCAGACCTTACAGATCCTGACCAAGCTAATGAATCTTACAGCATATTAGCAAAGGTTTGCATCTTATTTTTTTAACAACTTTCAAGTCTTTGTTTGGTGTTCACCATTCGTAGCTATACTAGAAAATTGTCGGTTAAACTCTGTGGCCTCGCAAGTCTGTGGACTTCAATTATAATATGAATCTGTAGCTGTTATGATGTTGAGTTAGGCAAGATGTCTTATCAAAGAAGTAAAGACCGACTTAAAACTTAATTTTTCTCCAGGAATTTAACAGTGCTGGAACCAGAAAAGATGACCCAGAGAAGGAGATTCTTGATATAAGTGTCACTGGTGCTGTATTTTTTATAGTAACAGCCTCCATTTTTCTGCTACTCCTTTTCTACTTTATGTCATCATGGTTTGTATGGGTGCTCACCATATTCTTCTGCATCGGTGGCATGCAGGTAACAACAAGTTGTAGAAATATTGAGATCGAATCTATGTTTTATTTTATTTCCCATCAGTTTAACTAAAGTGTGGCTGTTGATTTTTTAGGGTATGCATAACATCATTACGGCAGTTTTGTTGAGGTATTCAAAATTATTTCTAAATATCTCAACTTCTCTATTTTTTATTCTGGTTTAAGCATCTCTTGATTTATACACAAGTTGTGATCTGCCTGCAGAAAATGGAGACATCTTGGTCGGAGATCTGTGAACCTCCGTTTGCTTGGGACAATGTCATGGATGTCACTTTTGGTGAATATCTTTTGTCTGGCGTTTGCTGTCTTCTGGTTTGTGAAACGGCACACATCTTATGCTTGGGCTGGGCAAGACATCTTGGTAAAGCTCTCTTTTCTTCACGCTGTGAAAAGCTTATAGAAGTCGTTTCCTCTTAGTTTCTTACGATTGCTTTATCTGTTAACTTAGTTTTATATTCATTTTTTCGCAGGGCATCTGTCTGATGATCACAGCCTTGCAAGTTGTTCGATTACCTAACATCAAGGTAGTTAACCTGGCTTGTTACGTGTTGAGTGAGACATGGTGGTTCTCTGTTTTTTGTGCTGATAGATATATGTACTCCAGGTTGCTACTGTTCTTCTTTGCTGTGCGTTTGTCTATGACATCTTCTGGGTCTTCATATCACCATTGATATTTCACGAGAGTGTTATGATTGTGGTGAGTTTCTAAATCTAAACCCTTCTTTTTTTATATCCTCATTGTAGTCTTTACTTGAGATCCCTTCTCTGTATAGGTTGCCCAAGGAGACAGCAGCAGTGGGGAGTCCATTCCTATGTTACTGAGGATTCCTCGGTTTTTCGATCCTTGGGGTGGCTATGACATGATTGGTTTTGGGGACATCCTCTTCCCCGGTTTGCTCATTTCCTTTGTTTCCAGGTACTTACATTCTTAGAGCTTCAAAAGATGACTATGTTTAGTTCTTTTCTTTTTTAACTTTAGTGTTTGCTCTCTTCTCTTTGGTCCAGATATGACAAGGTCAAAAAGAGAGTAATCTCAAGTGGATACTTCCTTTGGTTGACTATAGGCTATGGAGTTGGTAAGTGTTACTCTGCTAACATAGCTGAAGCTTTTTTTTTTTTTGAACAAGAAAACATAAAATTCATTCTTGAACACACATTTTCCTTTTCATGTTCTGTTGTGTAGGTCTGTTACTGACATATCTAGGTCTATATCTAATGGACGGACATGGCCAGCCTGCGCTACTCTACATCGTACCATGCACACTCGGTAATAATACCAGAAAACTCGAGCTTCTCTTCCTCTTATCTGATCTTGTCAATGGCTTTCAAACAAAAACCTGATGTGTTGTTTGTTTCTCTCTAGGTTTGGCCGTCGTTCTGGGGTTGGTAAGAGGAGAGCTTAAAGAACTATGGAACTACGGTATCGAAGAATCAGAGTCTCACACGCCGGAGGATCCTCTGCCTGTGGCATAAGAAACATGATGCAACAAATCTAATGGTGTGCGACCAAACAAATTAGATCAGCTTTCCCCTGATCATCGAGCACAACTTGAAAAAGAAAGGTTCTGTAGTAAGACTCATGTCGACATGTTTGTACAGAGTCCATATAATCTTCTTGAATTCAGACACACAGTAACCACTACTCCGTAGTATTTCAAGTTTTTTCAGATTCCCTTTTGTTAAATACATATATAGTCATCTTTCAGTTCCATAAAAACTTTCAACGTTTGTCATATAAAATGATTAATAGAACAGAATGAAAATCTGATGGAAAGTTTAATGCAAGATCAGTTTTTGATTTGAACTTGTTGAATTGACCAATCAGTGACCAGTCTATTTGTATGCACGTATATAATTACTGAAAAAGTAGGACAGCCTTATGAAATATTCCCTCTGTTTTTTAAAGATAGATGTTTTAGAAAAATAAATTGTTTATTTTTTATGTTTCCTATACAAAAATTGCAAATTTCAATAAAATTAATTGAATTTATTGAAAGATTATTAGTTAAAATGCATTGGAATTTGATAATTTCTAAAAATGATGTATAGTTAATGTATTTTTTTAATATGTGTAAAAACATCAAAACATACATTTTTTAAAAACAGAGGGAGTATACAGTATGTGTAACAAACTGCATACAGTAATATATAATATGACGTGATTGTATGTGACTGTGTTATATAACTTGATTTTAATCCGGCATGAATTTCTGTAGCTAGTGTGTGACTTTAAAAGGAATGTAACTTTTTAATGATGAGTAATTTAACCATAGCCTTTTTTCAAAAAAAAAATAAAATAAATAACCATAACATTCTACTCTCTCCGTTTCGAATTATATGTCGTTTTGGAGCAAAATTTTCGTTTCAAAATAAGTGTCGTTTTATGATTTCAATGCAAAATTTATTGACTTTTTAATCTAATCTATTTTTCTATTGGTTGAAATCTAATTAGATGTATTGGTAATGATGTTTTTATCTAGTAAATATACAAAATTAAATGTTTTATTAATCTGTGTGCCGAAGTCTAGAACGACAAATAAATTGAAACGGAGGGAGTAATAAATTATGCCAACTAAACTTTTCAGAAAAATATGAAGACAATCACTAAGAACTATTAACACTTTTTGGATTTTTAAACTAGATATAGCTTATTTTTTAAAACATCAACACTCATATAATGTGTATACGCTTTACAAAAATAAAAATTTGGTAAAATTATGCTTTACAAATTTAGGTTGTTAATTTTATGATAGTTATAACGAGAACTGTAATTTATTTTGTAAATCATAGTAGGTATACTATATAATGTCCATCCATCGAAATATCATCTATATTATTAAAATTAAAGTAAAAAATAAAAGTACAAAACATAACTTGTCTATTTTTAGTTGTATTATATCTTTTATATTCTTTTTGCATTTTTTAAAACTGTATTTACCAAGAATTTATAAAGAAACTGTATTTACCATAAAAAAATTTACATGTTTATTTTACGTGTTAACCATAATAATTTCAGCATGTGTTAGATGAAATTGTTCCATTAGCAAAAAATTCAAACCGTTTAACAAATAATTTTCTCTTTACACAATCAATTAGATATGAGTATTCATGTACATATTCGGATACATATCAGGGTTTTTGGATTTTCTTTTTGGATATTATAAATTTTTCAACAGGATTCGAGATATTAGGTTTTTTGATTTTCTGTTTGAATATTATAAATTTTGGATTCGAGTCGGATTTTTCTGAATTCAGATATATTAAATAAACCTAAAAATATCTAAATAATCATACTTTATATTAAATAATTTATTTAAAAAGAAGTAAAAACTAATGCCTCGTGGATGCGCGGATTAAATTAGTTCATGATTACAATCAAGACAAGCCAAGCAGATAATAGCTATAAAGAGGAAAACGAAAGTAGTGCGTAGCTCAAACGGCAAGTTCCCAAACCCTAATGTTTATAATATTTTAATACAAGAAAGCAATACCATGATAGATATATATATAAAATTCCTTATTATCAAAATTAAAGAAAAGAAAACTAAAAGAAGAAAATTCTTTCTTTACTTAACTAAAACATATCCACACATTTCGTATGTATATATCCTATCTTACACGTATGTATATATAACATATAAGAATATATGTACACATATATATGCGTCATGATCACCCAATTCCAATACTATGTATGTTGGAGATAAGCCAAATATTATATGCATCATTGATGATGATCATCATTTGGCAGATAAGCCGTCAACGAGACACTGCATAACCTTGACCTGCATACTAAGGCACTTGATGTAATGAGCCGTCTCTTCCATCAGCTTTGATGTCTCCATTGCTCCGCCTCCCGGTAGAAGATTCCTCAGCCTCTCCGCATCCACTGGATCTCTCCGGTTACTCCTCCTCAGCCACGTCACCCTCTTCTTCCTTCTAGAAAATCTTACGACTTTGTTGTTCTCTTTGGCGGCTCGGCGCAAGAGGGCTCTGCTCCATAGCCGATTAGTCCCTCCGGCTGCTCTGGCCATGGATACGTATGCAGCCTTCTTGATCTTCTTCACACGGTTGTTTGTTGTGTGGTTAGGAGAATTAAAAGCGTTTTGTCTTCTGAGATTTGAGAGGGATTGAAGGAAGTGGAGGGCAAAGACATCCTTTTCAGGGACGTCTGTGTTTATGGGTTTGTCTGCAGAGGCCATTGTTTGAGTTCTTAGAGCAAAATGAACAACGTGAGGTGAGAACCTTTATAAAAAAAATGTGAGAACAACACAACATTAGGTTAATAAATAAACGGAGATGAGAGAGACTGTAGAGAGGGAAAAATATAATATTTTATTTTTTCTTATACTAAAACTTTTCTTTTACAAATAGGTTTTTTAGGTCACAAGACACACAACTATTGAAAATCCTATATAAAGTTATGACTATATATATGTAGACCTAAAAGTTTGCTTTTTAGATAATTGTTAGCTCATTGTCTAAATATGACTAGAGTTAAAAAGAAAACCATGAAGAGATGTCGATAAGTAGATGAGCTATATTGGCTTTTGAGTTTTGATAGATTGAGTATTGGAGTTTAATTGACCCATCAAATTTAGTTGCATTGGGTGTTTCAAAAAAAAAAAAAAAGTGTTTCAAAAAAAATTTAGTTGCATTGAAGTATGGAAATATGAAGTTATAACGGGTAGTTTTTTATAAATGGTGACATGAATAAAAGAATAAGAAGTTTTGTATAGGGGGTTTAATACCAAAATATGAAATGAAAATTTTATAGTATTACTTAAAACTTTTGAAGACTCGTCTGATGTGGTTTAATTTTAGAATGTTTACTGGTGAATAATAGATGTGTTAAACCATTACCTATTATAATTTTTAATGAAATGTTATAGCAAAACCTATGAATTTGTATAAGTATAATACGCGCCTAGGGTGTCTTGAATAAATAAATAGAAATTTAGTGGAAAACGATGTTTTGGCTTGAAGAAAAAGGGTGATGCTAATAGATTAACAGAACTTGGCTATTTTTGATAAATTTTTGAAAATATATACATATACATTAAGCTCTTTTGGCTCATAGCTTTGTATAAACGGAAAAAGGAGCAATTAGGAGCACACATGAGATTATGGAAGGTCGTATTTATATTTATCTGTTTGTTTGTTTTATAAAAGGTTAAGTTTAGTGACAAATGCGTATGGGTTAATTAACGTAAACAGCTAATAGAGACGATTATGACAATATTAGGTAAGCTATACATATATCTTATTATCTAATATGTATGTATGTATTTATGTGAGCATTAGTTGACAATTAATGACTGGTATGGAATGATTCTGGAAAACATCTAACCTCATTTATATTGCAAAATAATTAACGAACCCCCCACCCCCAAAATTTTCAATTTAGTTATTATATTTATAAATTACTTGCTCGATATATCTTAAACAAAAGCACAACACAACGCTCGTAAAACAACATGTTGAGGATTTATTCGATCATGATCGAGTTTGAAGTATACGTTAGTTCGGGAAGTAACCCAACTGAGAAAACAAATGATTTATCAGAGGGAAGAATGTTTGTAAGCGACTAAGCACAGTAACCACTCGCATCATCAAACACAAAAACGTGACAAAAGGTGATCAACTACATTTAAAATATTCACCGAATCACCATGCAAGAGCAACAACAAAATATAAATAATATCTTCTTCACCTTTTCTTAGTATATGAGATAAATAATAATTCAATTGGTTTGACCTAAACATGACACCAGCATTATATGTAAACTATATAATAAACAAAATTAGAAAAGACAATCCTTGTTAAAAAAAAAAGAACAACAGCCCACAGAATAAAAGTAAAGAAGAGAAGAGACTTGAGGAATACGATTTGTGTTTGGTTAAGGCTATAATTTAGCATTAGTCCCATATCTTTTGTGTTAATCACTCTCTCCCTACCGCTTTGCCGCCGGACGTATTTTTCACGCCATTAACTATTTTGTATATTATTAGTATTATCATATACCTCTATTAAAAAAATCCAACTCCATAATTGTTCCCTTAAACAATCCAAAAGTTTTTATACAAGGTTTCAAATTATACATCTATTATTTCATAGAAGAATTATTTTAAATTTTATAAGCTAAAAAGTTTCGGGAAATGATATTTTACAGCCACAGAAATGATATTTAAGAGTCAAAACTAACAGAATAAAATCTTTTAGCAAAAAAAAAAACTAACAGAATAAAAAGATTTAAATTAAGTAATATAGATTAGCTAAAGGAGTTTAAGAAGTGGTAGAGTGGACCCAGTAATGGGCCAACCACCACATGAAGGCACATGGCTATGACCTTTACCCACCCTCCACTTTTCTTTCTCTCTTATCTTTATCTTTTAATTTATGCTTTAATTATTTGATTAATATTAACCACACCAATTGTTTTATTTGATTCTCCTCCTCATTTTCTGTAATTGATAGTTTTAGTCGTTGATGCTAAACAGTAATAATAGTGACAACTATGAAGCTGAAGAAAATAAATCGAAACGTGTGAAAAGTCACGTCATCACTTACGTCTCCTTTCTATTGTCAGTTGTTTTATTACTACGTTTATAAAAAGAAGAAGACGGCTGATTAAGCTTGACGTTACAACTGTCGGCGACTCTGTTCTGTAGTGGCAGACGTGGCTCCGTTAATACTTTTCCGGTGGACAACATGACGGCGCTACTTTTCTTTCGTTTTTTTTCTTTCTTTTTTTTCATCAGACGGACCAAACCAACGAGGCCACGACTCCAGAATAATGTGCAAGTAATTTTAATCAGAATAATATATGTTTATTTCATGCTGTGAAGTATCTATATATATCCCCAAACTTTTTATGTTTGTTATATACAACAAGGAACAGTTTTTTTCACTCAAATTGGCAAAACTATAACGGCTAAGCGGTAGGTAAGATCTGAGAATGTACTAAAAATTTCATACGGAGTTCGACATTTCATTTATCAAAATTACAGTTATGTAAAAGTAGTCCAGTAAAATTAGCAAATTTACAGTTATGTATTTTTGCTTAGGGAACTTATATTGGTAGTCCAGTAAAAGTAAAAGGCGATCCGGTAATCACATTAGTTAAAGCCAAACTCGTGTCAACTAGTCTGGTGGCTCTTTGGAAAAAGTCCGTTTTGTATATTAAATGCATTTTTATCTAAACTAATAATTGAATCAGCCAATATGATATATAGATAAACTTAATGAGAAATTAACCAATCCACAAAGTTAAAACACCGGTAAGAAAACCAAAATTTTACCAACATTGAATTACTCTATTGGTTAAACCTCTAAGTTACCAAAAATGTAAGCTTTTTAGAGTTTTTGGTCAAATGTAAGATATGAGAGATTTGTTCTTCAAGAAAGAGTTTTATTTTATGGTTTGGATTTTGTTGTAAAAGAGTGTACCAAAAACTATCGATAAACGGGTGATTTTTTTTTTTTGGACAAATCGATAAACGGGTGATTATATACCTCTTAATCAAGAAAAAGAAAACCAAAAGTTATTGGAGATTCGAAAAGTAGCTCTCATAAATACAAGCATGGATGATGTCCTTACCTGCCAATTAATCTGGCTGAAGACTTTTTTAAGCTATACGGCCCTTTCTATCCACAGAAAACGAAGATTGCTTGAGAAACCAGCCTAATAGACTAGTTTTCAGTTTGGGATTTGTTCTAGTTAAACAACACATAAAGCGAGGCCAGGTATTTAAAAGCATAGTCAGAAAACCTAAGTCGTGTGAGAACCTTTTGCCAAATGAAACTACTTAAGTCGCAGTAAAACATCAAATGGTCTCTTGTCTCTGATTGAAGATTACAAATGCAGCAAGTTAAAGGACCCTTCATCCCCCGTGCAACCAGACCAAACCGCATAGAAAATTAGATGACTACAAATGCAGCAAGATAAATGACCGTTCATCTCCCGTGCAACAAGACCTAACCGCATAGAAAGTTATTAAGCTATTTTTTGGTAATCAGAAAGTTATTAAGATGAGAAGATGAAAACATGTTTGGTCATTTTGGAATATGACCTTTGAACTAAGCTATACATGAGCAACTTGTAGCATCTTTCATTTTCAGTAATGAATAGCAAAAAAAAAAAAATTGTATATCTGCAAATGTTCGCTTAAACATGTTAATTAGTTTGAAATAAGTAATTAGAAGGTGAAAACTATAATTTCAGGTTTCATTTTTTAAAAATGGATATTTATATTGTATACCCAACACACTTGTTAAGAATTACTACACGTTGTAACATCTAACCAAATCAATTGAAGGAATGTCTAGTTTTTGATTGCACATCAGTACGTGTATATACATTTGTTGAATAGTTGTTTTCTTTACTTGTTCAGATTTGTTTATTCTGGTTCAGCCAAAATTCTTGTAAGAATCAAGTGATAGTTCATATAAAAAGGATATTGAATATTAGAGACCATGCTATGATAAGTTTGAAACTCGACAATATGAACGATCGTACTAGTTAAGCATTGGACTATGTTCGGACCAAGTAAGTTATTAGAAATGTACAACGCTACGAGTTTTGTTGGTTACTAGATTACTAAAAATATAAGCGGACATAATACGCAACAAGGGTTTGCACGTGGATTTGGCCACACATATACACACGTAAATGCAATATATACATATGGAATTCATTATTTGATGGATTGTCCGAGTTGATAAAACGGAACTGTGGAAAAATAAATGGTGGGCCAATCTTGCCTATTGTTAGAGAGGCAAGATTTTAAATTTTTAATACTCGGAACGAAGACTAATTCTTAATCAACTGTTTTATTTTTCATTAAAATTTTCAACTATCGTTTATCAACATTATATGTTTCAATTATGGTTAGTTGGTATGAGCCTATGAGGCTCTGGGTCTCGTACAAATTAAAATTATATATTTTATATCATTTTACAAAGTTTCAACGAGTGCTTACATATCCGAAAGTGCATCCAGGATGGTAAGATTAGCTAATTGAAAGAAAAAAAAATCTCCAAAATGCAATAGTGAGTAGTTCTTTACACTTGTCATCTTTCATGTCCACAAGACGTAACATAGGAATTTAATTAACTACTCATAATTTTTTTAATTAGCTAGCTACTTTCAGTTCAACATATATTTGGTTGTAACATGTGCAAATGAAATATCTCCCCAAAAAATTCCAAGCCATCACATATCGTCGCACACTCGCATCTTAACAGTTTTTACTGATGTAGACATTCTTTATTAATAGACCGACCATCTGACCAAAATTATTCTGTAAAAAAAGCTTGTAGCCAATAAAGATCACAATTAATCATTTCATTCAACGAACAGACTAGTAGCAACAAGCCAGATAAAGCTACAGTGAAGTTGGGTAATCAAACCACTTGCAAGGCTGTGATCATCATATACTCAATGATATGACAATGAACATTTCACATAGTTCAACAACCAAAACAGACCACTTGTATATATATCTAATTCTTAATGCGAATAACTGAATTTCTCCAGCGCTGGTGGAGTGGTAACTGCTAATGAATACATTTGCATGGCTTCTTACTATAGGAGGAGACAGATAAATTAAAGCGGTTTGTGTTTATACAACTAAGTTGATAGACAAAATTAGGGGAAACAAATTAAGAGAATTCTGTTTATTAAAGTTCTATTAGAAACAAAAGTGCAAATCCAATCAGATGTTGATAGGGAGAGCATAAAAACCCAAGATACATAAAATAATTCAATAATTCTTCTACATCAATCGTTTATAAGCACCATGTTTAGAAATGGATGGGCTTAGGCCTTATCAATAGATAGAAATTTAGGTCCAGGAGTTTGCATAGTCTGGTTTACACTTCATTACTACTTACAATGGTCTACTAATTTCGTTGGCAAAAATAGAAATGTATTCATTAGCAGTTACCACAAGTTGAAAATTTATTGTTTCTTGATAGTCATTAGTACAAAGATGTCTATGTCTATTTATATATACAGAAATTGTGAATAACAATCCATCCAAATTTTATTCTCCAACTTTTCTTTACATTCTCATAAACAAATCATAGAAACAAAATGAGATTATTTAACACATGGTTGGAAAAAAATTAAGAAGTATTAATCACAATTCAACTAAGACGACTGTAAAACCCTTTAGATAATTGTGTCACACTCCAGCTTAACATTAAACAAGCTCACTTCACAAGGCCAGAGTCGAAACTAACGCCCGTTGACGGCAGCCACATCGTCCCGTCAATAAAACCGGCAACAGTAAATCCTTCCGCTTCCTTAACCGTTAAAGATGGATGATACCCAGACCATTTAACCCGACCCGAAACCGATGATCCGGGACCCGTATTCTCAAACTCACCATAAAACAGAATTTTGAGACCGAAACTACCAGTCCAAGCAGACCAACCCGACGGGTGAATCGACCCATCGAGGAAAGACTGCATCACCACCGTCCTCGAATACTCTTTCCACGGCCGGCCAAGGAAAGTCAGCGACTGCGCCGTGATCTTGCAATTCTGTATAGAGATTCCGCTGTTCTGCTCCGGATGGCTCCGTCCTTGCGCAGTCACGAAGTTTCTCTGACCCGGTAAGGGCTTCCGGGCAAGGATGTTGCATGACTGGAACACGACGGCTGAGTTTCCGAATATAAAGTCGACGGTTCCGGTGATGTCTGTGTCTCGATAGAACTGTCGTTTCGAATGTGTGTAGAGTGAGTCTTGGTATCCCTCGACGGAGCATCGATACACTACGGATTTGTCTGCTCCGACACGGAGAGCCACCGCTTGTTCCGATTTAGGTCCGGCACTGTTCACGAATGTTATGTCCCGTGCTATAAACCCCTCTCCCATAGCAGCTTCAAGATTTAAAAAATAAAAAAATCTTTAACTGATTTTAATCAAGTCTAAACCGTACCAAACCGAACCAGGAAGAAAAATATTAAATTCAGATTTCTTAAAATTAAAAATATTTTCATTTTGTTAAAATACTCTGTTTCATTTGATTTATGTATTTTTTATAACCAAAAAATATTAAAATTATAAATGAAATAGACATTTTCATTTAGTATTGTTAAAAATAGTTTCTAATAAACTTATTAATCGTCGAATTAATTCACATATATCTAATTATATTGAACTTACCGACGGTGGCAGATTGGTAAGTAGTCCAGCCGCCTCTATTGCTTCGGCTACCGACAATGATCGTTTTACCCTTACCATCACCAACTAACATAACATTCTTCTGCTTTGTCGGAATCTTGATGTTTTCATGATAGGTCCCAGCTTTCAGGTGAATTACTGTCCTGCCACCACTACTAGCCAAGGTTGAAGACAACGCTTCTCCTACGGTTTTGTGAGTTCCACTACCATCTGCAGCTACCACCGCATCAATCTTCAATTCCTCCACCGAAGCTCCTAGAAGCCTCCTCTCCTCTGGCCAAGTAACATACCTCGGATAATGCGCCTGTTCCGACAAGAGACTCCGGCCTTTTGACTTCACGGATACGAACAACTCAAGCGAGTTGGTCAACAAACCGGTGAGGTTTCTTGCGGCGAAATCCATCGCAATTCCGTGTTTGTAAGACTTTGATTTTTCTTGGAGGCTTTGCTGACAAGTCTCTTGGTTTGTGAGTGCTGCGGTTAGCCATGTATGAACGTCTTCATCCTCATCATCGCTTGATGCTTTGTCTCGCATCATGCTGATGCGTGATAACATTTCAAGTGTGTCGTCGAGCAGTTCAAGGCAGTCGTGGATGGGATCGACCATGTGGACTTGTGCGGTTCGATGAGAAAGAGTGAGATTGAAAGCGAGAGAACGAGCCAAGACAGCATGGTTTATGCTCTCTTGGACCGATGCCAGAAACCCTTGTTTGGTTCTCGATGATGAACTTCGATGCCTCGAGAATCTTGAGACATGGGAGTTGGAATTGGAGTTGGTGACAGCTGAAGTGGTTTGAATTACGTATAGGAAGTTAATGATGATCAGTAAAATCATTAGTGTTTTTGAAATCCTATGATGTAATATTGATGATGATGATGAAGCCATTATAGTTATGAAACTTAACGATTTACGAGTAGTAGTATAGTAGTAGCTTAATGATGCATGTGTATATATACTAGCATTCATTGTAATATTCGTTATTATTTTAATTTTTGTGTTAGTTTTTCTTACTACCACACGACTCCGAAGTGTCGAGCAAAATGATATACCAAAATGAATAACGCGGACAAAAACTTGTAATATATCCAAAATATTAAACAATAATTCATCCATATTAACTTTTATAGTATTTTGTGTTTCAAAAAAAAACTTTATAGTATAATAAGACAGTACCTGATTCTTTAGCAAAATAAAATAAAATAAGACAGTACCTGATCTACTCTCTTCCATATGATATAACTAATGACTTATAAATTTGTGATATTTCAGAATATTTGATGTTTTACCAAGCTAAATCGTTATCTGTATATTGGTGTAAAATAGGATTTAGAGGAAGTCACAACTCACAAGTACCATAGTTTTACGTTATTGACAAAAATAAAAAGAGAGAAACCATATATATATAATATATATGCATCGATGCAACCAAGTTGACATTTCACAAAAATATGACTGAATTTACATTAGTTGTCCACATATGTATGATATATGAAGTTAATTCTTTAAACGCAAACCTTAAGACTTAACAGTGAAGTAACGATGTATAAGGGCTTTAAAATTGCCAGTCTGTGCGTAATATTCACAATCATTTGCTGCTTTTTAATCATAGAGCTACGACGTATAACGTATATGCTTTATTTTATTGCGAATATAAACATATTATTATATTCTAGTATGCATGATATAGTTGATCTATATGCATGCAAAGTAAGTGAAGTTCATCTATATTTGTTTTTGGTTACCATATATTAATTTAATGACCAAATTAAAGTGTGAACATACTAAAGCAAACCGCGTCTAATTTGTTCATACCGTTTTACAAACAACTCATCATAAAGTATTTATGTTATGAATGCACAATTAATACGAATAGAAATATAATATAGCATAATGTCACCGTCTTGAGATATATATTTTCTACCTCGACAGTTCAACGCTAGTTAACTACAATGAACATAACAGTGTGTGTATTTTTCTAATTCCAGAAGAAGTTACGGTCTTAATTTCTCCCCACAGCCCAGAGTTAACCTTTAGTCTTAAATTGGCATTTTTAATCCACTCTTTCTACCGGATTTCGAACCAGAAGCACAACAATACCAACATTTGCACTCAAGCTAACAGTCAATTACGTCCGGTGGTTATAACCGTATTTGTTTACATGAATCACACCGTTTATCCCACTATGTCTGCTTATATACGTATACTACTCTTAATAGTAAGTAATATATTTGAAAACCATCTTTCAGAAAATATTAATTAAGTAATATATTTATCAATCTTAGAGCATGGATAAGGATGCCACTAAACTTATGGAGTATATGCCTCCAGTGGATCTTACGAGTAACTTCACACATTGTCTATCTAAATAGTAGTAGACAACATAAAATTGTCTATATTAATAATTGCTGAATCTATGGTCTTGTCCAATAAATGCAAGCATAACTAATCGACCAATAATGTGCCTATATAATACTACAAGTTAATTCAACTAACATATATTGAAGAACAAAAGTGTGCTCACCGCTGTTCAGTAATATAGTTCGGATTTTTGTCTTATATATTATTTGTATAAATAGGTATATAGTTGCGTTAGTAAATAAGTCTAAATATTTGTAGTATTTTGTTAGTGTTTCTTAATGCCAAAGGAGCGTGAAAAGCACAATCAATGATTTGAGTACTTCAACATACGTGTGTTTTATATATGTAGAATGGGTTGATTAATTTCTATGAGTAGCAAAACTCCAGCTTGCAATCTTAAAGCCCTCGATTATTATGTGATGATAAGAAGGATATTGGAATAATTTCTCATCCAAAAGCAAATATTTAAAGCTTGCAAATTATTCGAATGATAGACTGGTCCTCACGCCTTTGTAACAATACATTCTCTGTGGATGTGAGGAGCTCTACTTTTCAATTAGTTTTTCAACTAGATAGAGAATATTGCAGTCAAATAAAATGCTTCATCGTTCCAAACCTAGAATTAATATCGTGGGTAACACTTTTTAAAACAAATTAACGAAATATAAGAAAAAAATTAGAACTTGTGTTATAATGTATTAATGGTTTGAAATTGATTGATTTGAATCGTTTACATAGACGCGACAAGAACATGAAAGTCTTAGAAGTGTGTAAATACCACCAAACGCTTTGTCCTATATCATTTAACAGGAAATGCAAATGGCTTTAATACTCTTTCTCATTTTTATATATATTTATAGAAAAATCCAACAAGAAGGTGCTACTTATTATTGGCAAAAGCTAAAGATAAGAAGAAAACTCCCCCATAATTGGTGTGTGGTATGTGTCCGCGGTATATATGCGTTAGCATGATTATCCCAGTATCTTGAGAGAGTATGCAGGAGAAAAGTTGGTCTGGGGTCCACCAAAAAGAAGAAGACAAGAAGAAAATGTCGCCAATGAAGAAACGTATATTGGTGGTGTTTTGCCCAGTTCGCGGACACGTGGGGTGTTTTAATTTTTTTCTTTTTTTTTCAAGATAAAAAGTAAAAAAAGAAGTTAAAGAAACTCTCGGTGGGTATATGCGATAATAATGCTCTAGTTGTGTGTGAGGTCATATTCTTATATGTCAATCCAGTTATGAACAAATTACAAATGTGTATTCTATATTAAACAGAGAAAAAGAACGTTCGGTTATTAACTTTCGAAGTTGTTGATAGACATGACCGGTCCTGACTCCTGATATTTTAGAGGTTATAGATAGTTTAGTAACAATTTATACAATTTTTTTCTTTTTTAATTGAGGATCATAGACCAATACTTCATTAGTCTATGCTTAAGACCGGTTCTTTCGATGGACTTGTGTATCGTGGACAAGTTTTTCTAATTGGTTCGTATTAGGATACTTTATCTCGATAGAAGAATTACTATTGATGACTAGCTTTCATATGCTACATTTTAACATCTAAACCAAATATAAACTTTCATTTATGAAACTGTCCTCTTTGTTTTTATTCATTTCTTTACGAGCGGGACCGTCTTCCGGCTTTGGTGTCTTGTTATGCTCTAATTGGACTTCAAAATTCAGGCCTTTATTCAACATAAATAGATGTAGCTGGATCAAGGCTTTTGAATTACACAGACTCTCCCTCCTGGTGGATTACATGTTATATTTTGTGTAGGTACCGGGGAAAATCGGCCAATTCATATATCAACAGAGAACCGTGGTTCCGATCAATACATACACTACATACATGTGCTAAAACATACATTAACTCACGTTTTTTTTAAATTTCATACATCAACTCTTACTTTTCGGTTAATTCATACATTGTCCGTCTTACCGTTAGTCAAACTATAACGGTGTCTTATGTGAACTTAACGAATGCTGACATGGCTTTTACATTTTATTTAATTAATTAAATAAAAAATAAAAATAGACCTAAATCTGATGTTGAGGGGAATCGAACTCGGATTCGGCCTGATTTGAACCACTCACTAAACCACTGTGCCACACAAATATATTGATAGAGTTATCTATTGTATCTTACCTATATAGATATTTTGTTCATATATTTCTAATTATCTAGAATTAGCTTCACAATATATATATAAATTATAAGAATTGTGATTAATTGCCTTAATTGTTGTTATTGTGATTTTTTTTTTCAAAATAAAAATTTGAAAATCAAAAAAGTTTTTTCAAAATTTACAAATAAAATATAAAACATTTGAAAATAAATTTCCAAAAATTATTATAAAATTTTGAATTTGAAAACATAGAATTCAAAACTATTAAATAAATATTTTTATTATTTATTTAAATAATTATTTATATTTAATTTATATTATAAGAAGTTTGAATTTAAAAACATTTAAATAATTATTTATATTAAATATAAATAATTATTTAAATAAATTTAATTCTATAAATATAAATAATTATTTATAAATCAAATATAAAAGTAATTATAAATAATTATTTAAGTAAATAATAAAAAATCAATAGTTTTGAATTCTATGTTTTCAAATTCAAACTTTTTATATATAAATTAAACATAAATAATTAATTAAATAAATATAATTCTATAAATATAAATAATTATTTAAATAAATAATAAAAATAAAAATATTATTTAATAGTTTTGAATTCTATGTTTTCAAATTCAAAACTTTTATAACATAAGTTAAATTTAAATAATTATTTAAATAAATAATAAAAATATTTATTTAATAGTTTTGAATTCTATGTTTTCAAATTCAAAATTTTTATAACATAAGTTAAATTTAAATAATTATTTAAATAAATAATAAAAATATTTATTTAATAGTTTTGAATTCTATGTTTTCAAATTCAAAATTATATAATAATTTTTGGAAATTTATTTTCAAATTTTATTTATATTTTATTTGTAAATTTTGAAGAAAACTTTTTTGATTTTCAAAATTTTTATTTTGAAAAAAAAAATCACAATAACAACAACTAAGGCAATTAACCACAATTCTTAGAATTTATATATATTTTTGTGAAGCTAATTCTAGATAATTAGAAATATATGAACATACTATATATATAAGTAAGATACAATAGATAACTTTACCAATATATTCGTTTGGCACAGTGGTTTAGTGAGTGTTTCAGGTTAGGTCGAACCCGGGTTCGAGGCCCCGCAACCATAGATTTAAGTAGATTTTTATTTTTATTTTATTAATTAAATAAAATATAAAAGCCACGTTAGCATCCGTTAAGTCCAAATAAGACACCGTTATAGGTTGACTAACGGTAAGAAGGTCAATGTATGAATTAACCGAAAAGTAAGAGTTGATGTATGAAATTAAAAAAAAAAGTGAGTTGATGTATGTTTTAGCACAGGTATGTAATGTATGTACTGATCGGGACTGCGGTCCTCTGTTGATATATGAATTGGCTGATTTCCCGTACTTTTTGTTCCAATTAACATTTCTAGTGGGTTGGGCCATTTGGAAACGGATAGCCCAATTTAACATCTCTACCACTTAGAGAACTAAATGACGAAAGGACAAAAATACCCCTAATGAACAAACGGGGAATCACATTAAAAGTCTTTGACAGAACAGAACGAAGGTGTGTTTGAACTCTCTCTCCGTTCACGTTCGGCAAACAAGGGAACCACGTGCGGCTCCAAAAAGACTCCGTTCGTTTTAGACACAAACAGTCTTTGTAATAATAACAATTTAACGAAGATCAAAACGAACGGTAAGAAAAAAAAAGTGTCCTCTCTCTCTCTCTTTTTTTTTTATTGCTTCGTCTCCTTCGTCAGACAGAGATTCACATTTCATAATTCACGGTGGTCAGATCCGATTCCTCGCCGCGAGTGCACCAGATTCTTCTTCTTCTTCTTGGCATCGCTGGTTCGATCTGCTTTCCTAGAACATGAAGCGAATGATCATAGGTACGGTAGATTTTTTTTCTATTAAAAAAACTCTCGAAATTCGCTTTGTTTTCTGATCAAAACGAAACAAAACGATTTGAATTATCTGCGAGATTCATTTCAGCATTGGCGTTGACAGATTTGTTTTCTTTCTGAGGACCTACATTTCAATTTTTTTTTTTTAAATACAATATGAGGACCGACATTGTTCTTTGATTTCAAACGAGAATTTGAAAATTTCATTTTACCAGAATATATACATATATCTCTTTTTTTTCTTGTTTTATTTTTTATTTTTAGAAAGAATATATACATAGCTTGCTGATGTGAAATATAACAGATCAAAGGAATGTAGTATATGAACTGTGTATGGTAATGATTCTTTAGTTAACGTCACACCAAAAAAAAAAAAAGTCAGAAAGATGACAAAGTTGAAAACTTCTTGTTTGATTGTTTGTTTTTTCTTTGAAGTTTCCATTCTTGTGGGTCCTCTTGAGAGAAGAACCAAAAATGTTTACCTTTCTTCTCCTCTTTACAAGAGGAAATTGCATTGAGAGACTCAACTCAATTGATAGTGTTAAGATCTTTTTTATTACGTTTGATTACTGTGGAATGAGTTTTGTTTATTTTCTTCTCCAAGTTATTTGCAGCTGCTAGTAGTTACAATGGATTGATGTTTCAAGTCTCGAAAGGATAGAGAGTGTGACAAAGGTGAAACAATGCTTGGTGATCAATCATCAGAGTTGAGCGAAAACAACGGTGAAAATGAGAGTCCTACTCTGCGGCTTTGTGCAAACGGAGCCTGCATGAAAACAACTGAAGTCGAAGCAAAGCTTGATGAAGGAAACATCCAAGACGCTGAATCTTCTTTGAGAGAAGGCTTATCACTCAACTCCGAGGTTTTGTTTCTCTTTCTCATCCTCCGAGAATCCAAGAAAGCACTCAAAAATCTTTTTCACTTGGTTTTACAGGAAGCAAGAGCACTTCTTGGAAGATTAGAATACCAAAGAGGCAATGTAGAAGGCGCGCTTCGCGTCTTCGAAGGCATTGACCTTCAAGCAGCCATCCAGAGGTTACAAGTCTCCACACCTCCCCCTGAGAAACCGTCTACTAAGAAAAACAAACCCCGTGAACCACCTCAGCAATCGGCTTCACAGCATGCTGCTACCTTAGTCCTTGAAGCTATCTACTTGAAATCCAAATCCCTTCAAAAACTTGGCAGAACAACCGGTAAAAACATTTTAACATTTTGTAAAAAAAAATCTGAATCTTCGGTTTCCAACCTAAAACCGATTGGTGATAAGTGGATTTGGTCTACCAATGTTATTATATATTATCTAGGATCTCTTTCAATGATCGATGTGGTGGATTTGGCCTATCTATCTTATTATATATTTTCTAGGATCCTTTCCGATGACCGATGTGGGAGAGTTGGTCTCTAATAAAATCTTTGCTTACTGGTTTTCTTTATCTGCAGAGGCTGCACAAGAATGCAAAAGTGTTCTTGATTCTATTGAGAAGATCTTTCAGCAAGGGATACCAGAAGCTCAAGTGGACACAAGGCTTCAAGAAATCGTCAGCCACGCCGTGGAGCTACTCCCAGCGCTGTGGAAAGAGTCTGGTGACTATCAAGAAGCGATATCAGCTTACAGACGCGCGCTTCTAAGCCAGTGGAATCTAGATAACGACTCTTGCGCAAGGGTTCAGAAAGACTTCGCAGTCTTTCTTCTCCACTCTGGAGTGGAAGCGAGTCCGCCGAGTCTAGGCTCTCAGGTGGAAGGCTCATACATACCTAGAAACAACTTGGAAGAAGCCATTCTTCTTCTGATGATTCTTCTCAAGAAGTTTAACCAAGGGAAAGCCAAATGGGATCCGTCTGTGATCGAACACTTAACCTTTGGGTTATCTTTATGTAGCCAAACCTCTGTGCTGGCCAAGCAGCTTGAAGAAGTGATGCCTGGCGTGTTCAGCCGTGTTGAGCGTTGGAACAGTTTAGCTCTTTGTTATAGCGCAGCTGGTCAAACCAGCGCTGCGGTTAACCTTCTTAGAAAGTCTCTGCATAGACACGAGCAGCCTGATGATCTCGTGGCGCTTTTGTTGGCTTCTAAGCTTTGCAGCGAAGAGCCTTCTTTAGCTGGGGAAGGTGCTGGCTACGCGCAGAGAGCTGTGAACAACGCTCAAGGGATGGATGAGCATTTGAAGGGAGTTGGTTTTAGGATGTTAGGACTCTGTTTAGGGAAGCAAGCGAAAGTCCCCACGTCTGATTTCGAGAGATCTCGGCTTCAGTCAGAGTCTCTCAAGGCCTTAGATGGAGCTATAGCGTTTGAGCACAACAATCCTGATCTGATATTCGAGTTAGGTGTTCAATATGCTGAGCAAAGGAACTTGAAAGCTGCTTCGAGGTACGCTAAAGAGTTCATAGACGCAACGGGAGGGTCGGTGCTGAAAGGATGGAGGTTCCTCGCGCTTGTTCTGTCTGCTCAGCAACGGTTCTCTGAAGCTGAGGTTGTGACTGATGCTGCTTTAGACGAAACCGCGAAATGGGATCAAGGACCTTTGTTGAGACTCAAAGCGAAGCTGAAGATCTCTCAGTCGAATCCTACAGAAGCTGTTGAGACTTACCGTTACCTTCTAGCTTTGGTTCAAGCGCAGAGGAAATCATTCGGACCGCTCAGAACTCTTTCTCAGATGGAGGAGGACAAAGTGAACGAGTTTGAAGTGTGGCATGGCTTAGCTTATCTCTACTCGAGTCTTTCACATTGGAACGACGTGGAAGTCTGTCTGAAGAAAGCTGGCGAGCTGAAACAGTACTCTGCTTCAATGCTGCATACAGAAGGCAAGAACCAGAACTCATTTAAGATCCCTTTCTTACTAATTTGCTCATTTTTGGTTTGCATCTCTCTCAGGTCGAATGTGGGAAGGGAGGAAGGAGTTTAAACCAGCGTTAGCAGCTTTCTTGGACGGTCTATTACTAGACGAATCATCGGTTCCTTGCAAAGTAGCGGTTGGAGCCTTGTTGTCTGAAAGAGGGAAAGAACATCAACCAACGCTTCCTGTGGCGAGAAGCTTGCTGTCTGATGCGTTGAGGATCGATCCGACGAACAGGAAAGCTTGGTATTATTTAGGATTGGTTCATAAGTACGATGGACGTATAGCTGATGCTACTGATTGCTTCCAAGCTGCTTCCATGCTTGAGGAATCTGATCCTATTGAAAGCTTCTCAACCATTCTTTAAAATTTTCCCACAAAACCTTTTATTATTACAAATATTTTTATATTTATATTGTTCATTTTTGTTTCTTTCATCAATCTTATGTAAAAAAAAATTACCTCTTAATTTCTTCAAACATATATGATTTCGAGTTTTGTAAGATAATATCAATTGCTGACAAGAAAAATAATAATATCAATTTTTTTATTCTATGCATAAAAATGACATGGAACAATTTTGTCTGTGGCATCAAATCTTTATAATATTAGTGCAAATATGGGGACTGTGTTTGCCCAAAAAAAAATAGTAGCCAAATCAGTTTTTTTCAAAGGATTTTTTTTCAGTATATATTATCATATCATTTTTATGTCAAAAGAAAATACGTTAATCCTCATATAGAAGTGCCATATAAAAATATAATGTCAAATTGTTGAATAAAACACTGAAAATAGTTCAAAGACAATCACATACTAGAAGAGTTACTGTTTTCTCCGAACAAGACAACAACATAGATTCATGTTTTTTTCTCTAGTAATAGATAGAACTGAAGCAGAGAAGATTGCAAGAAGAGACTGATGATTGATGGTAGTGGTTAGAATTTTAGAGACGAGATATAAGAAGAGGAACAGAGGCAGGTCCTTCTTCACCCATCACAGGCTGAAACAGATCCAACTCACCATACCTCTCCAACACACGCATCCTACAATCCTCAGCCGCCATCAAACCAGTCGAATACGCCCCGTGAACCGAGCCAGGGAAGCTCGAGCTCGTCGCTTCACCGGCAAAGAATAAGTTATCCACAGGCACCCTAAGCCTCTCGTAGAGATCATGAGGCTTCCCCACGATATCATAGCTATAAGACCCCAACGAGTTCACATCAGACCCCCACCTCGAGACTAGATACTGCACCGGAGGCAGAGCGTCCGGAAGAATCCTCTGGAGCTGCAAGACGGCGAAGTTTGCAGCTGCTTCATCAGACATCTTCTCGATGTCCTTGGCGAGCTGACCAGCCGGCATGTAGACAAGAACGGGATGACATGTGGCCTTGTGGAGGTTTAGGAAATAGCTGCAGCCGTAGGAGGTTTCAGCGACCACTCCTAGAAACTCTACTTTAGGCCAGAAGACTTTCTCGAAATGGAGTATGATCTTGTTCTCGATTCCTACTCCGAGGTCGTTGATTGCTTCTTGCTTCCACTCTGGTAGCTTCGGTTCGAAGCTTATGGTTCCTGATTTCAAGACACCGAGAGGAACAGCGATCACTGCAGCATCCGCAACGAATGTTTCACCGTTCTCTGTCGTTACCTTCACTCCATTGTACCGTCTTACGATCTTAGTAACCCTGTGGCCTAGACGAATATCAATCCCTTTGGACAAAGTACTGATGACGGGACGATAACCTCTGACCATAAGACCGTGTCCACCAGGAAGCAGCTCCTCCTGGTCCCAACACTTTGCAGAGATGGTGTCAGCATCGGCTGCAAACCAACCTTCCATGCGGCATAAGTACCACTGAAGTACATTGTGTGCAAGCCCCTCTAACCTCAACTCAGGTTTCCTTGAAAACACGATTGAGAAAGCCTGAGATATAGACATGTCTGCGTCCTGCTCATCCCTCACTTTATTGATCTGCATTTTCCAAAAGAAGAATCCTAGTTTAAGAGAGTGTGTACAACAAAGACTTAAACACAAGAATCAGAATATTGAAAGAAGGCAAAATGAATGTGGAGGAGACATGTACCTCTTCAAGAATCTGCTCAAAAGTTATGCCAACATTGGTTACCAGCTCTTGAGGAACTTGATTGCCATCCATATCAAACAGAGCATAGCTGCAGAAACGAAGAGTTAAATAAGAAAAAAAAAAGAATTAGAGGATTAAGATTTACAAATGGGAAACTTGTTGTACACACACACGCACCTCTCGAGATCATGATCATACAAGACGGAATTGTCACCACTAGTACGATACAAAGGCAATCCTAGTCTCCCAATCACTGGTGCCAGAGGATTCTCTTTGCACACTCCGTGCAGCCTGGTGACAAAACCATGCTTGCAACGTCAGCAAAGCTAACCAAAAATCAAAACATAAACCAACGACAAGTTCAAAGAGATTTTACCATGAAGCACCAAGATCAACAGGAAAACCGAAGGAGTAATCAGTGTGAACTCGCCCACCAATCCTATCACGAGACTCCAGCACCATAACCTTTTAAACAAACAAAAAAAGAAACCGTGAGAAAGTGATGATGATGATCATAAACTACAATATAGTACTCAAGGAGGTTCATAAGAAGATCACAGAAAGTTGTTAGTAAAAGAAACCTGAAAGGAAGCATCTTGAAGAGTGCGAGCAGCAGAGATTCCAGCAAAACCACCTCCGATCACTATAACAGAAGGTGACCTTGTCTTCTTCATCCTACCACCAGCTGTGATAATATTACATGAAAAAGCAAGGAGCGTTTCAAATCCGATAAAGTTAACCATTTTTAACAAAACAAAAAACGCTTTGTAACAATTCTCAGTTACTATCTCTTCTTCTTCTTCTTCTTCTTCTATAGCACCTAACTATCGTCAAAAGATGCCCAGAAAATAAAACTAAACTAACGATTCATTTAAACCCCCCACGCACACAAAAAAAGAAAAGAAAAAAAGAAGAACCCTTTGTAGACGCCACAAAGGAATCAAATTACCAACAGACATATCAACACGAGGGCAAAACTGAGACCAAACAAAAAAAACTTAAAATCTTTATTACAGAACCAAATTACTCAGTTCATAATCCTGATTGAAAAAGCAGAATAACCGACAAAGGTGAAAGAATACAATACCTCTACGCATTTGACGATCAGAGTTTTTTCTCGATTCCATGATTTTTCAATTGATCAAACGATTACAATTACGATTAGAATTACGATTATTATTATTATTACTATAAGAGGAAAGCTGAGGAGAAAAATGAAGGATGAAGATGAGAAGACAAGTCGTAAAGTGGCTCGAGATCAAAGATGATGAAAAGATCAGGCCTCCAAACAAATTCATGCGATTTCTTTGATTGTTTTCACTTTTGCCTTTAACTCAATCCAACGTTGATCGGATGCGTAACTCAAGCAAAACAATCGAGAAATCACAGAAACTTGAATGAGAGAGAGAAAGAGAGACGAGGTTAGGTTAGGTGAATTGGTAAGAGAGAGAAGAGAGAGAGAGAGAGAGAGAGAGAGAGAGAAGAGAGTTCTAGAGAGAAACGGGAGTCCAGGGAATTGTCGGCTTCGAATCCTAAAGTAAGGAAAAAGTAGGTTGGGTTTTGCTTTATATAACCGAAAAAAACACCCCCCTGCTTTTAATTTATTTTATTAATTGTCACTTATAATATTTAATATTCATCAAAAAATAATAACATACTTCTTATTATGAATATTTATTCCTGTATTTACTGATTGCTATCTATAAATTGTAAAATTTATTTCCCAAAACTTTAATGTTACTCCTATCTATTAAAAACTGTGTATATTAGTTTTAAACATTAGGGAAACAAAAATTTAGCAAAAAAAAAAAAAACATTAGGGAAAACAAATTAATATTTTAATTTTAAACCAATTAATTGTTAACTAGTGCTACTATAGTTATAGCACTATAGTTAGTCATCATCATACATATAAAAGTATTGATAATGATAGATTATTGACATCTATGGCCCTGTTCGTTTGCTGATCGCTAGCGTCAGCGACTGCGACTTAATGTCGTTGATAGTGTTCGTTTGGAGGTCGCGCGATTAATCGCAGCGACTGTTTTAAAAAAAAAAATTCTGATCGCACGATTTTGATCTCAACGTTAGAATTTCTAGCGTCCAAAATTTTTAATCGCTGGTCGCTAGCGTTTGGTCGCTGCGATCGATCGCTGAACCCGTGACCAATAAACAAACAATGTTTGGTCGTTGATGTTGGTCGCTGACGCTAACGACCAGCAAACGAACAGGGCCTATATCATCTACAACTGTTTTATAATATTTCATACTGTTATAAATAGTCAAATTAGCCCAATATGTAATACTCCCTTCATTTTCATAATATAAGATGTTTTAATTTAAAGAATAATAATTTAAAAACTTATTTTTAGAAGATAGTATTATTAATAATATAAACTAAAAATAAATTCACCAATCATAAATAATGCAGTAAAATATATTGGTTAACCAACTTTCAGTAAAATTAAAATACTTTACAACTATTAAAACATCTTATATTTTGAAACATTAAAACATCTTATATCATAGAACAGAGGGAGAGGGAGTAACTAATAAGTCTGCATATGTAAATTATCTGATTCTTTTAAACACCGACCAGTATCACAGAATTGCAGCCATTGACAATTGGTTTTGTTTTGTAAGGTAGGAAGCTAAAAATAGAATATTGTGATTTCTTTTATGCACGTTTTATAGGTTACCAGCTTATCAATCAAAGTGAAAGTGGTCCAGAAGAGAGCAAGTGTCTGTGCAAGTGTGTGCAAACACACGTTTAAATCACTGATTTATATTGTTAGGATATTTAATCTGAAGAAATGTGTACAAAGGAAATTCTCTAGACGTTTCTAAGTGATTTAATACGATGTTGGTAGCTATGAGTTTGGTAAGAATTGAAGACAAAACCTTTACAATAATCTGTTGAATGTTATTTCTCTAAACATATCAAAATAGCATGGCATATTCATCCCTTATTTGTCTCTCTAACATCATTCATATGAAATGGTGAAAATACATATAAATTTAATGAGTCATACTAATCCACAGGATGGATGGAGCCATATTGAATGGTTTGAATAAATGAAAGTCATATGCTGACCAAAAAAATGGAAGTCATACAAAACTGACATGGGGAAAACTGATTTCCAATGCACATTTTGTAATCTCAATATCTATGTTTCTTATGGCTCTTTTACAAAGCATCGATAATACATTTGAGGTCTATAAGATACAAGTTTGCCTTGTGCACTTTGTGGGGAAAAAATAGTTAAGCAATCGCTAAACATATCAAACTATATGGTTTTTATTCAGCTAACATTTTTCAAATGGACAATGCACAAAAAAAAATCTAAGATATTTCACTCAATTATTGCTAAAATGGATTCTGACCGGTGAAGCACATGACTAAAAACTTGAAATGTCCATATTTTGACAAATGACAGATAACTTTCACTGAAAAATTGCTCCTTCGCATGTGACTTGCCTTTTCCATCTCTATATAATTGAACAAACAAACAATATGACATTAACATCGATCGTAGAAAATTAATAATTTATCAACTACAGCCATATCTTTATTAATATGTATTTCTTCGAGCTAGTCTGCTCGATAATGATCTTGTGTTTCATAGGGGAACACAAAACAAAATAAATGGAATCCTAGGTTCTCTGATCGAAATTGAAATGTAAGATATGATAATATGGGTCATCAAGAAAACAATTCTTCGGATATGATATGAGGTCATTCAAGTTTCAAAAGTAAAAAAAAAAAGTTTCAAAAGTATTTTCAACTGGCTACTTGGACAAATTCATAGTTACGATTTGTCTCTCAAATTTATTAGACAATAAAAGGCATACCAAACATGCATTTTACCTTTTAAGGCTTTAGGCATACCAAACAGAAAATAACCTTTTAGTTTATGTTCAGAAGGTTATATAAATAAAGAAAAAAAAAAGAATTGGCCCAACGGCAACAGCTACAGATTACATGTTTCATTTCAAATGCATCCCAAGTGTGTTAGAAAATACTTTCAGATATGAATGTGTGTTTTATGTAGTAGTACTAGCTTATACTATATTTTTTAATGGAAATAACTAAATATTATCTGATGTGTTATTATATTTATGGCAACTGGTGACTACTGTGTTGTCTCTCTGTTACTTTCCATTTTTTATCCTCAATTTGTAAGAAAGGCTGATTAGCTGATTTTTATAAGAGTAACCCTTACCTAATCGATTTAAATCAGATAACTAATTTAGAAGTTATGGGCCATAAAGTAACAAAAAAACACTGATTTTAGAGGTTATGGGCGGGCCTTCGGGTAACGCATAAATAAACATAATCCTTATTCTGTAGTGATGTGTTTAACGAAAGGCCCAACAAAGAAACAAAACTCTGCCACGCTTAAGTCGGCAGTGTGAAACCTTGAGGCCGTGGCGGCTGCCTGATCGACTGTTACTCTTTCGGTTGCACCGATCTATTCAAATTATCGAATATGTATATACCAATTATTAACGTTTCTTATGTTTAGTTACCGTCTATTGTTTCTTTTCTTTGTAAGAGTCTGAACATACCCTTTATAGAAACCTGATTACTGACAGATCCACATTCAATGTTTCTCTCTTTACATGCGCAAGAAATTCAAAAAAGTTATGGAGTTGAAAATTTGGATATTATGTTCCTTTGACTCAGATCTTTCTCACTTGAAAAGTTCAAATTTATTTTATGTTTACCATCCCGAGGAGATTGGATTCGTAGTAAGGTTGTTGTAGGCAACTTTTATTACTTGTATTTTGTGACAATATTCTAAAGTCAAATTCTAGTATTTTTGTGATAACTTAGAACAAACGAAACAATCTGCTCAACGCATCACATACAATAACAAACCAATCCTTAATTTGAGAGTCCTGATCTGTTGATACAATCTTTTGAAAACTATAAGGCATCATTAAAAGTTTGTTTTTGACATCTACGTTTATATATTTTTGTAATAACCAATACGCAAGTTTGTTTTTAAATGATACTCCAGTCTGTCAAATTGGCCGAGGGAATATATTAAATCTCATTTAGCAAAAAAAAAAACATCTCGAAATAACATTAATGTTTTTGGCTCAGTTAGCTATTATTGATGTAAGAATATTTAAATCTAGAAATAACATTAATATTAATGGAATAACATGTCTTTTGAGTATATTAACAGTTTTAAAAAAATTCTAAGTTAAGAATTTTTGTTCATTCTCTCTATTTTTTTTTCTAAAATGTTTAAAACTGCATATGGAGGTGCTCTAGGATATGATAAAAAGAGTATGGGCGATCTGAGTATGAGACTATGTATACGTCATCTTTATGTCATGCATGCTTTACTACATATGTTCTACCAGTTTCTGAACTACCATTGTTCAGATAGCCAACTATATAACATAAGTTATTTAGTTATGACTAATAAATGGCATGGTTAGAAAATAAAACGTAGTCATCACTAAAAACTTCGGATGTACGTGGGAAAATTATGTGATAAACTATTTTACTATGTGTTATTTGGGGCGGTAATATTAATAATCTTGGTTTTTAAACATAGGAAATTGAATTGGCCGGTTAATCGTTTATTGTTTATTGCACTAGTACTTATTTTTGTTATCTTGTTTGGATGGAAAAGTTCTATAAAAGAATCGCATGGTTAATTCTCCACAGAATACTGTTAAATATTTTGAATTGTAACAAAAAGTAGTTTCGTATTAAAAAAAGTAGTTTCTATAACTAAGTATAAGTGTGTAACTAACACTTTGGAATGCAGTTGAAAGGAATAATGATATGAGAATGATTATTGTTAATATAGTTGGTCTATCATCGACGTTTGTGTTTGGCTCGGCTCCTCGTAGGCCTGGACACAAAAATCGGACCCGAGGACCCGAACTGAAACCGACCCGAAAAATCAGGGTATCGGGTTTACTCGGTTCTTCAGAAATAACTGTTTGGGTCCTAAACTGTTGTATCCGAAGAACCGGTATCCAACCCGACCCGAACCGAAAATCGAATGGGTATCCGAAGATATCTGAAATAAAATATATATTGCAAAATATTATTTATAATTATATGTATAATTATTTTAATTTTAATTATAAATTTAATATATTAGTTATTTTCAATAATTTTGTGTATTTTCGGAAAAATATTGTAGTTTAGATAGAAGTAGTTAAACAAAACTGTGTCAAATGAGTATTTTTGGTTATTTTTTGGTAAATCCGAATAGTTTGGATACAAAATACCCGAACCGAATCGGATAATATGGTTATTTTGGGTACTGTTATCCGAACCGTTACAGATACATTGGTTATTCGGTTATTTTCAGGTTCCTTTACATCAGAACCGAACCCACCCGAACCCAGAAAAATCCGACTCGAACCCGATCCGAAATTTTATAATACTCGAATGGGTTTTAATTTCCAAACCCGAAAAACCCGATACCCGAAAGAACCGATCCGTACCCGAATGGGTACCCGAACGCCGAGGCCTAGCTCCTCGTCCTCGGCTATCAAAATAGTTGAGTCCACTGTGGAGGCATATTTAAAAGTTTTTTTAGGCATATTTAAAAGTTATCTTTTGGTTCTTATGAGAATATTATTTACTATTTTAAAATATTTTCAAAATTTTGGAAATTATATGGTCAAACCACGTGAATTTAGTACCCATATAAGTATATATTGCGCTAGTTTTTTGATAATATATAATTACTGTATATATTCGTAACAGCTACAGCCTAAGGGAGGACATGTTTGAATTTCGATTATATTACATCATATGCGGATATTTTCTTTTTCGCCGGCAATAATGTATGTATTAGTTGCAATCAATGATCTTTGTTTTCCATTTTCTTGGACTTTTCTGCATACACTCATTATATACTTTCGTCATTAAATTAAAATACAAATGCTTTAAAACCTTGTGTGCTTTTTGAGAGACACTTTTAATACAACATATGAGTTTTATTTCTGGAAATACCTAATAAAAATCAGAAAATCATCACAAATTTTAATCAGGTTTGGAAATGGTTAAGGATAATTATTATAAAATTTTGTCGCATTTAAAACAAAAATATATTATTCAATCACAAAGACCATGAGATAAGTCCATTTTCATTAATTTGTAAAAAAAAGAATTGTCAGTTAAACAACATTAATATAGTGATTAAGATTACCCATATAAGATCCTATGTATATATAGATATATGTAGATTTTTAGATGAAAATATCAAATAAAAACTTGGTTGAATTATATAGTAGTAAATAGTATTAAAATAGTATCTGCTTTCATTAAGATATTACGTGTCTAATAATAGTCAAAGTCATTCGTCATTCGTCATTGACCCAGCAACAAAGAAATGACATAAAAATTATCATGAAACTGATAGACATTTACCTATATATATGTACAGAGGAGTTTTTATTCAGAGAGACTTGATTGGGTGATAAAAAGATATCGATGTAGCGAAGATGAGTGGTGAAGGTAGTAAGGGTCATCAAGAAGAAGATGAAACAAAACTTCCTGGATTCAGATTTCATCCTACGGACGAAGAGCTTTTAGAGTATTATCTTCGAAGAAAAGTAGAGAACAAACCCATCAAACTCGAACTTATTAAACAGGTCGATATCTACAAGTACGATCCTTGGGATCTTCCAAGTAAGTTTTTGTATTGATATTCCTTGTCTTCCTTTTTTCTCATATCTGTCGCAAATAAAGATAATACTAATTACTAACTAGAGGTCTTCAATATGATCCTGAAGGATCAAAATGATTCTGATTTGTAGATTACAATATTTTGGTTCATAATCGAACCTTAACTGCATCAAACCAGACCAAAAGCAATTTGGATTACCTCTAATTGATTGAAATTTCACAGGTTCTGTTAGTTCCAAAATCTGAATTAAACACCTTGGAATTTCGTAATTTCAACATTATAGTCTTAGTCTTATAGATATATATTTATAAAAATCAGTCTGTCGGTCAATTTTGTTTTAATTAGAGAAAAGTATGCTGTCATATATCAAAAGATATGCATGGGATGGGACCATTCATATGAATATAACACATAATGTCTTATATATGCATATATACCCTATTATATGTGCCTATTATATGCCAAGAGTTCTTATAATTTCATTTTTGCAAACTAATAAATATAAAAAAAATCATGAAGACAAATAAATATGAATATTTACTCTTAATTTTTTTCAGGAGTGAGCAGCGTTGGGGAAAAGGAGTGGTACTTTTTCTGCATGAGAGGAAGGAAATACAGGAATAGCGTTAGACCAAACCGAGTCACTGGTTCAGGTTTCTGGAAAGCCACTGGTATTGATAAGCCGGTTTACTCCAATCTTGACTGCGTTGGTCTAAAGAAATCTCTGGTTTACTATCTTGGTTCAGCCGGTAAAGGCACCAAAACCGACTGGATGATGCATGAATTCCGCCTCCCCTCCACCACCAAAACCGACTTGTCAGTTCAACAAGCAGTGAGTTCAATTTCTTTGAAATATATATGAGGCTTTCTGTTAATTGTCTTATAAACAAACAAACCGGTTTTGTTTAACCAAGAAAAGTATGAATCAGGTTAAACCATCTTGCACATTTCTAGTGAGACAATTTTATTGTATTCGTGGTGTTAAATGCTTTAAAAAAGTCAGCACAAATGCACATTTCCATACGAGCATTGATCACATATTTTTTTCCTGAAAATGGGACCAAGTTTTTGTGAGAAAGTTAAAACTAGACAGGGCACCAGACTAAGATTTCTTTATTATTTTACAACAAATACTCCCTCCGTTTCAAATTATATGTCGTTTTGGAACAAAATTTTCGTTTCAAAATAAGTGTCGTTTTATGATTTCAATGCAAAATTTATTGACTTTTTAATTTAATATATTTTTCTATTGGTTGAAATCTAATTAGATGTATTGGTAATGATGTTTTTATCTAGTAAATATACAAAATTAAATGTTTTATTAATCTGTGTGCCGAAGTCTAGAACGACAAATAAATTGAAACGGAGGGAGTATAAACTTTCATCCATTAACATTTGATATTTGTTTTTTGTTCAACAAAATTAATTATAATCACTAGAAAACATCCATTAATTTAATACATATTTTTCTTTGAACCAAAAGACATTCAAGTAGCTTTTGTTTGTCAAATTGGATTATCTTAATTAGTTAAATAGTGACCGAATCAATGACGACACTAGACAGTTATAGTTTTTCTATATAATATACTAGTATACAAAAGTATCACATAATCAAAGTTATATGATACTTTGGGAAAAGAACAATTAATAAACCTGTCTTGTTTTTTTTTGCAGGAGGTCTGGACACTATGCAGAATCTTCAAACGAGTAACACACCAGAGAAACCCAAATATCGTACAATCAAACCGTAAACCGGTTATTACATTAGCCGATTCGTGTTCTAAGACGAGTAGCTTAGACTCCGATCACACCAGCCACTGCATCAAAGATTCCTTGTCCCACAAGCCACACGAGCCACAGCTGCAGCTTCAGCCACAAACGCAGAATCCTTATTGGAACCAACTTACTAGGTTTGGTTTCAATCAACCGACATATACTTGTCATGATAACAGCTTCCTGAGTTTCGGGAACCTCGACGGTGGAGATTTCATCGGGGACTCAGCAAGTTGGGATGAACTTAGGTCTGTTATAGATGGCAACACTAAACACTAGTAATAATTTGCCCTTTTCTCTTTTGTGGAGCTTTGTATAAAGGATCAAGCAAAAACAATGTTTTGTATTATAAAATAATAATATACATATCATGACATCAATCCCTGAGAACTAAACATTCAAGATCATATAGTTTGCACTTGGATCACAAGACTATGCGCACGACCGGTTTTCATAGGCTTGAAACAATTAAGATACATATATATTCTTTATCACTAATATTTTGAGGGTCATAGGCCAATGTCATTGAGTAAATATTGTCCAACACTTGTTTTGCAATTTCGTTTGTTTTATATCAGACATGCATGTTTTCAGGCCATGTTCCTTTAGTTCCTCTTATCTTTTGATTCTGTAGGAGCTTTTATTATATTGGGCAAAGAAAATAGCATTCTCTAATCTTTGAAAATGAACCTGGATTCATATAAACGAATATACTCGTAGATATGTGAATAAGGATTAATGAAAGAGATTCTTTAGATGTTTAAAAAAGTAATCAGACACAATCTGATTAGTCCTCTCGGTCGGGTGGAAAGCGTCCCAGAAAACAAACTTATTAGCATCACTGCAAGTTAACGGATTGTCCTGGCCGCAAAGAAACCCCATCTCGAACAATCCAGTTCCACAGCACGCAGAACTAGATACCTCTAGACCGTAACGTGATGGTTTTGTAACAATATCCCAAATGATATCATAGGGATTAGCGAAGTATATCTTCATTCCATTGAGTTCTTGATTCAACTTCCTCACTAATCTCCTCAACCTCCCATTAAAATCAACCGCCAGGTCATTGTAACTCGTAGCACAGCTGAAAGGGTCGTCAAGATTCGTCACTCTTTCCAGTGGTAGACATCCCATTGGAGATATTCCGGTGAAAGACATTTTTCGAGCACCAAGTTTGTAAAGATCCTTCAAAAACACCTCAGCGATACCTATGAGGTAGTCTTGGTACTGACTGATGCTAAACTGAGATCTCCTGTCCGGTAATGTATAATAATTTTCTAGGAAGTCGTTGGTTCCTATGCTGACTAGGTACAGCGACTCTTTGATGATGTTTGCGGCTTTTCGGTGGCCGAGATAGGCGGCCAGTTTCTGTTGGTATTCCTTGTAGTACTCGACTTCTTTCCATAAAGGAATCACACCCTAAAAGATAAAAACAAATTAATCATCTCGGTTTTTCTTGTCATGCAAGAAACAAGCGGTACTAGGTTGTTTGAAGTGAAATGTGGACTTACTAGCACACCGGCGGTGGAATTATCATAACCGGTGCCGGCGGAGGCGAAGCAAACTCCGGTGGAGAAATCAGAGATATTGTAGGACGGATCAAGATAGGCCGGCACAGTCGGTTTAAGACCGTAAGCCTCGGAAGTGAAATCGGAGGAGAGACGGCCGTTGCAAAAGCGGCCGGTGGGGCGGCCACCAGGGAAGTCGCGGCCATAAGGTTCGAAGTTGGCTCTCGCCATGGTTTGTATGAAGTTGTTATTGCCGGAGTCTACGGAAGAGTCGCCGAAGACAATGATGGCCGGGACTTTTGCTCCGGCGATGGAGACAAGAGCAGTCAAAACAATGCATAGTATTGATGTTGACAAATAATGTTCTGCCATACCAACAAGTTGCTTAGTTAGACGGCGATGCTACCTATGAATTTCATTCAATATATATACATTATATTTAGTATTTACTGTCTAATATCTATCTTATTAAAACAGGAACATTACAACTTCTTCTAGGTAGATTTTTAAAGATGGACCTCATATATTTAAATTAAATGTCTCATTCTTTATATATAATATATACCATAGTCTAATTTTGCATTGATGTATTTCCTTAAATACAGTTTTTATTTTTGTCCATATTCCATATATGATTTTTACATTTATTACATGTCGATTTAAATAAGATATATACTAAGAATACTAAAAATATTAATCGTTCTATAATTACCCTATACAATTCATTTTAAATTGATCAGTATATTTTCATTGGCCATATTAATTTTATTAGTACGAATAACATTAGGTAGATAAGTCATAGACACATACATAATGATATGACTATTCTTATAACTACGTTGGGCCTAATCTACTTTCTAAAACAAATAACACATAGCTTCATATATTGTATAGAATATATTAATATTGTATAGTATTATACTTATACAATAATACTAAAAACAGACCAAACTGAAATATAATATATATCGAAAATGCTTTGAACCATTACACACAAAATATATTAGACCTCAGAGATAAAATTCACTTTGAAATTACGTAATAATTATTTTAAAAAATTAAATTTCGTAATGTACAAAAAAACATAAGTTTTATATAAAATTTTGTGTTACAATAAAAAGACACAACTCGCGCTTGCAAAGTGTTATTTTTACATACGAAAGACAGTTTTGATATTGTTCTTTAAACACAAAATTTGAATTATACAAACTCGATACTACATAAAACTAAACAATATAGAATACATTTTAAAAATAAAACCCGTGCGGGTGTGCATATGTTTATATAATATATAAAATATTATGTTACACATATTTTCATATAAATTAAACCCCAATGTAAGTTTTGTATGATAAATGTTGAAAATACAAAATATATAGCACTATATATTTTAAATAATATAGAAAAAATCTACTTTACGTTATCATAAAATTTAAAAAACAAATTTACTAATTAAACACATTGCTTATTTAAACACATTAGTACACATTGTTATTTATCAAAATTTTATATTAATACACATTGCGATCATGTATAACATTTAGTAAAAACAAAGATAAAAAAAAATTGACTCCCGCTCGGTCGAGCGGGTCATGATCTAGTAACTATTGTAAGATATGTACGAATTGTTGTGTATATATGTTGGGTTAATTTCTGTGTACTATAAGTTGTTCGATTTCGGTGGTATTTATAGAATCAAATGGAGTTTTTAATTAAGAACGGAAGATTTAAGAAATTGTCATTATGTGAATACTTTTTTATTATTATAGTTGAGTATGCTTTGCTTAACTCTATATCTCTGATTAAAGAACCAAGAAAAAGAAAGGAAACAGAAACAGAGTTGGAAGTACTTATTGAATTAGAAGGTTGGTAGGTGTATGATAAAATGAGTGCATGCTCACTGCGCTCATTAACAGTTATCTACCTAATCACAGCCATGCATATATAAAAAAAAATAGATATACATTTATATCGGCAAGAAAATACTATATTTTCCACAACACAACACTCAAAAATTAGGTTGGATTCTAGTAGTGAGACGGTGATATCCCAAGTGAAAACCGCTGAATAACTTGCAAAAATGATGTATAATAGAACAATGCTTTTCATTCAAAAAAAAAAAACAATGCTTTTCAAAATGTATAATAGAGAAAAAAATCTTTAATTCCTTCTTTTGATCTTATATGTTATATGTATGATGATATTTGTAAAATGCGGTAGTGAATTTGTGAAGGTGAGGGTTTTGTTATATCATAAGAGCATCTCCAATGTAAAATTTCATTTTTTTCTTCAAAATGAAGTAAAAGTGAATATAGAGTAAAATTGTTCCAACCCCATTCAATTTTCATTTCATAATGGAGTCATGAACAAAAAAAAAAAGATTACTCCATTTATGGAGTAAACTTTAAAATAGAATGAGATATGAAGTTGGGTTGGAGCATTTGTTACTCTATATTTATTTTTACTCCATTTTGAAGTAAAAAATGGAGTTGGGTTGGAGATGTCCTAGATAGATTAAGAAACACAAATATAGGTAAACAAAAGAAAGAGAGTAGAAATAGTGTGGAACTACTGGTCGGTCCAAAATGGGATATTAAATTTCGTAGTTAGACAAGGGTGAGAAAAGTGGATGGTGAGGTGATAAATGAAACGGCACATGTAGAAGATATGTTGTCCTCTTATAATTATTACAATTACAATAATGTAGTTCCGGTGGTTGCACCTCCACAATTATAGTTCGTCCGACTCCCGTGACCCGCATGATGATTCCTAACAATCATATCATATATAGCTTCATGTTTTCATCATTTTCATTTATCAAAATTTCAGGTAGTATACAATTAGCTTTCATTGTCAAGATTAGAGTTCAAGGTCTTCAAAATTTCTGAACAACGTATCAAACACAACGAGTAAGATGGAGTCTTTCCTATATCTTCGTTGAAAGCTAAGCCATCTATCTTGCAGACTGTTTTGTCTGTTTGTTCGGTTTGTTCCCAATAGGCAATATTTATCATTCATTACCCATAAGGCCATAACCCATTCATATATAATGCTTTCACATTAGAAAAAAAAAGATGGCTGCTACGTGCCATTGTTTAACGTCAAACAAATCGGCTATGCTATTACACACCGATAAAAACTGTTTTTGGCAAATACTTATACACGTACAAGTTTTAGAATACGAAAAGTAGTTTTCAGTGATAAGCATGAAAATATATTGGAATTACGTGCACACTTAAAAATGAATGTTTGGTGTGGGTTAGAAGTTTATAGCTAATTGAATGCAAATCTGTATGTTCATCACAGTCTGGTTAGGAACACGTTACACTTGCACACAACTCTCAAAGTCAAATTCGGATCTTTTGCTTTACTTACTAAACCATCCACAGCTAAATCAGACTGATATGAAAATCGTATTTCACATCAATATACATGCAAGTAAAACGAAATGATTTCTAAAACTATTTTCTTCTACCAAATATAAATAATAAGAAAGATATCACTAACTGATTATAAAATATGATCTCGCGCAAATTTCATTACTACATAATTTGTTCATTATTAACATTTCTTTCACAAAGATTGTATATATAAAGTGTTAACAGTACACAAATAGTGTTGCAAGGAAAAGTATAACTTTTGATTCTCAAGTTTTCAAAAGATTTGGTGCATTTCCAACATAGGTTCAATCTTTAATTTATTTAGATTAAAAAATTCGAATGAATGTTTACATTTCGTTAGTCATGGTCAAGGACACTTAGAAAGACTCTTCTACAGTCAATTAAAGTATGATAATCTATTTGATCTCTAAAGTAGGATCTCATTAAATATATTTTTCTTATTAATAAGTCGCATTGTGGATGTGACTTTGATCTAACTGTACACCACAGAACCGAGTCAAATCTAAAACTATCTATATTATTAAAGTTGAAGTACAAATTGGAGATGTTTGGAAACAAGGGTAGTAGAATAAATGAGATATGTTTGGCAACATGAATAGTAGAGATGTGTACTTTCTTTTATTTACACATTTAGCCATTGTATTTTTAATAAATTAATAACAAATGAGAATTGCTTAGAAACATGAATAACATATTTAATACTTTTTTTTATTTAAACATTTAGCCATTATTTTTATAATAAATTAAACAATATTCTTTCTATATTTCTTTTTATTTACAATTCTGTCACTATATTTACAATTCTTTATAGTTAAAATAAAAACACAAACTGAAATATAAATAGTATATTATATAAAACAATTTTTTAAACAGTATTATTACCTTATTTAGTTTAGTCAAATATAAAAATTTCAAGAGTTCAATTTTCAAAAAAAAGATATCATAAAATTAATAATAATTCATAGAAAACTAATGCAAAAATTAAAACTTTGAAACATGGATAAAAGTATGTCAAGAAGAAAAAAATAATGGCTTATGTTATTAATAAAAATTAGAAATCCATTATATCAGTTTTAAAATATACAAAATGGACTAATCTAATTACCTAAAAACATTGTTTTGTCTAAAATAATCATAGAATAAAATTTAATTTTATATACATATTTCAAATCAAAATAATAATTTAAATTTGATTTATATCAAAAATTGATTTAAAATATGCATATATTCAAAAATTATTTTTACTAAAATATTTTCCAATAACCATTATTAAAAAATGCTTTCAATATATATAAGAAAAATACAACAAAAAGATTAATTTTATATACCAACTTAAATTATGGTTTTTATATTTCACATTAAACTTAAGAATATAATATATATGATTATTTATAAGATGATACATATAAAATACTATTACTTATATGACTATTTATATGATGCACCATTTTTTTGATGTCGAAATGCTATTCTATTATTTATATGATGGACCAATACAATTAATTATATGATGACATATATATGATACATAATAGTGACTAGGGCTGAGCATTCATGTATCCATTCCGATTCGTTTCAGATCTGTTTGAGTTTCGGGTTTTCATGGTCAAAGATTTCAGCCTCATTCAAATATTTCTAAATTTCAGTTCGAATTATGACTAGGACCGGACGTTCATGTATCCATTCGGGTTCATTTCAGATATGCTTGAGTTTTGGGTTTCCGAGGTCAAAGATTTCAGCCCCATTCAGATATTTCTAAATTTCAGTTCGAATTATATTCGGATCTTTGTGGGTTCACTTCGGGTTCGATAACCCATTTAAATTATTTCTTAAAATTTATTATATATTTTGAATTTCTTAAAATCTATAAATAAAATAATATATTGTATATAAATATGAATAACATATGTTAGAATACCTAAACTTAACATATAAATTGGTTTGGTTTAAATTTTGGATCAAAAGTCAATAATTATTTTAAATAGTTTTGGTCTTTTGAGTGTACTTTCAATATGTTAGATATTTATATTTGACTGTTTTATATATTTTAAATATTTAAACCAACCTAAAAGTATCATATATATTCTGGGTGTTTTTATATACACTAAAACTAAAAATAATTAATATATATATAAGTATATAAATCTTTTTCGGATACATTTTGATATCCAAAAAACTTTGGTTCGAATTGGTTATGGTTTCGGTTGTCTAAATATCAAAATTTTGAATAATTTGGATATTTAATCAATTTTGGTTCGGGTTTGGTATTACTCTTTCGGATCGTGATCGGTTCGGTTCTTCAGATTATAATTTTTTATCCAACTTTGATATTGACATGAAAAATACATAGTAATATATTTTTGAAATATAAAAGATTTAGTTTAAATTACAATGTACATATTTAATTAATATATAAATATATCACATTGTTTAAACAAAATATCAATGTAAAAGTATTGTACAGTTGCGTTCTATAATCATTTATTTTAACAACAAGTCAAATAAATATGTTGATTGGAGAAAAAATAAAACAAAGCTAGAGAAGCACATAGTTTACGAGAGACACTCTATGTGTCGAATTTATTATAAAGAAAGTTTAACTAAATACATTTAATAACTACAAACAAATAATATATTTCATAAAAGTGAAAAATAATACCCGCGCTTTCGAAGCGCGGGTCAAAATCTAGTACAACTTAAACTTAATGTTAACTTTCTACGGCATTTAAAATCAAAAGCGCCATCAACTTCAAAACCTTTGTAATTTTATAAGATTTGATATAAATCTATTTTATCTTGTTAATACAATTACGATCTCTCGCAAAATAATATTTTGTGATGAAAATTTGACCTCTAATCTGTAAATATTATTTACAGATTTGTAAACATAGAATTTTGCCCCAAAAAAAAAAAGAATTTTGTAATTCAAAGAAACCTTACGAATATTGAGAAAAAGGTTTTAAAATTCCATTTATTTGAACCAGTCTTACGGAAGACCACTTACAAATCCTCCCTAACTCGTTTCTAAAGTATTTTCTGCACTTGTATATCTAACTTTTTGGTAGGAAGATATATATCGATTGAATATTAATTCTTAACATTAATTAACTGATTCCTTTGACTTTCACCAAATCTTTTACTTCCCTTGCCCTTCTTCTATGTTTAGCTCCTCTTAAAGGCTATAACTCTCATAGGTCTCCCCTAAGGCTTTACATATCATTCCGAGCTCCATAGTAGCCGGAGATCTCCAACTCTCACTTTTTTTCTTTTGTTATTTCTTTGATCTTTAATGGTTGTATTCATAACCTCAGCAGCTTAATGTCGACCAAACTAAGTCTAGTTCTTTGCCTGATTATCTTTACCGTCACACTATTTTCTGGCGACGGTAGAACTCTCTCAGGGAAACATGATGAGCATAACTCATCATACCTTTACGGCTCTAGTTTCCAAGATTCGATGCACGTTTCTTCTTCCACGAGCAATGATTGTGGCTTCTCTTCCACAAGCAAGGATCATACCAAAGAATCCGTGAAGCTTCAGCTACGGCGCCGGGAGATTAAACAAGAATCAAAAAGAACAACACATTTAGTTGTCGATCTAAAAATCCAAGACCTCACAAGAATCCAGACGCTTCATGCAAGGGCTAGAAAGTTAAAGAACCAGACACACAAGAAGGAGACTACATCGGTTATTTCTCCAGAGGCTTCGCCAGGGCAGCTTGTAGCGACACTTGAGTCCGGTATGACGCTTGGTTCTGGTGAATACTTCATGGACGTGCTTGTGGGGACACCACCAAAACACTTCTCATTGATTCTTGACACAGGGAGTGACCTAAACTGGCTCCAGTGCCTTCCTTGCTATGACTGTTTCCACCAACACGGTCCGTTTTATGACCCGGAAACGTCTTCTTCATTCAAGAACATAACATGCAAAGACCCTAGATGTAGCCTCATCTCATCACCTGATCCTTCAGTACCGTGCGAATCAAGCAACCAACCCTGCCCTTATTTCTACTGGTATGGAGATAGATCAAACACAACTGGAGACTTCGCGGTTGAGACTTTCACCGTTAACCTCACGAATACTAAGGGAGGAAGCTCAGAGTACAAGGTGGAAGACATGATGTTTGGGTGTGGACACTGGAACAGAGGTCTCTTTAACGGTGCTTCAGGTCTGCTAGGGTTAGGAAGAGGACCTCTTTCGTTTGCTTCTCAGCTTCAATCTCTCTACGGTCACTCCTTTTCTTATTGCCTTGTCGACAGAAACAGCGACACTAACGTAAGAAGCAAGCTAATCTTCGGAGAAGACAAGGGTTTGCTAAACAACCCTAATCTGAACTTCACATCTTTCGTGCACGGCAAGGAAACTTCCCCGGAGACATTTTACTATCTACAAATCAAATCCATTCTAGTCAATGGCCAAGCTCTGGACATACCTGAAGAAACATGGAACATCTCATCAGATGGAGCTGGTGGAACCATCATTGATTCAGGTACAACCTTAAGCTACTTCGCGGAGCCAGCATACAAGATCATCAAGAACAAGTTTACAGAGAAAGTGAAAGAGAAGTACCAGATGTTTGAAGATTTCCCGATCCTAGATCCGTGCTTCAACGTGTCTGGCGTAGAGGAGAAGGACTTGGAGCTGCCTGAGCTTGGGATTGCGTTCGTAGATGGAGCAGTTTGGAACTTCCCTGCTGAGAACACCTTCATTTGGTTGAGCGAAGAGGTGGTTTGCTTGGCGATTCTAGGAACTCCTAAATCCACCATGTCGATCATAGGCAACTACCAGCAACAGAATTTTCATATACTCTATGATACAAAGAGGTCTAGGCTAGGGTTTGCACCAACAAAATGTGCAGATGTATAACCTAAGCTCTTGATTATACATACACATAAAGAAACTGTACACAAAGGTAACATATGAATCATTCCTATTCAAATAACAAGTAACAAATGATTTAGAACCATTACTTCATTTTTCATGCGCAGTTACAAGCAAATTCTGTAGGTCTTTGTTGATTACAGTTACAATAATTTGGTTTAGCTATGCATATTAATAAGGAAAAAGAGAAGGACGACTCCACTGGGGATCGAACCCAGAATCTCTGGTTTCGTAGACCAGCGCCTTATCCATTGGGCCATGGAGTCATATTTGTTAACGGTGTTGCTAGCGAAAAATCTATAACGATAATATGAACTAAACTCTGATGAAGTATTCGACTTACAGTTTTGCCACAATAAAGATCAAGATCAGTACATAACATTCTCGTTCAACACATTTTTCCTATGTCAAGTTCCAACAATTAAGACAGAAATGAAGACAAAATGATTCAGTTTATATATCAACTACAACTAAGACCAATGATTCCGTTGATCAACTATTTAGAACGGCTGAAGAGATTTGTCATTCTTCTTTTTATATTAAACTAGATCTATTTCCGCGCTACGCGCGGATTATACGTTTCAAATTTAAATTTTATTTAATTACTTTGTAATATATTTATGTTTGAGTTTATATTTTTAAATATATATTTTAGTAATTAGATTTTCTGGCCAGTTTTGAGTGAATAATTGATATAAATATTAAGCAACAAAATTATTAAAATATAAGTTAAGGTTTTAGCCATATATTTAAAAATCTTTAGTAAGACTTACTTTAAGGGAATTAAACATGTAAAAAGAATTAAACATCTTTACTAAACAATTTAACCTTAACGATGTTACCAAAAAAAAGTGTAACTCTTAACGAAGACTAACTTTTTTTTTGACACCTAACGAAGACTAACTCCCGCGATACAAAACCATTATTAATGCTTTATGCACATAGCTAAATAGAGTGGAAACAAAGCAGTCTTTTTTTTTTGGAACAAAGCAGTTAAATATTGCTACTAACCACAACAACGTAGCACAACAATACTCTCAAAGAAAACTTAACTTTGAGACGAAACCTTAGCTTGATTGCAACAATTATTAATTGAATTACATGGTGTCGAAGAACATTAGCTTAGTACTTTTTTTAATACTTATTACTCAAGCCCCATAGTTCCATACCTATCACTTGCACGTCTTGATTTCTCAGTCATAGACTCCCTCTCTCTCTCTACTTTCTCTCTCTCTCTTTCCAGCCATAATCAACCTCAAGATGATGATGTCTTCATGCACCATACCTATCACTCACCAGGCGTTCTCCAAGTGGAACATACCTGCATCGATAATGCATCAAAAGATCAAGACTTTCCTAAACCATATACATATTTTAACCAATTAAGAACAGAGATAAGAAGAACCACAAACATCTCCATTAGATAGGAAACACGAGCTTCATACTTGTGTCCATCCTCAATCCTCGATGCAGTCTCTGTAGCTATTCCACTATCACGGTGTGTATTCATGTAACAGCCACAGTCACGCTACAGGTCACAACCTCCAAAGCGATCTCAGTGTCAATTGAATTCTCCAATTCCGAACCGCATTGCATGCGGATCTCTGGACCCTCCTCGAGCACCACCAGTTGAGAAGACATTTTCAGCATTAAAGAAATTATCTCCAGAAGCTCCTCCTCCTTCTAAATAGCTTCCCTTCCTTCGTGATGAATATCATCCACTCTTATAAGGTTAAAGCCCATGTTCAAAAGCGACCACTACTTAGGGGAATCTGCTGGCGAAATGAATATGCTTTTACCAGTTTATTACCTTCACAATATGGTAGGCATATTCCATCTCCATCGACACAACAATACCACTGCGAAACAAACATGAGAGTAATGTTTTAATGTGTTAACAACTCATAAACTGAGATTAAGAGAAGAATTTGGCCTCAAAAGCCACTTTTACCTGAAAGTGTGGTTAAGAATCATCAGTACTGTGATAAATGAGTAACCATAGAAGGATCGCCTGAAAAATGAAAAACCGACCCCTTTAATATCAGAGCAGATGCGACATAATAATTCAGCAAGCAATAATAATGAGCTCTCTGATACCACCATTATAAATAAGTGGCAGTTTCTTGAATTAATAATGTACATGAAGCTTGAGGGAATTGGTTACTCTGTATGGACACAAATAATAAGTTGAGTTTTTGTCTTTACTTATCTGCGATGGCATCAGAATCATGGATCAGTATAACACTAAAAGTCATCGCAAAGTCATACATCCATGAGTTCTGTCTGTACTTTATATTCCTTGAAGGCCTCATTTTATAATAGCGTAAACAAATTGAAAAGCAAACCCCTTATCATCTCTATGAATCCAAGTTATGGGATGGACTGATCATATTCTATTGTTATGAATATCAAATTAAATTTGTACTTGGCAAAAAAAAAGAAACAAAAATCAGGGCTAGATTTGAGTGCTAAGTTCTAATAACCTCACCTCTGTCTACACTCTGGCCAAAACAACTTGAAAGAGCCATAACCTACAAACACCGAAAAAAAATCACATGAATGTCTGTAGATGTAGAAGAAGCTTCACAACGCTTAGTAGGTATTAGTATTAGCATGCTAAGGTGTATATAGCAGCTAATATCTGACGTACACGATTAGAACAGCAAGTGTAATATTCAATATGAGACTATGTGGTGGAGACTAACCATGGATCATATGAAAATAATCAATGAACCCATGTTGATAGCAGCTAATAAAATAAAAGGGGAAAAGCGTTAGGAGCAAACTTTGAATTCAACTGAGCAGTGGTGCACCGACAACACAAAATGATGAATCCTGGCCACTGAGCCTCGCTCAACCTGTAAGAGAATTAAGTAAGCAAACTAAATAAACAGAGCCTCTTTCACAATTGACATAAAAATTTGGTCAGAACAACTATTCACTGGAAGCTATGAAATCTATTTGGATGAAAAATCAATTACCTTGAGAATCAGAAATTCCAAAAACCAAGCTTTTACCTTCAGGAGTGGTCTGGTCTTCTTCTTTGAAAATGTTTCACAAGACTTTCTATTACTGGTTTATATTTTACCGTTACAGAAACGAACGGAATCTCTATCAGCGCGCTGTCTCCTCTGCCTTCATTTCCACTATCCCATTATTTCCATCATCGTCGCCGCCATCTAGCTCTGGCTCCAAATCACTGCAGGCCTCATCTTGGGATCCAGTAAACGACCATTTCGACACCCAGCTGACGGAGATTTCCACAGTGACAGACATCCGACCCAGAAAATCGTGGTTTCAATTTCAGAGGTGGCAGCTCTAAGCTCCAAGCGATCAGTCTGGAATGGAGATCATGGCTTCGTCTGGAATCAATAGAAAAAAATTGCTAGAACTTTGTACCTCGCCATCATACGAAATAAATAGTATGAACAACTAAATGTTTCAGTTTTAGCCATATTTGGATTGGAGGATTAATTCATCCAAAGAATTTATATAAGGTTAAACAAAATGGGAAGTGGAAGGATACATCTGGCATGAATGAAGAAGTTAAGAACAGGAATCAATTATTCAGAGTAGGTGTTGATTATTGCAAAGAAACAGTAATCTGAGGTAAGTGGAAACGACAGTGATGGTGAGAACAGACGGAGCCGCTTGTAGCGACGAAGGAGCGAAGTGGACTTTACATGGGCCATAACCAAAACTGAAGAATTCGTAAACTTCGACCCAATTGCTATTAAGTATCGAGAAAGAGTGATGACATGACATAATAGAGGCATATGATTGGCCTGAATTTCCAATCCTAGGTGGACAGCTTAAAAAGCCTTCCTCATTCCCTTTTAGTATAGTATATATATATATACTGACTAGGGTTGGCCCGCCCTACGGGCGGGATATGTTTTATTTATGATCTAAATTATTATTTTTGTATGATCTTGTGGTTTGTGTTTTAGGTTTGAATTTGCAAGAAATGTGTATGATACACTACAAAAAAAATTATAATATATTACATAAATAGTATGAAAAACAAATAATATCAATTTGAGACACTTATTAATAAATGATACAAAATATTTGTTTCTTTTGAAATTTGTGGTCAAATTTTGTTAACTATAGGATTATGTATTTTTATATAAAATAATCTAATCTAGGTGGACAGCTTAAAAAGCCTTCCTCATTCCCTTTTAGTATAGTATATACTAGGATTTGACCCGCCCTACGGGCGGGTAATTAACCAAAATAATTACATATTTAAATATATTATCAATTTAATGAGTATTTTAAAATGTTAAGCTTATTTTAAATTAAAATGATTTGTTATTCTTCGTATAGATCATGTTTATCTTAGTATTGAAAAATGTTTACCAGTACATAATAGTTTCATATGTTTTTAATGTTTACTCTACTTTAATTATGGTAATTATGATAATAAGTAGAATGTAGATTTTAGTATAAAACATGAATTACATTTTTCGTTCTTATATGTTTTTTCTTGAATACATCGATAATTTATTTTCCTATGTGCAAGTTGAATATAGACCAACTTTAGAGGTTCAAATACTTCAAACTACAATTATAATACAAAATTCAAATTAAATATGTAACTAAATACTTAAACTTACAATTATCTATTTCAATATATTATACTTTTTCTTGATAATTCTGTTATTTTGGTTGCATTGCTGCTTGGTATATCTACATCTTGTTATATATAGTATATCATTTTTTTTGGTTGAATACTTGAAATATTAGTAGAAGCTGTGTATTTTTTTTACTTGTATTAATGGGGTTTTTCGCAAAGCACGAAATATTAGTTTTTGTGGTAAAATTGTCAACATTATTTATAATATTAATGCTTAGATTGTAAATAAATTGTGTAGTTGATTATTGTAGATAAACTCTTGTTTTTTTTCTTTTTTGGTCAGTAGTACTCGGTTTATGAATATGGTAGTCTTGGAGACGGGAGATTATGTTATGGACAATGAGATTTTACCTTTGTAGTTGAGCTATGTTGACAATTTACTTGCGGTTGTTTTCCATTTGGTTCCCTTATGTACATTGATATATTTTATTCTTTAAATGCTTAATTATGATTTAATATATTAGTTTTAGATTGTCTTGCTCAAAGTACACATATATAGTATTCTTGAAAAAGATTGCAATGTAACGAATAAATGGTTTAGAGGGGCTTTAAGAGTTATGAATAAATTGTTTTGGTTGTATATTTACTTCTTTTAATAATTCGGTAATGAGGCGTAGAGTAATAATGTCATGTGGCTTATTTTTGATGTTTGTTTTGTATTCTGATGTGGACATTTCATAATTATTTATTTAATATACATTTTTAAAGAAATGTTTAATTTAGTTTTCTCACTTTTGAATTGTATATTTATTTATTTTTTATTTTTTTCTTATATTGTATATTTACTTATTATAACTCTCTTGCTTTTATATCAAATGATAATACTATGATAGATGCTTAATATAATATTTATATTTCTTATAATGTAAGCTTGTTTTTCTTATATTATATATTTACTTATAAAAATACTGAAAATAATAAAAATTTAAAACTATACATTTTTCAGATAGATTTTTAATGTAGTTCTTTTCTTATTTTGTATATTTGCTTATTATTTATTTTTTCTTATATTGTATATTTACTTCTCCTAATTGTTTTTCTTTTATTTTAAATTGTAATATTACGATAAATTTTTAATGTAATATTTCTATTTCTTATATTGAATATTTATTTATTATTTTATTATTATAAAAAATTTCAGATATATGTTTAATGTAGTTTTCTAATTCTTTTATTATGTATTTGCTTAGTATTTATTTTTTGTATTTTTATTCTAATATTATAATTTATTAAATATTTTTGTTTTTATATTGTATATTTATTTTACTATACATTTTTCAGGTAGATGTTAATTTTTTTTTTTTGACATCATGTTAATTTGTTTTCTTCTATTTTTTATATTGTATATTTACTTATTATATATTTTACCATATATTTTCAGATAGATGCTTAATTAAGTTTTATATTTCTTATATTGTATATTTTCTTTTTTCTTATATTGTATCTTTACTTATTCTATTTTTTATCATATGATAATATTACATTAGATTTTAGTGTAATATTTATATTTTTGTATTTTAGTTTTACTTATTATTTATTTTTCTCATATTGCGTATTTACTTATTCTAATATTATGATAAATATTAAATATAATATTTCTATTACTTATATAGTATATTTACTTATTATTTATTTTACTATATATTTTTCGTATAGAAGTTTAATTTAGTTTTTTATTTCTTAATTGTATATTTTCTTTTTTTTCTTATATTGTATATTTACTTATTCTAGTTTTCTTGCTTTATTAAGATAAATATTTAATGTAATATTTCTGTTTCTTATCTTGTATATTTACTTATTATTTATTTTCTGTTTCTAAATAATTATACCACGTGTCATAAATATTAATGTAATATATTTTTTTTCAAATAGATGTTCAATGTAATATTTTCATTTCTTATATTCTATATTTATTTTTTAATTTATATTTATTTATTCTAATTTTCTTATTTTTAGTTGGATGTAATAATTCGAAATAATTTAAATATAAAACTATATGTTATTTCAAATATATGTTTAATATAATATTTACTAATATTGTAATGTTACCATTTCTTAAAAATACTTGGAAATAATTCAAATGTAAAATATACATTATTTCATATATATGTTTAATGTAATACTTCTATTTTTTATATTTATATTTACTTATTATTTGTTTTTACTTATATAGTATATTTATTTATTATTTATTTTCTGTCTTTTTAATAACAATGCCACGTGGCATCTTCCGGTGAATTTTTTTCCGCTGATGTGGACGCTCCCTGGTGCTTCAAAACTGTACTTTTAATAGTATAGATTTCAAAAAAATCAAGTTATTTTCAAAAAAATCAAGTTATTATATTTAATATATAGTATATGTTGAAAACTATGATAAATATAAATTACTAAAATAAAGTATACTTTATTACAATACAAAACGTATAGTAATGATAAAATAAATTATTTAAAATATACCACAATAAGAAAATAGGTTAAAATTTCAATAGTTTAAAATGTTGATTTTATAACTCCTTTCAATAATTTACTTTCAAGACCTTAGGTATTATTACATTTCTTCACTCTTTTGCTGTCTAGAAAAAAGTAATGAATACATTTGTGATTTCTTTTATAAATCTTAAAACAAAAAAAATATGAATTAATCTTAAAATATGAATCATGTAGATTAAAATATACGTGAGAAGGGGACAGGTGTAGAGGGAATAATGAGAATTGCTCGTGTTTTTGAATTAATTCGGTGAACATGATTGTATAAACCACAGAGTGAATTAAAAGAGTTTGTTAAGTTGGTAATTCACATGAGTTACACGATGATAATATTAAGAGCACGTCATCACCTTCTTTCAGGATTAGAGGTTTAATCAGTTATAGATTTTGTCGATTGATATCACCTGATGTGCATTGAGAGACACCAAGTTTCATTCAACTTAGGAAAGTATCCAAAATCTAGCGACGAAGTTCATTCAACTCAGGAAAGTATTCGAAGGCTTTTTGGATATGGAATTCTTTTGAAGAATCTCTATCAATTACGGGGTAATGGAGGAATTGTCGTGGTCTCCTTTATACTTGTAAGGAGTAATGGAGGCAGCGTTCTTCCATTACAGGGTTCGTTAAGATTGTACTGGCTTTGTTAGACGAAACTTTTAACATTCTTTAATAGTCAATGTCATTCTCGAAGCTCTGTAAACAATAAACATTCATAATCAAAAATATTTTTGCTGTCAATTCCATATTTACTCAAATGGTAGGTCTTTAACATGTTTTCGTAGAAGCATTCAAATGAAGTTATACTAAAGAAACATAGATACCCTCTTATATATTGGGATCAGTGGCTTGCTTTCATTTCTAACCTCTGCAAGTAACCATAATCAGGTCCAATGGAACATGAACCATAAACTCTGACTAAGTATCAACAGTAACTGTTGCTACATCCCTAAACCACACGGCCCACACCATTGGATCTTTAGACAATTGCTATGGCTACAACCTCTTTTGCCCACTTGATCACCTGCAAAACAGGGTAAATAAAGAGTTGTTAATGTATCCAAATAAAGAGAGAGAGAGAGAGAGAGAGGGATAAAACATACTACGTCGTGTAATACTCACCGTCGTGAATAGAACCCCTTCTTAACATGACTCAAGCTTCATCTGTAATGTTGGCTCAGAACCTGAAAAACATAAAAGATATTATTAGCATGAAGATTGGTTATTATGTTTCTCATTAGAATCTGATGAGACGCAGACAAAATGCATAAACATATGGAATGAAAATCAACAAACAAATGTGAGTTCGAAAACATCTCTCACAAACGAATTCAGAGGATTGGATTGCTGAGTTTCACGGTACAGGGCGTACTTGTTTATACTCCAAGATGTAGAGAAACAGAGCAAAGGGGGATGAATGCATTGATGAATCGACTGAGTGGGTCGAAAGAGTTAACTGGCTCTAAATCTTCTCTTACAACTGTTATTGTTGCTCTGTTGCTGGACATCTCCAAACCCCCTTCGAACAATGCTTTGCAAATCATTTTTCTAGGACCCGTGTGTCTAAAAATCAAAACAGAAAACACAAAAAAGACTTGAGCGCTTTCAATAAATCTCCAGAATCATTGATATTAACTACTAAGTACCTTGGGTTGAAAAAATCCATCACTCTAGGGAATTGCGTGTCTGAGACTCTAGACATGTTCTTGGCGAGAGAATAGTATCATGACGGAAGTAAAGAGACTGCGTTAACGACTTTCTCGGTTGAATCACCTATACATACATAAAAACAGATGCAAACATTATTGATACAGAACATTAATAGCAAGATTGTATTATCGTAGCTCCAAAAATCATATTTTCTTTTACCTCTGTGGATAAAGCAGCAGCAGGGTTTAACTCCATCATTGGATTTATAGTAGCCAGATTCATGGAAAATAACTGAAGAAAAACAAACCAAATGCCATCACGATTTCTAATTCGCGCGGATTGGAAAGTAAATCTTTCTCTTCCAAAGAAGTGTCTTTAGATTGGGAAAGCTTTGTAAAGAAGATTTCTTTTGCTTCAATTGAATAAAACCATGTAAAACGTTTAATTCAGTAATACATACAAATGTTGCTAAAATTGTTTTGTGCGATGAGCATGTATTAGAGTTTCAAATGAATAAAAGTGGTATCCATGTAACCATAAAACAACATTGGTGATTAACTCCCCTTTGTTAATCAAATAGAGAATTTTCGTGATGAACTACCAAATTTCATTTGGAAACATCTGGTAAGATGACATATAAAGAAAGGGAAGATAACAATAACAGAGGATAACAAAAACAACAAAGAAGACGTAATACAAAGGATTTAGTGTTACCTGCGAGCACCTTCTAGAGTCTACTATGACTTACTGCAGTTTCCACCCTCAGCGATAGATGCGGGCTTCAAGTCGCCATGTTCATCTTCCCCCTATTTGGCTGTGAAAATATGATGTCATTGGATTCTATAGTATATCGACAGTAGCATAAGGCCACTGATCCCGCTGGAGACTATTATGTAAGACCATTGAAAATAACAGAGTTAGGTACTTAGCTACATGCTGTAAAACAGTTAATTAGCAAAGAACTGAATTATAAAATACCATTTCAAAGCTTCTGCACCAGCAATATTTTTTTTATTCATTGAGCTATATGATTCAACATATCCATAGAAACCAAAGCAACGTGAGGCACATAATCATAAAACACCAGTCTAAAAATATTTAAAGAGATTAGAAGACAACAAAACGTTGAAACAATTTGGAAAATGAACTCCCAAAGCCATAGTTAGTGGCAAGGAAACTAAATATGACAAAATAACATATATACACCATTGAGAGTAGGAAAAAAGATTCATGGCACATATACTTGTCAACATACCAGGCAATGAATCGGATTTCTCCGCATGTGACTCAGCTGAGTCCTCGATAGATTCCGAATATCACAACTTTTTTCTTCTTCTTCTTATTGGTTGGGTCAAATGGTGCAAACTGAGGATGAGGAAACAATTAAACCACGAAACCAGACAAACAAATTTAAAAGGACCAAATTTAACTTGAGCGCTATCATAATATGAAAGGATCTCTTACATAGCAATTTACTCCTTATTCAATATGTGTCTAGTATCATAATATGAAAGGATCTCTTACATAGCAATTTAGAGACGTAATCAATATGTGTCTACAATTTTACTTGAATAGTAAGGAGATGATTACGTGAGTTGAGAGTGATCGAGAGGGTGATGGATCTCCGACGAAAAATCTCGCTGTTGCAAGTAATATCGTCGAAGGGAGACAAAGCGAAGTAGTCGAAGACATAGTCATGGCCAAGAGGGTAAGAGTTGATCCAGACACTTAATGGCAGTTAATGGCGGTGGAAGAGCCCGGACCTGGTTCCCAAAAGGCACAGCGGTTCTGCAACAAAAAAACTACACCAGCGAGAATTATAAAAATCCATTTCATACATTCGAAGGAAGCTCACGCATAAAGGTTGGATCAGGAAGACAAAGTATAAGGATAAAAGGGACTCACTTGATCCATGTAAAGAGAGAGTCATCACTGCTATTCTCAACCAACTTCCTAAGAATCATAAAATTAATGGACGATTCTGAAGAAACCAAGAGCATGGATGTGAAAAGTTGAGAGCTTTACCTCGGTTTCTCATTGAAAAGCTCCAACTCTGATATATGGTGTTTTTCACATCATTGTATATATGTTTTCATTTGTTTCAAGTCACTAATTCGTGTCAGTCTAGTCCTTTTTGACCTTTTTACAGGTCTGGAGTTAGCAGAAGAAAGAAGAGAAGGTGCCTGATGAAAAGAAGTCCTTTTGGAGCATTCCTGCGGAGAACACTCAAGAGAACAATCCCGAGACTGTTCTCTCTCAAGCGGAACAAGCAAACGGAGTGATCCGGTGATTGTTCCAGACGAATATGGAAACTCCTATTTCGGGATTTTAAGCCCTGTTGCCCTAATCTCTTTTCTTCTGATTGGCGCCTCCATATAAAAACGCCATCTATCTATTTTCTATTTTTTTTTACGCTAGTTTTTACAAGAGAACATTGAGTATTGCGATCTGCAACTTGTAAGGGAGAAGAATCCATCCTCTCATAGAGAAGATCATCTGAACCCTATTGTTTTCTACTCTGTTCTTATGCAATTTTATTCAGGATTTATGTCTTTGTTTATGTGCATCATGATCGAGTAGTGACCTTGCTCGCCTAGGGTTTTAGGGTGTTGAGACATGAGCTAAACATAGATAAGCGATCCATAACTGTTCTTCATTCATACTGTTCTTACTGCTTTCATTAAACTGATCACTTGATGTTAGATCACTAGTTCATCGCCTAGTTAACCGCTTAGGATGATAACTTGACATGTATTGAATGAGCTTAGTATCCCTAATCAGCGAAAGTAGATATTAGGGTGGTAAGTGAACTGATCGGACCTGTTCTCTAAAGCTTGCAATCGATTCTCATCCCAACGACAGTTAGGTGGTGAGATCGATCTGCAAAGCGATCACTACCACGACAGTGGGGTGTTCCAGCTGAGTGATCCGAGTTCTAGAAAGCACTTCATCGCGCTTGAATAATTGTTTGGCTCCAATTCAGCACCCAATGAAATACCCTAGGCTAGCTCTTGTTTAATTGAATCAATCTCGTGTTTATTTTGCTTGTTTACTATCGCCTATTTCAACCAATTCATATCTTCTTCTTAGCTTGATTCTGAAACTTATAGAACTAGAGTGTAGACTGGTCCTCTGGATTTGAATCTCAAGTACTACAATTGCAACTGTTAACTTGGCAGTAGCAAGGATTCATTTTTAGTGTATCAAGTTTTGGCGCCGTTGCGACGGGGACCAGATTTTTTACCTCTAATTTTCGGTTTCATATCTAGTCTAAGATATCTAACTCGTGTTATTTTCTTTGTTTCAGCTGATGATCCAGGTGCATGACCAGTAGACATACTCGGAGCAACGCACAAGGGCCATTGCATCAGCTTTCTAACGAGGAACTAGCGAGATTGGAACGACAGAACCGTCAACAGCCGAGATCAACGAACACCGACATGGGTGATCATCCAAATGATCTCACTGCTGCGTTTGCACTCATGCAACAGCAGATGCAGCAGATGCAGCAGACGATCCAAGCGCAGCAAGCTGCTGCCGAGCAAGCTGCTCTGAATGCTGCGAACCAACAGGAGGGAGTGGTCCAGATCGGCCAGAGAAACTTACTGCGTAATCTGCCCGCTACGCGATCTGCCATAACCCCTCCACCGTGCACAAGGCAAGACTTCGAGATCAAGCCAGCCTTGATAAGTCTAGTGCAAAGGAAGATCTTCAATGGGCTTCCTGCCGAGATACCGATGGACCACATCGAGCACTTTGAAAAGATGTGTGGTTTCACTAAAGCGAATGGAGTACCACCCGATTACATCAAGTGTACTCTGTTCCCTTTCTCTCTTGATGGGAAAGCTGCTCGCTGGCTTGATTCACTACCCACCGGATCACTCACCACTTGGGAACAAGTCCGAGAGGCTTTCTTAAGCCACTTCTACACGAAATCGAAGACAGCAGCTCTGAGACAGAAGATCGTGACCTTCAAACAATTGGTGGACGAACCGTTCTGTGATGCTTGGGAGCGATTCAATGTCTACCGCAGAGAATGCCCACATCACGGTTTTGAGGAAGACTATCTGCTGGGAGTGTTCTACGATGGAGTAGGCTGGGAGTACAGGAACGCTTTGAACTCAGCCAGTAAAGGAGATTTCATGACTCAGTCCACTCAAGGTGCATTCGAGTTGATTGAGAACATGGCCTCAAGCTCAGCTGACAATAACCGCGAGACTGATCGCACTCAGAAGGTGAAGAGCATCGACAACAGCAAGATTGATGAGCTCTCTGCCAAGGTCGACCAGCTGATTAAGAGTAACCAGAACCAGGTCTTCATCATGGAAGAATCCCCACAGGATAAAGCTACCGCAGAAGGCACATCAGAGGCAGATCAGTCGGCTGAAGATCAGCATGAAGTGAGCTATGTGAATGGGCAAGGATGGCAGTTCAAGAACTATCACCCGAACCCTAACGTGAGGAACAATCCCCACCTGTTCAATGCCCCTAAACCAGACGATAAAGCTCAAGGGAACCAGGGTCAGAACAGTGGATACCAAAGGCCTTATGGCAATCAGGGAAGAACCTTTGTCCTTAACCCAGCTCAGAATGCTCAGTTCCACAGCCAGAAACAGCCGGTTAATCAGCAAGCTGCACAACCGACTCAGACTGCTCCGCATGATGACATGAAGAGCCTCGCCAATATGATGAGCCAGCTGCTCCAAGGACAGCAGATCCAAGGGAAAGCACTGAACCAGGTCACAAACGACATCAACACCAGGATGAATCATATGTTCAATGACCTGAGTGTGAAGTATGACAATGTCTCAAGCCATATGAGACAGATGGATATTCAGATTGCTCAGACTGCTGAGAACGTGAAGAGACAGCAAGGAACTCTCCCTGGAAAAACAGACAAAAACCCCAAGGAGTGCAATGCAGTAGGTTTGAGGAGTGGAAAGCAATTGCCTGATCTAGACCCCAGGAGATTCACATCGGCTGAGAAAGGGAAGCAGAAGGAGTCAGATCAGCCACCTAAGGCTGTACGCACAGATGAGGGAGACGCAGAACAACCTACTGAGACTGTTCCGCCTGAAGCAGAGCGACCCGCTGGGGTTGTTCCACCGACTGCAGCACCTTCTCCTACTCGCCAGTATGTACCGAAAGTGCCCTATCCTGTTCCAGCTAAGGCTACACGCAAGGATAAGGAAGAGATGAAGTGCAGGAAGATGTTGGAAGACCTAACTGTCAAGCTCCCTCTGATGAGTGCGATCCAGATGATACCATCCATGCGTAGCTTTGTCAAAGGATTGATCTCTGGGAAGATATCTGATGACAGCGAATTCATGATTGTCTCTAAGGAGTGCAGCGCGGTGCTCCAGAACAGAAAGATCAAGAAGTTGGGTGATCCGGGAAAATTTGTTCTCTCGGTTCAGATTGGCAGAACACTCTTCTCATGCTCACTGGTTGATCTAGGCTCGAGCATAAATCTCATGCCATATACTGTGGCTAAGCGCCTTGGATACACGGATTTCAAGCCTACCAGGATGTCACTAGTGTTTGCTGATCGATCCGTGAAGTCTCCAGTTGGAATCCTCGAAGACCTTCAAGTTCTGGTTGGAAACACGATTGTTCCTGCCGATTTCGTTGTTCTGGAAGTTGAGGAAGACTCCAATGATCCCCTGATCCTAGGCAGACCATTCCTCTGCACTGTTGGAGCTATCATTGATGTCCGACAAGGGAAGATTGATCTCCACCTTGGAGATATTGTGATGAAGTTCGAGATGGATCAGATGCTCAAGAAGCCGATGCTGGATGGACAAACTTTCACTGTCCAAGAAGATGGTGATCCCCTAGAACCGCATGAAGGAATGATCGAGGAGATTCTCACCGAGGATCCACTTGAACTCGCCTTAGTCAGAGCTGAAGCCGAGCAAAGCTTAGAGAGTGTTGATGCTGATGCCTATGCCAAGTTCCTGGATTCAGCCAGGAGTATGGAGAGGACGGTGGCGAATCTAAGTCTGGGGGAGAACAGTGACTCCAGCACATCGACTGGAACAACCACGCCTCAGGACCCGACTGTTCCGGCAGCTCAGCCCGATGACTCATGGAGCGAGCTGAAAGCTCCAAAGGTAGAGCTCAAATCCCTTCCCAAGGGACTCAGGTACGCATTTCTTGGACCCAACTCCACATATCCTGTCATTGTGAATGCTGACCTGAACAATGCAGAGACTGCTCTGCTTTTGTGTGAGCTGAGAAAATATCGTAAGGCTTTAGGTTACTCTCTAGCTGACATACCTGGCATTTCACCTGATCTGTGCATGCATAGAATACACCTAGAAGATGAATCGATGACTTCTGTAGAACATCAGAGGAGGTTAAACCCGAATCTAAAAGATGTTGTAAAGAAAGAGATAATGAAACTTCTAGAAGCTGGTGTGATCTATGCGATCTCTGATAGTAAGTGGGTCAGTCCTGTGCATGTAGTACCTAAGAAAGGAGGGATCACTGTAATAACCAATGAAAAGAATGAATTGATCCCCACTAGAACAGTTACTGGTCATCGCATGTGCATTGATTTTCGTAAATTGAATGCTGCGACTCGTAAGGATCACTTCCCACTTCCTTTTATTGATCAAATGCTTGAGAGATTGGCTAACCACCCTTACTATTGCTTTTTAGATGGTTATTCAGGTTTCTTTCAGATCCCCATCCACCCAGATGATCAGGAGAAGACGACGTTCACATGCCCTTATGGAACATATGCATACAGGAGGATGCCCTTCGGCTTGTGCAATGCTCCAGCGACCTTCCAGCGATGCATGATGTCTATTTTTACTGATCTGATCGAAGACATAATGGAGGTTTTCATGGACGATTTCAGCGTCTATGGAAGCTCCTTTCATGTCTGTTTGTCAAATTTGTGCAGGGTACTGAAGCGATGCGAGGAGAAGCATTTAGTGCTGAACTGGGAGAAATGCCACTTCATGGTGAGAGACGGGATTGTTCTGGGACACAAGATATCCGAGAAAGGCATTGAGGTGGACAAGGCAAAGATCGAGGTCATGATGAGTCTGCAACCACCAACTTCAGTGAAGGGAATCCGGAGTTTCCTGGGACACGCTGGTTTCTACAGGAGGTTCATCCAAGACTTCTCTAAGATCGCGAGACCACTCACTCGGCTGCTCTGCAAGGAAGCTCAGTTTGCCTTTGACAGTGACTGCTTAGCCGCATTCCACACGATCAAGGGAGCTCTAGTCAGTGCACCAGTTGTCCAACCTCCAGACTGGGATCTCCCCTTTGAGATTATGACAGATGCAAGTGACTTTGCAGTGGGAGCAGTCCTTGGACAGCGTAAAGACAAGAAGCTTCACGTGATCTACTATGCAAGCAGAACTTTAGATGAAGCTCAATGCCGATACGCAACCACAGAGAAGGAGCTCCTTGCCATCGTGTTCGCTTTTGAGAAGTTCAGATCTTATCTGGTTGGATCAAAGGTGATTGTGCACACAGACCACGCGGCTCTCAAGTACCTGCTCGCGAAGAAGGATGCTAAACCGCGGCTCTTACGATGGATCCTCTTGCTCCAAGAGTTTGATCTAGAGATAAGAGACAAGAAGGGGGTTGATAATGGAGTGGCAGATCATCTCTCCAGGATGAAAGTGTCAGATGAGACAGTTCTTGATGTGGAACAACCAATGGAGTACGTCAATGCGATTGGTCTGCGCAACATGGAGCAGTCGTCACCTGCCATTAAGGACAGTTCCAGCGTAGAAGGATCATTTGTTGCAGTGATCCAGAAGGAGTACCCGAACCTTCCATGGTTTGCTGAGATTGCCAACTTCTTGGCAGCTGAGAAAGAGCCTTTGAGGTTCACAGGGAATGAGAAGAGGAAATTTCTGAGGGAAGCAAGGCACTACTTCTGGGATGAGCCGTACCTCTATCGGCAAGGCAAGGATGGGATCTTCAGGAGATGTGTTCCGGAGGCTGATATTCCAGGGATCCTTCACCACTGCCATGGTTCCTCTTATGCTGGTCACTTCGCCACCTTCAAGACTGTTTCCAAGATCCTCCAAGCCGGTTTCTGGTGGCCTACTATGTTCAGAGATGCTCACGCCTTCATATCTCGATGCAATTCATGCCAAAGGATGGGGAGTATAAGCAAGAGAAACGAGATGCCTCAGAACTACATCTTGGAAGTTGAAGTGTTCGATTGCTGGGGGATCGATTTCATGGGACCTTTCCCAGTCTCTCACAAGAATGAATACATCCTAGTTGCTGTGGACTATGTCTCTAAGTGGGTGGAAGCGATTGCTAGCCCAACTAATGATGCGCGAGTTGTAACCAAGATGTTCACCTCCATTATCTTTCCAAGATTTGGAGTGCCTAGAGTGGTTATAAGCGATGGTGGAACTCATTTTATCAACAAGGTGTTCCAAGGATTGCTGAGTAAGAATGGTGTGAAACACAAGGTTGCAACCGCCTATCATCCTCAAACAAGTGGTCAAGTGGAGGTTTCCAACAGGGAAATCAAGAACATCCTCCAGAAGACTGTCAACGCCACCCGCAAGGATTGGTCCCTTAAGCTTGACGATGCTCTCTGGGCATACAGAACAGCCTACAAGACCCCTTTAGGGACCACTCCCTATCATCTGGTCTACGGCAAGGCGTGCCACCTACCTGTTGAGCTAGAATACAAGGCGGCTTGGGCTGTCAAACTACTCAACTTCGATATCAAACCTGCCAAGGAGAGGCGAACCATTCAGATCCACGAGTTGGAGGAGATCAGGCATCTGGCCTATGAGAGTTCTAAGATCTACAAGGAAAAGACCAAGGCGTTCCACGACAGGCGGATCATCAGCCGAAGCTTTGCTCCGAACGATCAGGTTTTACTCTTCAATTCACGGGTTAAGCTGTTCCCTGGAAAGCTCAAATCTAGATGGTCTGGACCTTTCACCATTAAGGAGGTTCGCCCTTATGGAGCTGTTGTGTTGCTGGACACAAGGGGAGGAGAATTTGTTGTCAATGGTCAGCGTCTCAAGCCATATCTTGCTGACACAACAATCGCTGAAGGTGTAGAGATACCCTTGAGCGATCCCCCTCAAGCCTAATCGGCTCATTGAAGTCAAGCTAGTGACAGAAAACAAGCGCTTGGTGGGAGGCAACCCACTGGTGAGTGTAAATATTATTTTCTCTTTGTCTTTATCTTTCTAGGAACTAACTTGCAGGTTGAAAAATCAAGAAAATTCGAGATCACTCCAAGGGAGCACTCCAGCGGTTGTTCCGCCGATTGTTCCCAGGTAAGTTCTCGAACAAAAAAAAAAAAAAAAAATAAATAAAAAAATAAAAAAAAAAAAGGGGAAGGGGAAGCGGTTTTGATTGGTTATTAAAAAAAAAAAAACCAAACAGTCCACTTCCCCACTTCATCTCTCTCGCCGCAAACCACCCCCCCCTAGAACCCTAAAAAATCGCAAAATCACCTCTCTCTTTTCTCATCGATTTTGGTTCTAAACTCTTGGGATTCTCTTGAGATTGGGTTATATTGCAGGAATCATCTCTCCAATCAAGGTAATCACCAAGAACTCTCTCCCTTTTTGCGCATGCAAATCGCGATTGGGGAGTGATTTCTTGGGTTCTCTCTTTCCTTTATGATTTGCGATTTCATCCTAGGTTGTAGCTCTTGATAGTATACTTGCTACTAGGATTGAATTCTTGATTGAGTTTCAATGGAAGAGGAACCGATTTGTTGCTTGTGATTCTTGGCCCTTGCGATTTCTACTGTTAAGATTGAGGCTTGTATAGGTTGTCTAGTAATCGATGGACTTGAGTAGAACAAGAAGATTGGATTGTTCCATCGTTTCTAGAACAACCGATGAACTGTGCTGATATTGGGTTTTGTTTTGTCTTGTAGATGCCTCCAAAGATGCGGAACGCTAGAGTCGCCAAGGGCACGGCTTCTCCAGCCGCGAGTGCTCCACCTGGGTACCCGTGGCCGAACAAGACTGAGGGAGCGCCCATCGACCTTAATGATCAGATGCTCCTTGACTTCAACGTCGAGGGATGGGACAAAGAGTCGGCGGCGGTTTACAACAAGCTCCTCCTAGCAGAGATCTTGCCCACGCGATTCGTGAACCAGCAAACACTAGGCGATCTAGGCCTTGACACTGAGGTGTTCGACACGATGCAAGCTATGGGAATCATGCCTCTCTGCTACCAGGCTCAAGTTCTCTACCCCGACTTGGTCAGGCAAGTGCTCGCGACGTGCAAGATCACTTACCAGAACCCCAATGCGCCTTCGTATGAGAACTGCTTCTTCTCCTTCATGGCTGATGGCAAGTTCTGTTCCATCTCTCTCGACGACCTGAACTCTCTATTCGAGATTGCAGACACGCCAAAGGGGATTTCAGTGGAAAGGAAGTTCAAACCGGCAGACACCTTTTGGGATCTCATCGCTGCCGGCAAGTTCACCTCTCGCAAGGCCTATCAGTCGCAGATCCGGAACCCTGCTATCCGGATCATCGCAAAGATTGTGTCCAATGTCTTGTTCGCGAAGGAGTACACCTCCAAGATCACGAATGGAGAGCTCCAAGTTCTCTACACGGGACTTGAGGACGAGATGCGCAGAGAGAACATCACCCCGATCCAGGAAGTCAAGACCAACCCAGGGTATCATCTCATCTCCATGTTCGCTGAACGCAGAGACACACTGGTTCGAACTGATGATAAGAAGGATCGTTGCGGCAGTCTGCTCACTCCCTTGTTCCAGCACTTCAACGTCAACCTCAGCTCTTACACGGTCGTCTCTGCGATTGAGTACATCGATACTCCTTACCTGATCGCATGCCACATCCTGCGCGACGAGACCACCTACAAGTTCCAGGACAAAGAAGGGAACCCTCTGTACTGCAAGCTCCCTATGCCTGGGTTCACAGACTTCTTATCCTTGGAGAACATTGTGTTCTCACCCGCTGAAGAGCACCTCTGCGATGATCCGAAGGCACCGGTTCAGCACGATGATGAAGACATGGATGATGTGGAGCATGTGACTCCACCGGCTGATGGTGAGTATGACTTGGAGGATTTCACCGATGTGACTGATGATCACGCCTACAGACGCTGGATGGTTGATTCCCAGAAGAAGAACAACAGCCTCATGAAGAGGATACTCAGGGCGATCACAGGCGGCTGCATTGGAGCACAGGAGGAGCGTACACCGCAGAGAACAAGGCGCCCAGGCAAGGAACAAGCAGGAACATCGACTGGAGGAGTGAGACTGCCGAGGAACAGGAGGACAGCTGGTCACTCCGGTAGCGGCGATTCAGACTGAGTCCGAAAGGACTATTTCTATCCCTTGTCTTATCCATCTGAACTATTTATTTTTCATGTTATTTGCTTCTGTTTGGTTTGTTTCAGTTTCCTCTGATTTATTTTTCACAACCAGGGATGGTGTGAACTAAGTCTGGGGGAGCGATTGTACTATATTCGCTTGTGTGCTTTTTGAGTCAGTCCTTGTGTCATTTTTATGTTTTTATCGAGTCAGTTTTTAGGATCGAGTCAGTCAAAACTATTGTGGGAATCAGGACCTTATTTGTGATGCTCTTTAACCACCTCGTGCTTTAACCTTCTTATTCAGTGACCTTAGCAGTGATGAAAGACCCACACATGGACCTGGAACACCCTGACTTATCTCATTTGACACTCCAGAAGTTCTATACCGATCAGGTTACACTGGGCAGACTTAACTCCACTTTATCTGAACCTAATCTGGACTCTAATTCTTCTTGTCATGAGCACTAGATCAGGGTAGAATGAGAACTACACTCAGGACTTCTTATCCGATTTTTATCCCTCTTGCTGTTCCTGAGTGGCTAGCTCATCTTTAGCTAGTTCCCACCTTGAACCCTGACCTTTAATTCCACCCTCATGCATTTGCTTTTCTAGTACTTTATGTGCAGATATGTGCAAAAAGGTCGGAGAGGAAAGGATCAACGCAGTTCTTACTCATCAATGCTCACACAGTGGAAGCAGGCAGAACAACCGGAGTGCTTGTTCCGATACGTAAGGGAACAACCGGGATTGCTTGTTCCGATACTATGGAGAACAACGAAGAAGTAAGTGGCTAGATCAGACCAGAACGAATCACCAGTGGCATCATGTACATCACCTGTTACCTCCTTGCTCGTCACCCCAGCATTTTGTAATTCAGTATACATATATTAAAAAAAAAAAAAAAAAAAAAAAAAAAAAAAAAAAAGAATTTGTTTTGTTTTGCTTTGATTTACTGGTGACGAGAAGGGGAAGAATCTATGATGCATGCCACTGGGGAAGTTGAGAAAGTAATGGTGTTTTCAGTGAAGTGCTCTGAAGGGGAAATTGAATCGCGCAGAGCAGTCCTATGATCGATCTATCGGAGAGCAGTCCGATTGGCAGAGATGAGTAAGGACTGTGGACCTCAATGGAGCCGTCCTCTCACGACCATTTTGTGCGATATACTGCACCCGCTCTTGGTAAACCCTAAACACTCTTGAACTCCACCATAAAAATTAGCCTGTTCTTTACCTAGCCCGTTCTCTCTGAGTAGAGCCTGTGACAAGAAGCTCACGCTGATCTTAATTGAACATAAGGAGTTTTGTCTCGAAAGTGTTGCCTTTTCAGGTTTGAGATGTAGAGTAAGGAGCCGATCTTCGAACAGTGATCAGGGGGTTCTCAGTAAGTGTGTGTGGTCCTAATCTACAGCTTGTATGGTTCAGAGATTTGTGGTAAGAGTATGGTTGCTGAGAATAAGCGAGTTCCCACGCTTTCAAACCTTTCTCCCTGTTCTTGATACTTGCCTTGTTCGAGGACAAACAATGATCTAAGTCTGGGGGAATTGATATATGGTGTTTTTCACATCATTGTATATATGTTTTCATTTGTTTCAAGTCACTAATTCGTGTCAGTCTAGTCCTTTTTGACCTTTTTACAGGTCTGGAGTTAGCAGAAGAAAGAAGAGAAGGTGCCTGATGAAAAGAAGTCCTTTTGGAGCATTCCTGCGGAGAACACTCAAGAGAACAATCCCGAGACTGTTCTCTCTCAAGCGGAACAAGCAGACGGAGTGATCCGGTGATTGTTCCAGACGAATATGGAAACTCCTATTTCGGGATTTTAAGCCCTGTTGCCCTAATCTCTTTTCTTCTGATTGGCGCCTCCATATAAAAACGCCATCTATCTATTTTCTATTTTTTTTTACGCTAGTTTTTACAAGAGAACATTGAGTATTGCGATCTGCAACTTGTAAGGGAGAAGAATCCATCCTCTCATAGAGAAGATCATCTGAACCCTATTGTTTTCTACTCTGTTCTTATGCAATTTTATTCAGGATTTATGTCTTTGTTTATGTGCATCATGATCGAGTAGTGACCTTGCTCGCCTAGGGTTTTAGGGTGTTGAGACATGAGCTAAACATAGATAAGCGATCCATAACTGTTCTTCATTCATACTGTTCTTACTGCTTTCATTAAACTGATCACTTGATGTTAGATCACTAGTTCATCGCCTAGTTAACCGCTTAGGATGATAACTTGACATGTATTGAATGAGCTTAGTATCCCTAATCAGCGAAAGTAGATATTAGGGTGGTAAGTGAACTGATCGGACCTGTTCTCTAAAGCTTGCAATCGATTCTCATCCCAACGACAGTTAGGTGGTGAGATCGATCTGCAAAGCGATCACTACCACGACAGTGGGGTGTTCCAGCTGAGTGATCCGAGTTCTAGAAAGCACTTCATCGCGCTTGAATAATTGTTTGGCTCCAATTCAGCACCCAATGAAATACCCTAGGCTAGCTCTTGTTTAATTGAATCAATCTCGTGTTTATTTTGCTTGTTTACTATCGCCTATTTCAACCAATTCATATCTTCTTCTTAGCTTGATTCTGAAACTTATAGAACTAGAGTGTAGACTGGTCCTCTGGATTTGAATCTCAAGTACTACAATTGCAACTGTTAACTTGGCAGTAGCAAGGATTCATTTTTAGTGTATCAAACTCTTACCCAATCTCCTGCTTCAACGAAAAGAACTCTACTTTGGAATCTGAGATATCGACCTCGTAACCGCCATAGGTGTCGTTTCTTTCTTCTTTGCTAGACTTCTGAAACAATTGTGAAATTGGAGAAACGTAACGATGGTGATTGCTAGGCGTTGAATGGAGAATGAGCAGAGGCTATGGCGAAGGCTTCAACTATTTAGTGTGGAAGACAAAGAGGTATATTGATTGCTCCTAGTGGGAGGAGTGGAGTAATCAATCAAAAGGAGGTGTAAGGAGATGATTTTATGGTAGAGGAGACGTTACAGGGTTCCATGGACGATTGGCATCTCAGAGCTGCGTCGCTGAGCACGAAGAGGTATGACGGAGATGGGCTTCACGGGCTTATCAAATTTGTAGGAAGCGATTTCGAAGCCCAAATAATGTAGTAGACGAATCTGACGTGACGCAAGACTCTATTCCTATTGGCCGATTTAATTTGTTGACGTGGACGGCCTAGCTATGGAGATTATTCTCCTTTTAGTATTGTATTGATATATATACTGACTAGGGTTGGCCCGCCCTACGGGCGGGATATGTTTTATTTATGATCTAAATTATTATTTTTGTATGATCTTGTGGTTTGTGTTTTAGGTTTGAATTTGCAAGAAATGTGTATGATACACTACAAAAAAAATTATAATATATTACATAAATAGTATGAAAAACAAATAATATCAATTTTTGAGACACTTATTAATAAATGATACAAAATATTTGTTTCTTTTGAAATTTGTGGTCAAATTTTGTTAACTATACGATTATGTATTTTTATATAAAATAATCTAATCTATTTACAATTTTGTTGATTTTTTATGTATTTAAAATATACTTATATGTTGGACATGATATGAAAAGATGTATTTATGATCATAGAAATTGTTTCATGAGTTTAAAAATTAAACAATTTTATTCTTAATAATTATAATGTAGTTTATTTGTTATTAGTAATTTTTATTAAATGTAACCTATAAACTTCAAAAAGAAATAATTTTTAATGCATACTGAAAAATACAACAATACATTTTATACAAATGGGTCTAGGGGTAAAAAATGAGTTTATATTTATTAAATAAACACAGCCCAATTATCATAAAATATAATCTTATGACTGTTTTGTTTCCAGTAAAAAAAACAGAAAATAACATTCTAAAGGTTTTTTGATATTTTCTGTAACTTTTCCGACGATTTCATTCACCGGAGAAACCGAAATAAGATTCTGAGAACCATAAGTTATATTACATTATATTTGTATATGGACATACTAGGTGATTTTCCCGTGCTCATGCACGGGTATAAATATTTACAAAATAAATATATTATAATAGTTGATTGCTATATGCTTTAATTTTAAATTTAATTTATAATTTTTATGAATAATTTATATTAATAATATTACATTACTTTAATTAGACATATGATTTTAGATATGTTATATCTAGTCGATTTAGTTATCATTTAGATATATTGGATTGCATTTATTTCTCTGAATTCAACTATAATATTTTTTTTTTTTTAAATATATTAAAAGTTTGATTAATTTTCTTATATGCATTTAGGTTGATTGTTGTCTTCCTTAATTTTAATATAATTTATCATTTTTTAAAAAAGGTTGATCAGTTTATGTTACTTAATTATTTTATGTAATCATCTAAAAAATTAGATAGATATATAAAAATATTTATATTACTTTGAAAATATACATTTTGTATTGTTTAAAATTATGTTTTAAAATAAATAATATTTCTTTTTCTAATATCAAAATTATCTTTCTGAAATTTTGTTTTTATTTTATCACATTATTAAATATTATAAATTTTACTATTTTCTTACTAATATTTAATACAGATTTGATATATATTAAAAAAATTGTATAAAACTAATAATATGATAAAATTGTATAATTATCAAAAATTTAGCCTAAACAACATTTATAACATTTGTAGATATATAAGAAACTAATGATCTTACGATTAGATATTTAAATTTTTTAAAACAAATTGTAGAAATTTTTGAAAGCTTTAGTAATACAAATTGTATAATTATACAAAAATAATAATATTTTGAAATTTGAAATGTTATATATGAATATATTTATTTTATAGATGATGTATGAGCTATTACCATATTTGAAAATAATTTACCAAAAGAAATATCAATATTAAATGTAATATATGAATTATTACCATATTTGAATAAGTTATACAAAAATAATAATATTTCGAAATTTGAAATGTTATATATGAATATATTTATTTTATAGATGATGTATGAGTTATTACCATATTTGAAAATAATTTACCAAAAGAAATATTAATATTAAATGTAATATATGAATTATTACCATATTTTAATAAGTTTGCCTAAAATATAAATCAACATTAAATGAATTAATCCACGTCATATTTTTCCGGAAGCCATGTCATCAATTTCAGTAGCCATGTCATATTTGTTTTGTGAAATTGATTATAGAGAGGACATGTGGCAAAATCACTTCGGAAATATAGTCTAGGGGATTATATAATATTTAACTGTAAGTTAATAAAATTATTGTAGTGGTGGAATAAAAGGAAGTGATATGTGGATTATGAGTGAATATGTTAATATATGTATAAAAGATTACGGCTAAAAAGAAAAAACTAACAATTTTTAATTTTTTTTTTAACATTTTGGTGTGGTGGAAAAAGAGAATCTGTGAGTTTTTATTTAATTCTGATAATGGAAATAGAGATACAACAACATTAGCTTACTTCAGTTTCTTACAAAATAAAAATGAAGTTAGTCATTTGGGTATAATCATAGCACGTATGACACCGATTTATCTATATTGTATAGGTAATATTCCTCGTGGTATTTTTTTGTGAATCGACATCAATTTCTTGTAAGCTTCACCGATATAATTAGCTACGCCACTCGCCAGTCTTCCTTTTTTTTGAACACTTGAATAACTTTAAAGGGAAGAATCCGATAGTACAGCCCTCACAAGAGACAAAGCCTCGGAGTAGAGCAGGTCTGAGAATATAATGCTATCTAATTCTCAGAAAAAAAAGCAAAAACGACGACAAAATAGAAAATTAAATGAAACTTATCTACCAAAAACTGGCATTACAGAACATCTCCTAGCACAATTAGGAGTCAGAGCTTATGACGCTTCTTGCAAGACACCATAGATCGCCAGTCCTCTTGGAGAAATGTATAGTTACGGAGTACTGTTGATTGGGGAACCTCTATTACCGGAGGTGGCTTAGGGAACAACCTTTTCTCCGATACAAAGTCTTCTGCTCGTAAAGTTGCACTCATCAATATAAGTTTAAGCGGCAAGATGATTTCGTTTTCTGATGCTATTGTGCTTCCAGATTGTAGAAGTTCGTTGATCGTTGTAGAGTTCCTCTCTGATTTTGATGGCTCGAGTGAGCATCCCAATTACATGAGCTTCATCGAGAATGATCACAGAGTATCGCCTCAGTAAGAGATCATTCTGCAACAGAAGAACTTTCATACAAAACACCTGTTACATACATTTAGATGAAAAAAAAAAGAGAAACTACAAAATCCCATTGGTCATAAAACTTGATAGATGAGTTCTAGCCAATTTTTTTTGTCGTACTTAACTTGGAAACCAACTTCTTGATCAAGGCAAACACCAAGCTCAGGGGCCACACGACGTGGCTGTGTAATACCGATAACCACACTTCGAGAACTGAATTGATTTGAGCCAAAACCAGATTCACAAAAGGAACTGAAAGATTCAGAAACATGATTAGATTAAGCATTGAAACCAAAACCCTCAGACATGAGCAAAATCTGACATGAGGAACCTGAGTGGGTTTACCACAACCGGTCTTTCCAGAAATAATAACGCTGGGATGATAATTGATAGTCTCCATTATCTCCTGCTCCATCATAATTATAGAAAGATACTTCCACGTATGTTTAACTTCAGCTGGTCTTGAAACATGAACTACAAACACAGGTCCTTGTACAGTTAAATCTTCACTCTCATCATATTTTTCGTTATCAAAACCCATTAAAAACCAATCAAACCAAACACACATCATAACCGATTTAAAAAAAATAATTACACACCATTCTTTGTAAGCCTTATTCATCATCACGACAATTGTCTGTAGATTCATATACATGGTTTCATCTTCTTCACGGACCTCTTAAGCAGAGATCATCATCACTTTCGAATCAAGTTCATTGGGATGAATAAGTTGGTCAGAATCAGAGTGAAGAGCCGGGATATGGATTTCAGGTGTGGTAGGCTCGCCCATACAATAATCGGAGTTGTCATTTTCCTTGACTGGTTCATCAGACAAAACACCAGCTTTAGAGCGTTGGTCTCCTGCATTTCTCCAGCTTCGTATCAGACTGAAACACACAAAAGGAGAATCAGAACAACACCATTGACTAAACTATGTAACAAAGAGAGAAATTGTGGTTGGTTTCTTACTCATCCGATGTGTAAAAGAAGATACGTCCTCATATATTTTATACTTGCTGCTGAAACTCAATACCAAACTCATATAAACAAAAAATAATGAATGAATTTGGAACTGAAGAAAAGAGTGTAAGCATACTTTAACAAATCGGACTTTTTTTTTGCAGAGAGGAGCGCTTTCTCCCTGTCTTCCTCAAGTTTCTTCAGCTTCCGTTTCTGAGATTTGATCAAAGGCGCCTTCTTTAATTATCACACATTCGTTTACAGGTTTTAGTCAAGAGGATTGAACTACTACAAACATCTTATTACTTTGATTAGGGTTTTATCTAAAACCTTACCTTGTTGGATCCTTTATTCTGATTCTTCCTTGGATGCATTATATCTAAAATTACAATCGTCTCCCTTCATGATCGCCGATAAACTGAAAGAAGAAGAAGAAGGCAAGGATCAATATAAAGACAAAATTATTGCATAGAGAGAGAGCAACATCATTACACCGATCTGAGCCACTGAATCTCTCGAACCTTCATTCTTGGTGTCAGAGAACATATAAGAATCGTCACAGATTGAACAGTGGATGAACCCTAAAATTTGATTTGATGGAAGGAGGAAGACGATAAGGGATGAACACCACGTTTGACATTCTTAGCTTCTCAGTATCGCAGCAGCCTGGCCTCCACAACGGATGAACACATCCCGGCCTTCAAGTCAGAAAAGAACACCATGGAGTTAGCCATGGAGATATTAGTACAAAGATATGAAAATGAGAGAGATGGAAAGCAGAGAGTTTTGAAATTGAAACTTCTCTGAAGCAAGATCCAAACCTATTTATACACAGATTAGACGACTAAAAACGGAATTAATGACAGTAATGAAACAGAACGGAACGATTATGAGTACAAATATATGAATATGAAACGAAACGTTACAGCCAAATGTTACAGAAACGAATCTCGATCGTTCGCCGTCGCAGACGAAGAAGCTCGCGAGGAACAAAAAACACAGCAAATTAGGATTTGTACACACTGGGCCGTGACATGAAGGAAATGAATTATGATACATGAATTATAGCCCAATAAAAGCCCAGTCGTCACACATAAAACTCATCACGCTGCGTTTCATTAAACCGCCACATGTCAAGTCCTGAAAGAACGAATTTATGACGTGGCGTCCTAGGTGGACAGCCCAGGAGAGATTAAAAGCTTCTTTTATATATAAAGATTTGAACTATTTTGATCAAATACAAGTGACACATGTCAAGTTACAACGGGGGTGATTGATTGGGTTGTAATAAGTGGTTTTAGCTTTAATTTTTGTCTACAATCCTAAATATCACCAATTATACTTTATATTAATTTTTACAGTTACAACCAAAAATGTAAAGCTACAGCAAAAAAAATAAAAAATGGCTTTTAAAGCCTTGTTTTCTAAAGCTCCATCTTTTTAGTTGTAGCAAATTTTAAAACTACATCTCTTAAAGCTAAATCAAAATAATCTACAGACTAAAATCTAAAGTAAACTTTTTATAGTTACAGCTCAACCAATCACCCTCAACCAATCACCCACAACAACAACCCATATGAATTCATTGTATATACCATCGTAGTTGGGGAAGAGAATCAATAATAGCATAAGTTGCACACATGGGAAACCTATAGAATGTATTTTTAATTGATCAAGTAATCATTGCCTTTTTCACTTTCCATCACAATCCCTTCTCATAATGTTCATATAGATTTATGATGATGAATCACAAAACTTGGGAGAATAATACTGAGGAAGAATCTAACGCAAAGGAGGTGTAAGACACGTGAAGAGAACGTGATCACATGGCGGCAACAACAATACTCAGGAATCAGGATATTGGCCATTCTTTCCTCTGCAAAAAACCTGGCCATTGCCTGTAAATCCCCACCCACCATCGACCAATGAGACCACGACCAAAATGCAAGTGCGTCTTTTAAAATATTAGTTTTGAGACTCAAGGTAAGACACCATATCAAACATCCTTTTAAAATTTAAAATATTATATAATCATGTAAAAAGGTGATAAGATTTGTTTTATTTTGGCAAGAAAAAAGAAAAAGAAATATAAGCCTTTATCCAAAAGTTATGCTTCAAATAAAGCCTTCATCACAGGCTTTTTCTTTAATCTATTATCACCTCTCATGGATTCATTATCTCCAAGAAAGGCATATTGGTTTCTTTACTCATGAGTTATAACATTCCCCAGAAATAAAATAATAATATAAAATTCTCATTAATATCACAGTATAAATTCTTTAAAAAACGTGTTTATATAATTATTTGAAGTAAATAAATTAAAATTGAACATAGATAGAATCCAAAATTGACATGTGAAAGGAAGAAAAAAAGGGTATTGGTATATACATATTGAAGAGTGAGAATAATATTGACCTCAAATGCCAAGGACTGTGTTTGGGAATTCATTTTTCTGTTCTGTATTTTTAATGATAAATTTTAGAATTGTAAAATATCTTTTTTAATGTTTCAACCATCTATAAATGTCATATTTGACAAATCCACTGTCTTTGCTTTAGCTTCACTGCTCACTACTCTCTCTATCTCTCTCTTGTTTCCTCCATTGCAAACAAAGCTTTCTTTCCAGCTTTACTACAGACCCACCAACCATTTTCACCAAACTTTTTTTTCTCCATTAAAACCTATCACTCTGTATTTTATATATACACTTCCTTTGAGATACTCTGTTTCTTTTGGATTTTGCTCTGTTTATTTCCCTTTTTTCTGTTTTGGTTCAAAAGGGGAAATAAAAATGGAGCCTTTTTGCTGTTGCCATTGTTTCCTCTGTTCTAAGATGAAGATAAATTAAAAGGGCAACCCCACATTCTAAGGTACATTTATGCTCTCTTCTTTGTTTCATAAGGAAAAAAGAAACGTTTCTTTTTTTTTACTTACCTGAATGATTAATGTTATCTTTTTGATTCTCTGTAAATTTGTCTCTTGCTTCAAACTTAAGTGATGCTTTTTTCTCTGGTTTAGAAAGCTCCCATCTTTTGTGGGGACACGTAATGCCCATAACATGTTTGTTCTTATGCCGCAAAATTACCATGAAAGTTTGCTTTTTTTTTCAACAGTTTCTGTGAATGTGTCTTTGTTATTTACGCCCACATTTGACATCAGATTTGAGTTATGACATAGATATGATTCATGTTTATACATGGGAGTGTGAAAGTCTGAGTCTTTATATAATTTATGCAAGTGTTTAAATCTGAGATACTCTGTTCTTGTCTAGGTGGTTGTTACAGTGAGAAGCAAAAAAGACGGTTTTGGCAAGTAGAGATGGCATCTGAGAGCTCTTTAGAGGCTGAGATGTCCAAGAAGATATCATTTTTTGGTTTGAAGGGTTTGAAGTTATGGGTATGGGTTTGTATAGTTGTTGGAGTGTTCATAGTTATGATTCTCTGCATCTTGTCTCTGTGGATCACATTCCGGCGCAAATCTAGAAGGTCTTTCAACCAAATACCACACGTGTCCAAAGATATCAGAGTCGACAGGGCTGGGTTTCAGAGTCACAATCCTCAACCTGAGAGTTTATATGTAACAATGAATGACAAGTCCACTGACAGAATCTCTGGGAGAACTATGATGTCTCACTTGGCGAGAACCAAGTCTAGTGATAATGATACTCTGAGTCGATGTAGCTCTGTGAATCACAATGAGAGAGCTTGTAGTTCTCATTCCGGAGATGAAGGAGGCTTTGGAAGTGTTGGGAGACAGTATGGAGGAGGAGGAGTAGTAACAGCGTCTCCTTTGGTTGGTTTACCAGAGATATCCCATCTTGGTTGGGGACACTGGTTTACTCTTAGGGATCTTGAGCTAGCCACCAACCGTTTCTCTGCAGAGAATGTGATCGGAGAGGGTGGTTATGGAGTGGTTTATAAGGGTAAACTCGCCAATGGTACTGATGTTGCTGTGAAGAAGCTTTTTAACAATCTGTAAGTTTTTTCAGTTGGAATGCAAACATGTTTGTGAAAATCCTATGCTCTTCGTTTCCTTTAATAATCTCTCGTTCTCTGTAGAGGGCAAGCTGAGAAGGAGTTCCGAGTAGAAGTTGATGCTATTGGTCATGTACGACACAAGAATCTCGTTAGGCTTTTAGGATATTGCATAGAGGGAGTACATCGGTGAGTCTCTCTCTCGTCTTTTATCATTTTGAACTTTACTTCCAGGATGATGATGATGATCTTACTGTACTCTGATAATGATGATGGACGCAGGATGCTTGTTTATGAGTATGTTAATAGTGGTAACTTAGAACAATGGTTACATGGAGCTATGAGGCAACATGGAACCCTCACTTGGGAGGCAAGGATGAAGATCCTTATCGGTACTGCACAAGCGTAAGTGGTTTGAATCTGTATTAAGCTTTTATTGAATTTGCTTGAATGAATGATTAAAGTGGTCTGCAATTTTGTATGACTTTACAGGCTTGCTTATTTACATGAAGCAATAGAACCAAAAGTGGTCCACAGAGATATAAAAGCAAGCAATATATTAATAGATGATGAGTTTAATGCAAAGCTCTCTGACTTTGGGTTAGCCAAGCTCTTGGACTCTGGTGAGAGTCACATCACTACCAGAGTCATGGGAACCTTTGGGTAATGTCCAAAAAACTCTGTACCATCTCTCTATTAAGGCCACAATGGTTAATTATTAATGTCCTTTGCAAAAGAAATCATTGCTGTATTTTTTTGATTATTGTTTCAGATATGTAGCGCCAGAATATGCTAACTCAGGCCTGTTAAATGAAAAGAGCGATATATATAGCTTTGGTGTTTTGCTTCTTGAAGCTGTAACTGGACGAGATCCGGTTGATTATGGACGTCCTGCTAATGAGGTGAGGCTTTAGGTTTTGCTTAATGTTTATTGTAAAAGAAATTGATTTTGAGTTTGTGTATTGTTGGCAGGTGAATCTTGTTGAATGGCTAAAGATGATGGTTGGAACAAGAAGAGCTGAAGAAGTTGTTGATCCGAGGCTTGAACCTAGGCCGAGTAAGAGTGCTCTGAAACGTGCACTTTTGGTTTCGCTTAGATGTGTTGATCCTGAAGCAGAGAAACGTCCTAGAATGAGTCAGGTTGTGCGGATGCTTGAATCTGAGGAACACCCTTTTGGCCAGGTATAAATCTTTTAATACTAAGTGATGATGATGATGATGATGATCCAAAGATACAACAAGTAGTTTATATGTTTTCTCTTTTATAATAATCAAACAAATATCTTCATGTGTTGGCAGGAAAGGAGGAACAGAAGAAGTAGAACCGCAAGCATAGAGATCGTTGAGACTAAAGACGAACCTCTTCCTCCTAGTGGCACAGAGACTCACATTACCAGGCCCGTGAAGACTTGTGAATAAACAAATAGCTATTACAGCGGCTCTGAAGAAGCTTAAGTCTTGAAATGCTCTGTTTCACCTTAGCATAGTGATCTAATGATCCATATAGTTTTAGTTCTTCTTGTGGAGAGATGGCTAAAGACAAAACCTCTCTGATGATGCATTCTTTGGAGGCATTTTGTTGTTTCGATAAAAGTATTCATGTCTTGTTTGTACGGATCTTTTTAGTCAGTCAATGACATGTGTTCAAGGGTTACTGTGATGAGAGCTGTGACGTAAGAGAGATAAAACTATCAATTCAATTAGATTTGTATGGACTGATGACGCAACCCGAGACAGAGCAAAGTGACAAAACTATGTTCAACTCTAATGGCTAGCTAACTTTAAGCCGTCCGTATAGGAATCATTACAGTAACATTAGATTATTCTGTCAAATGTTACGTCTTATTTGTCGTATTGTTTCTGTCATTCTCACTTTCTTCGATAATCATTATAAAAAGTTGAAATTGACTCTTTGACACGTTCCCATCACGTGGCTGTTGAAAGCGGCAGGAAGAAAAAAAAATCTATAAACTCTGCATACCTATCAAGTTTGGTTGTAAATAGCTGGGATACTAGATGTTTAAACCAATATTAAGAAGAAATGGTGAAGAAGATAATTGTCATGAATCATCTGTTGAGAAGTAGGCTGCCAGAAACTAGAAAATAATTTGTTAATTATTAATCACAATTTTGATGACAACTTAACCATCTCCTACTCTTCACAATCATTCTTTTGGTGTCTCTACCATATAATAATTCACCATAATCTCCTTACTTAACACCCATAAACTCCTCACAAAATCTCAGTTGAAATCTAACAATGGCTGGAGGTGCAGCTTTGACTCCGACCTCTGTAGGATCTAAGTCACTACTCCCATTGAGGAACCATGAAGCAGCAGAGAGAGGCAATAACAACAACAACCTGAAAGCATTGCCTAAAGCGGTCCAGCCTGTTTCATCGATCGAAGGAGAGATGGTTAAGAGGCCACGAGGTAGACCAGCTGGCTCCAAGAACAAACCCAAACCACCAATCATTGTGACTCACGACAGTCCAAATTCCCTCAGAGCTCATGCCGTTGAGATCAGCTCAGGTAATGACATCTGTGAGACTTTATCAGATTACGCAAGAAGGAAACAGAGAGGTCTCTGCATACTAAGTGCTAATGGCTGCGTCACCAATGTGACATTAAGGCAGCCAGCTTCATCAGGAGGTATTGTGACATTACACGGACGTTTCGAGATCCTCTCACTGCTTGGATCAATCTTGCCTCCACCAGCACCGCTTGGGATCACTGGTTTGACCATTTACTTAGCCGGCCCTCAAGGACAGGTCGTAGGTGGAGGAGTGGTCGGTGGGCTAATTGCATCTGGTCCTGTTGTTCTCATGGCTGCTTCTTTCATGAACGCTGTGTTTGATCGTCTTCCTCTGGATGATGATGAAGCTGCTTCCATGCAGAACCAGCAATACTACCCGAATGGAAGATCCCGCCCCTTAGATGACATTCATGGACTGCCTCAAAACCTGCTCACTAATGGAAACTCGGGTTCTGATATTTACTCCTGGGGGCCTGCGCAGCGTGCCATGTCCAAGCCTTAATATAACTCATCTAATCTCCGTGTGGTTCATCATATCAAATTACCATAGTATTATTATATAACTTACCATGGAATCAAAGATCAATGTTTCTGTAGGTAGAGAGGGAACCATAAGTTTGGTGAAAGAACTGAAACTAATCTTCCTCTGTAGTTTGTACCTGCACTGCAACAGTAAAAAAACAGAAACTTATAAAACTCATTAATGAACTTAAGCAGAATCTAATCTTCTAATACAAAAATATTAATTTGTTTTTATCCTTGTTCCCAAGTGAACTTCTCCACTAATAAGAAGACATAACAGAACATGTGAAGAGTTCATACACACTGGTGGTTTCTCATGTTTCTAATTGGCTACTTTCATGAGCAAGTGCAAAAGTGTTGACTGATTGCATTATGATAAATCAGTAATAAGTAATAACCATTACCTAAGTGTCTTTAAGTGACAGTTGTTCAGCAAACTGAGTAGTAACCAACTTCGGATTTTAAAGCAGAGGCATCCCAGTTCAAAACACCTAGTAAGCTGTAAATCCCTGAGGATTTAGGGTGTCTTTTCCCGGAAGAAACAAACTCATGAACTTCGAAATCTACTTCAATCGAACTACAACCTATTTCCTTCTCCATTTGTCTTTCCTTCATCAAAACCCTCTGTTCAACCGCCTCTTCGAACAACCCATAAGAAGCATACGCATTAGACATGAGCACATAACCACAAGTTTCATCTGGATCCAGCTTCTTCAAACGTTTTGCTGCTCGCTCAGCCATCTCAACGTTACCGGTTTTCCTGCAAGCGGAAAGCAAAGAACTCCATATAATAGCGTCTTCTTCCACCGGCATGTTCTTTATCATTGCTTCTGCTTCCTCTAGTAGCCCTGCTCCACCCAGCACGTTAACCATGCAAGTGTAGTGTTTAACCGACGGTTCAATACAATACTTTTCTCTCATCAATCTGAAAAATTCGCCAGCTTCATGTACTCTCCCGGAATGAGCACAAGCCGTCAAAACACCAATAAAACTAACTGAATCTGGCTCCAAGCCAGAACGCTCCAACTCCAAGAACAAATCCATAGCACTTTCCACGTACCCATTATTACCTAAACCAAGAATCATCGAGTTCCAACACGATAACTGCTTCTTAGGAGCATCCTCAAACACCCTTAAACCTTCCTCAATACACCCGCACTTACAGTACATATCTATAATCGCAGTAACAACTACACCATTCAACCAAAACCCATTCTTCACGATATACTCATGTACCCATCTCCCTTGCTCTTTTGCTCCGAGGCAACCACAAGCATTCAACAAACTCACCATAGTAAACCCATCAGGCTTCACACCTCTCTCCTGCATCTCTCGAAACACCTCCAACCCTTCCTTAAACCTACCGTTCCTCACAAACCCACTAATCATCGAATTCCACGAAACCTCACTCCTCTGCGGCATTTCATCGAACACCTTCCGCGCCTCTTCCACCAACCCGAACCTAGCAAGACCCATGATCATCGAGTTCCAAGCAACAACATCGAACTCCACCATCCCCTCGAAAACCCTCCAAGCTTCATCGAAACACCCACAAGTCACGTACATATGCAACACCGTGTTCCGTATAAAGGCGTCGTCTTTGAGCCCTTCTTTGATAACCCTCCCGTGCAGCTCTCTCCCATCGCGAGCTTTCCCTAGATTCGCGTACGCCTTGAACACCGAAGGGTAAGTCAATCTCTCCGGCCTCACTGAATCAGAACACAACAACATATCGACGAAAATCGAAATCGCCATCTCCGGAAACGAGCTGTTAGAGAAGCCGCGGATCATAGTGTTCCACACGAACGGGTTCTTGTGGTTGATCCTCGTGAAGAGTAAGTAAGCGTGGTTGATGTCCGACGACGTGGCGGCGCAGCAGAAGGCGAGGACGCGGCTCGCGGCGAAGGTGTCGGAGATCAAACCGGTTTTGATGAGGTTGGCGTGGATTTGTTTGAGCTCTCTCATCGTCGTGCATTGTGTGTCTATCAATCGGAGATGGGAGGCTGTTGATGGTATCGCCGGCACCGTCGCGCCGGAGTAGCGTAAGATGGTTGGAATCATTTTTTAAAGGTGGGAACTTTGTGGAGAAAGAAAAAACAAAAAAAACTTATCCTTTTTAAAAAAGAGATTTACACACGTGTGAAACAAGGCACTTCCTTTCCACACGTGTGCTTGTCTTAGTTTTGCAAAACTTGATCAAGTCAAGAACAGCATGAGGTTTTAACAAAGTCTTACTTAGGAGAGTGATAAACTGATCATCTCTTAATAGTACAACAACACTAAGGAAACAAAAAACACCAAGACAGAGCAGAAAGCAGGTTTTATTATCTTCTATTTTGCTTCAAATCTGCAGAGCATCAGCGATGGATCCCGCGAGGCTCAAGACTTCAAAAGGAGCCTTGTTTCCTATGGACTTAACCGTCTGTGGACAAGAATCTGTGATCCAGAAGTAAGCAAACGCTTCTTCTACTCCTAATTTGAGACAACAACAAAACAAAAACAGTATAAGACTCTCAGTTGTAAGGATAGAAGAAGAGAGATGAACAACTGACTAAGTCAGTGGTTTACCGTTGTTCTTGTGAGTGAAACGCTCCCAGGAGCTATTAGGGAAGACACCGTGAGTTACATAAGCACTCACCTTCGCTGCTCCATGAGCTGCCAATACTTTCTGTGTAGAAAATGAGTTTTGAAGATTGTGATAGTTGTTAAGATGCAAAAATGCTGAGAGATTGTATTTGTAGTTCAAGACAACACCTGGCACTCGATGAGTGTACCACCAGACTGCACAAGATCATCAACGATGACAACGTGGCAACCAGCAGGGTTACCTTCCTTCAGCCTGACTATTCTCTTATCCCCTTCACGAACCTTTGTGCACACCACCTGCCATTATGCATTCAACATTTGAGTATCATCAATCATTATGATGATGATAAAAGTTGATGATTGATACAAACCGTGGGGTACTGATCCAGCAGCTTGTGGAAACGCTTCCAGGCTCCATCATCCGGAAACGCAACTATGATCTGCAAACAAAAAAAAAGGAAATCAAAACCAAACTTTTCTTAACTTTCATTGCATATGTATCATTTATTATCATCTCAGCTAATGAACTAACTTTCTCAGTTTCAGGAAGCTGTTGGAGACGTTTGGTCAACAAAGGGATCCCAGTCTCAAACAAAGGAAGAACCTGATCAGCAAAGTAGAACCTTTCCTGCAACAACACACACAAGAACAGATAAGAGATGATTATAACCGTTACAAGTAATACTAGTAACCATACCTGCAAAGCGTGAATGTCATAGATGACTACACTAGTCGGACCACCACGCGAAATAGGAATGTTAGAGACAATCCTAGCCATGGTGAAAGCAGTGGCTACATCACCTTCCTCTTCCATCCTCTCAAAGGAGCCAGTGGGGAAGAAAGGCAACACCAAGGTGAAGGAGGCTACAAACAAGCGTGGCAGCAAGTAGATGACAGAGATCTGCTCAAAGATAACCGCAGGAGAGCTGAACGAAGCGAGGAATGCAACGTGCTGGCCTCTGATTTCATGCGCGTTGTTGATGAACAGATTTGGGAATCCATCAGCAAAGCTCCTGAGAGCAAAACATAAAACAATGAATTCACATAATCTTTACAAGATAACTATTCACAGGAAGAGAGAAAGACGAGGGCTTTTGAATACATAAAGCCTTTAAAGTAACAGAAAGATATGAGCTTTATTGATTTTTTTACCTCCAGTTGATGGATTGAAGAGTGATGTGGTCAGATTCGGCGGCGATTTTGCGAGCGAGTTCTTCACACTCTAAGCAGTAAAAGAGATGAACTTTCTTCTTCTGTAGTTCAGACACGATGGCGTCTTTACAAATCTGGTTCTTCTCCATGATGATGATGTTGTTGTTGTTGGCTGCGTTATCAGACATTGAGACCGAACAAGAAGAGTCTGAATGTCTTATGCTACGGAATCTGATACACCAAAAAAAGGGTTTAAGGGCTTTTTGTAAAATATCTTCTTATTTTCTGGTCCAATGTATCCAGGTAATACGCCACTTGACTTACCAAGTCTTTTTTTAGAAAAAAAAAGAAGAGAATCATTAAAACTTTTACTTTCATATATTAAAACCTTTATTTTCATATAATTTCATTACTTTTGCTTGTTGCTTCATTTTTATCACTTGTATTTAATATTTTTAAGTAAAAACTTTTATTAAGTTAGTGATATTGTTGTCATTTGTCAAAAAAAAAGTAAAAACTTTTATTAGTATTTCAATAAGATACAGTAGAACTTGTTAAACGGCATGAACCATACCTTTTTTTTTTTGAAACTAAGCATGAACCATACGGTCCATACTTAAAGAGAAAAGTTATGGTTGAAAGAAAGAAAGTTGACTAGAGAATAGATTCTATTTCTAACATTATTTATTATAAATTGGTGCAGAAAGAATATATGAACCGAAGAATTTGGGTAACTTATTCAGTCACAGAGAAAAACAATTCAAGTTTTGACAATGTTCTTGCTGCTTAAAACTTGATTATACAGCAATTTCAAATTAAATTTTGATTAGTTTGAATGTGAAAGTAACTTATTCTGCCATTTAAAATTAGACTAGTGTGATTGTAATAGTAAATTGGGAAATTTCTTAAGGCCCTATTAAATCTCGAAAGTGTTGATAGAAACCAGTGATGTACTTAAGAATTTATTGACATTTTCCACTAAAAAGGTTCCAATCTAAATAAATGATTTAGTAGATATAATTAATTATTAATTATATCTTAAATAAAAATCAGCATAATGCAATATAATCTACACAAGTAAAATTTCCTAGTAAAACAATTTAATATGGTCAAAACATAATCATCAAATATAAATATTTATGATAAGATCGATAAATTATCAATTAGAATATCAATATAATAATTTTATAATTTCAATTTTTTTTGTTCAACTATTTTATAATTTCAATAAAATAATATTTAATATAAAAAATGAAAACTAACAGGGCCTTGGCCCATTTTAGAAAATTGTAAATCAAAAGTATTCAGTCACCAAAAACTGGGCTCTGATAATTAACAAACCAAACTTAAAAAGCCTTTAAAACCTTTTTATCTATCCGAGAAAACAAGTCATTTCCACACAAAAATGGTTGAATTATATACACTGAATAATTTAATTACACACGTAGAGCCATGTGTGCTCCAACAAAGACAGCACGAGAGCCAATCATGTTCGTGTCTCAATGATCAAATCCACTGTCATCTTCGTCTTTTGGCTCACGCAACACATCCTTACGTGAGCCACACGCACCATTCGAAACAAGATCCACCGTCTGATCATCCCACCTGAGTCTCATCCCATGGTTCAACCGTCTGATGAAACCCTCGTTACGTCTTTCACAGTAATCCAACCACCTAGCCACGTACACAGACTCCTTATCCTTTGGATACACACCTAACTCATCAAAACGACGACGTTCTCCACCCTCCACTGCCAACAAATACTCCACTAACCCGGCCACAAGCTCCGGCGAAGCCCCTCCCCATAGCCAAATCCTAACCATAGATCGTCGCAATGCTGCTTCCACGCCGTTACGAAACTCGCTTATTCCCGTCAGAGATGAGCTTAAACCGATCACATACTCTCCATTACTTGCGTTAGAAGTTACCGAGACATCACTTCTGTTTCCATAGAACCGTACGGTAACGTGGTTCACAGGCTTCCGGAGACGACGAGGACCACCGTCGTAGAGCAATCTCTCCACGGAGAAGCTCGTCTCGAGCAAGACACGGACCGCGGTATCATCAGACTCGAAGAAAAGGGAGAATCTTTCACCGGAAGGAGTTTCTTTAGCTTCGTTGATTATGGTTATCGAAAAACCTTTGGACGCCTCGTTGTTTGCCCACAAGGAGATTGCTCCGACGAGAATAACAGAGAAGATCTGAATAAAGATACCTGAATCTGATGACTCCAATGCTGAGTCTTTGGCGGCGGGTTTGGCTAGGAAAGGCTGAAGAAGAGCCTGATCCGCCATAGAGAGAGAGAGAGGTGTAACGGTTTTGTAATGGTAACTTACTGAGACAGAGACTTATAACAAGTAATGTTATAATGAAACAACTAAGTAGACAGATCATGTCGTTCACATGGACAGGAGGATGTACACGCAAGAGGATGTTATATATACACATTACTGACAAAGACAAGTTTCCAAAGTATAAAAGAATATAACAATAACGTCATGTTAACTAAAAGGGATGTTTCCGTGTGAAGTAAATCACTAAAAACAGGTTTACTCTGTTGCGAGGAAGAACAAGCCTTGATACTGTGACTGTACATATGTTTCTTCCATAGCATACACTTGCTTACCTTTGAAGGTGGGTTAGAGTTCGTACCCAGCTACTTTCTGGTTTTAGTTGAGGTTTAAGAAGACTCTTCTACAGTGTTCTCCCTTGAGTACGTGTAAGACCAATCTGGATCAGGCGCGCTTCTGTTCCAAATGCTTGAAAAAGGCTGTTTCTGTAATGATTCATAGATATGAGGTGAAATCAGTGGACGGAACACAACTGCATATGGAAGGAGCTAAGATTCTGGATTTTAATAGACTTACCTGATCATCATTAGAGTCTTGAGCATCATCATTATGGCGGGAGACTTGTGGAAAGAGATGTTTTTCGTCCTTCATAGGACTTGGATTCTGCATGTATGAAGCAAGCGCAGACTTTCCTTGGATCTCTGCATATGCCAATGAAGCAACTTTCCCACTGTTGAATTTCTCCCACACTTTACCATTGAAGGTCTGCAGAAAAAACAACATTAGGCAAGAGCAGAGTTTCCTAAAGCAGTAATGAACAGAAAAAAGTTAAAAGAAAAAAAACCTGTTGGAAGGGAACAATGTGCAATGGAGAGACCATGTTGACAAAAGCATAACCCATGTTGCACTTATTCTGTATCAACAAGAAATGTAAAGATCATCAGTACGCTTCTCAAGTGATGAGATCATCAGTACGTTTATTACCTTAAATTCTATAGGTAAGCAAAGAAAGTCATAGTCTCCCTTGTGCTTCTCGTCAATCTCATCCACCAGCATCTTGTAAGTATACCTTTTACAAATACAAAAAGAATCTGAGAGTTTAAAAACATTGCACAAAGATTTTTAGATTGAAATCAATAAAAGGCTTTACTTGTTTGGGATGTTTTTAATGATTAATGTAGTCCGAGTATCATCTCCAGTAGCTATTCTATCCAAGTCAATATGATACCTCCCACCATCTGTGACTTGAGTCTCAAAAGGTTCATGTCTTACTGATTGTAATCCTCTACTCCCACCACCTAAAGGAACTGAAGGTAACGAGGATAAGCCAAAGCCAGTGAAGTTCGCATTGGTATAGCTTTTGTTGATTCCCATATCACCAAATCCAAGTGGAAACAGAGAGGAGGTCTCTGTGTGGCGATTCATATGGGTATTGAAATGACTGCTTGAAGGAGCAGAGCCAACATGATGCTGATACTTCCCAAGTAATGAACCTTGCCTTTCAGCAAATGGAAAACCAACAAAAGGACGTTCATTAGATGATGATGATGACGCACCACCAGTGTAACCAGGATAGTTCATATGCTGAGGGGGGCTTCCCCAGCGATACCGGTTATCAGATGAAGTCCCAAACCCTGAAGACCGTGGAGCTATAAACCTCACGGAGTTTGAAACTCCACCTCCTATATGGTCTGGTAACGAGTGAGGTTGCCCAAAGGCAACGTTGTGCATCAATCCCTTGTTCAGAATAGTTTGGTTTGGATGGTTTAATAGCCCTTGGTAGCGAGAAGGCTGTCCAGGGAGAATTGAAGCCAATCCAGTCATATTATCTGTGTTAAACGGCATGGCCATTCCTAGACCGTGTGGCCTTGGAAAGGCATGAGAAGGAGAGCCCTTCACAGGACTGCCAACTGGCCAGTTACCTGCTAAATAGATTGATATGAGAAATAAAATAATGTATAAGAAATTATCAATATGAGAATTTACCTGGTGGAGAATTAGCTACTTGATTGAAGAAATTTGCAACTTCGTTTCTGTCCAAATCTTGAGAGACCGAGCTTACTCGACGAGCACCTCCAGGACGGCTAAGTTCGAGCTTTATACATTTTCCACCAATCTCGCTTCTGTCCAGTGCTTTTAGAGCTGCCTCTGCATCTCTAACATCGTAGTACTCAATGAACCTGTGGAATCTCCTGTTTGGAGTTTCTCTAATCTGCTTTTACACAAGTCAAGAACTAATAAGCGGATGGTTTTGCACATTTGAAGGCACAAGTAAAACAAACAAAAAAAATACCTCTCTTATTTCACCATGGGCACCAAACAGCTTAAGAAGCTCATCGTTTGATACTGTTGTGTCCACATTAAATATCACAAGTGTTCCTTGGTTCATATCCTTCTCTGACGGATTCTCCTATCATAATGGCAGTAAACTGATGGTTACAAAAAAGTGGTAAAGAACTTTAAATATAGAATACTTGTCTAAGCTCATACTTTAGGAATGGAGAAGTGAATGTCCAGTGTCCTCTTTCTTAAGAGAGTGTTCTGTAGTGCACGCATTGCAGCATGAGCAGCTCGGATATCATAGTAGGATATCATTACAAAACCCCTGCTTTTGCATGCAGTGTACAAACTCCTGATCTCCCCAAACGGCTGGTGACAAAAATAGAAAAATCACGTCAGCAAAGAGAAAGCAAGACTTGATAATATACAAGACAGAAAGAGTATGCATACCTCAAAGAGAGCGGTTAACTCTGAATCATCGACACTGCTGTTGATGTTCCTCACAAACAGTGTCCTTGAAGGATGCTCACCGTTGGGATGTTCAACTGAAACTCTCCCAGATGTATTGGGGCGTTGACGAGGAGGGAATGCATTTGCACGATCAGATATCTGTTTCCCTGGTGCATCAAGAGGATGTTTATCTTGTGATTCAACATCCAGCTCCATACCCCCTCCGGTACAGAAAACATCACACTCCTCGAGGTCTTCAAGTTCATCAGGCAGGCCGTTGAAATTAAGCTCGTCAATGAGGCCAGGAAGGAGCTCGTATTCATCCTCTGGAAGCAAAGAATCAGGTTCAACATCTTCCTCCAAAGAATCCTTCTCTGAGTTGTTGCCTATGGCAAGTTTGTTCAGATTGGGTGAGTTATCATCAAGTGAGAGCCAGCTATCTGAATCAGTCATGTTCACTGCAAGTTTGTAAAAAGAAAAAAGAGAAAAATATACTTAGCAACTGTCTTCAAGTTAAGAGTTTAAAAACTGATCACTAAGAGAAGCGAAGACATACGCTTTTCATTAAGAAGTGTGGGCAATGAGCTTGAGAACATGCTTAGATCACTTGCGCTGCCTCCATTAAAAGTCTCAGATGATCTACTCTCCAAAGATGGCATGTCTAAATCTGCACACAGCCAAAAAAAATATCAGATATAAAAAGAAAATTGTTAAGAGAAAGCAAAAAAAAGAGGGTAGATTGTATGTTTTGGTAGTACCAGTAGCAGAAAGTGATTCTTTAGATTCCAACTCCATCTTTTTGGCGTCACCACCAACTTCAGACAAAACAAAGAAAGAGCTGTGTATATTGAGTTCTGAGTTTGCATATACTTGCTAGGAGGATCGTGAGCTCTCTCATTTCACACGTGAATTTTTAATAGAAAGCTAGTTGTGTTTTCCTCATTCAGACATAAACAAAAGCTTTAAAACAGACAGATGGAATATTCCCAAACAGGAAAGATAATCAAATCCAAGGAGACGACCATATAACTTCTCTCAGTTGGTCAACTCAATGAACAACAAAAGTGTCTTCACTTGTGCTGCTTGTATGGGACCAAACATGATTAGAGAGACAAGAATCATCTGTGTAATAAACTCAAAATTCAAAAAGTTTAAAACTTCGTAAATATCCCAAAAAAAAAAATTGGAACTTTTTAAACACAGGGTCAAGGACTACATAAGTAGCAACTTGTTGTTCTGTCTAAGATCATCATCAGTAAACAATCACAATCAACTACATGAAGTAATCAAACAGAATAAAGGATAAAGGATATACAAACATCATATATATGGTAATAACATAAACCAACTGATTACCGAATATCATCGAAGAAAATAAGATAAAAGTACCTGCGATGGAGGAAACCATGAACAGAAAAAGAAGAAAGCTTTTGAGTAGACGATCAGAGTAAACAGGAAGATAATCGGTGAAGCAAAGAGAGAGAAAGAGAGAGAGAGAGAAGGTATGTTTGTGTTTCGTAGAAGAAGGAGAGTTTATTGCTTACACTCTTCCTCTTCCTCCTCCTTCCCTTGCCGGGAACTTACACAAACGACCGAGAAAGAAACCGAATTTTTTTTATTTTGTTTTATTTTGTTTTTTAATTTTCTCAGAATGAAGCAGAGAGAGACCAAACACAAACAGGGTATTTGTGAAGTTAATGACAATTTAGTAATTACTTTAATTAGAGAGTCCACAAATTCTTTTTTGAATATATCGTTTTCTTTTGTTTTTCGGCGTCACGCCAAGTGCCCACCCGTTGACACGAACATCAACCAGCTTTGATCATTTTCTTTTGTCTTAAAGACAAAAACCTGAATCTTTTTTCTCTTTTCTGACATGACAAAACCTGAATCTATATTGAAAATATCTTCAGATGTTAATATATTTTTTATATATAATAAATGATTTAAAAGAGCGGTTTTAGTTTCTCTTGAACGATGATTTACAATAAAATTTAGTTAAACGTCATATTATCATTTTTCTTATTTAATAGTTTAATTTTTGAATTAAGTGTGATATGTGAGAAGTTATGAAGCCAGAATAATTTGGTGTGCGTTTTTCAATGGTTTTTTTTTATGTTGCATAAAACGAAGAAGTATGAAATGATATAAAACTTGTAGGACAGTAGGAGCTACATGTTAGATCATATACTGAAACTGAAAATGCTGATCTACTTGCGCTTTTGGATCTACCCCCTCAAATAGTCAAATTCGTCTAACTGAGTCCATCAATCGACATCACCACCCTCTGATCTCGATTCTCGTCTCACCTCTTTCGGTCTGAATTTTCCATGGTCGTATTATATAACGAGAGATTACTCAATTAACATAACATGGGGTTTTATCCTATAATGGGCTTTATGTGTTTAGCAATATGTTTTATAATTATATGTTGGGCTTAGTCCAAAGACTATATATAGGCCTACAATATTCGGGTTATTGTACAATTTTTTTATTTCCCCCGCAATTTCTTTCTATAATCTGTCGGTAACATCCATTTTACATGTATGCGTTGCGTATCACATACATACTGTACATGTTTGTGAGAGTTTTTATGTCGATCGAATCATAATCGTAACGTGCATGGGTTTGTATATGGTATAGTGATTAAGCCATCGAAATCTTAAAAATGCTATCTTTGCTCAATTTGTTGGATGACTATGTAATTAAGAAAAGAGAGAAAAAAAGAGAGATACATTCTAAAATCAGAGACCAATGGGCCATGCCATTCTATTACACGCACACAAAACGCAGGGAGTTTGGTATCTGAAACGTGTCCCTTCACTTTTCTGTTGATTTTTGACGCCACGTCACTTGTGATACGCGTATACTCAATACAAAGAGACTTGTTGTTGAAAATGTGAAAGCCAGCTAATAGTTAGCCTGCCTATGTGCCTGGTGAAGTAGGCACTTCTGGATCCTCTGTAGTAGATCCAAAGTCGACCCAGCTCAGATAAGTGTAATTATTTTCACTCAAAATAATTTATGACCAAATGGCCATAAGTGCTTTTGATTAGCAATTATTAATCCACGTGACAAACTGAACCAATCTATAATTTAGCTCTGGCGACTAAATTAAAAGATACTCCTTAAGGTATATTTTTTAGTGTTTTCAAATATATTAAAAACGCATTAAATCACTATGATAAATTTATCTATAATTTTCAATTTTCAACAGTTTTTATCTAATAGTAATCCAATAAAATTAATTAATTTTTTAAAATTTGCAATTTTTTTATAGAAAACAAAAAAATATACATATTTTTGAAACAAAATATTTTTTCAACATATGAACCTTTCGGAGAGAATATAAAAGTCAATATACTATACAATTTATTTCATTGTGCATATTTGGGCATGATCTAGGTCATCTTGGACTGGTGGATTGATATGATTATACACAAAATGATCAATTTACATTTCAAAGTAGATTCCTAATTTTCTTTTTAGAAAAGTAGATTCCTGATCATGACTTCCTAAGGTGGCAATCCCTGTGATTCCATATTCAATGTGATGTAAACAAATGACACAACATATGTTCACAACGATATCTATTGGTTACTATGATTTTGATTGGAGGCATAAAATAAAAGTCGTTGGAAGACATTTGGAAATGAACCGCTTATTAAGTGTACCAATTAGTATAGCCGACGAAGTGAACAATTATAAAAAAACACGGTTCGAATAGATGATTAAAATTCGCAATTAGATATTGAAACGAGGTGATTTTGTATAATAATAGATGGCTCACAATCTTATGTCTGCCAAACAATTTGTTGATATCTACTCACTCCGTTTTATTTTCTTATAATTATAGATTTCTACACATATTAGTAAAACATTTAAATTTGTATATTTACTACATAAAAACATCATTACCAATTCATCTAACCAAATTTTGACCAATAAAAAAATACTTTAAAATAAAAAATCAATAAATTTTACACTGAAATCATAAAACAATATTTATTTTGAAACAAAAATTTTGTTTTAAAACAACATCTAATTCAAAACTGTATTTTTTTATCAGTTAACTTTATTTATTGCGGATTGGACTTCTTTTACCAACCACAACTTTCGTAACTACTTTGATAATAATATACAATTTTTTTTTTTTTTTGAAAAAGGGCTTTTAATAATATACAATTTTGTTTAAATAGTTATTTATATATGATCACATCTTTTTTTTCTGAACTTATATATGATCACATCTTTTTACCAAAAAATATGATCACATCTGAAATACAACATTAATGAAAAAGGTTAGATAAAAGTACGTGGAATGATAACAAGCTTAAATTTAAAACCTTGCAAATTTGTAAGTTGATCAAAAAGAACAAAGTTAAAATCTAATTAACAAAATATACAAGCTTACAAACAATTTAGAAAACATTGAAACAGTTGACAATTCGTTTTTGAGTTTCAAAAAAAAAAAAAAAAAAAAAAAAACAATTCGTTTTTGTAGTAAAATTAACAAATGAATAGCAACTAGAAATTGTAAAATCGAACATAAAGAATTTTTTTTTTTTGATTAAAAGAAACATAAAGAATATATTTTCAACACTATATTTATCAGATAAATGAATGGAAATAAAGATTCCCATACTAATAATGATTTGGTCAATAATGCGATAACCCATTGGTCATATAACACACTGATAGAGATAAATAGTTTTCTTTTTTGGTGGGAGAAAAGCAGCAGCTCACCAAACCATTAAAACTCGTAATAGTAATAACTCTCTCTCTCTATATATATAAATAAAACCTCTATAGATTCCATCCATCCTCTTATCTCTCTCTTCTCATTCTCTCTATCCCTTGTGTGTCGGTGATCAGATCTCCCTCTTGATTCTCTCTCCCTGCCGACGAAACCGTGCGTTCGAAGCAAAGCCGGAGGAATCGAGAGAGAGAGAAAGAGAGGGGCGGAGAGGTGAATGAGAAATTGGCCTGCGATTCTGTCTCTGTCGGTGAAGGGTTCCCGGAGCAGAAGCCTCGCGTTCCGGAGCAGTGCTCGGTGGAGCCAATGCGGCTGATCTGATCCTCCTCTTCGATTTTATCCGTCGTCAATCTCGAAAAATTCAGATTGAAATCTGGACCGATCCTCTCATGATGATGCAGCAAGATCCTCAGCGTAAAAAGGTCAAGACTTTTTTTTTTCCTGGTTTAATCTTTGTTTGTTTCCTGTCTTAAAGTTGCCGTTCTGGGCAATTCTGATATCTCTTTTGTGTGTTCAACCGTTACAAGTGTCGAAACAACAACAAAGCATCTTGTCCTAATTGTGTTGTAAAAACGATTTTGATTAGCATCAGATTTTAAATTATGTTTTTTTTTTTTTGCATTTGGCCTTGTTCCTTTAATTAAGCATCAGGTTCTATCATTGTGTGTCTTCTTTTATGACCAAAGTCTTAAACTTTACATTCTGTTAATGACCCCCTGTGCTGTAAACGTCTAGTTATTTTTCTTCCGTCACGTGTCTGTTTCATATGGCATTGTTAGTTCAGAAGATTTTGGAATTATTCTACCAAATTGATGTCTTGTTATGTGTCTGTAAACAGAACAATCTGGAGACGGAGTTCTTTTCCGACTACGGAGACGCAAGCAGATTCAAAATCCAAGAAGTGATCGGCAAAGGAAGCTACGGAGTCGTTTGCTCAGCCATTGACACCCTCACCGGCGAGAAAGTAGCCATTAAGAAAATACACGACATCTTCGAGCACATCTCAGACGCCGCGAGGATCCTCCGTGAGATAAAGCTCCTCAGGCTCCTGAGGCATCCGGACATAGTCGAGATCAAGCACATTATGCTTCCTCCTTCGAGAAGAGAGTTCAAAGATATCTACGTTGTGTTCGAGCTCATGGAGTCTGATCTTCATCAAGTTATTAAAGCCAATGATGATTTGACTAAAGAGCATTACCAGTTTTTCCTGTATCAGTTGTTGCGTGCTCTCAAGTACATCCACACAGGTATAGTATAGTCCCCATTGAGTTTGGTCTATGTGTGATAATAATAATAATATCTTATGCAATTTTTTGATTTGTTGGCAGCTAATGTCTACCACAGAGATCTGAAGCCGAAGAACATATTGGCGAATGCAAACTGTAAACTTAAGATTTGTGATTTTGGATTGGCGAGAGTTGCGTTCAATGATACCCCCACAACAATCTTCTGGACGGTATGGCTTTTTCTCTTCTCTTAAAACTAAAGTTTGTATTATTACATACTCATCAAATACATTTTACAGGACTATGTTGCTACAAGATGGTATAGAGCTCCTGAGCTTTGTGGATCTTTCTACTCTAAGGTGCTTGCTTCACTTGTCCTCTATATATAAACATCTTGTTGTATTACTGTGAGCTAACTTTTGGTGGATTTGGCTCTTTTTTTTGTAGTATACACCTGCAATTGATATCTGGAGTATAGGCTGCATTTTTGCGGAAGTGTTGATGGGAAAACCACTTTTCCCTGGGAAGAATGTGGTTCATCAGCTTGATCTTATGACTGATCTGCTTGGGACACCTTCCCTGGACACCATCTCCAGGGTAACTGATCTTTCTTCTTAGAAACATAGTGTATTGAGTTTTCTGCAAAATCTTGAAAGCAAAGAGGACCATTGATACAGGTGAGGAACGAGAAGGCGAGGAGGTACTTGACAAGCATGAGGAAAAAGCCACCTATTCCGTTCACTCAGAAGTTTCCAAACGCAGATCCTTTGTCTTTGAAGTTGTTGGAGAGGCTTCTTGCTTTCGATCCAAAAGACCGACCAACTGCTGAAGAGGCACTTGCTGATCCATATTTCAAAGGATTGGCGAAAGTGGAGAGGGAGCCTTCATGTCAGCCCATTACGAAGATGGAGTTTGAGTTCGAGAGAAGAAAAGTCACTAAAGAGGATATAAGAGAGCTAATCTCTAGGGAGATACTTGAGTACCATCCTCAGCTGCTAAAAGATCACATGAACGGAGCTGATAAAACCAATTTTCTCTATCCAAGGTCTCTCTTAATATCTATATGGTTGCATCTTGTGTTTACACCAAATCCCTGACATTGTTTTTTTTTCTACTGTGCAGTGCTGTTGATCAGTTTAGGAGACAGTTTGCACATCTTGAAGAAAACAGTGGCAAAACTGGCCCTGTTGCACCTCTAGAAAGGAAACATGCTTCTCTTCCCAGGTTACATCCTTATATTTTTTTTTCATTCTTTATGTAATAATGTCTTGTTTGAGTTCTGACTCTGTGTTTCTATGCTTTCAGATCAACAGTTATACACTCAACCACAGTTGCACGAGGAGGACAACCGAAATTTATGAACAACACAAACACATTGAGCCCTGAAACTACTCAAAACATTCCTCTTAATCATCATCATGCTGCAGCAGTACAAGCACAGCAAAGAAACCTCTCAGGTAAACTTTTAATCCAGCAGCAACGTTTTTCAAAACCAAACTCTATAAACAGCAACCATCTCTCTCTCTCTCTATTCAAGCAGCTGCAAAACCAAGCACATTCACGGGTCCAGTGGCGCCTTTTGACAACGGTAGAACCAGTAGAGACGCATATGACCCGAGATCATTCATCCGCAGCACTACCAGTACTACTCTTCCCTTTCAACAGCAGTCTGCATCAACAGTCTCCATGGGAAGGCAACAAGAGAGGAGAACAACAACAACAACCATGGAGTCTGAGAAGCAGGCAAGACAAATACATCAGTACAATAGATACGTCGCACCAGATGTAGCCATCAACATAGATAGCAACCCGTTTGTCATGTCTCGAACCACTGGAATGATGCACAAGGCGGAAAACATGAGTGTTGATCACCGGATCATAATCGATACGAATCTGTTACAGGCGACAGCAGGAATAGGAGTTGCTGCGGCGGCTGCGGCAGCCGCTCCCGGTGGTTCTGCTCACCGGAAAGTTGGAGCTGTTCGGTACGGCATGTCAAAGATGTACTAGAAGTCTTAGATCACACAGGAACATCGTATGTTTTTCTACTTCTGTCATAAAAGAAAAATTGTCTTTTAGACACAAAACTATAAATATGAAATTTCTTCTTTTTTCTAAATATTTCCCGACAGATAAATAAATGGATGTTATATTCTGACATATAGAGTTGGACAGGGAAGGTTCTGATTTTTCTCACGTCTAAAAAGAACCGACGGCTACAGAGGATGTATCAGCGTGGACTGTGGGTGCTAATGATGATGGATGTTTCATGGCAGCAACCGATGCATGTGGTAGTGGGAGCCCATTTCAGAGAGAACTTTGTTCTTCCAAAGTCAAAGAAAGCTGCTTTGTCACTTGATTGTATCTGTAGCCAAACAATTGGTGTGTATATATTTTGTTGTATAGAATCTGAGTTGTTTAAATTAAATAAATTTGAGAATTTTCTTTTAAAGATATTAATATAAATTAATTTGAGGATATTTTGGTTATCATTTTTAGGTTCCTAACACTAAACTATTATTATTGTTGACCAAAAAAACACTAAATTATCTTTTACAGCAAAAAAAAAAGTGGAAGTAAGTAAGAAAAAAACACATGTAATACTTCCAAACTGTACATCCCACTCCGACTGCAACCAAATGAGGCTAAGAAAGGAGACAAATAACGCTTGCGGTGGGACCACAATCACTGTAAACGTTGTCCCAGAGAGCACCCACCATGATGGACCCAGCTGTTTGGCCCATTTCTCCAGCCTTATAGTAGAAAATAATTGTAGTATTATGTTATGGCTTAAACAGCTCTCTTTGTAAAGAAAACGTATTTTGTCCTGTCTTAACTCTTAACCAAAACGGCAAAACGGTTTTACTTTGTAACAACAACAAAAATGGTAGTTGTAGTAGTAGTAAACATTCCAACTCTCCTACATGTGAATATTTACTTTCTTTTTATGTCTTCTAAAAAAGTGTTTAGAGACTTTTGGAAATAGCTAGTGAAGAAGAAAAATTAACACAAAGGGCATGGAAATGATTATTCCAAGATGAATGTGAAAGCTGTCTGAGAAGGGGAAAAAACTGAAATTGAAATCTTTTTTTTGCCATCTAAAGATTTTATTAAATAACAAACAGGTCCATAAGGACGAGCTCAACTCCGATACAACCAAGGCCGAAGCCCGATAAAGTAAAGCCCGAGAAGGCTACGAAAAAAACACAAATGGGCCCAAGCCCAACCGAAACTGAAATTGAAATGAGTATTTGCAACCCATACATATCAAATCCATCTTATTTGCACTCCATACACAATATCCCCCCCCCCCCCAATTTTCCTCCCCTCATCTTTACCATTTTCCCCCCATTTTATGGTATCCCACTTATTTTAGGGTATTGAGCTAATTTGCGAGCTAATTTGCTCAATTGAAATCCTCATCAGTGTGTTATTTTTGTAACATTATTTAATCTAAATTGATATACATAAATACATAGATACTCCTATAATTGGGTAAGTGTCAGTTTGGTAGATGGTGAAATGCCAAAAGCCCCCGATTCTTTTGTAAACTCTGAATCCCAAGAAACCAAACCCCTACCTTCGTCCCCTCCTTAGAAACATACTATTTATCTACATCTCTTTTTAATTTACTAAAAATATTACTCCTATAAAATATAATTGCACACTAATTTTCAATTTCATCTTAATTACATATTATGAAAATTAATGAAATTATTTATTTAAAGATCGAAACCCAAATCATCCTAATGTTTAAGGTACAAACAAACCATCACAAAATGGTTTATAATCGGTTTATAAAACTTTTAGAGTTTTAAATTTTAGAGTTCATAAGGAAAAATATCGATTTAGAGATTAGTTTAACTTTACTAAAGTTGTATGTGTAGACATTACCGGTCCTGAAAATACGAATAAATATGAAGGCTAGAAACAAATTGGAAAGTAAGGCCTGTTTATTATAGATTCTTTTATTACATATCTTAATAAACAATCCCAAATATCACATCCTTACAAATGAAATATTATTATTTTATGATAAATTCATTTTCTCAAAGCACGAAATATCTGCCTCTAGTTTTGAATGTACTATTTGATTTTTAATGGAGTGGGGACCTAGGAGAGTGCCATGTGGTCACCATGCCTGTGGATCTTAGGAGCAAGTAGTAGATTAGATCCTACATTGCACGAACCACCTCACTATCTCTTACTAGAGTTGAGTATCTATTTGATCTCGATCTATCTCATCCACCTCAATATATTACAATTACAGTCTGTATATATATTCTCTTGTATCATCATCGGTGTATGCATATAGAGAGGGGCACATGGGGATGGGGCTTTGAAAGATGGAGATTTACATGTGAGTGCACATGTCTTGTGCTTCTCTCTCTCTCATTTGCCTTCTCTTTGGGCTTTCTGTGTAGGTCCCCTATTCTTCACTCCCTTGTTCCTATGCACATGTCGAACTGGTTCATTCTCCTTCTAATCACGCACCACCCGCTGCCTTCTCGCGCGTGATGTCTCTTTTTTTTCTTAATGGTCTAGTCCGTACTGTCCTGCGTAGTTACTACTACAACTTGCTAGAATTAGGGTTTATCAACTTATTTCTTGAAAAATGATATAGTATCTTATTCTATTCAAGTTTACACAATTATAATCCTTAAATTCTGTTAAACTTCGGAAGAGGTGAGAAAATAAGTTACTTTTAAGGTTGATACAATAAAAATGCCACTTTGCTGAAACTTAATCGGTCTGTTGTAGCAACACATATCCTATACAATACAAAGTTATGCTGAGTCTTTACTATATTAATGGGGGTGATCCACTTAAATGAGTGACACCGACTTATCAAACTAACAAAATCCAATTTAGATGTGAGCATGATCCACTTAACTGAGTGACATGGTCACTAAAGTCTAAATTTGTCGACATGGCGCGTGAAAAAAAACAAGTCTCATTTGCAAGATCCAACTCCATGTAACTGTGTAAGAAAAAAGAACCCCCACAATCCAAAACACGAGGATGATAAAATATACTACTATAAACCGTACAAATGGACCAGTTTTGTTGGCAATATTAACTTTTTCTGAAGAAAATATTAACCTTTTTAAAAATTCTTTCTTATATAAATCTTCTTGGGCTTTTTTAATATTAACCATTTCTCGTTTACTAAATATAGATTTTTAATCAAATTTCAGTTTAGACAAACCAAACCGAAATCGTCCTGACAAAAAAAAAAGAGTTTTTAGAGACAATATATTATCGGTTTGGTTTGATTTATTAAGCTCTTTGTTTTATTTTTGGTTGCAAATGCTCGGTCAGGACGACTTTTCGGTTTGGTTATAACCAAAGAAGAGTAGGATTGAACCAGTCAAAGATTTTAACAGTTAACATCTTGTCCACTAATTCTATCATCACTCATATATATAATATACATTTACACATGCACTTTCCAGACTTCTTCATTATTCTCTCAAATATCATTCCTCTCTCTCTCTCTCTCTCTCTCTCTCTCTCTCTCTCTCTCTCTCTCTCTCTCTCTCTCTTTGTCTCACAATGGAGAAAGCTTTAGCAACTCCTGACAACACTATATCTCTTTCACCGTCGTGCTCAGCCACCGTGAAATCACCTGCCGCTGGTTTTGAACGCAGAACCAAAAGGAAATTGTCGCAGATTAAGACAAGCGTGTGTGTGTCCGGTGAAGAAGAAGATGAAGAAGAAGAGGTAAAGGAGAAGATTGAGGTGTTGCAGAGGATTATTCCAGGAGGAACGGCGCTTGGTGTAGACGCGCTATTTGAAGAGACAGCTGGTTACATAATGTCTCTACAATGTCAGATAAAAACCATTAAAGTCCTCACTTCATTTCTCCAACGTTTAGATAAACAAGATATGAAGTTCGGAGGCTGAAGATGACACCAAGATTGTTCTTCTTCTCCTTTCTTTCGATTAAGAAAGTGTTTTATCCATGTTCGAAAACGCGGGCAAGGCGCCCGGATTCTCGGCGTGTAGGCGTTAGGCGGCTCTTCACCGTAGAGTTTAGGGTCAATTCGGTTGATAAATCGGATCTGCTAAAAAACTTCATTTTTTGTTCTGTTTTATGTTGAAAACGGGTGTAGATTAGTAAGATCTATGAAATTTTAACCAAAGGAATTAAAAAATGATAGAAAGGAATGAAAGATCTGAGAAAAACATAAAAGCCGCCATTTTTGCAAGCACAAAATCGCAGGTTTAGATGGAGGAAGACGAAAGCGAATTTACGATTCTGCCCTTCATTTAAAAAAAAAAGAAAAAAACCAAAAAGATGCATCGAGTGGGGATTGAACTCGGCCTATTTGCCCATTTATTTCGCCATTACCACCTGTGCTAGCGTGTTTTATTACAATATACATACATCGTTTAGTATATATTCATGTACATATAAGTAAAATCTTAAAAACTAATCCCCGAGTAATCCCCGATTAATCTCCGCTTTTTTAATAACTCGCTAGGCGTACGTCGACCGCCCGACTCACGCCTAGCGCGATTTCGAACATGGGTTTTATTTAATTTCATTTTAACTCCTTTTTGATATGGCTTTTAGCTTTGATATATGAGGAAAGAGATCTGAGTTTTTTTTCGTCGAAATCTTTCTCTTTCAGTAAGACAAAATCAAAGTACTGATTAATTTAACCCGGTTCGTAGTAATGAGAAGTATCGATTGCCACATACTACTATATATAGTATTTATTGACAAAAAATAATTACTACTAATGTAGGGAGTGGACATAACTTTATAGTAGTTGTATTTAGTTGGAGGCAATATAGAAATTAAATTGAATCACGAGGTAGCACTTGCATTTGAGATTTGGCATTAATGATATTGAGCAAGTTAAAGTTGTTATACGTGGCCCAATTTTAAATTTGAATGATCTCATATCACATGCAAAATTTCCAATCCGGTCAACATTTATTTAGCTTAAGATGAACATTTGAGATCCGTTGTCCATCTGTCCAAGACTTAGCTCATGTGTGATATTCATTTTTTTTTGTAAGAATGTGTGATATTCATTGTACGCATACAAGACGATCTATTTATTCGTGTAACTTGTCACTAGAGCTGCCATATACACCACAATAAATAAGATCACGCTATAAATGTTTCAGAAAATGTATAGAAATAATTACCTAAATAAAATAAAAGCTAGTCTTCTCGCTGCCATTAAATGAAGCTGTTAGTTATACTTTAAACTCTTAAAAGACTCGCATAGATTCATGGATATGTTAAGTAAAGGTTGTAATAAATCTGATCATATAAAACCACAAAATAATCTGTTAATTAATGCTACCTGACTAAATAATCAATAATGCAATTAGTTTATATTCTAATGGGCTTGATATATATGGGCCTGGGCCTATTGATGACTGGATATATTCAAACTCCATTGCGCGAAGTACATTGTTTCTAAAGATCAATGTCAACGGCGGACGAGATCGCCATGGACGATCGGGCTGAGAAGGCGATGGTCAACGACGAAACGGAGAAGGAGAAGAAGAAGAATCGTGAATTGACACGTGAGAATGGGGAACTGAAGGAGAAGGCAGCGAGATTATCGGGAGAGATCGAGGAGATGAAAGGCGTGGAAGCCGAGATGAAACAGAGCTTCGAAGAGATGGAGACAGAGATCAAGCAGCTGGAGGAAGAGAAGAAGGGTTTGGAGACTGTGTCGGCTCGATCCGTGGAGCTCGAGAGCGAGGTGGGGAAGATTCAGGAAGATCTCGTGGACGCTTTGAGAGACGGAGACGAGAGGGAGCTGGAGTTGGAGGAGCTGAAGAGAGAGTTGGCGGAGAAAGGAGAGAGCTTTGAGAGGTGTGAGAAGGAAGCGGGGAGTTTGAGGAAAGAGAGAGGTGAGATGGAGAAGAAAGGTAGAGACTTGGAGAGGAAAGTAGGGGTTTTGGAAGTGAGGTTGATGGAGGAGAGGAGCAAGAAAGTTAGGGTAGAGGAGGAGATGAGGGAGAAGGGTAACGAGAAAGAGGTAGAGATCGAGGAGATGAAGAGGAAAGTCTCTGACTTTAAAATGGGTTTGGTGAAGGGTATGATGGAGCTGGAGAGATGGGAGGTCGAGAAGAAGCTAATGGAGGAAGATTTGAGTGAATCGAAGGTAAGGGAAACAGAGTTGGAGATGAAGAAGGAGGAGTTGGTGAAGATGGTTGATGAAGCTGAGAAAACGCTGCTTGTGTTGAACGAGAGGATCATGGAGCCTACTAGCAATGGAGTCAGAGACATAAAGGATGGTGGTGGCCAAAACTGTTCCTTGGAAGGACAATTGCATTGGCCAGTGGTTGGAGCTTTGGGTTTGGTAGCAGCAGCGACAGTGTTTGTATGCTACTCTAAACGGACTTGATTCAGTAATATTGAGGAGCTGAAGGACCATAACTTTTTGCAGTTCCGCAGTCATATAGGTGCCCATAACTTTTTTGGTCTCGAGTCTGTGATGTTTTTGGTTTGTTGGATATGTTTTGTTTGTTTGAGAGATGATTGATGAATCTTTGGCTTTGTGGCTATGAATGCATTTGATATCACTTTGTCATCACAACGCTATTTTTTTTTTCTCAAATAGTTTGCAGTATTTCTGTTAACTGAATTACAAAGATAGACTTGCTGCTAATTGTTTGACAGTACAGAACATGAGCAACTTACTATTATAAACCATGATGTGATGGTTACTAGAACATGTCACATGTCTATTTTATATAAACATGTGGCTCTGACCTCTGTGTGTAATGCTTATGTTTTTACTCCTTATTATCTGCAAATATACATTCATTGCAGATTAGGTACTAGAAAACCATAATCTTGGTTTGCTCTAGGTCATCTTTTGTCTCGTACCTGTAATTTATGGATCAGCAGCCCGGAGAAGCTCAAGGAGTCCGCAGCAATTCCTCCATGAAGTTAGTTGCTGCACGGGTTGGTAACGGCGCAGTAGAGGCATCTGAAAAATATAACGGCTAGCGTCTTAGTAAACAAACGAGAATAGCTAGAGATACAACAAACTGTTGCTTATAGAGAGAGATGTGTAAGGCACATTTGCCTGTTTAGGGTTGAGTTGCGAAGTGCAAACCTGGTTTTCATCTCTAGGTACATGAGATTCATCTTGATAGGTTTCAGGTTCTTCCACATGAGCTGAAAGGGGTAAGGACCCGTCAAAGTAATAACTGGAAAGGTCAGAGTCACTGGATGAGTCATCAATATCATCTTTTGAATCTGATGATGACCTGACTCCTTCAAGTATTACAGAAGAATTTAAATCCTCTGCGCCTAGATCGGCAATCTCGCTGCTATCATTCATACGATGGAACTCTACATTTGCTTGTTCTGTTTCTGCAGGAGTGTCTTCTTGGAACTGTAGAACCATCTCTTCAGACTTGTTCAGATATGGGAAGTTGTTGTTCTTGGCTACCTTTGGTCTCAGGCCGCTATTACGTCTAAAAAGCTCTAGAACTTCCTCGTCTTCCATTTCATATTCACCGACATCATGATCTTCAAAGTTAACAGTCTGTGAGTTAGATGGATCCTTAGAGCCTTCTACTGGTGTATCCCTGATCCTTTCATCTTCCTTATCACTCCTTTTCTCCTCAGTTGAGCTTCTTACTTCTCCAATGGTCTTCTCCTCCTCGTATTCACCTACCTTTTCCATTCCTCTTCTGGTATGCTTCCGCTCTCTTTACTTCGAGCTTCTACGGTTTGAATCTTTTGCCGGCTTAAAGAGCCACTGCGTTCACAGACTCAAGCTATCTCTAGAAGGTTACTTCATATTTTAGTTGCAATGTCATTGTTCAAACACACAAAGAAGATAAAGAAGAGAAAAAGGTATAAAACTAGGATGGAAAGTTTGAAGAGTAGGTGAGAGGAAAAAAAAAGAATGACTGATGGACCAAAGAAGTAGATGTGCACACAGTTGCTTTGACTAGTTGGTTCGCTGTGGAAAAAGAAAGCCATGACAGCGTTTAAAGACAGTAACTCTCAGAAACAGAACATGGAAGACAGTAAATTGAATCAGTTTCATATAATATTGTGTTTCAAATGAACAAATATTTGTTTTTGAATATTTTGCATACATACAGACTACAACATACTCATGGCTCTGTTCATCCTATCATGAAACCTTGGGAGATATTTTTATTGGCATTCCTAGTGATGGAAACGGGAGAGGATCCATGCTGATTGTCTCATCTGGATAGACTAAGGACCAATCATACCGTGTCACAACGAAATGCAAGAAAACGAGGATGCTGACTTTTGCTAGCTGGTGACCTGCACAGAGCCTTGGTCCTCCTCCAAACGGAAGATATGTATATGCTTGTACTGGCTTATCAAACCTTGATGGATTAAAATTCATTGGATCTTCAAAAATCTCAGGATTGTAATGAGTTCCATAAGTTGTCCAAAGTATCTGCACACGCAAACCAGAAGGTGATTCATTAGTATTTCTAGATTTAGAGACTACCTATAGAGATGATGTGTTTACCTTCCAGCCTTTGGGGATTGTGAAACCTCCATAGTCAATATCAGCAACTGCTTTTCTGAAGGAACCAAAGATTGGAGGTGATAATCTCATTGTTTCACGAACAACTTGCCAGCTATACTTCATCTTCTTCACATCTTCCACCGTGAGGTACTCTCCTTCCCCTTTGTTTGCTTTTATTTGAACATGTTCTGAGATGAATCAAGAGAGAGTTGATTATGATTTTGTCTTTGCTGATATGTTATGAGATTCTTTCTTTTGTTTTGTTACCTTGAAGGAGAGTGTCACGGCAAGTTGGGTGCTGAGCTAACATCTTGAAAGTCATGGCCATGGCGTAAGAGGTCGTGTCATGAGCTGCAAACACTAGCAAAACCATATTATCTACAACCTCTTCTTCTGTTATCTCTCCTTTGATCAACCCTTGCACTAGCCTTGAGAATAGTGTTGTGTTTTGTCTCTCAGCTTCTTCTTGTTCCATTTCTCTTTCCTTCTCCCTAACCTTCTCAACCAGCAATGTCCCTATCTCCAGCCTAGCTTTCTTCGCTCTAGCAAAACTAGAACAAGGAAACTCAACAGGCAAAGCGAAAACTCCTTCTAGAACCCTCTCAAAGATCTCTAACATCCCAAGCTCAACTTTGATCCCATACAAACACTCAAAGACTACAGTAAACGTGAGAGCTTTTGTTGAACGGTAGAGACTAATCTCTTCCTTGCCTCTCCATTGGGTTTCAAGATGAGATCGAACGGTGTAACACAGCTTAGGTACTAAGGATTCTAACCCATTGTAGCTAAGGCTATTAGCTACAATCCCTCTAAGGACTCGATGCTTCTCGCCTTGCTTAGCCATGATGCAGTTCATGCCCATTAGCTGAACAGAAGAAGAAGGCCATGAGCTCACCACTAAGTTAAACTCATTAGACAGTATTAGCCTATTGGCTTCAGCTCCATTGACTACTATTGTTGGTGATCCCATGATTTTTGTCTTGAAGATGTTTCCATGTTTGATGATTCTTGGATTCACGAAATCCTCAAACACTCTGTTGTTTTTCTGAGCTTTGTAGAACTCCATTGTTTCGCCCACCCACGGAAGCCCCATTTCTCCAGGAGGAAGCTTCTTCTTGTGCTGCTGCAGCTTCTTTGATGTGAATCTGTGAGGTTTCTTGCGGAAGAAGAAAAGTGTGCTGGAGATTGTTGCAGCTATGCACAGAAAGACCCATGAGAGAAGGAAGTTTGGTTCTAGAGCCATTTTTGTTTTTGTTTGGTTACTTAATTAACCAACTGTTGATAATCAAGTTGTGTTATGAGCTGAGTATTTATATAAGTGGAGATTTTTGTGAATGTTAAGGTCAAACCCAAGTGAGATTATTCTATTTTTCTTTCTTTGTGTTTAGACTTTTTTGGGGTGGCTCTGACACATGATTGATCTTCAAGATACAGTTCCTTAATAGCTCAGGCTGCGATATCTTTTTCATTTTTAATGCAACAGACGGTGATACTAAACATGTTGTGCAGAAGATGCAATATGAATACACATGTACTAAGGTGATTATGGAATTAAATATGAATATAACTCATGTTTCCTTAAATAGAAATCATTATTGAAGTAATAGTTGGCCATATCGAAATTAGTTGGGCTCATTTTCTCTAAAGACTAAAGTAGTAAATCTTCAAAGAAACTATATAGTATTTCCATAGCATGTATTTACATTAAACAAAAATTTGTGATAAATAAATCCCAATACTTTTCCTCAGCAAAAAAAAAAAAAAAAATTAGAAGACAAAATGTTATGGTATATCGAAGAAAGGCTAGTTTTTTTTTTTTTTAACCTCTGTTGATTATTGCTAGTTGGTGGAAAAAAAAACAAATTATTGCTAAACATTGCTAGATTTATTGGTCTATGCCACATGGAAATAATTATCTTCGCATCTCTAAAAATTTAGCAATTCATGTTTGTAGATCTACTATGTGTATTATCTACAAATAATTTAGATCTAAATATATTACTTAAATTTACAATACAACTAACAAAAATTATATACTTCTTCCGTTTCTTAATATAAGTCGTTTTAGAAAAGTTTATTTGTTCTAAATTATAGGTTGTTTTCGGTTTTCTATGTAAAATGTATTTACACTTAATGCAGTATAATCAATGATAAAATATCTTCTATTTTTATATTTGTTGAATTGTGATTAGATAAATAATTAATGATGTTTTTGTTTAGAAAATCTAAGAAATTAATAACCTTTTTAATTCATGTGCATAGTTCTAAAACGATTTATAATAAAAAATGGAGGGAGTATTTCTTAACAACTAAATAACTATAGGTTGACTTTTTAATGTTTTTGTTGAATTTTGAGTAAGACAGAGAGAGAGACGGTTGCATGTGCTTGGGAGTTGGAATATGCTATACCCAAGACTGTAAATGAATGTATAACATATGAATCTGATCCGCATAATCCCTCTCTTAAATGATTTCATAATATTTTATGTTCTTGTGTTCATAATAATAGCACAGTATAGTTTAAACACACTTGCTGACGAGATGTTCCATTAGATTTATACCATTACTGGGAAAATGAAATTATACGCGAATCCCTAAAGATCTGCTGTGGCCGGCTGCTTCTGTTATGTCCAAGTTACGTCGCAAACTGCGCGGTTTAATCACATCTTAATTAAGGTTTCTAGTACGTGCATAATGGATTAGTTCTCTGTGTATACTTTATGGAATTTATCACGCTCGAACGTTGCATTGTTTTCAAAGTGATAAACTGTATGAACATTATTGGTTGGTTCTTGAAATTTAATCACTTAATTTTTCATGGCATTGTTCATGCATCTAAGATAAAATCATGTTTGATAGAAGAAAGGATAGTGTAGAATAAGTAAATAACGAATAACTGGTTAAGACGTCGCTTTTAATAGATTCCTTCTTAATATATAGTGCATGTATGAGCAATATCAAAAGAATATAAAAACGTTTACTAATTAACCTTGTAGCGGCACTAAGCATATGTGATGCTACTTTACGTCGTCGGTTTGCAGAAAAAAGTAATTAATTAACTTTAAAACTATATAAGAAAGAATCTTAGTTTTAATTATTCACATTATGTGATTATCTTAAGCTGTGATTTGTCTCGTGAACTATAATTAGAAGAGTAGCAGCCGCAAGAAATGGTGGTGGTGATGATGATGGTTGACATTGACAATAACAATTATACAACGTTATGATGGTCGTCAATCATCATCAACGGTTTTGTTATATATATGATCAGTTAGCGAACCCTACTAAATTACATATTAATAATTCAGAACGTTTTACTCGAAAAATGCAATTAGAACTTTTACATATAGGCACTACACGCATATATTACTGTTTTGTGTATATTTGTTAGTTAAGACTTTGATTCTTTTAGTGGTGGGGACTTTTAATTTACTATGTTTGGTTGGATCGCTTTGAACGCTTGGAGTGAAACTTGTCCGTATGTGTACTCTACTGTTGTTTCTTTAGTTTTTGAGTAATTCAGATGGAACCATTCTAATAATTACTGGAAATCACCTGACTATTCCTTCTAAAGTTTAATTTACTGTTTACCATTTCTAAAGTTTGATATTACTTTGACCTATCGTTCGGTTGATTTTGGAAAATCACATAAATCTTCGTATTCTTCTAGAAAAAAATTGTTTCAAAAGAATTTTTTTTTAACTTTTCAATATATTATTTTGATAAAAATTTGTAAATCTAAAAAAAGTTAATAATGTCTATTGAATTTTTATTAGCTAAAATTTATGGAAAATTGTTATTTACAAAAAAAAACAATTTGTTTACAATTAAATTTTATTGTGTTTTTAATATATGTGAAAAAACTAACAATTTATCTTTTTGAAATGGATGTAATATATTTGTTGTGTTATTATAGACGCAAGAAGAATAAGTTGGTGATCAAGATTGATATTTTCGGTTGAGTTTTTTTTTTGTAGTTTTGAAATATCCATAATGTTTATATATACATACATATATATATACATATACATATATTTATGTTTATACACATACATGTATATATATATATGTATTTTGAGAACTCCATGCGAAAATATCCTCATTGAGATTCTAATATAATAAGCAGGGGCGGACGGACATGAAGCCGTACGGGGTCACGTGCCCCCTACTAATTTTTATTTTTCTTTTAATAGTATAATTTAATTTATCAAATATCAGTAATTTAATGAAAAAAATTGTAGAAGTGCCCCCATCAAAATTTGGTTTTTGGTTGCTTATAACATTGTGCCCCCAATTCAATATCTTTCTAGATCCGCCACTGATAATAAGGGAAGGAGATAAGTATGCGAACATATTGTCTATCCTAATAAGAAACAATTCATCTATCGAAGAAGCCAAAAGACATCTCGAAGTGTCAACGGATTTGAAATGATATACCAACTAACAGAGTTTCAAATGTCAAATCTTAAGCGTATATTCTTAAAACAAGATTTATTTGGTATTGGAAATGTAAATGATGGTTTTATTTTAGTTTATTTTCAAAGTTACACATGTCATACCGTAACATCAACATGGGATAAATGTGTATTCACGTGGCGTCTAGTGTTTACATGGGTGAATTGGTGAAGAGCGCTAATCATGAACTCGTGCTAATATGTTTTGGACGCTAACATATGTGCCCGATCGAGTCATTAATTAAGCCATTTGCTTCGGGAACTAGCTCTTGATTAAATTCAGTCCAGTTCCGAAAAGAAGAACATTCAACCAGCTAAATTTTGAAATAAAGATACGCATTATATAGATAATTTGAAAAGCAAACATCAAATGCCATTAGCGGGTGTCCAGTTTGTCGTTTGTTAATCTAAAATGATTAGAAAAAGAGAATCAATCGATGTTGTAGAACGGTTTGAACTTTGAACTGAAATGGTGAAGAAGTGGTTGAGTAGAGTTATTTCTTAAAGTTTATATCCCTGATAATAAGAAAATAATCTCAAATGGAAACTTACAAATAAGTTTTTTTTTAAACATATTTTAACGAACTATTCAGATTACAGTAGTAAAAGAAAATGCAGAAGCCAGCTAAGATATACAGTAAGAGAAGTGAATTATTATACAAAATTTTTTATTTTTTGAAGCATCAACGTAAATGGTTATAACTCTCAGACCCACCTAAACTTACAACATTATAAGTCCATTTATTTATATTTCATTTTTCTTCATATTTTCAATCGCTAATTGTTTTTTTATCTCCTCTTATTTTTTCTTGTGGGTCCTCTTCTTCCTGACCCCTGTGAATCTCCACGTTTTACTAATAGCCTTGCTGTATCTACTGTTTACCACTCTTATTGTTACTCAAGACTTAAATGTCAATTGAATGCAGACTATATAGTATTTAGGTAAAAACCAAATCAAGTAGCAATAAATAAACCACTAATTAGCCCAAAACTTGAAAACCACTAAGCACACCAATGATTTATGTCCAGTCTTGGGGTTTGCTGTCCACAACAATAAGTCGAGAAGAGGAACACAAGAAAAAACCACTAAGCACACCAATGATTTATGTCACGTATATAATAAATCTAACTTGACTTCTCTTTTAACGTCAAGCGACTACTAAACTAAGTACTATCTCCCTAGCTAATCTTAGAGGAACACATAAACAAAAGGGTCTACGTTAAGTCTACCTAGATTCTTGATTAGAGGCTTGCCTGACATTTAATCACTCGCAAGAGTGGAAACTTACTCGGATTAATTAGCTTCACATGATATCAGTAGGGAGCTAGCTTGCATTTTTTAGATACAAAGGTGAAAGGTGTCATGCAATAAAACATAAGCAACGTACTGACTACTAAGTTAATGACATGAAAACGTAAATAGAAATAGTGAGATAAATCATTCATATGGGAGACAGCTTCTCACACGCGTCCATGCCTTTGCATGAAAAGTTAATATAGTTTTTATTTTTGATTCAGAATTCCAAGTGTTATTGCAATCACCAAGGGTATTAAATAGGATAGTGTAAATGCACCTGCAACATATCAACTAACCACACACAACTCCACCTGTTTGTATTTACTTCACAAACATTCAAAAACCCTTTGCTTCCCTCTATTTATAAAATCCTAGTTTCCGGTTTCATTATACCACACAACATCATTTGCACAAACACTTCTGCTTTCTCTTTTGTTTTTTCAAAATGAGAGGGATGAAGAGTCTTACCATTTGGGCTCTCTTTGCTGCTTTACTCTCCCAGCAGCTGTTTGCTTCCGTTGCTTCCATAAAGTTCGAGGATGAGAAAACATACTACTCTCCTCCTGACCCTAATGCAGGATCTCCTCCCTCTGGTAAGCAAAAAAAAAAATTACACACATGCACTCCCAATTTTGTATGCATTCTTGATGTAGTTAATAAGAATCTTGATTTAGTATTTTTACTTGATTGATCATTGTTATTGTTTGACATGCAGGAACTCCTCCATCACACGGAGGATACACTCCAACTCCTTCAACTCCATCACATACTCCTCCTTCTAACTGTGGAAGTCCACCTTACGACCCAACTCCTCCTTCTCACACTCCAACTCCTTCTACTCCATCTCACACTCCAACTCCTTCCACTCCATCTCACACTCCTTCGACTCCATCTCACACCCCAACTCCATCTCACACTAGTCCTCCTTGTAACTGTGGAACTCCACCTTCACACCCTTCCACACCTTCACGGCCTTCAAGACCTTCACACCCATCGACGCCTTCAAGGCCTTCACACCCATCGACGCCTTCACGCCCTTCCACGCCTTCCAATCCTCCTTCTGGTGGATATTACTCATCTCCTCCACCAAGTACTCCTGTCGTTGAGACTCCACCAACACCTATTGTTGACCCAGGCACACCCAGTACTGGAGGAACCCCTCCTTCTTCTGGTGGATATTACTCATCTCCTCCACCAAGTACTCCTGTCGTCGAGACTCCACCAACACCTATTGTTGACCCAGGCACACCCATCATCGGAGAAACCCCACCAACGCCTTCTTCTGGTGGATATTACTCATCTCCTCCACCAACACCCATTGTTAACCCAGGCACACCCATCATTGGAGGAACCCCACCAACTCCTTTTATTGACCCTGGCACTCCTGGGACTCCTTTCCTTCCTGCTCCTTTTCCACCAATCACTGGAACATGCGAGTAAGTGACCAACATTCCTCTCTATATATAATACAATATAATATGGTCTCACATTTGATTTTTCGTATCTTTGTGCAGTTACTGGAGAAACCACCCTACGTTGATATGGGGTCTTCTTGGCTGGTGGGGAACTGTTGGAGGAGCTTTTGGTACACTCAGTACTCCCAGTATCATTCCAGGGTTTGATCCTCACATGAACCTTCTTCAAGCACTTTCCAACACCCGCACGGATGCCATTGGATCTCTCTACCGTGAAGGCACAGCGTCTTGGTTAAACTCAATGGTCAACAGTCAGTTCCCTTTCACGACCCCTCAAGTCAGAGACCACTTTCTGGCAGGGCTTTCCTCAACCAAGGCAGCCACAAAACAGGCCCAGACCTTCAAACTTGCCAATGAAGGTCGTCTAAAGCCCAGAGTCTGAAAAGAAGAGAGTTTCATATCTCTGTTGTTTGTTGTTTTGCATTAAAACAATCTTAGTTAATTATCCTATGCAGTGTGTGTGCTCAGTAGAGTGTTCTATAGTTTCTAGTGATATTTATGATGTACACCCCTTTATATTTGATGATGTTGCTGTTTTAAGACTTTCTTGGTCTTGAATAATAACTAGTAGTTCCTCTGTTTCTCAACCACTGTTCAATAGCGTCCAGAGACATTGTATCCCATGCAAACGAAAGTGAAACAGGACCATAAACATTAATATCAAAAGAGACTGGTAGAAAAGAGAAATTCATCAAATCTCATACATAGACAAAGGTACAATAAAAAGTCAAACTCTAAATATATATAGATTGAAATGCCTACAAAGCAATACAATGTCATACCTGCTCAATTAAGTTCTTCGTGAGCATTTATTTTTAATCAGGTCTAGGTGAAGTGTCTCGCAAACAAGTCCATTAGGATGACCAAACATTAAGATGTACTAGCATTAAAGAGGCAGTAGTACATGATCAGCGACGTGCTGTTGCTGTAATAAACTCGTGGAGTAAATATTGCAAGCTGGTGGTCTCCATGCATTCAATTTACAAACCCAAAGTTCTACCAGCCAATGAATAAATATCTTTTACTAATGTGAGAAATTGCATTAATGATATTGAGTTAGTGTTCATGGTTATGAGGAGACAGCATGTTTTGGAATAATCTCTATCCCAAGTTTATCTTTATCCAAGGCCATTATTATTCTTATGGCTGATGCTAAACTAATAATCTCACAACACAATCCACATGAAAGAAAAACTGATAATAATCAATGGCCTCTGCATTTCTATGGATATAAGGAATTTAGGATCTGCAGCTTGTAACTGATTAGCTTCGCATGTTCTTCTTGGAGGACTAAAATTGTGAGGTTTCGGTTTGATCTCTACATGAACAGAGGATGAAAAATGTAAATTTCCTTTTTACCTTGATAGCTTAGGCCAGATTTGTGTCACTAGCATGTGGAATTTTTAGGGAAGAGTGCTCACTTAGTGGTTTATCATCTTGATAGAAATAGTCCTGCTTTTTAACCTAATTAATCACATCCTGCTGCCTTGATCAGTGAGCTATATTATTATGGGACACATTAATCTCCACAGATTAAGACAGATGCCAAAACACTGTACAGAAACAGACAATTTCAGCTATGAGATGCGTTCAGTTCACTCTCATTTGACTATTCATGATAAGACATGCCGCTCCTTTGGTTTCTCTGGCTGCAGTAAAAGTTAGGTCTTCCAACATGGAATCTTTGTTTACTATATAAACTATGGTGTGAGAAATGCATCATTACTACTAACTTCTTGCAGAGACTAGTATATATTTTCCTCATCGCTTGCGCTTTAGTTTTCAGGTATATATTTCTTTAAGCACGAAGCGTGAGTATCAATCTCACTAATCAAGATAACTGTCTCAATCACATCGTCTTAACAAAGTCAAGATCCTTTTTCATTGAAGTTACTTAGCAAGACTCTCAAATCCACAAACCCTTATGAGGTACACTCTAAGATCTCTCTGGTGTGAATTCATGCATTATCTACATTATAAACTGGAATGGAAAACGGTTTGCCCTTTAGCCTCTCTGTTCATATACTCCATGACCAACATGTTACAGGGGGCCCATTCGTATGCAAGCTTTTTTTTTGCATCTCAATTAAAATTGCATATACTTTCTAGGGTCACAGCAACACAACTCAAAAGATAATTGCCATTAGAATCTCTTGTCTTGAAAATTACGTACTAGCCGGAACGTTTACTAGCCGGAACGTTCACAATACATTGCATATAAATAATCAAGGTACATATGTAAATTAGGTCCCTCTCAAACCGCTACCGGTCTTTATTTTTAAGTTCTTAAACCGTAATGTGTAACACAACACATATGCATAAATAAGCTTATTATGTTGATTAAACGTTACTTAATTAAACAAGTTGGAGAGGTGGTTGGTTTTGGTCGGAGGAGTTTTGATTTGGTTCAAGAAGGTTAACCGGAATATAATTACGGTTGTACTGCTCTGACTGATGAGAAGATGACTCGTAAACTGTCCCTTGATTTATCACACTGGCTTCCTGCTGTTGCAGTCCTGCTCTTTCACTAATCTGCAGAAACATATATATAACTTGTTCATCTAAGAGATTACATATATATTGAAAGAAAAAGAAAATCAAAATACAATTATATAAGATAAGACCTTGGATCGGAGATACATGTTATCATTTTGAAGCTCGATTTCCTACATGAACAGAAAAAGAGCCATGGTTTGAAAGAGAAGTTGTTATTTAAAGTATGGTTACTTGTCAGGGAAGGTATCTTTTTTTTACCCTTTTTTGCATGTACTCTATCTCTGCAACTAGCATCTCATGCTGATTAAACGTTAAGGGTCAAGAATCAGATCACGTAGTGGAGATGGTAAATCGAAGAAGCGTAAGAGATTGAAAGAAAGCGAAAAGCGTAAGAGATTGAAAGGAAGCAAAAGTAGTTAACCTTCTTGGAGCGGACACGGCTGATGCCTTTCTCTAGCCTACCTTCGAGGTTCTTGAGTTCCTTGAGGTTCAAGGAACCTAGAGAATCACCAAGAATGTGTCTGTTCAGATTCTGAATGTCCCGGATCTGTCTCCGTAGCTTAGCTGATTCTTGCTGATAGTACTTCATCAAGTGTTCGACCCCAGTGAAGTCAGAAAATGAAACAAGAAGAAACGTAGTGGTAAAGTAACTAATTATGGAATGGAAGCTTACCTGAGTGTTAGCTTCGGTGACGGAAGGAGGATTAACAGCGTCTGAGCAAGCTTTCTTGTACCTTTCGATCGTTCCTCTTACACTTCTCATCGTACGATTTCATCACCATCCACAAGAATAAAATACCAGAGTCAGTATATTAGAAGGCTAGAGGCAATATACATATTGTGTATATATCCATTCTTTCAAAAAAAAAAGTATTGTGTATATACCCTATAAAGCATATCTTTATCCATTTCTAGGCATGGTTAGTATATTTAGTAATCGATTTGACCCAAACTTTACATTTATGGATCGTTTGATATATTAGAACCAGGTTCACTATAAGAGTAATGTTAGGTCTTTGTCATTTAATGGTTGTTGCTTGACTATATGTGTAATGGGTACTAGTGTAGCATGTCTAGCTTCACTCTGTTTATTTATTTTGGAGGTAGGCGAAATAAGAAAGCTTCTTAATAATGTAATTTGACCAGCAATGTGTCCAAATTTTCATATAACACAATATCCATATTACATTTTAGGTTAGTGTAAGTGCCTAGTTGGGTTCAAAACCACTACTCGACTAAAAAGAAAGAGCAATTAATAATAAAGTGAAATTAGATTTCCCACTTAAAGTATATATTTTGGCTATCATAAACAGATAGTATTAATCAGTTTTCATACATGAAGTATATAGAGTTTTAGTTAGCATTGTAATGTATTGTTTTTGAGGCAATAACAATAACATTATAATTCATATACATCTGTATGTATATGTGTATAAGAACTAAATTAATTTGAGGCAATTATTGTTTAACCAAGAAAAAGTGAAAGTCCTAAATCCTTAGAATTTTTGAGAAAAAAAAAAGCTAGACATATTTGTATATGTTACGTTATCACTTTCACCATCTAATTCATTTTGTGATGTATGATGGAAAATTGAGGTTGAGAAACGTCAAAAGACATTAAAGCATGAGGACGCTTGAAATAAGAAAGAGTGTATAAATCTTAGCTACGCATTTGAAAATAGAAAACTATAAATTACAAATCTCTACACACTTAGACCTAATGCATTCCTCTTTTGTTAATCAGATTAGTTGGGAATTAAACCTACTTTTATAAGATTGTGATGTCACATACACAGTTACTATATGTAGAATCTTTTCACGTTTGGTAATTAAAGAATGAAAAAAATTCTGTAAGTCGTTGTGAAGTTTACATTGTAACTACAAAATTTCTAGTTAAATCTCAGGTCAATGATATCAGACTTGACTTTAAGAAAATTAGATTATCTATCATCTACTTATCTGTAATATTAACCAACCAAAAACGAGCAGATTAATATTTCCCAAAACAAAATGTTGAAAAGAACATGAGCTGTTAATAGCTGGAAGCTTCGAGAGAAACGGAAATGACTAGTCCCCAACTTGGAGTGGAGAAAATAATAATCGGAAGTCCATGTTCTGGCTTTTTTTTCTTGATTGATGGATGATTAAATTAAGTGACAGAACCACAAGCTTTGTCCCCTAAAGATTTCTTGATTTAACAGATCAAATCACTGATTATTTTAGAGAAGTGTCAGAAGACAAAACATCCTAGTCTCTCCCTAGCTTAGTAGTGTATCAATTTTTAAGGAATCTACTTAGCTTTTTACAGCCATATATGACATATAATATTATATTTTGTCAAGAACCCTACTCTTTCATTACTATGATGCAAACCTAATTATGATCAATCTGCAGAAATGAACCTGATGGGTCATCAAATTTATCATGTAAAACTGACATACATATAGGCTGTACTATAAAGATCTAGTATAAGAAATAAAAGTGACTGGTACAAGGTATGGAGATGCTAGTTAATTATCATAGAAGACCGCACAGCAAAAAAAGAAAAAAGAAAACCGCACAGCTTTTTTCGAGAGAGAGAGAAGTAAAGAGACCAGAGTCCCCCCCCCCCAAAGCAAAACTAGGGTTTTGAATACAAACCCTAATTTGATACGCATATACATCAGATCTTTCCAACAGATCAGAGAAACTTTAGAAGAAGAAAAAGAACCAGAGAGAGAGAGAGAGAGAGAAAGAAACCATAAAAGACTGATGAAAATCTATTAAAAAAAAGTCAAAGATCTAAAGAAGTTAATATAGATGAATCTTCTTACCTGTTGTTGGCGTACTCGTAGAGACGCCCTCGAGTGGAGAAGATGACAAGAGCCACCTCGGCGTCACACAAGACAGAGAGCTCATAAGCTTTCTTGAGCAAACCATTGCGTCGCTTGCAGAAAGTGACTTGGCGATTCGTAGTGTTCTCTATCCTCTTTATCTCTATCTTCCCTCTCCCAATCTTCTTGCTGCTCTCTGCTACTTCATCGCTCGCACCACCCTCCATTGATATCAACCCCTATAGCTTAAAGATAAACCAAACAGAATCAAACACTACACATAAGCTGAGAGAGAGATCAGATCAAATCTTTTTTGCATTCAAAGTACTAAAGCTACTATCTAAGTTCCAAGATTTCAAGGGAGAATATATAGCAAGAGCTTTTAAAAGATGAAATTAAAAAACAAAAAGCCTTAGTCTGGCCACTTCAAAATTCAAGGTTTGGATGAGAAAAAGGGAACCTTATAAATTTGATTACAGAACTTGAACTTTTAGGTTAACTTTATGCATCATATTAAATATTATACCTGGGTTTGTAAGAATGTACTAATCAGAAAGAAAAGAAGGAGAAGTGAGAAGGGAGATGAAATCTAGCTAAGAGAATTAGATTTTGCATGAAGATACTATTCTTGTTAATTCAGTACCACTTAACTGCTGCTTCCCACTTTATTTTTGTTTTGATTTCTGTTTTGGTTTACAATTTCTCTTAAAAGGAATATTTCCTTGGAAGTATTTAAAACCCACTTGCAGAAAAAACAGAAGGTTTGGTAGTTTTATTCAAACTGAAATGTTATAAAAAGAAAAATAAATAAATAAAATGGACAGTAACTCTAAAAAAAATCTCATACCTAATTCTTTTAATTCTATATGTACACATTTAGATTGCAAATTGAAAATTGATGGGAATTAATGAATAGAAAATATCAAAATATAAAATAAAGAAGAAGGAGAGAGTTGGGTTTGGATTGGGTGGGATAGAGAGCATTCAAGGAGGACCATCCAATTTTTCTTTCATGTCTAAGGAAAAAAAGAGAGGTATGGGCTCTGTTTCTCATCAGAATCAACTTTTGGAACTTCTCGTTTTTTGGTAAATTCTTTTCTTATTTCTTCTTTTCTTTCTATTGCCATACTCATACATTAATATCGAGCTGGTATTATATTATTGTTATTATATTATTGTTATTATATTTTTTGAATTATTATGTATTCCAATTAAACCAAATTTAACCCAACATGGTATGATAAGAATTTCCGTCCTTGATAGTGGTTGTATTTGAAGTTTTACAACTTATCATCTACCATGATCCATGAAAGCCAATAAATGAGTGAATTCAGGTTTAGTTTCTCTTTTATACAATTTGAATTTGTGTTTACGTTTAGATACTAACGTACGATCTTCAAGTTAAATTAAAAACTTAAAAGTAGTAGTATTCTTAGACCAAAAAGAAAAATTAAACGCAGAGAGTAAGAAAATAAAAATGGTTTGTCTTAAGAACAAATTGCTCGATAAAAATGGCAATCTGAGAGTGTATATATGGCTTAATTGCTTTCGTCTTTTCGAAATCTTATGTTCGAGTCTTATTCTTGGAAAATAGATTAGTCCAGCATCTTAAAAATTAGAAGTTTATTGTTTTGCCGTAATATCATCCACATATTAATAATACAAGCAAGAAACTGCATCATGTAGGCGACAATATAATTAGAGAAGATGAAACTAATCTAGTAAATGAGAGAAGAGAGCCCAAGGACGATTACTTATCACATGTGTAGTCATTGTCCATAAACCCTATCATAGATTTGCATTAAATAATTTTAGTTACAAAAGGCAAACTAATTACTCTTTTTGTGTGTTTTGCCCATACCGCCATCATTTTCCTTGTATTTACGTTCTATTCAGTTTTCTCCACGAGCAACATCTAAAATATACACATCCATAGCAAATTAAGCTTAAAATTGTGGAAAATTTCAGGAAGGAACTTGAGATTCGGTAGGGCTTAATTTGATTCACTTTCATCGCAAATTTTCTTAATATCCTTTAAAATTTGATGCTCTAGTTCTCTTTCCTTGATAGTTAGCGTGAAACAATATAACATATTTACTGGCCCAGTGACAAAAGAAAACTCCTTATCACATAAGATAAAAATGAAAAGAAAGGTATAGAGTTGCGTAGAAAAGGAGGTAACATAAATGTTACTTTTACCAGCTCTGTGACAAAAAAAAAATATTGATCTTTCTCACATAAAATGATCACTAAATACTAATGAACTTAATTTAATGAAGACAAGTATATATGTACATGGGAAAGAAAGATCATATAAACACTCAGATTAGACAAGTAAATTACCCAAATTTCACAAAGCCGCAGACTAAATGATCATTATCAAGTTGTGTAATACGTCCAATAGCAGTAGTTAATGCATGAGTTATTGATGACTAACTCTTGTGCACAAAGAAAAGAATCTCGTTAAAATAAAATGAATATTAAAATATAATTTAAAGAGAGTTGTACTAAACCTAATAGTTTAGTTTTCCCTTCATGTCAAAATTTCACCCACAATTACTGTGATTCTTTTTTCTTCGAACATAGAAGAAATATATAAGTTCATGAAATGTATCAATGGGTTGGAGATTCTTTACCTTGCTTGTTACATGGATTCACAAAAGATTCTTGCTTGAAGAAAATTTAACTTCTGTGTATATATCCTACGCCATAGTGCTAAGGACGTTTGCTCAAAGACATAAACAAAATCTTCAGGAACAGACAGAGTAAACGCTCAAAAATGGGTGTCATTATTGTAATTGCAAAACGTTTTGATGCTCTGATTGGGTATGTATTTCATTCAAATTACTTTTTTGTCTCATAAGATTTGTCAAGTTCATTTAACATTTTCATGTTCTTGGTGCATGCAGGCCGGGAGTTATGCTTCTCTATCCTTTGTAAGTAAATAAAACTTTAAAGGTTTTATATATTAAAATAAATAACTATTACCTCAATGAATGAGCAGGTATGCATCGTTACGAGCAATAGAGAGTCCAACGATGTTAGATGATCAACAATGGCTTACATATTGGATCATTTACTCCTTAATTACAATATTCGAATTATCCATTTGGAGAGTCCTTGCCTGGTAATAATAATGATACTCCTCTTAAAGTTATGTTACAGAATTTAGATACAAAAGTACTACTATAATATGTTATAAAGACTAATATAAAATATTAATTGTTCTCTTTGGTATTTGCAGGCTACCGTTTTGGCCATACTTGAAACTTTTATTCTGCATGTGGTTGGTGTTACCAATGTTCAGTGGTGCAGCTTACATATACTCAAATTTTGTGAGAAAATATGTTCAGTTTGGAATGCATGTTGGAGAAGGAACGAATTATACAGATGAACAGAGAAGAGTTTTACAGATGATGAGTCTTGATGCTAGAAAATCGGTTCAAGATTATGTTGACCGGTTTGGATGGGATTCTGTTGAGAAAGCGATCAAAGCGGTATATATCATTCTGATTCTCTGTTTTTCTTTTTATACAAATATATAATCCAATACATATTTTGGATTTTAATAGTATTGACTTTGTGTTTAATTTTAGGCTGAAAGAGAAACAAAGAAGCATTGAGATGGAAGATTAAGGATCAAGAAAAATTGCTCTTTTTCTTGATTTCGAAATTGTTTGTATGTTTATGTGTATAGCGTAAAACGTCGATGGAAAAAAAAGGGATAATAGTTAAATTTCATGTTAACAGATTTGTGTTCTTCTCTATGAGCAAATATACTAATAGAGAAGCCATCTCTCTATCTAGAAAAAAAAACTAATCGGATTCATTTTGGATGACCCTCAATTTGATGAAAAAACATCAGGAGACGATTCGAATTTTGCACCATGTTAGTACATAACTAAAATTACACTGTTTAACAACCAAAATAAACCGTTCAATATAAAGTCTATTTAGTAACTAGATTATACGGTTTAACTAAACCAAAATAAACCGTTCAATATAAAGTCTAATATGTTCAGTGCTTACTAATAGAACACGAGATATATTTACGTATGGAACGGAACTATTTTCTTACTTTTCCGATATATATTAAATTAAATATAGTTTTGAATTTTCGACATATCTCTTCGTCTTTTTTATTAATAATTTAGCGGAAAAATAATTATTTTCCAAAAACCCTTCTTCAAAGCGCATAAACTCTTTTGTGGCTGCTGGCTACGTCAAGCTTCTCTTAAACCTGTCTCACACTCTTCCGCTGTCCCCTCCCCCCATAGTTTGAGCTTTTTTTCAGGTACCAAGTCTACCTTCAATAATTAACTGGGCTTCTGTGATTTTCCGACAAAACACATGGCTTCCTTCTGTTCTGTTGTTGTCCTGTTGTATCTTATCTTGATTCTAATAGATCTTTCACTGAATTTGTCTGTAAATGTGCTTATCGAATTCTTACGTCCATGGATTCGTCGTTAGCAATTTAGAAACGATGCAGAATATGAAAAAACCTTCATATTAAGTAGAACTTATTAATTGCAATCTTTAAAGCTCTTAAGCCAGCTTCCTGTTAAGTAGAACTTATTGAATTTGAGTATTTTGATTATTGTGCTAGTGAGTCATACTGTTAAAGTAGACCTTAGTTTTATACTGCTTCTTGACAGTCAGTTCGATAACTAAGACACCTAAAGCGAAGATAACATGGAGGCTAAGAATGAGAACTCTGATGTTTCACGGGCTGAGGAGATGAAGAATCAGGCCAATGAAGCTTTCAAAGGTTTGTACTTTTGCTTTAAAAACATTAACAGAACCAGTTTTTTTTTTTAATTTCAGTTTCAACTCTGTTTTAGTGGGATACTCTTCCTTTCTTTGGGGGGATTTAAAAACAGCACGCTAAGTATTGGTACTTGTTTGCAGGTCACAAATTCTCCCAGGCTATTGATCTGTATACACAAGCTATAGAACTCAATGGCAATAACGCTGTGTATTGGGCAAACCGTGCATTTGCTCACACAAAGCTGGAGGAATATGGCAGTGCAATACAGGATGCATCAAAGGCCATTGAAATTGATCCGAAATACTCCAAGGTATCATTTCAACTATGAGGATATGCTGCTTATTCTTTTTGTATCACTTTTCATTCAGTCTTGTTTGCTGGAATCACAGGGCTATTACAGACGTGGTGCTGCTTATCTTGCCATGGGGAAGTTTAAGGATGCCTTGAAGGATTTCCAGCAAGTAATGTTTTGTAGCAGCCACTTATGCTGCTCTTTATTTCCTCTTTATCATTTGATAATAATATGTGGGAACAGTTTGGTGGTGGGATCTCTTTATTTGTTATAAGAGATTTGTGTGGACGGTATGGCTGACATAGTCTACTATTTTTATATTTTAAGGTTAAGAGGATTTCTCCTAATGACCCTGATGCGACAAGAAAGCTAAGAGAGTGCGAGAAAGCAGTGAAGAAACTGAAATTTGAAGAAGCAATCTCTGTACCCGTATCTGAAAAGATCTCGGTGGCTGAGTCCATTGACTTCCACACAATTGGTATCCTCCATCTACTTGCTTACCTTTCTATAGTGTTGTTTGTTCTGTCTTCCCTTGTTATGCCATGTCTTTGTTTCAGTAGTTTGATAAATGGTTGAGTGTAGCCTTTAGACTAGTAATCAATCTTCTACCTATTGTCACATTATAGAGTTTGTAACCCCTTATCAATCTTACTGAGATTCTTCTTTGCAATTTCATTGCAGAGGTTGAACCACAATATTCTGGTGCTAGAATCGAGGGAGAGGAATTGACTTTGGACTTTGTGAAACAGATGCTGGAAGATTTCAAGAACCAAAAAACATTGCATAAACGGTTGGTGTTGTCTCGTGTAGTATTGAACTTAAACTAACACAATTTTTTTGGTCATCTGTTCATAGTTTACTTGCTTAATATTTGTAAGTATGCATATCAAATTGTATTACAGACAAGGAAAATCTTGCAAGCACTGCCTTCTCTGGTTGATATCAGTGTACCTGATGGCAAGCATTTTACGGTCTGCGGTGATGTTCACCCTACTTCACATAATGTCTTTCTCTCAAATGAATCTGAGAGCCTCTACAATCTTCAGTTCTAACACATACTAAGTGATTTTGTTATGGCTCTTTCTATTTCCTTCTCATGTTTTGAGTTTCGGCTACCTTTGTGTTGTATTTGATTCTGCCAAACGAGGAGGATAAGAGTCTTTGCGTGCCCTGCATGTTTCCACGCCGGTGACGGGGTTATATTGAGACGATTTTGCAATTTGAGACCAAAGAGAGAAGGAAAACTGACATCCGAAGAATAAGTGATCTCTGCTCTCTGATCCAGAATTACAAAGAAGGCAGATGGGAGGTACTTGCAAACCCCAATTGATCAGGACAGCGATTCAGCAAAAATATCAGGTAAGGAAATTCTGCTTCGGTATGCCTCTGCTGAACCAAACAATTCCGTGCCATTGAACTGGAGTATTGTGATGCTTTTAGTTGAGGCCAGTAGAGTAGGAAGATGAGGTTTTTCCATCAATGCACTATTCATAGCTGTCTTCCTCCAATGTAAGATTGATCGTTGTGATGTAGGAATAAAGCTCAACGAGAGCTTCTGAACGAGCAGGGGGAAGAGACCAGCTTCCGGAGTGATGAAGATCGGAAAGCTTGGCATGTTCTGAGATCTCTAATCTTGTGGAGGGTCTGACATTGAGGAAGGTCCGAAGATTACCAAAACGGCTCCAGTTATCATTCCAAAATCTGCAGGTTCTTCCATTCCCTACTTTCAATATGATCCAGGTGTAGATACGATCTCTGAGTCTAATCTGCCTATTCACCATCCAAGAGTATTTCTGTTTCTCTTTCAGGATCCAGAAGTTGGAAAGATTGCTCGAGAGCACTTCCCTTTTGAACCAAGCTTCCCAGATAGAGCCAGACCTGAAAAACAACAGCCAAATAAGTTTCAATGCACAAGCCTTATTCCAGGTAATGAGATCCCTTATCCCCAATCCTCCTTCCTGTTTAGAGTGAGTAACTTCCTCCCATGAGACTCTGACCGTGTGGGGTCCCTCTAGCGATCCCTTCCACAAGTAGGTGCCACATAACGAGTTGATCTCTTTAATGCATTTTTTAGGTAGAGTAAAGGTGGCACACTTTAATGCATTTGTACTTGTTTTAGCTCCTTGAGTACCATTTATCAGCGCTAGTTTACATCTTCTGGTCCGGTTTATATAAGCTCTTTGTAGTTTATATGTTCTTCTCTGAGTGGTATTTGACATCATTGTACGTACTCTCCTTTAATACCACAGAAGCTGCAGCATTTGGTGAAGGTGGCAATGAGAATGAGGTTACTCCTCCTACTTTCTCTTACTCTTTATTCCTAAGCTTCTTGAGTTAGCTGACTAAACATCAATTTCCATCAGTCGCTTGAAGCCAAGGCACATAAAGCCCTGGGTTGTCCTTGCATAGCAGATCTGCGTAATGGATCTTGCGGGTCTCAGTTCACTGAGGCTTTCCGTTGCTTTCTCATGAGCACTGCTGAAGAAAAGGTAAACCACCTCTAATTGAAAACACTCTAGATTGTTTGGGATAATGTAAACCGTAATATAGTGAGCTTCACAAGGATATTGGATATGTAAATTGTTGTTGCAGGGATCAGACTGTGTGCATCCATTTGTGGCATTGCAAAGCTGTATCAAATCCAACCCAAACGCATTCTCAAAAGAGATTCTTGAGGACGAGAAAAAGGAAGAGCAGCAGCCTGTGCAACCAGACCATAGAAACATCCCTCCTCTCTGGGCTAAGGACACTCCTCGCCGTGGCAAATCCAAGCTTTAGAACCTCTACAACAATGGAACCTTATTCTTTTCTATCTTCTCTTACGAACAACAAACTGAAGAAATTACAAGAAACCATTGTGTAAACGTTTGGTTCTTTTGTTCACATTCTCGTGTATGATCCAAAACGAATCGCTTATTCGGAAGCTTAACCGTTTGGTTTAATTCACAAATCAAAACTTTATTCGGTGCAATAATAATATAACCAACCGGTTTAATTCGGTTTGATTTGAGACTTTAATTAGAAGGTTGATAATGTTTTCTAGTCTATTCTATTAATTCTCCTTTATAACCAATTAATAAAAGGTTGGGTCTAACTTAAAAAAATAACTGCATAAAATATAATATAACTATATCTAGAGCATTGTTAACCGTTCGTAACTTCTCTCGGCATATGAAACGATAATTTGGGCTTCGAATATTGTTAACCGTTCGTAACTTCTCTATGTTCTTGTTTTTATGTTCAAATAAAAAAATAAATAATTTGGACTGAATATTGACAAAAGGACCAAGCCTTACAATATGATACATGTACATACTTACAAAACTTATCTATTCTATTAAATTCATATTATACAGAATATGATTATACAAACACACAAACATAAAAATTATGTTTCTTTAAAAAATAAAATTAAAACTAAAACTAAACAACTAAAATTAAAATTAAAAATTATGATCATGATCCGATATTCTACAGATTTTAGTTTAACGAGTTTTAAATAGATTTCTACATTTGGACCCGCCCTTTTATATTTTTTAGTTTTATATTCTTTTACAAATTTAATTTTTATATTTATATGTTTTAGTCATATTTGTGTTTTTCATTGTATAACATTTCTCTTAAATAATAATAGGAGGTTTTAATCATTGTATTAAAATAGTTTGACCATACATATATCAATATGTTATGTTTCTATTTTAATAGTATTGACTAGATTCGGATTCGCCTTTAAAAGAGGTGGTATATTTTTTTGTTTTACATATTTTAGAAATTTAATTTTTATATTTATGTTTTTAATCATATTTATATTTTTCTTTGTATAATATTCCTTTTAAATAATTAATAAGAGGTTTTAATAATTATCGTAAAATAATTTGACCACACATATATCAATAGGTCATATTCCTGTTTTAGTATATTGATATTATATAATGAAAAAAACGTAAATAAAAACATAAATATAAAAATTAAATTTATAAAAAAATGTAAAACAAAAAATATACCCGCCCTTCTAAGGGCGGGTCAAAATCTAGTTTTTCGTTAAAACTGCAAAGCGTGGATAAAGATCTCTCATCAGTACTCAATAGCGGAAGATAGTTGCGTGAGACTCACGGCTTGAGTCACGAATCTGCGAAGCTTGCAATCCAAGGAAAGGAAGAGAGGAGTAATCCGAGAGGCATTCTAGGGTTACGATTCTCATCTGATTGATTGTGGCGATGGAAGAACACGGCGATGCGAAAGTAGAATGCTGGAGAGCTTCATGAGAAACCAGCAGAACTCTTTGAAATCCCTATTTCACCGCAAGAATTTGATCCTTATTCTATAGTTTTTCTTACCGGTTTTCTCTTTTTTCCGGAGTCTACACCTAAAAATTTCTCTAAGGACCCCTAGATGCACAATTGCACATGGTTTTAGTAGTCATTAGAGATAAGTTCTATTTAAAATCGCTTGTTTGCTTTAATTATTTCAACCAATTTAAAAGTATTTATGTTTATGGTATACATATTCTTACAGCTATTGTGTGTTAATTTTTTTGTTGCCTAATGACCTAGCCCCGCAGTTAAACTAATAATGTAATTTGAAATATTTTTTACCAGTAAAATTTTAAAAGGAAAGGTATTTTCTGTTTAAATAGAAAACACCCCAAAAGTTCTTACGTGAGAAAATTTTGATTTTTAGAATGATTTAGGTTTCCAACAATATCGGTGGAGAACTAAAGTGCGGAACGGTGCAACTGCAGTTCGTGCGGAATTGAAGTGTGTGATGGTACAATCACTACAAGAAAACACGCTGATACTGAGGGACATTTTCCTCGGTATGTCGTCGGAATACGGTTATTCCGACGACATACCGAGGAAAATGTCCGTCGAAAAAATGTCCTCGAAATTTCATTTTCCCTCGAAATTTCCTCGAAATTTTGTGACGGAATTTCGAAGAACAAGAATTTCGAGGAGATTTAGAGGAGAGTGATTCGTCGACATGTTGGGTCTGGGTCATCAACGGCCTCTCTGAATTTACTACCCAATACATGAATAGCCTCAAATGCTAGCATCTACACATGTACAAAAAACAAAGTAAGTCTCAATATCACACAGGAAGTCTCTATTAGAGTTATTACTTATAAGATTTACCTCCATTGGAAGACAGAAACCGGGAATTGGCCATATCACACCTTCTTTCACCTCCCCATCGAAATGAGCCATAGTGTGTGCAATCTCTTTCATCATGTAATCAAAGGACAGTCTACCCCAAGGGAAAATTCTACATAAATTCAGATCATCAAATGCTCTCAGCAAGAATGGATCCACGGGAGAGGCTTCATTTCCGCTCTTCGTCTGTCCAAGAAAAACACTCGATAGAAAATACAACACCAGCAGCCTCAACCTATCACGAGAAGGTTCCATTCCCTCAAGAACTTTAGCTTTCACGTCTTGATATCTTATTATTCCCCTCCCAAAACATCTCCTCACAAACTTCGTGTCTCCGGCCTCCTTGTAGTTCAATGGATAGTTCCGACAGTTCAATCCAGATATCAAAGCATGTCTCTGATACCATAGCGGACCGGACAACCATTCACGGCAAACCATGCCTCTTTTTCCTTTGCAATGCGAGTGGTTCGGAGAAGGAGCATCCACATGCCCATTACCTTGTGGTTTCCAGCCTGTGGCATGTGGAATATGTGCTTGAACTATGGATGATTCACAAACCAATTCTTCTCTACCGGAGTTATTGGAGGGACTAATTCGCCAAAGGTTTTCATTACATCAGCAATAAAACACCTAGTCGAGATCTTGATCTTCTTCCTATACTCAGACGGTTGGAAGTACATGCCCAAGGGTTTTAACGCCTCATTGTCTGAATCCTACAAACAAACAAACACCAAACACATCCTCCATCAAACTGAAACAAAGACATTGTCATTCTTCCTATAACAAACAGACGAGTTATCCACAGTTCTACCAGTTATCCACAGTTCTACCAGTTATCCATAGTTCTACCAGTTATCCACAGTTCTACCAGTTATCCACAGTTCTACCAGTTATCCTTTGTTCTACCAGTTATCTTAATTCTATCCTTAGTTCTACCAGTTATCCTTAGCATAATTGACACGGGAAAATAAGGAACATAGAGATTCTCACCTCGCTTTCGGTTTCACTGCTACTTCCTCCATCTCTACCGAGATCTACTTCTTCTGACCTCTCTTCCTCTCCTACTCTGGAATTTCCATCCAAGTTTGCCGCTTGCTCCTCTGAGTTCTCTGCCTCTCCTTGTACTCCATTTCCATCCAAGTTTGCCGCTTCCTCCTCTGAGTTCTCTTCCCCTCTTTGTACTACATTTCCATTTCCATCCACGTTTGCCGCTTCCTCCTCTGAGTTCTCTTCCTCTTCACTTTGGTTCTCGGAGGCTTCTTCGTTTCCGTTCTCTTCATCTTCACTTTCGTTGTGGGAAGCCTCCTGATTCTGGTTCTCTTCATCTACACTTTCGTTTCCTGGAGAGACCTCTTCGTTCTGGTTCTCTTCAACTTGGTTCGCATCTTCAATGGGGCTCTCACGGCTCTCGTGAGACTTCTCGTTCTCTTCATCTTCGTTGCGGTTCGCATCTCCATCTTCAACAGACTCCGCTTCCGGTTGAGAAATATCAGTAGCTTCTTTTAAAAGAGGAGAAGTTATATCCTTCAGTGGTTTCGTTCTTCTCTTCTTAGTCCACCTTATCTTTGCCATTCGTCCCTAAACCTAAAGATATAATTAGAGGATTAGGAAATGGAGAAATCGTCTCCAATGAGACCAGAAACCAGAAACGAAATCGATACAAACCAAAACGAGAGAACCGAGACAAATCGAAAGAGACACGACGGAACGAGAGACAAACGCCCAGAAATCGAATTCAGAAATCCAGAAACCTTACCTCAAGATCGTTTTCCCCCTTAGTTCTCCTAGTTTCGCGAGAGAGATGAGATAAAGAAGATGAGGAGAAGATCGGGATCGAGAAGGAGAAGAAAGAGAGATGTGAGAAAGAAACTAAACAGTCACTTAGAGAAAATAAGGAGAGGAAAAGAGGAGAAACGAGAGAGTGATTAGAAATCGCGTTTGATTTTAGGGTTGGTTTACTTTTTTACGGTTTATCCATTTAGGTCCGACGGGTTGCTGGATGGGTGGGTTTGACCCTAGTTTTCATTGTATAAATCTCTACTTTCCATTCTTTGTTCGTAATTTACTTATTTCTCGATTTAAAAATAAATGTAAAAGAAAATCAACTTTATAACGAGGATATCTATTCTATTAATTCTTCAACATGACCTATTAATAAAATGTTGTGTCCAATTAATTATTTCTATATTTTATTCTTCCAAAAATGAAATATATTATAATTTCTCCTTTCCCTTTTTCTTTTAACGGCATAACTTCCCCATTCCTATATTCTAGGAATCTGAAACTAATTTATACTAATAAAAATTCATGAAATAATATAGAATAATGGTAATTAATTTAATATTTATTAAGAACTATTGTCTGCATATATTAAACGGCAGTTAATAAAAGAAGCCAAACGACAATTCCTCTATTGATAATGAAGAATAAATAGTAGGTTTAAAATTCAACATTTTCAAAACTTACTAATTATTTATTAATAATTGTTAATATTTCTTAAAATAAACCACTAAAAATCAAGTTGAAATAATAGATGTTTAGATCAACAAAATTAAACCATAACTAGATTCTGACCCGTCTTTTAAAGGACGGATATATTTTTTGTTTTACTATAATTCTCATATTTGTGTTTTTTTGTGGTTATATTTGTATTTTTCTTTGTAATTATATCTATTCTATTAATTCTCATATTTTAATAGTATTGACTAGATTCGGATTCGCCTTTAAAAGAGCTGGTATATTTTTTTGTTTTACATATTTTAGAAATTTAATTTTTATATTTATGTTTTTAATCATATTTATATTTTTCTTTGTATAATAATTCTTTTAAATAATTAATAAGAGGTTTTAATAATTATTGTAAAAGAATTTGACCATACATATATCAATAGGTCATATTCCTATTTTAGTATATTGATATTATATAATGAAAAAAAACGTAAATAAAAACATAAATATAAAAATTAAATTTATAAAAAAACGTTAAACAAAAAATATAGGCGGGTCAAAATCTAGTTGTAGCTTTAAAATTTTCTTCCACGGGCATCGGAGACGATTTCTCCTAAACGGATCAAATTCTGAAAAGTCGGTAGAGAAGTTGCGGCTAATAGATCTCTCTCTCTCTCTCGCTCGCTCAAAGTTGCAGGAAACCCTAACTTTAGGATCAAATTCGTTGCGATATGGAAGGAGGAGGTGGGTAGTGTTGGATTCGATTATTTCTGATATCCGTTGTAGATTATGATTAAAGCGATATAGTAACGGTTGTTTTGGGGATTGATTTTTGGTAGGTGGTGGGTGGTATCGACCGCCGATGACGGGAGTGTGGTGGGACATCAACACGTGTCCGGTTCCCGCTGATGTTGACCCTCGTTATGTCCGTCAGTGTATAGTATCTGGGTTGGAAAAGCAGATTCGTCGTCCGACTAAAACGATCATTTATGCCATGGGCAACCTAGAATACATATCTAGTGACATCTTGGAAAAGATCGCTTCCTCTGGAATCATTCTTATTCACGCCCCTTGCGGTAAAATAAATCCAATTTTTTTTTTTGTTTTCCTCTTTTTATGTTTTAAATCTGGTTTAGAGTCTACAATTTCTATTTCTAGGTGCGAACCACTTAATTGGTTATCTGCACGAATGGTGTGACGATGAGAAGCTTCAACCCCAACGTCCAGGTTCTAGGAACATAATGGTTATATCCGGTGATGGTTTTATGAGTCTGTGTATTCAGGAATTTTCTGAATTCAACAAGTTTTGTGCATATCCAAAAGATGTTGGGCCATTAACAATCTTTGGCAATCAACGTGAGAAAGTGTTTGTCAAAGAGTTTGTGTGGGAAACTTTATGTAGTTACACCAAACCACCAAGTGGCGGCTATGCGCCGGTAGTAGATAAACCTCTCTGCATTTGCCAAGTATGCGATGCTGTTTACCATACATGTAATGATTTCATCACTCATCTCAAGAGTCAACAACACAGAGAGGGGGTTAGTTTTGCATCCTCCTCCCCAGCTTTTCTTTTAGGTATCATTATTACATTTTTGTAAAATTTTCATGTGTGTATGCAGTTGTTTGGAATTGCGGCCCGTGGCGGCGATGGTAATATGCCTAGATTTTTTTGCACAGTTTGCAATTATCCCGCCTACGACGAATTCAACATGTCCCTCCATAATGAAAGCAAAGATCATAAGCAGAAGGTACGCAGCATTGCCTCTCTTTGCTTGTACATTGTAACCAACTCTGTCCCACTTAAAATTTGATCCCATTTTGGTTTGTTTTCAAGCTGGCTGAGAAAGAGCCTCCTCCTCAAGCAGAGGATTGCGAGAGCAGGAAGAGAAATCCACAGGTGGATGGATCTCTTTAACGAGATAAACAAGAAGCAATCTCTTGAACGAGCGCCCATGGAACTAGACTTAGTTGCCTAAGAGTGCGTGTGCATCGGTCTTTGTGTTAAAGAGTTTTACTAAATAATACTTATTTGTTATTATGGGTCTGGTTTCTTTCTTTGATTAAAATGAAAATCTTAATCTCGTTGCTTACATGCAAAACCACACTCCCTTTTGAAATGGGTGAAATTAAGTAGAGCTTGACAGAGTAGCCTTTTACTTGGGAAATTGTAACCTTTCTCCGGTTGAGTGCTAAACTCTGTTTTTTTTTTGCCTTCAACCATGTTCCTTATTCCGTATGAAACCTTTGTTGAATCGTGTTCCCTCATAGCGTGTACCTCTTTCTGCTCATTATTCGGCCTTTTTCACTTTTACACATTTCTACGCCGCATTATTCGACTCCCTAGGTTTTCACACATGTTTGTTTTTTCTGTCAAAGTTGTACTGTGTCGAGGACCTTCTTGTTCATGCAGTTCCAACACACCCATATGAACAGTGTATCCCTAAGAAATGGTTAAGTGTGTTGCCTCCGAATAGTGAATGTCGGGTCGTTTCTTGTTCTCCGCATATGCGTTTTGTGTTATCTTTATCCAAGGCCATTCTTATTCTTATGGATGATGCTAAACTAATAATCTCAGACACACAATCCATATGAAAGAAAGAATGATAGTAAATTAGTAATCAATGGCCTCTGCATTTCAAAGGATATAAGGAATCAGCCGTGAAGCTGCATATTTACAAGTAACAGGGTGTAAGCAAGTACCTGCTTGTTTTGAAATCATTCTCCATGGTATTATCCTTGATCAGCATTGTTAACAAGAGATGCTCCTCTTTCCCTCTCTCGTTCCTTCAATGTATATGGAAAATAGAGACTTCGAACTGTTTTTGGGATCTGCTCATCTGCAACTTGTAACTGATTAGCTTCGAATGGTTTTCTTGGAGGAGTAAAATTGTGAGGTTTCGGTTTGATCTCTACATGAACAGAGGATGAAAAATGTAAATTTCCTTATTACCTTGATAGCTTAGGCCAGATTTGTGTCACTAGCATGTGGAATTTTTAGGGAAGAGTGCTCACTTAGTGGTTTATCATCTTGTTAGAAATACTCCTGCTTTTTAATCTAATTAATCACATGCTGCTGCCTTGATCTGTGAGCTATATTATTATGGGACACAATCTCCACAGATAAAGACAGATGCCAAAACACATGTACAGAAACAGACAATTTCAGCTATGAGATGCTTTCAGTTCACTCTCATTTGACTACTCATGATAAGACATGTCGCTCCTTTGGTTTCTCTGGCTGCAGTAAAAGTTAGGTCTTCCAACATGGAATCTTTGTTTACTATATAAACAAACCATGGTGTGAGAAATGCATCATTACTACTAACTTCTTGCAGAGACTAGTATATATTTTCCTCATCGCTTGCGCTTTAGTTTTCAGGTATATATTTCTTTAAGCACGAAGCTTGAGTATCAATCTCACTTATCAAGATAACTGTCTCAATCTCATCGTCTTAACAAAGTCAAGATCCTTTTTCATTGAAGTTACTTAGCAAGACTCTCAAATCCATAAACCCTTATGAGGTACACTCTAAGATCTCTCTGGTGTGAATTCATGCATTATCTACATTATAAACTGGAATGGAAAACGGTTTGCCCTTTAGCCTCTCTGTTCATATACTCCATGACCAACATGTTACAGGGATGGCCCATTCGTATGCAAGCTTTTTTTTGCATCTCAATTAAAATTGCATATACTTTCTAGGGTCACAGCAACACAACTCAAAATATAATTGCCATTAGAATCTCTTGTCTTGAAAATTACGTACTAGCCGGAACGTTCACAAATCACAAACATTGCATGTAAATAATCAAGGTACATATGTAAATCAGGTCCCTCTCAAACCGCTACCGGTCTTTATTTTTAAGTTCTTAAACCGTAATGTGTAACACAACACATATGCATAAATAAGCTTATTATGTTGATTAAACGTTACTTAATTAAACAAGTTGGAGAGGTGGTTGGTTTTGGTCGGAGGAGTTTTGATTTGGTTCAAGAAGGTTAACAGAATATAATTTCGGTTGTACTGCTCCGACTGATGAGAAGATGACTCGTAAACCGTTCCTTGATTTATCACACTGGCTTCCTGCTGCTGCAGTCCTGCTCTTTCACTAATCTGCAGAAATATATATATATATATAACTTGTTCATCTAAGAGATTACATATATATTGAAAGAAAAAGAAAATCAAAATACAATATATACATATATATATGTAAGATAAGACCTTGGATCGGAGATACATGTTATCATTTTGAAGCTCGATTTCCTACATGAACAGAAAAGAGAGCCATGGTTTGAAAGAGAAGATTGTTATATAAAGTATGGTTACTTGTCAGGGAAGGTATCTTATTTTTTTACCCTTTTTTTGCATGTACTCTATCTCTGCAACTAGCATCTCATGCTGATTAAACGTTAAGGGTCAAGAATCAGATCACATAATGGAGATGATAAATCGAAGAAGCGTAAGAGATTGAAAGGAAGCGAAAGTAATCAACCTTCTTGGAGCGGACACGGCTGATGCCTTTCTCTAGCCTACCTTCGAGGTTCTTGAGTTCCTTGAGGTTCAAGGAACCTAGAGAATCACCAAGAATGTGTCTGTTCAGATTCTGAATGTCCCGGATCTGTCTCCGTAGCTTAGCTGATTCTTGCTGATAGTACTTCATCAAGTGTTCGACCCCAGTGAAGTCAGAAAATGAAACAAGAAGAAACGTAGTGGTAAAGTAACTAATTATGGAATGGAAGCTTACCTGAGTATTAGCTTCGGTGACGGAAGGAGGATTAACAGCGTCTGAGCAAGCTTTCTTGTACCTTTCGATCGTTCCTCTTACACTTCTCATCGTACGATTTCATCACCATCCACAAGAATAAAATACCAGAGTCAGTATATTGAAGGCTAGGCAATATACATATTGTGTATATATCCATTCTTTCAAGAAAAAAAATTATTGTGCATGTATCCTATAAAGCACATCTTTTTCCATTTCTAGGCATGGTTAATATATTTAGTAATCGATTTGACCCAAACTTTGCATTTATGGATCGTTTGATATATTAGAACCAGGTTCATTATAAGAGTAATGTTTAGTCATTTGATGTTTCTTGCTTGACTGACTATATGGGTAATGGGTACTAGTGCAGCATGTCTAGCTTCATTTTGGAGATAGGCGAAATAAGAAAGCTTCTTAATAATGTAATTTGTCTAGCAATGTGTCCAAATTTTCATATAACACAATATCCATATTACATTTTAGGTAAGTATAACATGCTCTCACATACAAACCCGTGTTTGCTAGGGCCCCAAAGCCCATAGAACGCGAGATATATGGAACGGAACTATTTTTTTTCGATATATTATTAAAATTAAATATAGTTTTGAATTTTCGACATATCTCTTCGTCCTTTTTTATTTACTGGTAAATAATAATTTAGTGGAAAAAACAAATATTTTCCAAAAACCCTTCTTCAAAGCGCATAAACTCTTTTTGTGGCTGCTGGCTACGTCAAAGCTTCTCTTAAACCTGTCTCACACTCTTCCGCTGTCCCCTCCCCCATAGTTTGAGTTTTTTTCTCAGGTATTAAGTCTACCTTCACTAATTAATTGTGCTCCTTCTGTTCTGTTGTTGTCCTGTTGTATCTTATCTTGATTCTAATAGATCTTTCATTGAATTTTTCTGTAAATGAGCTTATCGACTTATTACGTCCATGGATTCGTCGTTAGCAATTGCAGAATATTAAAAAAAGTTCACAACTTTATTGTGTAGCAATTTAGCTTTCATCTTCTGCTATACATCTTAACTGATTGTGTACTAAATGTTTTTTTATGTGAATGAGTGCTTCTCTTCCTACTTGGAATCTTTTACATGTGTCTAAAGTCAATTTGATTGTTGATAAAATTAAAAAAATGAACTTTGATTTATTTAGAGTATTAATTGCAATCTTTAAAGCTCTTAAGCCAGCTTCCTCTGTTAAGTAGAACTTATTGAATTTGAGTATTTTGATTATCGTTCTAGTGCGTCATACTGTTAAAGTAGACCTTAGTTATATACTGCTTCTTGACAGTCAGTTCGATAACTAAGACACCTAAATCGAGATAACATGGAGGCTAAGAATGAGAACTCTGATGTTTCACGGGCCGAGGAGATGAAGAATCAGGCCAATGAAGCTTTCAAAGGTTTGTACTTTTTGCTTTTAAAACATTAACAGAACCAGTTTTTTTTTTTTTAATTTCAGTTTCAACTCTGTTTTAGTGGGATACTCTTTTTTGGGGGGGATTTAAAAACAGCACGCTAAGTATTGGTAGTTGTTTGCAGGTCACAAGTTCTCCCAGGCTATTGATCTGTATACACAAGCTATAGAACTCAATGGCAATAACGCTGTGTATTGGGCAAACCGTGCATTTGCTCACACAAAGCTGGAGGAATATGGCAGTGCCATACAGGATGCATCAAAGGCCATTGAAATTGATCCAAAATACTCCAAGGTATCATTTCAACTATGAGGATATGCTTCTTATTCTTTTATTATCACTTTTCATTCGGTCTTGTTTGCTGTAATCACAGGGCTATTACAGACGTGGTGCTGCTTATCTTGCCATGGGGAAGTTTAAGGATGCCTTGAAGGATTTCCAGCAAGTAATGTTTTGTATTAGCCACTTTATCATTTGATAATATATGTGGGAACAGTTTAGTGGTGGGATCTCTTTATTTGATAGAGATTTGTGTGTACGGTATCGCTGACATAGTCTACTATTTTTATATTTTAAGGTTAAGAGGATTTCTCCTAATGACCCTGATGCGACAAGGAAGCTAAGAGAGTGCGAGAAAGCAGTGAAGAAACTGAAATTTGAAGAAGCAATCTCTGTACCCGTATCTGAAAGGATCTCCGTGGCTGAGTCCATTGACTTCCACACAATTGGTATCCTCCGTCCACTTGCTTACCTTTCTATTGTGTTGTTTGTTCTGTCTTCCCTTGGTTCTGTCTTCCCTTGTTATGCCATGTCTTGGTTTCAGTAGTTTGATAAATGGTTGAGTGTAGCCTTTAGACTAGTAATCAATCTTCTACCTATTGTCACATTATAGAGGTTGTAACCCCTTATCAATCTTACTGAGATTCTTCTTTGCAGAGGTTGAACCACAATATTCTGGTGCTAGAATCGAGGGAGAGGAATTGACTTTGGACTTTGTGAAACAGATGCTGGAAGATTTCAAGAACCAAAAAACATTGCATAAACGGTTGGTGTTGTCTCGTGTAGTATTGAACTTAAACTAACACAATTTTTTTGGTCATCTGTTCATAGTTTACTTGCTTTATATTTGTAGGTATGCATATCAGATTGTATTACAGACAAGGAAAATCTTGCAAGCGCTGCCTTCTCTGGTTGATATCAGTGTACCTAATGGCAAGCATTTCACGGTCTGCGGTGATGTTCATGGTCAGGTAGGCTTTCATTTCACCCACCCTACTTCACATAATGTCTTTCTCTCAAATGAATCTGATAACATCTACAATCTTCAGTTCTCTTGACCATTGACTATACATGTTTGAAATTGCAATAAACCCTGCAAATACTAACTGTTTTTGTTATGGCTCTTTCTATTTCCTTCTCATGTTTTGAGTTGCGGCTACCTTTGTGTTGTATTTGATTCTGCCAAACGAGGAGGATAAGAGTCTTTGCGTGCCCTGCATGTTTCCACGCCGGTGACGGGGTTATATTGAGACGATTTTGCAATTTGAGACCAAAGAGAGAAGGAAAACTGACATCCGAAGAATAAGTGATCTCTGCTCTCTGATCTAGAATTACAAAGAAGGCAGATGGGAGGTACTTGCAAACCCCAATTGATCAGGCGGTCTCTCGTCGGACAGCGATTCAGCAAAAATATCAGGTAAGGAAATTCTGCTTCGGTATGCCTCTGCTGAACCAAACAATTCCGTGCCATTGAACTGGAGTATTGTGATGCTTTTAGTTGAGGCCAGTAGAGTAGGAAGATGAGGTTTTTCATAGCTGTCTTCCTCCAATGTAAGATTGATCGTTGTGATGTAGGAATAAAGCTCAACGAGAGCTTCTGAACGAGCAGGGGGAAGAGACCAGCTTCCGGAGTGATGAAGATCGGAAAGCTTGGCATGTTCTGAGATCTCTAATCTTGTGGAGGGTCTGACATTGAGGAAGGTCCGAAGATTACCAAAAGGGCTCCAGTTATCATTCCAAAATCTGCAGGTTACTTTCAATATGATCCAGGGGTAGATACGATCTCTGAGTCTAATCTGCCTATTCACCATCCAAGAGTATTTCTGTTTCTCTTTCAGGATCCAGAAGTTGGAAAGATTGCTCGAGAGCACTTCCCTTTTGAACCAAGCTTCCCAGATAGAGCCAGACCTGAAAAACAACAGCCAAATAAGACTGTGCGCATCCATTTGTGGCATTGTTTGGGATAATGTAAACCGTAATATAGTGAGCTTCACAAGGATATTGGATATGTAAATTGTTGTTGCAGGGATCAGACTGTGTGCATCCATTTGTGGCATTGCAAAGCTGTATCAAAGCCAACCCAAACGCATTCTCAAAAGAGATTCTTGAGGACGAGAAAAAGGAAGAGCAGCAGCCTGTGCAACCAGACCATAGAAACATCCCTCCTCTCTGGGCTAAGGACACTCCTCGCCGTGGCAAATCCAAGCTTTAGAACCTCTACAACAATGGAACCTTATTCTTTTCTATCTTCTCTTACGAACAACAAACTGAAGAAATTACAAGAAACCATTGTGTAAACGTTTGGTTCTTTTGTTCACATTCTCGTGTATGATCCAAAACGAATCGCTTATTCGGAAGCTTAACCGTTTGGTTTAATTCACAAATCAAAACTTTATTCGGTGCAATAATAATATAACCAACCGGTTTAATTCGGTTTGATTTGAGACTTTAATTAGAAGGTTGATAATGCTTTCTAGTCTATTCTATTAATTCTTCTGTATAACCAATTAATAAAAGGTTGGGTCTAACTTAAAAAAAAAACTGCATAAAATATAATATAACTATATCTAGAGTATTGTTAACCGTTCGTAACTTCTCTCGGCATATAAAACGATAATTTGGGCTTCGAATATTATTAACCGTTCGTAACTTCTCTATGTTCTTGTTTTTATGTTCAAATAAAAAAAACAAATAATTTGGACTGAATATTTTTTTTTTTTTTTTTTGATTAACCTGGGGGTATCCCGGGCCTATGGAAGGGCCCAGACTAATCCCCAAGGGGAGGTGCAGCCCACGGATAGACCCTCTCTCCGAGTATGCAAATGGGCCCTAAAGCATAGGCCCATATCCGTGTTGGTGTCCAGAAATCATGACTTAGTTCCCTCCAGCAGGTTTCGAACTCACAACCTGGGTACAGGAAGGAGCCCGTCCTTACCATTGGGCCATGATGTTCTGGACTTTGGACTGAATATTGACAAAAGGACCAAGCTTTACAATATGATACATATACATACTTACAAAACTTATCTATTCTATTAAATTCATATTATACAGAATATGATTATACAAACACACAAACATAAAAATTATGTTTCTTTAAAAAATAAAATTAAAACTAAAACTAAACAACTAAAATTAAAATTAAAAATTATGATCATGATCCGATATTCTACAGATTTTAGTTTAACGAGTTTTAAATAGATTTCTACATTTGGACCCGCCCTTTTATATTTTTTAGTTTTATATTCTTTTACAAATTTAATTTTTATATTTATATGTTTTAGTCATATTTGTGTTTTTCATTGTATAACATTTCTCTTAAATAATAATAGGAGGTTTTAATCATTGTATTAAAATAGTTTGACCATACATATATCAATATGTTATGTTTCTATTTTAATAGTATTGACTAGATTCGGATTCGCCTTTAAAAGAGGTGGTATATTTTTTTGTTTTACATATTTTAGAAATTTAATTTTTATATTTATGTTTTTAATCATATTTATATTTTTCTTTGTATAATATTCCTTTTAAATAATTAATAAGAGGTTTTAATAATTATCGTAAAATAATTTGACCACACATATATCAATAGGTCATATTCCTGTTTTAGTATATTGATATTATATAATGAAAAAAAAAACGTAAATAAAAACATAAATATAAAAATTAAATTTATAAAAAAATGTAAAACAAAAAATATACCCGCCCTTCTAAGGGCGGGTCAAAATCTAGTTTTTCGTTAAAACTGCAAAGCGTGGATAAGGATCTCTCATCAGTACTCAATAGCGGAAGATAGTTGCGTGAGACTCACGGCTTGAGTCACGAATCTGCGAAGCTTGCAATCCAAGGAAAGGAAGAGAGGAGTAATCCGAGAGGCATTCTAGGGTTACGATTCTCATCTGATTGATTGTGGCGATGGAAGAACACGGCGATGCGAAAGTAGAATGCTGGAGAGCTTCATGAGAAACCAGCAGAACTCTTTGAAATCCCTATTTCACCGCAAGAATTTGATCCTTATTCTATAGTTTTTCTTACCGGTTTTCTCCTTTTTCCGGAGTCTACACCTAAAAATCTCTCTAAGGACCCCTAGATGCACAATTGCACATGGTCTTAGTAGTCATTAGAGATAAGTTCTATTTAAAATCGCTTGTTTGCTTTAATTATTTCAACCAATTTAAAAGTATTTATGTTTATGGTATACATATTCTTACAGCTATTGTGTGTTAATTTTTTTGTTGCCTAATGACCTAGCCCCGCAGTTAAACTAATAATGTAATTTGAAATATTTTTTACCAGTAAAATTTTAAAAGGAAAGGTATTTTCTGTTTAAATAGAAAACACCCAAAAAGTTCTTACGTGAGAAAATTTTGATTTTTAGAATGATTTAGGTTTCCAACAATGACGGTGCAGAACTAAAGTGCGGAACGGTGCAACTGCAGTTCGTGCGGAATTGAAGTGTGTGATGGTACAATCACTACAAGAAAACACGCTGATACTGAGGGACATTTTCCTCGGTATGTCGTCGGAATAACCGTATTCCGACGACATACCGAGGAAAATGTCCGTCGAAAAAATGTCCTCGAAATTTCATTTTTCCTCGAAATTTCCTCGAAATTTTGTGACGGAATTTCGAAGAACAAGAATTTCGAGGAGATTTAGAGGAGAGTGATTCGTCGACATGTTGGGTCTGGGTCATCAACGGCCTCTCTGAATTTACTACCCAATACAGGAATAGCCTCAAATGCTAGCATCTACACATGTACAAAAAACAAAGTAAGTCTCAATATCACACAGGAAGTCTCTATTAGAGTTATTACTTATAAGATTTACCTCCATTGGAAGACAGAAACCGGGAATTGGCCATATCACACCTTCTTTCACCTCCCCATCGAAATGAGCCATAGTGTGTGTAATCTCTTTCATCATGTAATCAAAGGACAGTCTACCCCAAGGGAAAGTTCTACATAAATTCAGATCATCAAATGCTCTCAGCAAGAATGGATCCACGGGAGGGGCTTCATTTCCGCTCTTCGTCTGTCCAAGAAGAACACTTGATAGAAAATACAACACCAGCAGCCTCAACCTATCACGAGAAGGTTCCATTCCCTCAAGAACTTTAGCTTTCACGTCTTGATATCTTATTATTCCCCTCCCAAAACATCTCCTCACAAACTTCGTGTCTCCGGCCTCCTTGTAGTTCAATGGATAGTTCCGACAGTTCAATCCAGATATCAAAGCATGTCTCTGATACCATAGCGGATCGGACAACCATTCACGGCAAACCATGCCTCTTTTTCCTTTGCAATGCGAGTGGTTCGGAGAAGGAGCATCCACATGCCCATTACCTTGTGGTTTCCAGCCTGTGGCATGTGGAATATGTGCTTGAACTATGGATGATTCACAAACCAATTCTTCTCTACCGGAGTTATTGGAGGGACTAATTCGCCAAAGGTTTTCATTACATCAGCAATAAAACACCTAGTCGAGATCTTGATCTTCTTCCTATACTCAGACGGTTGGAAGTACATGCCCAAGGGTTTTAACGCCTCATTGTCCGAATCCTACAAACAAACAAACACCAAACACATCCTCCATCAAACTGAAACAAAGACATTGTCATTCTTCCTATAACAAACAGACGAGTTATCCACAGTTCTACCAGTTATCCACAGTTCTACCAGTTATCCATAGTTCTACCAGTTATCCACAGTTCTACCAGTTATCCTTTGTTCTACCAGTTATCTTAATTATATTCTTAGTTCTACCAGTTATCCTTAGCATAATTGACACGGGAAAATAAAGAACATAGAGATTCTCACCTCGCTTTCGGTTTCACTGCTACTTCCTCCATCTCTACCGAGATCTACTTCTTCTGACCTCTCTTCCTCTCCTACTCTGGAATTTCCATCCAAGTTTGCCGCTTGCTCCTCTGAGTTCTCTGCCTCTCCTTGTACTCCATTTCCATCCAAGTTTGCCGCTTCCTCCTCTGAGTTCTCTTCCTCCTCTGAGTTCTCTTCCCCTCTTTGTACTACATTTCCATTTCCATCCACGTTTGCCGCTTCCTCCTCTGAGTTCTCTTCCTCTTCACTTTGGTTCTCGGAGGCTTCTTCGTTTCCGTTCTCTTCATCTTCACTTTCGTTGTGGGAAGCCTCCTGATTCTGGTTCTCTTCATCTACACTTTCGTTTCCTGGAGAGACCTCTTCGTTCTGGTTCTCTTCAACTTGGTTCGCATCTTCAATGGGGCTCTCACGGCTCTCGTGAGACTTCTCGTTCTCTTCATCTTCGTTGCGGTTCGCATCTCCATCTTCAACAGACTCCGCTTCCGGTTGAGAAACATCAGTAGCTTCTTTTAAAGGAGGAGAAGTTATATCCTTCAGTGGTTTCGTTCTTCTCTTCTTAGTCCACCTTATCTTTGCCATTCGTCCCTAAACCTAAAGATATAATTAGAGGATTAGGAAATGGAGAAATCGTCTCCAATGAGACCAGAAACCAGAAACGAATCGATACAAACCAAAACGAGAGAACCGAGACAAATCGAAAGAGACACGACGGAACGAGAGACAAACGCCCAGAAATCGAATTCAGAAATCCAGAAACCTTACCTCAAGATCGTTTTCCCCCTTAGTTCTCCTAGTTTCGCGAGAGAGATGAGATAGAGAAGATGAGGAGAGGATCGGGATCGAGAAGGAGAAGAAAGAGAGATGTGAGAAAGAAACTAAACAGTCACTTAGAGAAAATAAGGAGAGGAAAAGAGGAGAAACGAGAGAGTGATTAGAAATCGCGTTTGATTTTAGGGTTGGTTTACTTTTTTACGGTTTACTCATTTAGGTCTGACGGGTTGCTGGATGGGTGGGTTTGACCCTGGTTTTCATTGTATAAATCTCTACTTTCCATTATTTGTTCGTAATTTACTTATTTCTCGATTTAAAAATAAATGTAAAAGAAAATCAACCTTATAACGAGGATATTGTAGCTTTAAAATTTTCTTCCACGGGCGTTGGAGACGATTTCTCCTAAACGGATCAAATTCTGAAAAGTCGGTAGAGAAGTTGCGGCTAATAGATCTCTTTCTCTCTCTCTCTCTCTCGCTCGCTCGCTCAAAGTTGCAGGAAACCCTAACTTTAGGATCAAATTCGTTGCGATATGGAAGGAGGAGGTGGGTAGTGTTGGATTCGATTATTTCTGATATCCGTTGTAGATTATGATTAAAGCGATATAGTAACGGTTGTTTTGGGGATTGATTTTTGGTAGGTGGTGGGTGGTATCGACCGCCGATGACGGGAGTGTGGTGGGACATCAACACGTGTCCGGTTCCCGCTGATGTTGACCCTCGTTATGTCCGTCAGTGTATAGTATCTGGGTTGGAAAAGCAGATTAGTCGTCCGACTAAAACGATCATTTATGCCATGGGCAACCTAGAATACATATCTAGTGACATCTTGGAAAAGATCGCTTCCTCTGGAATCATTCTTATTCACGCCCCTTGCGGTAAAATAAATCCAATTTTTTTTTTTATGTTTTAAATCTGGTTTAGAGTCTCTCTCTCATCTACGTACGTACAATTTCTATTTCTATTTCTAGGTGCGAACCACTTAATTGGTTATCTGCACGAATGGTGTGACGATGAGAAGCTTCAACCCCAACGTCCAGGTTCTAGGAACATAATGGTTATATCCGGTGATGGTTTTATGAGCCTGTGTATTCAGGAATTTTCTGAATTCAACAAGTTTTGTGCATATCCAAAAGATGTTGGGCCATTAACAATCTTTGGCAATCAACGTGAGAAAGTGTTTGTCAAAGAGTTTGTGTGGGAAACTTTATGTAGTTACACCAAACCACCAAGTGGCGGCTATGCGCCGGTAGTAGATAAACCTCTCTGCATTTGCCAAGTATGCGATGCTGTTTACCATACATGTAATGATTTCATCACTCATCTCAAGAGTCAACAACACAGAGAGGGGGTTAGTTTTGCATCCTCCTCCCCAGCTTTTCTTTTAGGTATCATTATTACATTTTTGTAAAATTTTCATGTGTGTATGCAGTTGTTTGGAATTGCGGCCCGTGGCGGCGATGGTAATATGCCTAGATTTTTTTGCACAGTTTGCAATTATCCCGCCTACGACGAATTCAACATGTCCCTCCATAATGAAAGCAAAGATCATAAGCAGAAGGTACGCAGCATTGCCTCTCTTTGCTTGTACATTGTAACCAACTCTGTCCCACTTAAAATTTGATCCCATTTTGGTTTGTTTTCAAGCTGGCTGAGAAAGAGCCTCCTCCTCAAGCAGAGGATTGCGAGAGCAGGAAGAGAAATCCACAGGTGGATGGATCTCTTTAACGAGATAAACAAGAAGCAATCTCTTGAACGAGCGCCCATGGAACTAGACTTAGTTGCCTAAGAGTGCGTGTGCATCGGTCTTTGTGTTAAAGAGTTTTACTAAATAATACTTATTTGTTATTATGGGTCTGGTTTCTTTCTTTGATTAAAATGAAAATCTTAATCTCGTTGCTTACATGCAAAACCACACTCCCTTTTGAAATGGGTGAAATTAAGTAGAGCTTGACAGAGTAGCCTTTTACTTGGGAAATTGTAACCTTTCTCCGGTTGAGTGCTAAACTCTGTTTTTTTTTTGCCTTCAACCATGTTCCTTATTCCGTATGAAACCTTTGTTGAATCGTGTTCCCTCATAGCGTGTACCTCTTTCTGCTCATTATTCGGCCTTTTTCACTTTTACACATTTCTACGCCGCATTATTCGACTCCCTAGGTTTTCACACATGTTTGTTTTTTCTGTCAAAGTTGTACTGTGTCGAGGACCTTCTTGTTCATGCAGTTCCAACACACCCATATGAACAGTGTATCCCTAAGAAATGGTTAAGTGTGTTGCCTCCGAATAGTGAATGTCGGGTCGTTTCTTGTTCTCCGCATATGCGTTTTGTGTTATCTTTATCCAAGGCCATTCTTATTCTTATGGATGATGCTAAACTAATAATCTCAGACACACAATCCATATGAAAGAAAGAATGATAGTAAATTAGTAATCAATGGCCTCTGCATTTCAAAGGATATAAGGAATCAGCCGTGAAGCTGCATATTTACAAGTAACAGGGTGTAAGCAAGTACCTGCTTGTTTTGAAATCATTCTCCATGGTATTATCCTTGATCAGCATTGTTAACAAGAGATGCTCCTCTTTCCCTCTCTCGTTCCTTCAATGTATATGGAAAATAGAGACTTCGAACTGTTTTTGGGATCTGCTCATCTGCAACTTGTAACTGATTAGCTTCGAATGGTTTTCTTGGAGGAGTAAAATTGTGAGGTTTCGGTTTGATCTCTACATGAACAGAGGATGAAAAATGTAAATTTCCTTATTACCTTGATAGCTTAGGCCAGATTTGTGTCACTAGCATGTGGAATTTTTAGGGAAGAGTGCTCACTTAGTGGTTTATCATCTTGTTAGAAATACTCCTGCTTTTTAATCTAATTAATCACATGCTGCTGCCTTGATCTGTGAGCTATATTATTATGGGACACAATCTCCACAGATAAAGACAGATGCCAAAACACATGTACAGAAACAGACAATTTCAGCTATGAGATGCTTTCAGTTCACTCTCATTTGACTACTCATGATAAGACATGTCGCTCCTTTGGTTTCTCTGGCTGCAGTAAAAGTTAGGTCTTCCAACATGGAATCTTTGTTTACTATATAAACAAACCATGGTGTGAGAAATGCATCATTACTACTAACTTCTTGCAGAGACTAGTATATATTTTCCTCATCGCTTGCGCTTTAGTTTTCAGGTATATATTTCTTTAAGCACGAAGCTTGAGTATCAATCTCACTTATCAAGATAACTGTCTCAATCTCATCGTCTTAACAAAGTCAAGATCCTTTTTCATTGAAGTTACTTAGCAAGACTCTCAAATCCATAAACCCTTATGAGGTACACTCTAAGATCTCTCTGGTGTGAATTCATGCATTATCTACATTATAAACTGGAATGGAAAACGGTTTGCCCTTTAGCCTCTCTGTTCATATACTCCATGACCAACATGTTACAGGGATGGCCCATTCGTATGCAAGCTTTTTTTTGCATCTCAATTAAAATTGCATATACTTTCTAGGGTCACAGCAACACAACTCAAAATATAATTGCCATTAGAATCTCTTGTCTTGAAAATTACGTACTAGCCGGAACGTTCACAAATCACAAACATTGCATGTAAATAATCAAGGTACATATGTAAATCAGGTCCCTCTCAAACCGCTACCGGTCTTTATTTTTAAGTTCTTAAACCGTAATGTGTAACACAACACATATGCATAAATAAGCTTATTATGTTGATTAAACGTTACTTAATTAAACAAGTTGGAGAGGTGGTTGGTTTTGGTCGGAGGAGTTTTGATTTGGTTCAAGAAGGTTAACAGAATATAATTTCGGTTGTACTGCTCCGACTGATGAGAAGATGACTCGTAAACCGTTCCTTGATTTATCACACTGGCTTCCTGCTGCTGCAGTCCTGCTCTTTCACTAATCTGCAGAAATATATATATATATATAACTTGTTCATCTAAGAGATTACATATATATTGAAAGAAAAAGAAAATCAAAATACAATATATACATATATATATGTAAGATAAGACCTTGGATCGGAGATACATGTTATCATTTTGAAGCTCGATTTCCTACATGAACAGAAAAGAGAGCCATGGTTTGAAAGAGAAGATTGTTATATAAAGTATGGTTACTTGTCAGGGAAGGTATCTTATTTTTTTACCCTTTTTTTGCATGTACTCTATCTCTGCAACTAGCATCTCATGCTGATTAAACGTTAAGGGTCAAGAATCAGATCACATAATGGAGATGATAAATCGAAGAAGCGTAAGAGATTGAAAGGAAGCGAAAGTAATCAACCTTCTTGGAGCGGACACGGCTGATGCCTTTCTCTAGCCTACCTTCGAGGTTCTTGAGTTCCTTGAGGTTCAAGGAACCTAGAGAATCACCAAGAATGTGTCTGTTCAGATTCTGAATGTCCCGGATCTGTCTCCGTAGCTTAGCTGATTCTTGCTGATAGTACTTCATCAAGTGTTCGACCCCAGTGAAGTCAGAAAATGAAACAAGAAGAAACGTAGTGGTAAAGTAACTAATTATGGAATGGAAGCTTACCTGAGTATTAGCTTCGGTGACGGAAGGAGGATTAACAGCGTCTGAGCAAGCTTTCTTGTACCTTTCGATCGTTCCTCTTACACTTCTCATCGTACGATTTCATCACCATCCACAAGAATAAAATACCAGAGTCAGTATATTGAAGGCTAGGCAATATACATATTGTGTATATATCCATTCTTTCAAGAAAAAAAATTATTGTGCATGTATCCTATAAAGCACATCTTTTTCCATTTCTAGGCATGGTTAATATATTTAGTAATCGATTTGACCCAAACTTTGCATTTATGGATCGTTTGATATATTAGAACCAGGTTCATTATAAGAGTAATGTTTAGTCATTTGATGTTTCTTGCTTGACTGACTATATGGGTAATGGGTACTAGTGCAGCATGTCTAGCTTCATTTTGGAGATAGGCGAAATAAGAAAGCTTCTTAATAATGTAATTTGTCTAGCAATGTGTCCAAATTTTCATATAACACAATATCCATATTACATTTTAGGTAAGTATAACATGCTCTCACATACAAACCCGTGTTTGCTAGGGCCCCAAAGCCCATAGAACGCGAGATATATGGAACGGAACTATTTTTTTTCGATATATTATTAAAATTAAATATAGTTTTGAATTTTCGACATATCTCTTCGTCCTTTTTTATTTACTGGTAAATAATAATTTAGTGGAAAAAACAAATATTTTCCAAAAACCCTTCTTCAAAGCGCATAAACTCTTTTTGTGGCTGCTGGCTACGTCAAAGCTTCTCTTAAACCTGTCTCACACTCTTCCGCTGTCCCCTCCCCCATAGTTTGAGTTTTTTTCTCAGGTATTAAGTCTACCTTCACTAATTAATTGTGCTCCTTCTGTTCTGTTGTTGTCCTGTTGTATCTTATCTTGATTCTAATAGATCTTTCATTGAATTTTTCTGTAAATGAGCTTATCGACTTATTACGTCCATGGATTCGTCGTTAGCAATTGCAGAATATTAAAAAAAGTTCACAACTTTATTGTGTAGCAATTTAGCTTTCATCTTCTGCTATACATCTTAACTGATTGTGTACTAAATGTTTTTTTATGTGAATGAGTGCTTCTCTTCCTACTTGGAATCTTTTACATGTGTCTAAAGTCAATTTGATTGTTGATAAAATTAAAAAAATGAACTTTGATTTATTTAGAGTATTAATTGCAATCTTTAAAGCTCTTAAGCCAGCTTCCTCTGTTAAGTAGAACTTATTGAATTTGAGTATTTTGATTATCGTTCTAGTGCGTCATACTGTTAAAGTAGACCTTAGTTATATACTGCTTCTTGACAGTCAGTTCGATAACTAAGACACCTAAATCGAGATAACATGGAGGCTAAGAATGAGAACTCTGATGTTTCACGGGCCGAGGAGATGAAGAATCAGGCCAATGAAGCTTTCAAAGGTTTGTACTTTTTGCTTTTAAAACATTAACAGAACCAGTTTTTTTTTTTTTAATTTCAGTTTCAACTCTGTTTTAGTGGGATACTCTTTTTTGGGGGGGATTTAAAAACAGCACGCTAAGTATTGGTAGTTGTTTGCAGGTCACAAGTTCTCCCAGGCTATTGATCTGTATACACAAGCTATAGAACTCAATGGCAATAACGCTGTGTATTGGGCAAACCGTGCATTTGCTCACACAAAGCTGGAGGAATATGGCAGTGCCATACAGGATGCATCAAAGGCCATTGAAATTGATCCAAAATACTCCAAGGTATCATTTCAACTATGAGGATATGCTTCTTATTCTTTTATTATCACTTTTCATTCGGTCTTGTTTGCTGTAATCACAGGGCTATTACAGACGTGGTGCTGCTTATCTTGCCATGGGGAAGTTTAAGGATGCCTTGAAGGATTTCCAGCAAGTAATGTTTTGTATTAGCCACTTTATCATTTGATAATATATGTGGGAACAGTTTAGTGGTGGGATCTCTTTATTTGATAGAGATTTGTGTGTACGGTATCGCTGACATAGTCTACTATTTTTATATTTTAAGGTTAAGAGGATTTCTCCTAATGACCCTGATGCGACAAGGAAGCTAAGAGAGTGCGAGAAAGCAGTGAAGAAACTGAAATTTGAAGAAGCAATCTCTGTACCCGTATCTGAAAGGATCTCCGTGGCTGAGTCCATTGACTTCCACACAATTGGTATCCTCCGTCCACTTGCTTACCTTTCTATTGTGTTGTTTGTTCTGTCTTCCCTTGGTTCTGTCTTCCCTTGTTATGCCATGTCTTGGTTTCAGTAGTTTGATAAATGGTTGAGTGTAGCCTTTAGACTAGTAATCAATCTTCTACCTATTGTCACATTATAGAGGTTGTAACCCCTTATCAATCTTACTGAGATTCTTCTTTGCAGAGGTTGAACCACAATATTCTGGTGCTAGAATCGAGGGAGAGGAATTGACTTTGGACTTTGTGAAACAGATGCTGGAAGATTTCAAGAACCAAAAAACATTGCATAAACGGTTGGTGTTGTCTCGTGTAGTATTGAACTTAAACTAACACAATTTTTTTGGTCATCTGTTCATAGTTTACTTGCTTTATATTTGTAGGTATGCATATCAGATTGTATTACAGACAAGGAAAATCTTGCAAGCGCTGCCTTCTCTGGTTGATATCAGTGTACCTAATGGCAAGCATTTCACGGTCTGCGGTGATGTTCATGGTCAGGTAGGCTTTCATTTCACCCACCCTACTTCACATAATGTCTTTCTCTCAAATGAATCTGATAACATCTACAATCTTCAGTTCTCTTGACCATTGACTATACATGTTTGAAATTGCAATAAACCCTGCAAATACTAACTGTTTTTGTTATGGCTCTTTCTATTTCCTTCTCATGTTTTGAGTTGCGGCTACCTTTGTGTTGTATTTGATTCTGCCAAACGAGGAGGATAAGAGTCTTTGCGTGCCCTGCATGTTTCCACGCCGGTGACGGGGTTATATTGAGACGATTTTGCAATTTGAGACCAAAGAGAGAAGGAAAACTGACATCCGAAGAATAAGTGATCTCTGCTCTCTGATCTAGAATTACAAAGAAGGCAGATGGGAGGTACTTGCAAACCCCAATTGATCAGGCGGTCTCTCGTCGGACAGCGATTCAGCAAAAATATCAGGTAAGGAAATTCTGCTTCGGTATGCCTCTGCTGAACCAAACAATTCCGTGCCATTGAACTGGAGTATTGTGATGCTTTTAGTTGAGGCCAGTAGAGTAGGAAGATGAGGTTTTTCATAGCTGTCTTCCTCCAATGTAAGATTGATCGTTGTGATGTAGGAATAAAGCTCAACGAGAGCTTCTGAACGAGCAGGGGGAAGAGACCAGCTTCCGGAGTGATGAAGATCGGAAAGCTTGGCATGTTCTGAGATCTCTAATCTTGTGGAGGGTCTGACATTGAGGAAGGTCCGAAGATTACCAAAAGGGCTCCAGTTATCATTCCAAAATCTGCAGGTTACTTTCAATATGATCCAGGGGTAGATACGATCTCTGAGTCTAATCTGCCTATTCACCATCCAAGAGTATTTCTGTTTCTCTTTCAGGATCCAGAAGTTGGAAAGATTGCTCGAGAGCACTTCCCTTTTGAACCAAGCTTCCCAGATAGAGCCAGACCTGAAAAACAACAGCCAAATAAGACTGTGCGCATCCATTTGTGGCATTGTTTGGGATAATGTAAACCGTAATATAGTGAGCTTCACAAGGATATTGGATATGTAAATTGTTGTTGCAGGGATCAGACTGTGTGCATCCATTTGTGGCATTGCAAAGCTGTATCAAAGCCAACCCAAACGCATTCTCAAAAGAGATTCTTGAGGACGAGAAAAAGGAAGAGCAGCAGCCTGTGCAACCAGACCATAGAAACATCCCTCCTCTCTGGGCTAAGGACACTCCTCGCCGTGGCAAATCCAAGCTTTAGAACCTCTACAACAATGGAACCTTATTCTTTTCTATCTTCTCTTACGAACAACAAACTGAAGAAATTACAAGAAACCATTGTGTAAACGTTTGGTTCTTTTGTTCACATTCTCGTGTATGATCCAAAACGAATCGCTTATTCGGAAGCTTAACCGTTTGGTTTAATTCACAAATCAAAACTTTATTCGGTGCAATAATAATATAACCAACCGGTTTAATTCGGTTTGATTTGAGACTTTAATTAGAAGGTTGATAATGCTTTCTAGTCTATTCTATTAATTCTTCTGTATAACCAATTAATAAAAGGTTGGGTCTAACTTAAAAAAAAAACTGCATAAAATATAATATAACTATATCTAGAGTATTGTTAACCGTTCGTAACTTCTCTCGGCATATAAAACGATAATTTGGGCTTCGAATATTATTAACCGTTCGTAACTTCTCTATGTTCTTGTTTTTATGTTCAAATAAAAAAAACAAATAATTTGGACTGAATATTTTTTTTTTTTTTTTTTGATTAACCTGGGGGTATCCCGGGCCTATGGAAGGGCCCAGACTAATTCCCAAGGGGAGGTGCAGCCCACGGATAGACCCTCTCTCCGAGTATGCAAATGGGCCCTAAAGCATAGGCCCATATCCGTGTTGGTGTCCAGAAATCATGACTTAGTTCCCTCCAGCAGGTTTCGAACTCACAACCTGGGTACAGGAAGGAGCCCGTCCTTACCATTGGGCCATGATGTTCTGGACTTTGGACTGAATATTGACAAAAGGACCAAGCTTTACAATATGATACATATACATACTTACAAAACTTATCTATTCTATTAAATTCATATTATACAGAATATGATTATACAAACACACAAACATAAAAATTATGTTTCTTTAAAAAATAAAATTAAAACTAAAACTAAACAACTAAAATTAAAATTAAAAATTATGATCATGATCCGATATTCTACAGATTTTAGTTTAACGAGTTTTAAATAGATTTCTACATTTGGACCCGCCCTTTTATATTTTTTAGTTTTATATTCTTTTACAAATTTAATTTTTATATTTATATGTTTTAGTCATATTTGTGTTTTTCATTGTATAACATTTCTCTTAAATAATAGGAGGTTTTAATCATTGTATTAAAATAGTTTGACCATACATATATCAATATGTTATGTTTCTATTTTAATAGTATTGACTAGATTCGGATTCGCCTTTAAAAGAGGTGGTATATTTTTTTGTTTTACATATTTTAGAAATTTAATTTTTATATTTATGTTTTTAATCATATTTATATTTTTCTTTGTATAATATTCCTTTTAAATAATTAATAAGAGGTTTTAATAATTATCGTAAAATAATTTGACCACACATATATCAATAGGTCATATTCCTGTTTTAGTATATTGATATTATATAATGAAAAAAAAAACGTAAATAAAAACATAAATATAAAAATTAAATTTATAAAAAAATGTAAAACAAAAAATATACCCGCCCTTCTAAGGGCGGGTCAAAATCTAGTTTTTCGTTAAAACTGCAAAGCGTGGATAAGGATCTCTCATCAGTACTCAATAGCGGAAGATAGTTGCGTGAGACTCACGGCTTGAGTCACGAATCTGCGAAGCTTGCAATCCAAGGAAAGGAAGAGAGGAGTAATCCGAGAGGCATTCTAGGGTTACGATTCTCATCTGATTGATTGTGGCGATGGAAGAACACGGCGATGCGAAAGTAGAATGCTGGAGAGCTTCATGAGAAACCAGCAGAACTCTTTGAAATCCCTATTTCACCGCAAGAATTTGATCCTTATTCTATAGTTTTTCTTACCGGTTTTCTCCTTTTTCCGGAGTCTACACCTAAAAATCTCTCTAAGGACCCCTAGATGCACAATTGCACATGGTCTTAGTAGTCATTAGAGATAAGTTCTATTTAAAATCGCTTGTTTGCTTTAATTATTTCAACCAATTTAAAAGTATTTATGTTTATGGTATACATATTCTTACAGCTATTGTGTGTTAATTTTTTTGTTGCCTAATGACCTAGCCCCGCAGTTAAACTAATAATGTAATTTGAAATATTTTTTACCAGTAAAATTTTAAAAGGAAAGGTATTTTCTGTTTAAATAGAAAACACCCAAAAAGTTCTTACGTGAGAAAATTTTGATTTTTAGAATGATTTAGGTTTCCAACAATGACGGTGCAGAACTAAAGTGCGGAACGGTGCAACTGCAGTTCGTGCGGAATTGAAGTGTGTGATGGTACAATCACTACAAGAAAACACGCTGATACTGAGGGACATTTTCCTCGGTATGTCGTCGGAATAACCGTATTCCGACGACATACCGAGGAAAATGTCCGTCGAAAAAATGTCCTCGAAATTTCATTTTTCCTCGAAATTTCCTCGAAATTTTGTGACGGAATTTCGAAGAACAAGAATTTCGAGGAGATTTAGAGGAGAGTGATTCGTCGACATGTTGGGTCTGGGTCATCAACGGCCTCTCTGAATTTACTACCCAATACAGGAATAGCCTCAAATGCTAGCATCTACACATGTACAAAAAACAAAGTAAGTCTCAATATCACACAGGAAGTCTCTATTAGAGTTATTACTTATAAGATTTACCTCCATTGGAAGACAGAAACCGGGAATTGGCCATATCACACCTTCTTTCACCTCCCCATCGAAATGAGCCATAGTGTGTGTAATCTCTTTCATCATGTAATCAAAGGACAGTCTACCCCAAGGGAAAGTTCTACATAAATTCAGATCATCAAATGCTCTCAGCAAGAATGGATCCACGGGAGGGGCTTCATTTCCGCTCTTCGTCTGTCCAAGAAGAACACTTGATAGAAAATACAACACCAGCAGCCTCAACCTATCACGAGAAGGTTCCATTCCCTCAAGAACTTTAGCTTTCACGTCTTGATATCTTATTATTCCCCTCCCAAAACATCTCCTCACAAACTTCGTGTCTCCGGCCTCCTTGTAGTTCAATGGATAGTTCCGACAGTTCAATCCAGATATCAAAGCATGTCTCTGATACCATAGCGGATCGGACAACCATTCACGGCAAACCATGCCTCTTTTTCCTTTGCAATGCGAGTGGTTCGGAGAAGGAGCATCCACATGCCCATTACCTTGTGGTTTCCAGCCTGTGGCATGTGGAATATGTGCTTGAACTATGGATGATTCACAAACCAATTCTTCTCTACCGGAGTTATTGGAGGGACTAATTCGCCAAAGGTTTTCATTACATCAGCAATAAAACACCTAGTCGAGATCTTGATCTTCTTCCTATACTCAGACGGTTGGAAGTACATGCCCAAGGGTTTTAACGCCTCATTGTCCGAATCCTACAAACAAACAAACACCAAACACATCCTCCATCAAACTGAAACAAAGACATTGTCATTCTTCCTATAACAAACAGACGAGTTATCCACAGTTCTACCAGTTATCCACAGTTCTACCAGTTATCCATAGTTCTACCAGTTATCCACAGTTCTACCAGTTATCCTTTGTTCTACCAGTTATCTTAATTATATTCTTAGTTCTACCAGTTATCCTTAGCATAATTGACACGGGAAAATAAAGAACATAGAGATTCTCACCTCGCTTTCGGTTTCACTGCTACTTCCTCCATCTCTACCGAGATCTACTTCTTCTGACCTCTCTTCCTCTCCTACTCTGGAATTTCCATCCAAGTTTGCCGCTTGCTCCTCTGAGTTCTCTGCCTCTCCTTGTACTCCATTTCCATCCAAGTTTGCCGCTTCCTCCTCTGAGTTCTCTTCCTCCTCTGAGTTCTCTTCCCCTCTTTGTACTACATTTCCATTTCCATCCACGTTTGCCGCTTCCTCCTCTGAGTTCTCTTCCTCTTCACTTTGGTTCTCGGAGGCTTCTTCGTTTCCGTTCTCTTCATCTTCACTTTCGTTGTGGGAAGCCTCCTGATTCTGGTTCTCTTCATCTACACTTTCGTTTCCTGGAGAGACCTCTTCGTTCTGGTTCTCTTCAACTTGGTTCGCATCTTCAATGGGGCTCTCACGGCTCTCGTGAGACTTCTCGTTCTCTTCATCTTCGTTGCGGTTCGCATCTCCATCTTCAACAGACTCCGCTTCCGGTTGAGAAACATCAGTAGCTTCTTTTAAAGGAGGAGAAGTTATATCCTTCAGTGGTTTCGTTCTTCTCTTCTTAGTCCACCTTATCTTTGCCATTCGTCCCTAAACCTAAAGATATAATTAGAGGATTAGGAAATGGAGAAATCGTCTCCAATGAGACCAGAAACCAGAAACGAATCGATACAAACCAAAACGAGAGAACCGAGACAAATCGAAAGAGACACGACGGAACGAGAGACAAACGCCCAGAAATCGAATTCAGAAATCCAGAAACCTTACCTCAAGATCGTTTTCCCCCTTAGTTCTCCTAGTTTCGCGAGAGAGATGAGATAGAGAAGATGAGGAGAGGATCGGGATCGAGAAGGAGAAGAAAGAGAGATGTGAGAAAGAAACTAAACAGTCACTTAGAGAAAATAAGGAGAGGAAAAGAGGAGAAACGAGAGAGTGATTAGAAATCGCGTTTGATTTTAGGGTTGGTTTACTTTTTTACGGTTTACTCATTTAGGTCTGACGGGTTGCTGGATGGGTGGGTTTGACCCTGGTTTTCATTGTATAAATCTCTACTTTCCATTATTTGTTCGTAATTTACTTATTTCTCGATTTAAAAATAAATGTAAAAGAAAATCAACCTTATAACGAGGATATTGTAGCTTTAAAATTTTCTTCCACGGGCGTTGGAGACGATTTCTCCTAAACGGATCAAATTCTGAAAAGTCGGTAGAGAAGTTGCGGCTAATAGATCTCTTTCTCTCTCTCTCTCTCTCGCTCGCTCGCTCAAAGTTGCAGGAAACCCTAACTTTAGGATCAAATTCGTTGCGATATGGAAGGAGGAGGTGGGTAGTGTTGGATTCGATTATTTCTGATATCCGTTGTAGATTATGATTAAAGCGATATAGTAACGGTTGTTTTGGGGATTGATTTTTGGTAGGTGGTGGGTGGTATCGACCGCCGATGACGGGAGTGTGGTGGGACATCAACACGTGTCCGGTTCCCGCTGATGTTGACCCTCGTTATGTCCGTCAGTGTATAGTATCTGGGTTGGAAAAGCAGATTAGTCGTCCGACTAAAACGATCATTTATGCCATGGGCAACCTAGAATACATATCTAGTGACATCTTGGAAAAGATCGCTTCCTCTGGAATCATTCTTATTCACGCCCCTTGCGGTAAAATAAATCCAATTTTTTTTTTTATGTTTTAAATCTGGTTTAGAGTCTCTCTCTCATCTACGTACGTACAATTTCTATTTCTATTTCTAGGTGCGAACCACTTAATTGGTTATCTGCACGAATGGTGTGACGATGAGAAGCTTCAACCCCAACGTCCAGGTTCTAGGAACATAATGGTTATATCCGGTGATGGTTTTATGAGCCTGTGTATTCAGGAATTTTCTGAATTCAACAAGTTTTGTGCATATCCAAAAGATGTTGGGCCATTAACAATCTTTGGCAATCAACGTGAGAAAGTGTTTGTCAAAGAGTTTGTGTGGGAAACTTTATGTAGTTACACCAAACCACCAAGTGGCGGCTATGCGCCGGTAGTAGATAAACCTCTCTGCATTTGCCAAGTATGCGATGCTGTTTACCATACATGTAATGATTTCATCACTCATCTCAAGAGTCAACAACACAGAGAGGGGGTTAGTTTTGCATCCTCCTCCCCAGCTTTTCTTTTAGGTATCATTATTACATTTTTGTAAAATTTTCATGTGTGTATGCAGTTGTTTGGAATTGCGGCCCGTGGCGGCGATGGTAATATGCCTAGATTTTTTTGCACAGTTTGCAATTATCCCGCCTACGACGAATTCAACATGTCCCTCCATAATGAAAGCAAAGATCATAAGCAGAAGGTACGCAGCATTGCCTCTCTTTGCTTGTACATTGTAACCAACTCTGTCCCACTTAAAATTTGATCCCATTTTGGTTTGTTTTCAAGCTGGCTGAGAAAGAGCCTCCTCCTCAAGCAGAGGATTGCGAGAGCAGGAAGAGAAATCCACAGGTGGATGGATCTCTTTAACGAGATAAACAAGAAGCAATCTCTTGAACGAGCGCCCATGGAACTAGACTTAGTTGCCTAAGAGTGCGTGTGCATCGGTCTTTGTGTTAAAGAGTTTTACTAAATAATACTTATTTGTTATTATGGGTCTGGTTTCTTTCTTTGATTAAAATGAAAATCTTAATCTCGTTGCTTACATGCAAAACCACACTCCCTTTTGAAATGGGTGAAATTAAGTAGAGCTTGACAGAGTAGCCTTTTACTTGGGAAATTGTAACCTTTCTCCGGTTGAGTGCTAAACTCTGTTTTTTTTTTGCCTTCAACCATGTTCCTTATTCCGTATGAAACCTTTGTTGAATCGTGTTCCCTCATAGCGTGTACCTCTTTCTGCTCATTATTCGGCCTTTTTCACTTTTACACATTTCTACGCCGCATTATTCGACTCCCTAGGTTTTCACACATGTTTGTTTTTTCTGTCAAAGTTGTACTGTGTCGAGGACCTTCTTGTTCATGCAGTTCCAACACACCCATATGAACAGTGTATCCCTAAGAAATGGTTAAGTGTGTTGCCTCCGAATAGTGAATGTCGGGTCGTTTCTTGTTCTCCGCATATGCGTTTTGTGTTATCTTTATCCAAGGCCATTCTTATTCTTATGGATGATGCTAAACTAATAATCTCAGACACACAATCCATATGAAAGAAAGAATGATAGTAAATTAGTAATCAATGGCCTCTGCATTTCAAAGGATATAAGGAATCAGCCGTGAAGCTGCATATTTACAAGTAACAGGGTGTAAGCAAGTACCTGCTTGTTTTGAAATCATTCTCCATGGTATTATCCTTGATCAGCATTGTTAACAAGAGATGCTCCTCTTTCCCTCTCTCGTTCCTTCAATGTATATGGAAAATAGAGACTTCGAACTGTTTTTGGGATCTGCTCATCTGCAACTTGTAACTGATTAGCTTCGAATGGTTTTCTTGGAGGAGTAAAATTGTGAGGTTTCGGTTTGATCTCTACATGAACAGAGGATGAAAAATGTAAATTTCCTTATTACCTTGATAGCTTAGGCCAGATTTGTGTCACTAGCATGTGGAATTTTTAGGGAAGAGTGCTCACTTAGTGGTTTATCATCTTGTTAGAAATACTCCTGCTTTTTAATCTAATTAATCACATGCTGCTGCCTTGATCTGTGAGCTATATTATTATGGGACACAATCTCCACAGATAAAGACAGATGCCAAAACACATGTACAGAAACAGACAATTTCAGCTATGAGATGCTTTCAGTTCACTCTCATTTGACTACTCATGATAAGACATGTCGCTCCTTTGGTTTCTCTGGCTGCAGTAAAAGTTAGGTCTTCCAACATGGAATCTTTGTTTACTATATAAACAAACCATGGTGTGAGAAATGCATCATTACTACTAACTTCTTGCAGAGACTAGTATATATTTTCCTCATCGCTTGCGCTTTAGTTTTCAGGTATATATTTCTTTAAGCACGAAGCTTGAGTATCAATCTCACTTATCAAGATAACTGTCTCAATCTCATCGTCTTAACAAAGTCAAGATCCTTTTTCATTGAAGTTACTTAGCAAGACTCTCAAATCCATAAACCCTTATGAGGTACACTCTAAGATCTCTCTGGTGTGAATTCATGCATTATCTACATTATAAACTGGAATGGAAAACGGTTTGCCCTTTAGCCTCTCTGTTCATATACTCCATGACCAACATGTTACAGGGATGGCCCATTCGTATGCAAGCTTTTTTTTGCATCTCAATTAAAATTGCATATACTTTCTAGGGTCACAGCAACACAACTCAAAATATAATTGCCATTAGAATCTCTTGTCTTGAAAATTACGTACTAGCCGGAACGTTCACAAATCACAAACATTGCATGTAAATAATCAAGGTACATATGTAAATCAGGTCCCTCTCAAACCGCTACCGGTCTTTATTTTTAAGTTCTTAAACCGTAATGTGTAACACAACACATATGCATAAATAAGCTTATTATGTTGATTAAACGTTACTTAATTAAACAAGTTGGAGAGGTGGTTGGTTTTGGTCGGAGGAGTTTTGATTTGGTTCAAGAAGGTTAACAGAATATAATTTCGGTTGTACTGCTCCGACTGATGAGAAGATGACTCGTAAACCGTTCCTTGATTTATCACACTGGCTTCCTGCTGCTGCAGTCCTGCTCTTTCACTAATCTGCAGAAATATATATATATATATAACTTGTTCATCTAAGAGATTACATATATATTGAAAGAAAAAGAAAATCAAAATACAATATATACATATATATATGTAAGATAAGACCTTGGATCGGAGATACATGTTATCATTTTGAAGCTCGATTTCCTACATGAACAGAAAAGAGAGCCATGGTTTGAAAGAGAAGATTGTTATATAAAGTATGGTTACTTGTCAGGGAAGGTATCTTATTTTTTTACCCTTTTTTTGCATGTACTCTATCTCTGCAACTAGCATCTCATGCTGATTAAACGTTAAGGGTCAAGAATCAGATCACATAATGGAGATGATAAATCGAAGAAGCGTAAGAGATTGAAAGGAAGCGAAAGTAATCAACCTTCTTGGAGCGGACACGGCTGATGCCTTTCTCTAGCCTACCTTCGAGGTTCTTGAGTTCCTTGAGGTTCAAGGAACCTAGAGAATCACCAAGAATGTGTCTGTTCAGATTCTGAATGTCCCGGATCTGTCTCCGTAGCTTAGCTGATTCTTGCTGATAGTACTTCATCAAGTGTTCGACCCCAGTGAAGTCAGAAAATGAAACAAGAAGAAACGTAGTGGTAAAGTAACTAATTATGGAATGGAAGCTTACCTGAGTATTAGCTTCGGTGACGGAAGGAGGATTAACAGCGTCTGAGCAAGCTTTCTTGTACCTTTCGATCGTTCCTCTTACACTTCTCATCGTACGATTTCATCACCATCCACAAGAATAAAATACCAGAGTCAGTATATTGAAGGCTAGGCAATATACATATTGTGTATATATCCATTCTTTCAAGAAAAAAAATTATTGTGCATGTATCCTATAAAGCACATCTTTTTCCATTTCTAGGCATGGTTAATATATTTAGTAATCGATTTGACCCAAACTTTGCATTTATGGATCGTTTGATATATTAGAACCAGGTTCATTATAAGAGTAATGTTTAGTCATTTGATGTTTCTTGCTTGACTGACTATATGGGTAATGGGTACTAGTGCAGCATGTCTAGCTTCATTTTGGAGATAGGCGAAATAAGAAAGCTTCTTAATAATGTAATTTGTCTAGCAATGTGTCCAAATTTTCATATAACACAATATCCATATTACATTTTAGGTAAGTATAACATGCTCTCACATACAAACCCGTGTTTGCTAGGGCCCCAAAGCCCATAGAACGCGAGATATATGGAACGGAACTATTTTTTTTCGATATATTATTAAAATTAAATATAGTTTTGAATTTTCGACATATCTCTTCGTCCTTTTTTATTTACTGGTAAATAATAATTTAGTGGAAAAAACAAATATTTTCCAAAAACCCTTCTTCAAAGCGCATAAACTCTTTTTGTGGCTGCTGGCTACGTCAAAGCTTCTCTTAAACCTGTCTCACACTCTTCCGCTGTCCCCTCCCCCATAGTTTGAGTTTTTTTCTCAGGTATTAAGTCTACCTTCACTAATTAATTGTGCTCCTTCTGTTCTGTTGTTGTCCTGTTGTATCTTATCTTGATTCTAATAGATCTTTCATTGAATTTTTCTGTAAATGAGCTTATCGACTTATTACGTCCATGGATTCGTCGTTAGCAATTGCAGAATATTAAAAAAAGTTCACAACTTTATTGTGTAGCAATTTAGCTTTCATCTTCTGCTATACATCTTAACTGATTGTGTACTAAATGTTTTTTTATGTGAATGAGTGCTTCTCTTCCTACTTGGAATCTTTTACATGTGTCTAAAGTCAATTTGATTGTTGATAAAATTAAAAAAATGAACTTTGATTTATTTAGAGTATTAATTGCAATCTTTAAAGCTCTTAAGCCAGCTTCCTCTGTTAAGTAGAACTTATTGAATTTGAGTATTTTGATTATCGTTCTAGTGCGTCATACTGTTAAAGTAGACCTTAGTTATATACTGCTTCTTGACAGTCAGTTCGATAACTAAGACACCTAAATCGAGATAACATGGAGGCTAAGAATGAGAACTCTGATGTTTCACGGGCCGAGGAGATGAAGAATCAGGCCAATGAAGCTTTCAAAGGTTTGTACTTTTTGCTTTTAAAACATTAACAGAACCAGTTTTTTTTTTTTTAATTTCAGTTTCAACTCTGTTTTAGTGGGATACTCTTTTTTGGGGGGGATTTAAAAACAGCACGCTAAGTATTGGTAGTTGTTTGCAGGTCACAAGTTCTCCCAGGCTATTGATCTGTATACACAAGCTATAGAACTCAATGGCAATAACGCTGTGTATTGGGCAAACCGTGCATTTGCTCACACAAAGCTGGAGGAATATGGCAGTGCCATACAGGATGCATCAAAGGCCATTGAAATTGATCCAAAATACTCCAAGGTATCATTTCAACTATGAGGATATGCTTCTTATTCTTTTATTATCACTTTTCATTCGGTCTTGTTTGCTGTAATCACAGGGCTATTACAGACGTGGTGCTGCTTATCTTGCCATGGGGAAGTTTAAGGATGCCTTGAAGGATTTCCAGCAAGTAATGTTTTGTATTAGCCACTTTATCATTTGATAATATATGTGGGAACAGTTTAGTGGTGGGATCTCTTTATTTGATAGAGATTTGTGTGTACGGTATCGCTGACATAGTCTACTATTTTTATATTTTAAGGTTAAGAGGATTTCTCCTAATGACCCTGATGCGACAAGGAAGCTAAGAGAGTGCGAGAAAGCAGTGAAGAAACTGAAATTTGAAGAAGCAATCTCTGTACCCGTATCTGAAAGGATCTCCGTGGCTGAGTCCATTGACTTCCACACAATTGGTATCCTCCGTCCACTTGCTTACCTTTCTATTGTGTTGTTTGTTCTGTCTTCCCTTGGTTCTGTCTTCCCTTGTTATGCCATGTCTTGGTTTCAGTAGTTTGATAAATGGTTGAGTGTAGCCTTTAGACTAGTAATCAATCTTCTACCTATTGTCACATTATAGAGGTTGTAACCCCTTATCAATCTTACTGAGATTCTTCTTTGCAGAGGTTGAACCACAATATTCTGGTGCTAGAATCGAGGGAGAGGAATTGACTTTGGACTTTGTGAAACAGATGCTGGAAGATTTCAAGAACCAAAAAACATTGCATAAACGGTTGGTGTTGTCTCGTGTAGTATTGAACTTAAACTAACACAATTTTTTTGGTCATCTGTTCATAGTTTACTTGCTTTATATTTGTAGGTATGCATATCAGATTGTATTACAGACAAGGAAAATCTTGCAAGCGCTGCCTTCTCTGGTTGATATCAGTGTACCTAATGGCAAGCATTTCACGGTCTGCGGTGATGTTCATGGTCAGGTAGGCTTTCATTTCACCCACCCTACTTTACATAATTTCTTTCTCTCAGTGCCTCTACAATCTTCAGTTCTCTTGACTATTGACTATACATGTCTGAAATTGCAATAAACGCTGCAGATACTAACTGATTTTGTTATGGCTCTTTCTATTTCCTTCTCATGTTTTGAGTTTCGGCTACCTTTGTGTTGTATTGATTCTGCTTATGACACATTGTTTTATTTTGTAGTTCTATGATCTCCTAAACATTTTTGAGCTCAATGGCCTCCCTTCTGAAGAGAATCCTTACTTGTTCAATGGCGACTTTGTGGACAGAGGATCCTTTTCCGTGGAGATAATCCTGACGCTGTTTGCTTTTAAGTCAATGTGTCCGTCATGTACGTTCTTTGAATACTTGTTGTATTACTTCTTTGAAGATCAAGTTTGTCATCGCTTTTGCTTACACATTTTTTTATTTGTGAAATTTGCAGCCATATACCTAGCCAGAGGGAATCATGAAAGCAAGAGCATGAACAAGATATATGGTTTTGAGGGTGAGGTTCGGTCTAAGTTGAGTGAGAAGTTCGTTGAACTCTTTGCCGAAGTGTTCTGTTACCTTCCCTTGGCTCACGTTATCAACCAGAAGATATTTGTGGTGCATGGAGGTCTCTTCAGTGTTGATGGCGTTAAGCTCTCAGACATCAGAGCCATTGACCGATTCTGTGAGCCTCCTGAGGAAGGTTTGTTTCCATCATACACACCTTTTGTAAGTTTTTTAATGTGAGTATGTCTAATCTTCTTAAATGTGTTTTTTTAGGATTGATGTGTGAGCTGTTGTGGAGTGATCCTCAACCCCTCCCTGGAAGAGGCCCAAGCAAGAGAGGAGTTGGTCTCTCATTTGGTGGAGATGTTACCAAAAGGTTTTTGGAAGACAACAATCTAGGTCAGTGTAGTTTCCATGTGTCATAATTGGTGTTCGCCAATTGATTCTTGTATTGACTGTTTTTTTTCTTTTTGAATGTGGAAGATTTGGTGGTGCGCTCACATGAAGTAAAAGATGAAGGATACGAGGTTGATCATGATGGTAAACTCATCACTGTCTTCTCTGCTCCAAACTACTGTGATCAGGTAAACCAGAAAGTCCTCTTTTCAGTTTTGTAACAACATCAAATTATTTACTTAAACATGAACCTATATTGTTGCAGATGGGTAACAAGGGAGCCTTCATTCGCTTTGAAGCTCCAGATATGAAGCCAAACATTGTTACATTCACAGCAGTGGTGAGTCTATTATTAGCTTTCGCATCATTGTTCTTGTTTTAGACTCGTTTGAAGATTCTTCTGATATTCTAATTTTTTTTTTTTTAATTTGTGATTTCATCACAGCCTCACCCTGATGTAAAGCCAATGGCCTATGCAAGCAATTTTATGAGGATGTTCAACTAACTAAGCAGAAAGCTTCTTTAAGGGAAATGCTAAGCAGACTCAAGACCAAAAGTGTTTCAGAAACATAATCATATTAGTCTACTTTTTTTTGCTTTTCTATCATCTTCTTCTGCAGTTTATTTCGTGTTGTTTCAGTAAAGGGAGCCCATGATAATTAAAAGGTACAGTATCCAGATTTAATCGGTTTTCTTCTTTTTTGATAAAGATGTTCCCTCTTCCTCTAAAGCTTCTACAGTAACTTTTGTCTCTCTTGTTTTTGTTCTTAAAGGGGTTAATGGATCATTATTATTTTTAGATGAAAATCTCGTGATTACACAAACAAGAGTGACCAAACGACCCCCAAAAACTATGTACAAACATGTCCAGAGGTGTGGTTTCATTAGGCTTCTTTATAAAACCATTAGATTCTTTTTGAAGTAGGATTTTGATTCACATATTCAGACAAAAACAATAAATAAAAGACAGATGTAACAACAGTGTATATTTCTTCCAACAGTTTTTCTCATGTAGATTCAGTTTTCCCCCTCATTGTTTGCGTTTTGTACCAAAGGTGACCTGTTTAATTCCACAGGGTCTAAAGAGAAAGCTATGAACACTATTGTAAAGCTATTAGCACTATTGATTTACCCTCACCCACATGAGCTGTTTGGGATTAAATACATCTTTGTAAGAAGATACCTGCAGATATTCCTCCATATTTATCAATCAACTGTTACTGAATAACAGAATTATAAGCCCTATTTTGTAGATAGATAAACACATAGCATTTGATGATCCCAGGAATAATTATCCAGTGTTCAGACTGTAACTATGGTTTTATATAATATAATATATCTTGATGATGCATAGAGATATGTAGGAAAAACTCTGGACAAAGCAAAAGTAGATAATAGAATTGGAAGTGGTGTCAAATCGAAAAGCACATGACTGAGAGGTCATCCAGAAAGCATTACTTTGGGTTAAATGAAAACAATAACAAAAACAGATATAGTTTAACTTTCTTGATGCTTAAGCTTAACAAATGTTACATTTTAAGGGAAGAAGAATTATGAAAGAAGTATTTAGATTAATATGATGTTGGTAATGGTAGGTTTTGAGAGCCTTTGTCCTACTAATTCAGGTACTTTTATGACCGTTTGTTTGATCATTTCGTTGTAGGCCATATATGATTTTACAGCTCAGGTGAGTCCAGGCTAGAGATTAGATCCATCACTCATATACAACACATACATGTACATATTTACAAAAAAAAGACACCTGCTACACTATTGCCAAGTGTAGTACAATCACTTAAGTTTTGAATTTTTGACAATTTTTTTCTTTTCTTCTTCTAATTAGCATGTTTCTGACATTTTCATAGGAAACAGTTTACAATAATTGAAAATATCAAAAATCGGTTCTAAGCATAGCTAGATGAAATCTTTTTGTCTATGGCCTCTAAAATATTAGTGGTTTACCCCAAATTATTAGAAAAATATGTTCACTAATTATTTGAAGCCCAATAAATCTCATGACCGGTTTTGAAAATATCTTTTGTATTGATATTTAAACAACCCTTTTGAATTAATTTGGGTTATGATTAAAAAGCTTTGTTTACCAATAAGCAGAGTAAACATGGACCGAGGAACGTCAAAGAATGTATATGTTGTTGCTAAAAGGTTGCTCACAATGTGTTGCAATAAGGTACAAGTAATATGTATGATTTTGTTTGGGTCACAATTCAAACAATGGATGATGGAATCTCAGAGAAATTTAGAAAGAAAAAGAGACATGAATAATTGAAGACAGTGAATAGTGAGACATACTATGCCCATCACTTCTCAAGAGCCTTTCCTTATTAGCTTTTTTTATTAAACAAGATAATCTAAAGAGGAAAATGATTTGAAGTACTTGATAGGGAAAATTCATGGCTATTGAGTGAACAGTCAAGAACTATTGTGGAGACAGTCTGGACTAACTACACACATTGTGAATGTCATGTGGTGTGATGTCTTTTGACCTCTTACATCAAATTCTTACTACGTGTTTGTTTTTCTTCAAAGTTGATTGTTCATTTTCCCGTAGTGATCCGGTAAGTTGAAACGAACAGTGTGTTTGTTAAAGTTTAATGGTCGATGTTATCCTTTAATGAATACGTGTGTTGGTAATATAGTGTCAGTTTTTGTTTGTTTGTATAGAGACCATTTATAATTATCACATGTTTAGAAAGAGAGAGAGAGAGAGAGAGAGAGAGAGAGAGAGAGAGAGAGAGATACGACACAAGAAAGCCACTCCACATAAACCTGAGAGATTCAAGGAGCTTAATGCTATCACGAGATTATCACCAACAAAGACAAGCACCTCACAAGCTGGTTCAAAGAAAAGTGTTTGAATAAAGGAAGAAACATGTGTGTATGGCCTTACAAAACCCATCAAGTACTCTTTTATCTAGTATGTGTCTACTCTTCTCTTACCAATCTCATGTCCTGAGTCCCTACCTCTTTGTCTCTCACGACCCCACACGTGTCACTTTCAGTCACTTCCATTTATAATTGCATCTCTCTCTCACACACACACACTCAAAATCTATTTTGTATTCTTTACTAGCTGCTTTCTTCTAATAAGTCTTCACTCTTTTATCATTACCTTGTTTTAGATTCTGATTGTTCACGTGTCTATGTCTTGTCTTGTCCCATAATCCTTAAAACCCTTCACTAAACAACACACTTAAAGATTCTAATTAACATCACATCTCCTTTTTTTTTTTTGGAGAAAGAACTTTTATGAATTCTCAGTATAATAACATCACCAAAACTCCTTTCTCTCTGTCTCTCTTACACCATGACGACGAAGAGAGCTTCACCCTCTCCTTCCTCGCTGCTCTTCCATCTCCTGATCACACCTCTCTTCCTCTGCGAAGCCAACACAGTCTCAATGCCTCCTTCTGAGTCAGAGACTCTCTTCACAATCATGGACTCAATGTCATCTGATCAACAATGGCGTCACTCCCACCCAAACCCTTGCTCACCCGGCTCATCATGGCCAGGCATCGAATGCAAAACCGGTCCAGACCACTTACCTCACGTCTCTAGACTCGACTTCGGCTCAGCTCCAAACCCTTCTTGCAAATCCTCAGCTTCATTCCCTCACCTAATCTTCTCCCTCCCTTTTCTCCAATCAGTCTTCTTCTTCAACTGCTTCACTCGCTCCCCAACCACAATCATCTTCCCAATCAAACTCCTCCCTAACTCCTCTCTCCAACAGCTTAGCCTCAGATCAAACCCTTCCCTCTCAGGTCAAATCCCTCCTCTCATCTCATCTCTCACCTCTTTACAAATCCTCACCCTCTCCCAGAACCGACTAACCGGAGCCATCCCTCTCGCCATCTTCTCCCTAAAAAGGCTCCTACACCTCGACCTCAGCTACAACAAGCTCACAGGCACAATCCCACTACAACTAGGGAACCTCAACAGCCTCGTCGGGTTAGACTTGAGCTACAACTCCCTAACGGGCACCATCCCTCCCACAATCTCCCAACTGGGCACGCTTCAAAAACTCGACTTGAGCTCCAACTCTCTCTCCGGAGCCATCCCACAGGGACTCGAAAAGCTTCGATCTTTATCGTTCTTGGCGCTGAGCAACAACAGACTCAGAGGATCTTTCCCGAAAGGAATCTCGAAGCTTCAGAGCTTACAGTACTTCATAATGGATAACAACCCGATGCACGCACCCCTCCCTGTCGAGCTAGGGTTCCTCCCTAAGCTTCAAGAGCTCCAGCTCGAGAACTCCGGATACTCCGGCGTGATCCCGGAGAGCTACACGAGGCTGACGAACCTCAGCTCGTTGTCTCTCGCTAACAACGGATTAACCGGAGAGATCCCGCCGGGGTTTGATTCTCTGCCTCACGTTTTTCATCTGAACCTGAGCAGGAACTCGCTGATCGGTGTGGTTCCGTTTGATTCGAGCTTCTTGAGACGGTTAGGTAAGAATTTGGATTTGAGCGGGAACAGAGGGTTGTGTCTGAATCCAGAGGATGAGTTCAGTGTCGTTAAGACAGGAGTTGATGTCTGCGGGAGGAATGTTACGGTTCATCCTTCGTCGTCGAAGCAGAGATCTTCTCAAGCGTCTCCTTCTTCTCGGTGTTACGGATCTTGCTTCTTGTCTAGTGCTCTGTTTCTGTTTCAGGTGGCTCTGTTTCTGGGATTACGTCATCATCGGTAATGAAAGAAGCATAAAGATAATTTAAATATTATTAGTCCCTGAAAAAGAGAGAGTAGATTTGTGTTTGTTCCCAAAGTTAGACGATGGTTTCAATGTAGTTAATGTTGTTTTTTGTTTTTAAATATTTTCTGATTATTATTAATAAAAAAAAATTCAGTCATTATGGGTTTAGGTTTTATATATGGGTCCTGAACAAGTTCATAGCCGTGTGTATATAAATGTGTGTGTATAGAAAAGGAAAATAACAGATGAAACGACGTTTTTTGTTTTCTTACTGGATAATAATTTAAAATATTCAAGAAAATTGTTTTAGATAATATGTAAATATTTAATAGATAGAGTGTAGTGAACAAAAAAAATAAGGGAGAAGCTGTTTGGAGGAAGAGTGGTGCAGTGTGCTGATATAAACCAAACGACACAACCTGATTCAGTCTGACTATACAAAATATTGTAGAGTTACAAAATAGTAGAATTGATTTATGGAAAAAATGTAAAATTTCAGGAAAATAAAAGGTAATTACATCCTGATATGTTGGATTAATGTGTTATGCACACGTTTTTTCTATCAAATAAATGTTTGTATACGTTATCAAAAAAAAAAAAAAAAAAAATGTTTGTATATAAGATTTTTTTTTGCATAATTGTCAAAGAATCAAAACTACATGCATGGTTTAGACCAATATGCAAGTTTGCGTCACGCTGTCATACAGTATACTACGTACTCTTGACATGATGACATCCTCAAATGATTGAGTAAACAAATTTTAGTATATAATCATCTTCTTATCTTGCAGATGTGATGTGACTAATGAGAGGTTAAATATATTTAATGTTTCTATATTTAAACATTTATATGATAATAACTGAAAACACCATATATAGGAGAAACTAGAAAATAATAATATTTCGTCAGTCATCTGTCTAAATCCAACCAGTCTCTCGTTCGCATGCTTTCTTTCTTCCTGCAAAAATAGCCTTTCCTTTGCCGCTTTCACACATTTCTCTTTTTTATTGTTGTTTGAGGGTGAAATTCCATTAATATGAAAAACCTTTTTGTACAACAGTATATTAGTAATATCTATATTTCACGTACTTTCTAGCTGTTAATTTGCTGTTAATTTTAACGATTACTGCATAACTTTTTTTTTTGATATATAAACCCTATCGGCTGAATTACTATATAGCTTTGTTTGATATAAAATGTGTTATTGTAAAATAAATACGATTTCAATAATTTCCTAGACGTGTAACAAACTTATGCATGAAAAAATTAAACATCATAGTAATCACTAGTGCAACTTATCTTTTAATTAGAAATAATAATTCATGGGTTTTGTTTGATATAGAATGTGTTAGCAAGACAAAAAGGAGATCATTCGTTTAGTATAAAACGTATGAATTGAAAGAAATATCTATCACTCTCGTATATATTCAGAGCCTCACGTGGGGGTGGTGAACTCAGAATTCTAAATTTAGGTACCAGTAAAACTATATACGACATGTCGCTTTTAACATTTAATTTATTAGAGACCTATCACTTTCCGTACAAATTAATAAATAAACATTAGAGAATCAATTCTTATGTATTTGATAACTGTACACAGACACAGTATATCATAGCTGACCATGTGGGTCTAGATTGTAGTTCGAGTCATAGGTCTAGATTGTAGTTCGAGTCATAGGTCTAGATTGTAGTTCGAGTCATGTAGGTCTAGATTGTAGTTGGAGTCATTTTACTAACTAGTTTAAAGAAAGGAGTCATTTAACTATATAATTAATCTATTCATGACTGACTATTCTATGTCTCTATATGCAATCTTGCTTTAGATTTCAACGATTGTCCTCTTTTTAGTATATAACTTATCTGATAATAATATATGTCATGATAATACTACATAACATAGCCACAATATCGATTTAATGGTTAAAACTTTGGATTATCAAATAATATATCAAAGATCACAAAACTCAAATTTACCATGAAAGTAAAATTACACGATATGAGTTTCGTGCAAAGAAGATTTACATATTGAGAACCCAAAACCTTCTAGTTTTTCTTTTGCTAAAATCAAAAATGTTGGTTTGATTCCAAACTTGCAATCGTAACATCATCTTGTTATGAATGAAGCAAATAAAAAATAAAGCGAACGTGCTAACAAATGGCCCATTTACGCATGGGTAGGAATTTCACATATCCATAAAGCCCACACTAAAAGGTTAGCCCATCACCAATTATCGTGTATTGTTTTTCTCCTTCTTTTTTTAATTTATTCAAAGGCAATCAATCAAATTGGTTATTTAGCAAATCGAGGACTGTCTACTTGCTTTTCCAAGCGTGTGAAAGCCACGAGCATGGAACAAACGCATTTCTATAGAAGTGCGTATACTTTACTCTCCGTTCACCTAGAGTAGGTTACGTTAAAGAGATAGGGAAAAGGAAAACTGGATATGTAGTAGGTCCCAGTCAATACTCTTGTCCGCAAGCGACAGAAACACGTGTTATATAGCCTTAAGACTCCTTTCCTTCTTCATCTAACATTTTTCTTTGTTCTGTAATAATCTTTTGTTGTGTTTCAAAGATGGAGCAGATATCAGAGAGAGTTAGAGCTCGATTAGCTGTCCTCTCGGCGCACTTGACGTCAGCTAATAACCCCTACGAGTCAGGGTCTCCAGCTATCGAGCGATGGTCCACGTCGGCGGATATAAGTGCTCCACCGCATGGATCCTTGAAGGGAGCCTTGACGGTCGTCGACGAGCGCACCGGAAAGAAGTATCAGGTTCCGGTCTCAGATGATGGTACCGTTAAAGCCGTTGATCTCAAGAAGGTATGGTGAATCTTTGTTATTGTTAGGTTTGCTGAGAGCTTATGCGTCAGGGACAAGTTAAGTGAACTTTAGTTAAACTGAGATCTGATATGGTTTGTTGTGTGTTTCTGACATGTAGATTTCGATGGGGAAGGAGGACAAAGGGCTTAAGCTATACGATCCGGGTTACTTGAACACGGCTCCTGTTCGGTCCTCGATTTCTTACATCGATGGAGATGAAGGGATACTACGTTATCGTGGGTATCCAATAGAGGAAATGGCTGAGAACAGTACTTTTTTGGAGGTGGCATATCTTCTGAGTAAGTATTGGATCATGTTTGTAGCTTCTTGATTGTTGTTGAACTAGTTAATAAATATTTGTAGTTTTTATACTAACAACATATCTCGTCCATCGTTTGTGGGCAGTGTATGGGAACCTGCCTTCTGAAAGTCAGCTATCTGATTGGGAGTTTGCTGTTTCTCAGCATTCAGCTGTGCCACAAGGAGTTCTAGTGAGTCCCTTAGTCCTTAGTTCCATGTGATTTTTTTTTTTTTTAAATTTCTGAGACCAAAACAGAACTTTAGAATAGTACCTTAGTGGTTGCAACCTCTGATTCTCTGGTTCATTAATGATTCTAAATACATTCTACACATGGCGTTCCGAGTGTGCATATGGTTCCAAATTATTACGCAAGATGTTTCTCTGTGTCTTTACCAGAGTTTCTTGATAACAGGATATAATACAGTCAATGCCTCACGATGCGCACCCCATGGGAGTTCTAGTGAGTGCAATGAGTGCGCTTTCCATCTTTCACCCTGATGCTAATCCTGCGCTCAGGGTAAGTTTAAGTATTACAATTCTCTAGTAATAGTCATCTCACTATGAGATTTTTTTACTTATAAACATGTTAACTAAAATACTCTTATTGAATGGCAGGGCCAGGATATCTATGACTCAAAACAAGTTAGAGATAAGCAAATTATTCGCATTATCGGAAAGGCACCAACTATTGCAGCAGCTGCTTACTTGAGGATGGCAGGGAGGCCTCCGGTTCTTCCTTCAGGAAGCCTTTCTTATACTGAGAACTTCCTCTATATGCTCGATTCCATGTATATATATATCCCCCTCCCCATCATCTCATTACATCTCATGCAATGGGAAGCTTAGTCATTGTAGACTTTACATGAACTTCTTTTTTTTTACAGGGGAAACCGATCCTACAAACCTAACCCTAGGCTGGCTCGGGTGCTGGACATCCTCTTCATACTACATGCGGAGCATGAAATGAACTGCTCCACCGCTGCTGCTCGGCATCTTGCCTCTAGGTACACACACACACCTCTTTGATTTTGAGTCTTGGTCACTTTGATGAGAGATATGTTGACTAAGATATGTGTTTCATGTAGTGGTGTTGATGTGTACACTGCTGTTGCTGGAGCTGTGGGTGCGCTTTATGGTCCACTTCACGGCGGTGCAAACGAGGTGTGCTCATTTATTCCTTATCTCATGTATTTGTATATGCTTCCATGGTCTTTTGAGGTTTATGTCTTTTGGTTTCAATTAGGCTGTGCTTAAGATGTTGTCAGAGATTGGGAGTGTTGAAAACATTCCGGAGTTCATAGAGGGTGTTAAAAACAGGTAAAAAACTCATTGCCTTGAAACTAATATGCTGAGGAGCCTCTCCATCAAATAGTTTCATCTCTTTTTTGACCTCTTAGGAAGAGGAAGATGTCTGGTTTTGGACACCGTGTGTACAAAAATTATGACCCAAGAGCTAAAGTCATTAAAAAGCTAGCGGATGAAGTGTTCTCCATTGTTGGAAGGGATCCTCTTATTGAAGTAGCCGTTGCTCTTGAGAAGGCAGCTCTTTCCGATGATTACTTTGTTAAGAGAAAGCTTTATCCAAATGTTGATTTCTACTCTGGACTAATATACAGGTGAACGAACAAAATTTGATTTCATATTCATTTTCACTCAACAACTTAATCTGATATCAGCAAACTTGGACTGTTGAAACAGGGCAATGGGGTTTCCACCAGAGTTCTTCACTGTCTTGTTTGCTATTCCTCGCATGGCTGGATACTTGTCGCATTGGAAAGAGTCGCTAGATGATCCTGACACCAAGATCATGAGGCCACAACAGGTAAATATAGTTAGTAGTTCACATGCAGAGACGATGGATGTTTTGAAACTTGGATAGTCTCTCATTTGTTTTTTTTTTCTTTTTACTGAATGGTGCAGGTGTACACAGGCGTGTGGCTTAGGCATTACACACCAGTTAGAGAGAGGGTGGGGACGGATGAGTCGAAGGATTCAGACAAGTTGGGTCAAGTCTCGACTTCCAATGCATCAAGAAGACGTTTGGCTGGATCTTCAGCTTAGGTCCATACATATCATACAACACACTGCACACCACAAAGGAATAAGAGAGGGTTCTCTAGCCAAACGCAGTGAGGGTCTCGAGTCTTTGATAAAGATCACACCTCCAAAACAAAATAAAGAAATTTTCTTTTGTATTCACGAATTATTCTGGTGGAGCCAGAGCTCTTTGGAAACAGTTCAGTTAAAAAATATATATATTTGATTAGTGTTTTATGATTTTTTATCTGAAAAAAACATGTTTAACCATATAGAAGGCTTTCTACATAGAGACTGAGATTTCTCGACCAAAAGAGCAAGTAGAAAGCAACAAACATCATTGCACAACCTTTATATATTTATTGTTTCAAACTTCAGTGTTCTTGAAACTCAAAGCAGACATGCAAATGATACACACAGAAGAAATTATGATATGAAAAAAAGAAAAATGCTGCAAGTTAAAACCCTAACTCTTGTCAAGATTAGGATTCTATTTTACTCCTTCCTCATCTGGTTAGTTATTATAGTTTAATGAAAGTTATTTGATTAGTCTCCACTATTTTTATCTAGGCCTTGGAGAGAGACTTATATACATAAAGAGTATATAATACATGAAAATGAAAACGTTTATACACTTGTTTTTATTCTTCCACGAATCGATATGGGAAGAAAGCTATACAAGTCTAGGAACGGTGAAGTTATTACATATATACTTTACTACCATTAAGATTCATGTCTGGAGGGTGGTTTCAGTTGTCTCCTCTGGAGGATGAGGAGTCGGGGAGTTTGAACGTGGGGCGTTTATCCACGCCTCTTCGTGAGTACTCCCTCCATCTTCTGGCTGCTGCTGCGGCTCGTTGAGCTCGTTCTTGTACTTCTTCCTCTGTCACAGACATGGAAACAGAGTAAATATATTTATTATATGATCATTGGCGAAAGTGAATGAGAGAATACTATGAATCTTTTACCGCTTTTCTGGTATTGATTATCTTTGCCCCAGAGGTTATCCCAATAGGAAGGTGTTTCATCTGTGCTTTTCCGCTTCATCATTCTACTTCTAGCTTGATTCTGAAAACATAGGCAAAACAAACAAAGTGTTGTTATGTCATATATCTAAGAGAATGGATTTTGAATGTTGTTAAAACAGTTCATACCAAAACTTTTGCTTGCCTTTTTTCCCATCGAGATCTCGCCTGTAATTGGATTCAAAGATTGATCAGTTAAGATTGAAAGATAAAGAACAATAAGCTAGCTACCTCTGCTTCACTATGGATGAAAAAAGCCAAAGTCAGCTACAGAGCTTCTTACCATTCTGAAAACATCAACGGCTCCTGACCCCATTCCAGAAAGCATCAGAGCAACCTATGCAGCAGTTTAGCAACCAAACATAATCAAAAACACTTAGAAAATCCTAACAATGAGAGAGCTACAAAGAGAAAATGCTCTTGTCTTACATTAACTCTTTCAACCCTACGCATTTCATCTTCAAGCAATGACAGCTGTGCCGCAGAAGTCTGATAGATACAATCAACCGGGCTGAAACAAAAAGAAAAACGAAGGCGTCTTCTAATCAGTCAGTTCTACACAACCACTTGCAGCATGATGTTACAGAATGTAGGAGCTTACCATGTTTCAACTGCTTGCTGAATCAAATCAGGGTTGCCACGCTGGTTACAAGCCCTTGCTCTTCCAAAGTCCTCCTCAATTTCAAATATATCTGGAGCCACATTGGCACAGTTTTTGCAGCCTACCAAAACAGTAACACAGAGTATCATCAGCCTTGTCCTCTCTCAAAAGAAATAAACTTTGAGAAACTTAAGGCATATATTTATACCTATACAAGCAAACTCATCAACAAAAACATGATCTTTAGGGCTAGAGTCATCAAGAAAAGGATTGGTGGCAGTCACTGTATACCCATGGATCTCATCGTACACCATTCTCTGTACAGGGTCACTAAGAATCTGCAAACACAACACCGTAACCAACCAGTGAAAACCAAAAGCAGAGCAGAGCAGAGCACATGGGATCTTATTACAAGAACGTATTTTCAAAACTTGACCTCATAGACATCGTTAATGAACATGCAGAAGTTTGTGGTTTCAGGGTCATTGCCACTCAAGTCAGGATGGCAAGACTTCATACAGTTATAATATGCTTTCTTAATCTCCGCTGGTGTAGCATCCGGAAGCTAATGAAAAAATCACAAGAAAGAGATGTAAAGTCAGAAGCTTTGAATGTTAATGAGTGTATGTATACATACATACAAACCCCTTTTTAAAGCAATTACCAGTCCGAGAACGGCATAGTAATCATCGGCGACGTCGCCGGTGGAAAGAGAAGAAGCGTCCTCTGTTGCAACTCTCAATCTTCCGATGGAGCCACTTCGTCTCCTTCCTGTGTAAGCAGGTAAGCACCAAGACGAGGTAGCACCGCTTGTTTTGGCTGAGAAACGCGATCTAGAGCTGAGAAGAGAGCTCTGAAACTTCAAAAGATCCGTGCAAACTGGGGAGAGTAGCTGCGCCATTTGAAGAGCCTCACAAGCGTCTGAGATCCGGACCGATCCCGATCAATAAACCAAGAGGAGAATGTCGATATTTGTTGAATTAATATTTTAAAAAATCTCATTCTTTTTTGTGAAGAGAAGGAATAAGTTAAAGAGGAGTACGAGGGTGACGTGCTGAGGTGGCATGATAAGAACCATGGGAAGCTAGTTTGGAATCTGAGATGAATCTAACGGCGACCGGCGAAAGCGTGCTTAACCGATGGTGGCACGTGTCATCTAGTGGTGTGAGGTATCTCTTCACGCTTCAACTACCCGCCAAAAGTTTTTCATTTTTTCAATCGGTTTGCTTGAGATCTCACACGAAATCAGATATATTTCCATTACGCAACTGTAGATAGATAAAAGATTCAGACAAGTAGAAGAAAACCGAACACAGAGACAGAGTGTTGAAGAATTTAGCTTGTCTTAAGCTTGGTGAATTCTTTTTGCTGTAAACCACTGTAATAAACTGTTACGATTCTTAAAAGAGCATCATGAATCAATGCAAAGATTCAAGTTATGTCTTTAACGAAACACAAAAGTGAATCCAATTATGCAAAAGTGATGTGATGAGTAGCAATTTAAACATTGTCATATCATTCTTATGACATGAATTTGACTTTATTGTATCAAAGCAAATCCAATCCATCGAGCTATGAAAATACTAACCACTGGTAAACAACAAAATCATAATACTGTTCCAAAGATTCAGCATTGGGAAACAAGTAATAAAACTTTCCCCCCCGGGAAAATAAAAAATAAAAACGCCTGCAACAACAAGCTTTTATCTTTTGAAGTCTCCTGCTCACTTGAGCTGCAATTTGGTATAGTGATCTGCTGCTCTAGATAACGACTGTATCGATACCGGATAACCCTTTCCCATCTGCATTTAACCACCATTAAAATCAGTAGTTGATCTCTGCTGTCTAAGAATGTTTCTACATTGGATTTCAAAAGCTTACAGTGCTACATAAATGGAATGCATTCACATAACCAGCATATTTTGAAGCTGCAGAAAACGTCAAAAGATTAACCACTCAAATCATCCAAAACAAAGATCTACATACTAAATTACAACAAGATTGGGGTATGGAGTTATTACTCTTTTTCAATCCGGCAGGCTTAGCCAGCAACAGGGCGTTCATGAATGCACCAACGTTCTCCTTCAAAGCATCCTCAGGAAAGCTCATCTGGTTAGAGAAAGTGTTCTTTTCATGAATATATAGATAAACGAAATTCGGATAATCATATTATAAAGTCGTTAACCTTTCCAAGTGGTACATGAAGAATGGAAGTTTTATCCATTCTGAACTTGGTATGTCCTGCTTTTGCGTCTTTCACTGCTTTCATTACATCCTTGGTCACACTCCCTTGCTACAACACACATAATATGAGATGAATTAACTTAAGGGTAAGAGATAAACCATACTGAGTGTGATACACTAGAATAAGATGTTGAGTGAGTGAATAAAGTAACTTACTTTGGGGTTAGGCATCAGACCATGGTTGTTAAGAATCCTTGATATCTGCAAATAACCACACAAACCATTGTTAAAAATCACCTTCATCATGTTATAGATGAATATAAATGCTTAAATCTAAGAACCTTGTAAACACGGGGCATCATTTTGGGAGTTGCGAGACATCTATCAAAGTCGATCTTGCCACTTTCTGCAGATAGGGTTTAATACGAATGATCATCTACCAATCAAATGTCAGAAGTGATTTATGGGAAGCAAGATGAAGTAAAATGCAATTGATTCATTACTCAAGATTTCCTCAATAAGCTCAAGACCACCGACAATATCAGCTCCTGCAGCCTTTGCATCCTCTGCATCCGAACCCTCGGCAAAGAAAGCCACCCTCACGTCCTGAACAATGAAGATCATTTCTTTTTATTTACAAAACGGCTGATACATAAAACGTCACATGAAGGATTAAAGAGACATTTATTTTACCTTTTTAACAGAATGTGGTAGAGCCAAAGTACCACGAACAATCTGCAGTTTAAAACAGTGATTACAGTCAGTACAAACATAAAAACAGGTGAAATGCTTCCAAAAAAAAACAGGACAAGAATGAGAATATTACCAACTCAGATCGGCCTTTTTCGATGCCCAACCTCACATGAGCTTCAAGAGTTTCATCAAACTTGGCCTTGGCATTGCCCTGAACCATCAAAACGGAAACAACGTAAGAACAAAGATATAAGGGATGCACAAAATGATGAGTCCACAACTCTCACAGTACTACCATCAAACAAAAGAAATATTGTAGCTACAAAAACAAGCAAAAGTTTAAGCCTTTTGATATCAAACACACACAAAACGAACCACGTGGATCAAAAGTGCTGACCTTTATCTCTCTAATGGCCTCCATGAGATCGAAAATAGGTTTCTTTCCATGCTTCAGCTCTGGTTTAAGCAGCGTGGGCAGAGGAAGCGAAGACGTATCCTCTTCCACAGCGGTAGCTCTCAAGAACCTTCTCCTAGCTCGATTCTCCGATTCGATTCTCTTCCTCTCCGTCTCCACCTCCTCCGGCGTCCTCTCTCTGTCTTCCTCGCTCACGACGCGATCCTCCGGAAGAGGAGCCACGCGCTGCGCGTAAGAGACTGGGGCGAGCGAAGGAGTGTCTTTCGTGTATCGGATCTCTTCTCGCGTCCAGGTCGAACGATCTTCCTCCGGAGAAGAGGGCTCCGAGGAGGGTTTGGCGGCGTAGGACACCGGCTCGAGCTTTTTGGGGGATTCATTCGGCGGCGGAGGAGGGTTTGGATTCGGATCTGATGAGAAGAGTCTATTGATTTGTGGGAATGGAGAGGAGAAGGGTTTGGTGAGAGACTGGCGGCGAGCTTGAGAGAGTAGGAGCTTCATTGCTGCCATTGTTCGTTCACTCTGAGGTTTTTCTTTTTTTCGGGTGAAATGTGATTCTTCTGAGGTTTATTAAGGGGTTATGAGATTTCTACCTTAATTAAATCTTTTTTCTCTGAAATTACAAAACCTGAGGGACCTAAGAATGTAAATACGCGTATTCACAAATTAATACCCGAATCTCTTGTTTTCTTTCGAAAATGGAACTGTAGTTTTGTAAGTTAAACACTCGCTTAGATTCATAGCTTAACAAGAGAGACAATGAGAGAGAGTGAGTTTGTTTTCGAAAAAGATCAAAAGTGGCTGAACTGTCCTAACAACAGCTCGAACATGTCTTCAGGAGTAAGGAGAGTTGTTCCTCCAGTAACCAAGCCAATGTCTGGTCTTCCGCTCTCCCCCACAGCCTCTTGAGCTTCCATAACCTTGACAATGAAGAAAACAGATCAAATATAAGGTCTAAAACCAGATATATTAAGTGACTTTGTGGTGAAGTAACCCACCTCTCGACCATTGATTCCTCCAATGACAAAGACAAGAATGACACTCTGGTCTGCAAGGCTTGGTTTTGCCTGAAACAGTTTTGAGAAACATTAATGTGTATTCTCAATTTCTCATGGGGATGAGGGAAAAGGGAAGAAATACAGAGAGAGAAGAGCTAACCAACCTGACCAAGACCAAACCTTCCAAACCCGCTTTTGAAAAGCCTTCCTACAGTTGAGGAATGGTACTCTAAACCGGGTATCTCTTCTTTGCTCAACACTTTCGTTATAAGCCTGTAGAGTAGCCCTTTATTTCCAGATGGATCTCCCGGGAAGCTGCTCTCTGAAGCTAATGAGCCTTCTCTTAACGGTACATTCCTTGTTCTTAGACTCGACAGCTTGTGGAGAAACTTAAAAAAGCTGTCTACTCTATCACGCAAATCAAGTTTTAGCTGCATATCGTCATAAGACTCGTCTGCTTTACTATTGTCTTCTTCATCTTCCTCATCTCCCCATTTCCCCCATGGATCATCATCAAGCGCATCAATGTCCAACTGATCATCAGAGGGAGTCTCTTTGGTCTCCTCTGACTTTAAGCGGTTCAATCTTCTCTCAAGCTCTTCTGTCAACCCATTTAGAAACTTGAGATTCCCTGCTGAAGGATTCTCGAGAACGACATCAACAATGGCTTCTTTTAGAAAATGCTCTTCTTGCCAAGAGAACGGTCCGCCTGAGCCGGCTGTAGGAAAATTCTCGCCAGCAAGAATGTAACCAACAATTGTAAGAAGCAGGGCGTCTCGGAAAGACAGAAGCCCTCGTGACGATGAATCTTGCTTCTCATTCTTCTTCGCTTGAAGTTCTGCCAGAGCGCTTTTGTTTATCAGGTCACTGATCTGAGCAGCCAAGCCCTGGCTCGTGTCACCAGCACTTACATTTAACATCATCTCCGCACTGCTAAAAGCATCCCACTTGGCACTCTGGGATTCATCAAGCGCAGCGGCTGTAGCTGCCGCTAACTGTATAATCCCTTTGTTTTTCAACAAAGACGACTGGCTTTCGGACAACGCCTTGACCATGGCCTGGAGCTCAGGTTTCGTGGCGTGGCCAGGACGAGCCCTCACGTTAACAGAGATATTTTCACGACGCAGAGCCTCTTGAAGCCATTTCTTCACCAGTACACTTCCATCCTTCGTTCTCCTTTCAATCATGGCTTCTAAGTAAGGCGTCCCTCTAAAACATTCAGTGGCTACAAGAGATCCATTTAGTAGCTCGGACCACTTGGTGGTAGATTTCTTGTCACATTCATTTTGTGGATCAGAAGAAGTGTATGACTCCCAGCCACGTAAGAAAGCTTCAACTCCTTCAAGAAGACCAGACTCCTTAATCTTGCTCGGTTCTTCATTTAACAGTTCCCCAAGCGGCACTTGAACATCAAGAGAAGGACGGTCGATGCTTGGAACCCCTCGTTTAAGCTGTGCTTGTGTAGAAAATCGTTCTCCCCTAGGCAATGATGAAAATATTCGATCGAAAAGTGAATCCCCATGGCAACAGGGAGTGATAAGATCAAGTGTACGGTCAACAAGTAACAAGCCGGCAGTTCTCTTTCGACGCCCTACATCATAAAGACTTGACATGTCTGTCATAATCTTCCCCACATTCTTTGATACATCCCCAAGTGAAAATATCTCCAACTTCAACTCCATCTACATTTGTTTTCAAAACAAATGACATGGTCACAAACTTCATCTACATCATGAATAAGTTCAGACTGATTTCTACACTGTTAACTAACCTTAAGAGCCAGCTGGTAAAGAAAATGTGCGGTAAGAGTTGCACCAGGAGGGACATCATCAGTATCAGACATAGATCCAGTGCTTATCGGAGGCAGTCCAAAACTAAGAGAATCCTCATGTTGACGAGACAAGGAGGCTTCGGCAACTGATCCTTGGGAAGGTAAGACAAACGTTCTAGGAGTAAAAGGACAAATAATCAAGGGGAAGTGGTGCACCGAGACTACCAAACCATCTGCATCACCTGATGAATCGCCTACATTGTCACTTGTGATAGGCTCCATCGTAAGGGATTCAAGTGCGGAAGAGAACTTAGGAACCCCTTTATCTTTAGATATTTTGTTGCTCGTCTTGGTATGTTCATTGTAGTCCTGAGCAAGCAAGGTTTCGTACTCTCTATACGCGTCTGGACCAAGTGGTGAATCAGGGCAGGCTGAATGAGATCCCTAACAGTTAAAATTAGCAAAGTGATTAGATAAGTGACTTCATTGCGCTCTTCGTTTATATGATTATAATAATCACTAGAGATAGCAAGTCAGATACAACACGTTGTATAAGCCAAATAGCGTATGGTTTCTCTAAAAGTACCCAGTATAAATGTTGCAGGAAAAGAAAATTTGAGAACAAGGATAGAGTTGCACCTCTGAAATAGAGGTGAATACAGTGCAGCGGTGAACACCTTCATGGGTGCTTAAACACCGCAGCATATACCGATGAGCATCATTGAGAAGCCGACAAGTCATAATCACAATTCGGTTTGAACAATCAAACTTCGAATTCCAATCAGGCACCTATATATAGCAAAAGGTGTCAACAGTCACATCCTTTGCCATAGATGAGAATATGGAATCTAGACAATCAAAGAGACGAGTATACAAGAAAGAGATAGAGAGAGAGAGAAATAACTTGAGAAAGAGAATCTAAATTGCGCCTAAGCCATTCAAAGCAACTCCAATGCGAATAGTAAAATCAATGGAAAATAGAATTCAGTCTCGCTATTGACATTTGATAACAATGAAAAACAATCTGACTTTGATAACATTATCAAAGTCAGAAACTACAAGAAAAATAACTTGAGAGAAAGACAATCTAAGTGATGGTGACTAAGCTATTCAAAGCAAAGTAAAATCAATGGAAAGATACAATTCAGTCTTGGTATTGAGGTTTGATAAGAATGAAAAAAACAATCTGACTTTGATAACATATCAAGCCCATTCTCTCAACTATGAACAATAAATGTTTGAGATCCACTCTTCCTTAACCAGCATGCATGGTGAAACTAGAATCTACACAAGCTTACCGCGTCGAGGGAAGTCATGTTCTCAAGGCTACAGACGGCACGGGCACCTAGTTCCAAGAACAAAGGAAAGGCTCCTGCAAGCTGGAAACTTTCAGTGCAACCAGCATCAATATACACAATTGCATCTTTCACATCCTCTTCTATCTGCCAAAACACACAACAAAACTGTTGAAAAGTAGAAATCTCCAATTACTATCATGATCAAATTCACTCATCATTTCCTAGGAAACTCAGCAGATCAGGAGAATTCTAGACTTACTTCGCGGATCGAATTGAGGCAAGATACGGCGACATCGATCATCAGAGCCATTAGCTCTCGGCTAAGTTACTCGCTAACTCCAGGTACGAGAAATGAATACAGTGTGGGGGTTCGGAGACAGGTCTAGATCGCCAACAGATGAAAATCCCTAAGAGATCCGTTGTGTGAGTCGCCGGAGAAATATCCGTTTGCTTCGCCGACGACCAGCATCGTAGCTTCTTATCGTTCTTGTGATCATCATACTTTGTTGGGCTTTTTTCTATATGGGCTTTCTCATATTCGTCTTGAGCTCATGAAAGAGACGTTTAAATGTTTTGATTATTTTTTTGTTTTTCGAAAATACAAAAGATTACAAATGTAAAGTGACTAAATTTATAAATAACTTTTAAGAGGGATTAGTGGTGGAAAAATAATTTATATAGAGTTAAATTTATTCTGAAAATCAATGGATTTGTTAAATTTTCAAAAGAGTTATAAAAAATATAATCAATAAAATATAATCAATAAAATTTTGCACATTGATTTGAATAAATGTTTATACATTTGAATCTAAATTTTTTTTATTTACATCAAATTATGAAAATTATTGAAAAACTTTTACATGAGATTTTCAAAAACAAAAAGTTAGACTTGCATCTTCATAACTTGACCTGGACCGTTCCGGTCGGATCGGTTAGGGTAAACGGTTCGGTTAAAAGTCCCTGCCCTAATTCTGATGATTGTTTTTTTCTTTCTTTTTTATATATATACTATGGTTATGATACGGTGAGTGTGGATACGTGGTATGGAAAGAGCCGATGTGGCGAGTAATATAACCTTCAATACGTGGTCTGGACGAGTGGGTGATGTTCCTTGTAAGCTTGGTGATATACCAGTTTGATTAGCTTTTTAGTTATCGTATCTTGTTTATTTATACTACCACTAAGGATGTAGCATTTCCTTGCATTGAAACATTGTGTACTACTGACCATAATAGTGCTTATAATGTGTTGTTTTTTTCTTTAGTTTTCCTTTCATTTTCTGTCTGTGTGCTCGGGCTTGGCTCTGGGTAGTTTCCAACTTTCCATTTCTTTTTTCAGTCTTTTATTCGTATTCATGAAATTGCTTAGTCCAGCTTGACCTTTGAACCCCGAAGTTAGTATTTTGCGGTAACTTGTCAGTTTTTAGCTTACTTAACCATGATTGCTATTCCATTGTGACTCCAATAAGTCAGATTTAGCTCAGAGGAATCTCCCACCAGCATTTCTTCCAAGATACCCAAAGGAAGTTCGATTTTGTCTTTTGGCGAACCCTCGTAACTACCAACATGTAGGTATTGCTAGTCTGAAAAGTATAATGTGGGAAATTTTTACTAGAAGTAGCCTCTTCTTTTCTTTGACAGAGAAGGAGGATCAGTTATATCGTCTGCTGAAGAGGAGATATCTGATCTGTTTACTTAATTTCATTTTATTTTGTCTTCACTAGAAAAGCACAAAAAGAACAAGAAGAAGAAAAATGCATTTAAGCTTTTTCAAGACATCCAGACCTTGGACGATGATATCAAGGAGGCCGAGTGAAGATGTTCTTCATGAAGCTATTGAAAGAAAAGTGGAATCATCTTCAACAGACGCGCTGTACAACTATTTCTTCATGAGATAACAAATAAAGTTATCATGGGTTCTGCGGCGCTAGTGCCCGTTTCTTACGAAAGCCTTCTAAAGTTCGGGGACAAGTGGTCTGAAACCCACAATAAGAATCAGGATACAAGAACCAAAAGTAATTTTTTAGATGGTGTTTTCTGAGGGGTTGTGCAAATTTGAAACTTGTGGGACAATCAGAAGTGGAAGAGACCTTTTAAAAGTTTAAACATCTGAAACTATAGTAGAACACATCTACTAACAATCTAGATCTCAGCCAGGTCACAGTTGAAAATACGTTATGCTGAGAGTATATAAGGATGATCTCAGAAATTTGCGGTGTAAAGTCTTTGTCTATATTACCTTACACTGCTATCATCTATTGTCCATGTTGGTGCTTTTACATTTTCCCTATTGACCATGTTCAAGCATCACGAGAAATAAACACAATAATAACATTCTCGGAACACAATAATAACATTCTTGGAAATGATACCTCAACTTTGCTTGATCAATGTTTCTTTCTCGTGATGCTTGAACATGGTCAATAGGGAAAATTTAAAAGCACTAACATGGACAATAGATGATAGCAGTGTAAGGTGGGATCGATCAACTCCAAAAATCACGAAAATGTTGAAGTATCATTTCAGAGAATGTTATTATTGTGTTTATTTCAAACGAACAAGAGAGTGTTATAAGAAGATTATATTTCATGTCCAACAAACAAAAATCAAGGCACCAGTAAAATATAACAATTTAATAAAATTGCTAACATATCTACCAAGCACAAACACTTGATATTAAGTTCTTGATTGGCAGAGCAGATGATAAGACGTTATTACTGTAGCACGATGCTATAAAAACAATATATGTTACAAAAGTTGTATGATTTTGTTGAACTGTTTAATAGAATGACCGGTAGTGTAGTATGAATATGCTATTTAAAATTATTATAAGAATTAGTATAATAATATATAATATATTTATTTCTAACGAATATATATCTAATATATGTTAATATATTAATATATAAAATTTAAAAGGTATACAATTAAATTATTTTATTTAATAATTTCTAAAACTTCTGTTTTTTGTCTGTGTAGGCAGTGTACTTTTTCTTGATCACATGTAAAATATCTCTATACGCACCTCACCTAAGTAAGTCCATCTTCTTTTCTCGTCTTTTTCTCACACTGTCTTTCTTGTTCAATCTCAAACACAGAACTCTTTTTCCCTTTTCTCAAATAGTGTATAGATCGAAGCAGAGAGCAAAGTTAAGCAAGTCACTGGGGATGCCATATGTTCCAGTAACGGCTTTTGATCATGAGAGGATAATGGCGGGCATGATAACTATTATGGGGGAGTTTATTGACGTGTTGAAGAAGAAAGACAAGAAGTGAATCTTCTTTTGTTCTCACACGTCTTTCTGCCTTACAGTCTTCAAATAAAAGCTACTTGAATACTCTATGTTTTGTTCCAGCAACGGCTTTTGATCAGGAGAGGATAGTGGCGGGCATGATAACTATTATGGGGGAGTTTATTGACGTGTTGAAGAAGAAAGACAAGAAGTGAATCTTCTTTTGTTCTCACACGTCTTTCTGCCTTACAGTCTTCAAATAAAAGCTACTTGAATACTCTATGTTTTGATAAAAAAAAAAGAATACTCTATATATTCATGTACAACTTATGGCACCAGTGTTTTAGTTTCTGAACCTATCTCTTAGTGAAGACTTGGCTTTAAAACAGCAATCTATCTAGTTTTCCATGCATGTTTCTTCTTGTTTTGCAATATTTGTTTATATTTATTTTGCAATATTTTTCTCACACTATAAATTCAGGCCTTGTTTTGCAATATTTGTTTATTGTAAAATGGAACCCTAAAAGCTTAAAGGAAAGTATTGTTTTTTTCAATGTCTGATCGATTAGTTTGATCAATTAATTGTGTCATTACAACGATGAGAATATTACAAAGACGATTCTATAGCTGACAATTCTACCACCTTATGAGAATATACGTCTGACTGCACCACTCCGAGTCGTCTTATGAGATCCATGTTCGATGGTATACCATGCACCAAACAGAAAATCTCTTGTAAACCATTTTCTCCATAATCTGCATAATTTGGTATTTTTTGCGGTTTGAACTCATACATTCGGGTGTAGAAGCATTAATGAATCTTTAGTCAAACCACTGGACCAAGGAGGCTTCCACAAGGAAAATATTGTTAACAAATTAAATGGACCATATGCAAATGGTTGCATCACTATTTAAAATCAGTACTTGGCTCAAAGGATAGACATTCCTTCTTTCTATATATACACAACATTATTGGGTTTCATCCATAGGAAACTCAGGATCAGCTGGTTTCTGAGAAAAAAAAATAGCGTATGAGGAAGCATCGATTAGTGGGCATTCAAAAATAGTACAATATTGGGTTTTAAAGGCTCAACTTAGGACTAATGTATCCAGTATACATAAAAGAGTAGTGACCAAAGAAAACAAAACCACTGTAAAGAAAATCATCAAACATAAACAGACCAACCAAAATATAGTCAATCTCGCCTGTAAAGAGTAGTGACCAAAGAAAACAAAACCACTGTAAAGCTGTAAGAAAATCATCAAACATAAACAGACCAACCACTGTAAAGGCTTCAAAAGCAAAACAAATGAGAAAGCAAGTAGTTGCACACAAGAAAAGAAAAAGAAACTAACTTTTAACTGTCAAACTTGTCTCCGAATGTGCACAAAATGTGCACAGAAACTGGATACATTAGTCTACATTAGTCCGTTGTTCTGTAAAGCTTTACTGGCGAGTGGACTGTAGATTGGATCGCACACAAGCAAGTAGTTGCACACAAGAAAAGAAAAAGAAACTAACTTTTAACTGTCAAACTTGTCTCCGAATGTGCACAAAATGTGCACAGAAACTGGATACATTAGTCCAGAAGATCTGGCTGAATTTGATAACAAAATATTGGAAGCGTTTGAAAACAAAACATTGGTATATTTAATTACTTTAATTGATTGGTTTTGAATACAGATTTTAAAATTTCATATATTAACGGTAAACAAATTTGAAAATCTCCTTTACTTCACATTGAGATTAAGATTTGTCGGTTTGATTGAAAATTTACTTGGGTGATTTTGGTTTAAACCAAATTGATACATTATTGTGCTTATCCTTGACAAACTGTAGATTGAAATCAATTATCATCTAAATCTAATTGTGCAAGTTTCACATATCCAATCTACATTTCAAATGCTACTTATGATATACATACTTGAATTAACAAAAAAATTATAATAATGGCCACAACAGCCTTTACTTTATAAACATGAATTCATATATTAACGGTAAACAAATTTGAGATTCTCCTTTACTTCACATTGAGATTAAGATTTGTCGGTTTGATTGAAAATTTACTTGTGTGATTTTGGTTTAAACCAAATTGATACATTATTGTGCTCATTCTAGTTTGTTTGACAAACTGTAGATTGAAATTGACTCTCATCTAAATCTAATTGTGCAAGTTTCACCTATCCAATCTATATTTCAAATGCTACTTATAATACACATACTTGAATTAACAAAAAAATAACAATAATTGCCACATCAGCCTTTAGTTTATGAACATGAATTCATATATTAACGATAGACAAATTTGAGATTCTCCTTTACTTCACATTGAGATTAAGATTTGTCGGTTTGATTGAAAATTTACTTGGGTGATTTTGGTTTAAACCAAATTGATACATTATTGTGCTCATTCTAGTTTGTTTGACAAACTGTAGATTAAAATTGACTCTCATCTAAATCTAATTGTGCAAGTTTCACCTATCCAATCTATATTTCAAATGCTACTTATGATACACATACTTGAATTAACAAAAAAAATAACAATAATTGCCACAACAGCCTTTAGTTTATGAACATGAATTCATATATTAACGATAGACAAATTTGAGGTTCTCCTTTACTTCACATTGAGTTAAGATTGTCGGTTTGATTGAAAATTTATTTGGGTGATTTTGGTTTAAACCAAATTGATACATTAGTTTGTTTGACAAACTGTAGATTGAAATCGATTCTCATCTAAATCTAGTTGTGCAAGTTTCACCCATCCAATCGACATTTCAAATGCTACTTATGATACACATACTTGAATTAACAAAAAAAAAATTGCCACAACAGCCTTTAGTTTATACACATGAATTCATATATTAATGGTAAACAAATTTGAGATTCTCCTTTACTTCACATTGAGATTAAGATTTGTCGGTTTGATTGAAAAATTACTTGGGTGATTTTGGTTTAAACCAAATTGATACATTATTGTGCTCATTATAGTTTGTTTGACAAATTGTAGATTGAAATCGATTCTCATCTAAATTTAATTGTGCAAGTTTCACATATCCAATCTACATTTCAAATGTTACTTATGATACACATACTTAAATTAACAAAAATAATAATAATAATTGCCACAACAGCCTTTAGTTTATAAACATGAATTCAGACGTTCAAGATTTCATAAAAAAAACAATGCAAAACAGTCCCTAGAAATATATTTGACATTTAGAAATCACACTATGAATGATAGAGTAGACAAATTTAATATTTTATCTAATAATATATTTGATATTTAGCTGATTATCAATAATATGTATTGATTAGTGTTGAATTAAATGTATTGATTATTTTGAATTATGTTATTTTTAATTTGTCTTACACAATATAGAAAGTTCAAAGTTCTATAATTTTTAATGAGCAATAGTTAATATATTGTTTTGAAAAAAAAAATTAAATTTGAAAAAACTATTATACTATTTAAAACACAATAATCATTAAAATAGAAACACGAATCAAGTTTTATGTAAGAAAATATATTATTAATACTAAAATAGATTACCAATACATACTAAATTTGTGAAATTAAAACATCAATTCAAATAAAATCGGTATAACCCAAGAACCTATGGAAAGGGATAAGCACAGCCCAAATATGTTGTCTGGGCCCGTAGTAGCAAAGTTAATTGGGCTGGGCCCGTTGCGGTAATGTAGGGGTTTTGTTAAACTTAGTATAAAGTTTGTTTAAGATTTCTGAACGCCGAGTCGTCTCTTTCTTTCTTTCGATCACCCTTAACGCCACGCCGTCGTCTGTCGACTGTCGTGTGAGTCTGCCTCTTTCTTTCTCTCTGATTGATTGTTATTATAGATCTGCAAGATCTTAGAGTTTCTTATGTTTAAAATCTACTGTATGCAGGCAAGAGAAAATGGGATTTCTTGGTATGGTTGGATACGCAACCCGTGTTGTTGCAGGAGCAAGCTGTGGATGGGTCCTTGGAATCATTACGCTCAAATATCAGTTCTTAGGGAATGAAGAGAAAAAGTTGAAGCCAAAAGAAGATGTGGTGAATAATTAGCGTATGGTCTAAGATTATTAGGGTTGCTATTATAGTATTATGTATGTTTCTTCTGACTATGCTTTGGTATTATGTTATCCTTTTTGCTAATAAAAAAAGAAGGTGCATCAGTTGTAATGACGATAAATGATATGAAATTAGCTGTTTCGACGCATTAGATATCTCAAAGTTGATCACTTTTTGATTCGCTCGTTTTGGTACAACATCTGCAGTTTTGGTATTGGTTTAAGCTTTTACCTGATTTTTCAAACAACTTATGAGTTTTGATAAAACGCTCTCATTAAACGATCCAAGTTCTGCAAGTAATTGACCATTCTTCTTTGGAGAATGAAACGTTAATGGCTGCTGCTTAAAAGGATCTGATCTTCTTTGAGCCCTTCTCTATAAGCTACGTCTAACTTTTTTTTTTTTTATTATAACTGAAGTTACTGATGGTCTACTAGGTCTGGTTAAAAGAATCTTCATTTTTAGTAATCCTGTCACAAAAATATTTCAAATCAATATTACTACATCAACTCGTAATTAACAAGACTAACAACAAATCCAACTGATACATACTTTACCAACTTGTTTCTTTGGAAATTTATCATCTCCATCAACTCTTGTCTTCTTCCACAAATTCTCAAATCTGTGAAAAATAATAAAAAAATATATGTGTGTGCTTATTTGCGCAATACATTATTAACATGTTTGTCTACTTCAAGGACTCTTTCCTCGAGTCAAACCAATGTAGTTCCCACAAGCAGCCTCACTTCAAAACTCACTACTTTTAACTTTGAAATTTTTATTAGGCAGCTGGCCTTTTGTTTCTAAAAAAGGCCTAGAGACCCAGATAGTTTTTGAGCCCCCTTTAACTGCACGAGAACCGTAGTAGTATACCATACCTTAAATAATTTTTTTTGTTCTCATATCTCATCGTTTGAGATAAGAAGATATGAATCCTATTTTTGTGAGAACAATTGCCAGATCCGTGTCTGGAACCATCGGTGAGCCCCTTTGATTTCTTTGTTGGTAAACAACCTAAAATTTGTTTGGTTTTGAGACATCTGATTTTTTTTCCCAGGCAAAGGTGGCATGATGACTCCTGGCCCGCAATTTTGCGGGTTTATAAAATGGAGGCCCAGTCCCGCCCCGCAGCAAGTCTTTACGGGTCAGGTCCGCGGTCCAGGTCCTTGATTGCCATCCCTAAAACTGAGTGGATAGAATGAAGAACATAGAGAAAAGAGAGAAAAAGAGCTGATGGAGAACATAGGGGAACATAGAGAAAAGCAAAAGATTAAAATCTAAAATTGTATGTATTTTTAATTAGGCTGTTATTTAAAATTTAATCGTGAGAAAAATTACACCAATAACGTAAAAAGGTCGGAAGGGATAGGCCCGAATATGTGTCCGGGCCCGTGTGGGGGTGGTGGTTAAAATTAAGGGTTCTATCTCCGTCTTTAACGTCGTGCCGCGTGAGTCTATCTTCCTCAGAATTCATCTACATCTCGTGTGAGTCCCCCTCTCTCTCTCTCTCTTTCTTTTTTTTCTTTCTCATTAAAAAAATCGATTTTGATCGTATCTTTTTATGCAGGCAATGGAATCCATCATGAATCAAGTGAGCTCCAAGATCCGCACGTTTTCTACATCTAAGGTGGTGACTTCCAAGCCCGTGTTCTGGCCTTCAATGGCTGGTGCCTATGCCATTTATGGCTATTGGGTGTATTTCCAGATGGAAAGGCGTGCGTTAGAGGAAAAAAAAACTTGATGTGTTGTCTCTTGTTCTAGGTCTTGTTCTAAAGGAAGCTTAATGTGTTGTCTCTTGTTCTAGGTCGTGTCCTAAAAGAAGCTTGATGTGTTGTCTCTTTTTCTAGTTCTTGTTCTCTCTTTGTTCTCTCTATTGTGTTTCACTTCTGTGGTTAAAAGAGTGACCTTTAATTTTTGGATACTTTTGGATGTATTATCTAGGTCGCAACTTTAATCGATCTTTAATATTATTTGGATACTTTTGGATGTGTTATCTATGTTGCAACTTTAATCTTTATATATTCAAGTTTTTCACGTCTTTGATACTTTTGGATGTGTTACAAAGGGTACAATACAACCCATTAAAAAGCAACCCATCAATGTCTAACTGATCATCAAGCTCTTCTGTCAACCCATTTAGAAACTTGAGATTCCCAGCAGAAGGATTCTCGAGAACAGCATCGAAAATGCTCTTCTTGCCAAGAGAAGCCGGCTGTAAGAAAATTCTCGCTAGCGAGAATGTAACCAACTACTGTAAAAAGCAGGGCATCACGGAAAGACAGAAGCCCTCGTGACGATGAATCTTGCTTCTCGTTCTTCTTCGCTTGAAGTTCTGCCAGAGCGCTTTTGTTTATCAGGTCACTGATCTGAGCAGCCAAGCCCTGGCTCGTGTCACCAGCACTTACATTTAACATCATCTCCGCACTGCTAAAAGCATCCCACTTGGCACTCTGGGATTCATCAAGCGCAGCGGCTGTAGCTGCCGCTAACTGAATAATCCCTTTGTTTTTCAACAAAGACGACTGGCTTTGGGACAACGCCTTGACCATGGCCTGGAGCTCAGGTTTCGTGGCGTAACCAGGACGAGCCCTCACGTTAACAGATATGTTTTCACGACGCAGAGCCTCTTGAAGCCATTTCTTCACCAGTACACTTCCATCCTTCGTTCTCCTTTCAATCATGGCCTCTAAGTAAGGCGTTCCTCTAAAACATTCAGTGGCTACAAGAGATCCGTTTAGTAGCTCAGTCCAGTTGGTGGTAGATTTCTTGTCACATTCATTTTGTGGATCAGAAGAAGTGTATGAATCCCAGCCACGTAAGAAAGCTTCAACTCCTTCAGGAAGACCAGAATCTTTAATCTTGCTTGGTTCTTCATTTAACAGTTCCCCAAGTGGCACTTGAACATCAAGAGAAGGACGGTCGATGCTTGGAACCCCTTGTTTAAGCTGTGCTTGTGTAGAAAATCGTTCTCCCCTAGGCAATGATGAAAATATTCGATCGAAAAGTGAATCCCCATGGCAACAGGGAGTGATAAGATCAAGTGTACGGTCAACAAGTAACAAGCCGGCAGTTCTCTTTCGACGCCCTACATCATAAAGACTTGACATGTCTGTCATAATCTTCCCCACATTCTTTGATACATCCCCAAGTGAAAATATCTCCAACTTCAACTCCATCTACATTTTATTCAAAAACAATGACATGGTCACAAACTTCATCTACATCATGAATCAGTTCAAATTGATTTTTGCACTGTTAACTTACCTTAAGAGCCAGCTGGTAGAGAAAATGTGCGGTAAGAGTTGCACCAGGAGGGACATCATCAGTATCAGACATAGATCCAGTGCTTATCGGAGGCAGTCCAAAACTAAGGGAATCCTCATGTTGACGGGACAAGGAGGCTTCGGCAACTGATCCTTGGGAAGGTAAGACAAACGCTCTAGGAGTGAAAGGACAAATAATCAAGGGGAAGTGGTGCACCGAGACTACCAAACCTTCTGCATCGCCTGATGAATCACCTACATTTTCACTAGTAATAGGCTCCATCGTAAGGGATTCAAGTGTGGAAGAGAACTTAGGAACCCCTTTGTCTTTAGATATTTTGTCGCTTTTCTTGGTATGTTCGTTGTAATCCTGTACAAGTAAGGATTCGTACTCTCTATACGCGTCTGGACCAAGTGGTGAATCAGGGCAGGCTGAGTGAGATCCCTAACAGTTCAAATGAATAACGTAATTAGATAAGTGACTAAATTTCACTTTGACTATGATTATAATAATCACTAGAGAATAGAGATGGCGACAAATAGCTTATGACTGTTCTAGAAAATGAAATAAAAGTACCAATATAGATGTACCCTACTCTTTTGTTCCAGAAAAATAAAATAAAATTGAAAGCAAGTATAGAGTAGCACCTCTGAAATAGAGGTGAATACTGTGCAACGACTAACGCCTTCATGAGTGCTCAAACACCGCAGCATATATCGATGAGCATCATTGAGAAGCCGAGAAGTCATAATCACAATTCTGTTTGCACAATCAAACTTTGAATTCCAATCAGCCACCTATATAGCAAAAGGCATCAACAGTCACATCCTATAACCATAGATCAGAATAAGGAATCTAGACAATCAAATAGACCAAATATACAAGAAACAGAGAGAAAGAAGAAAAAAACAACTCCAATGCCAACAGAGAATATAATTCAGCCTTGCTATTGAAGAAGACTTTGATAACAATCTTCTCAATCTCTGTCTATATCCTCAATCACCAAGAATAAACGTCGATCCCTTGTTCACTAACTAGCGTTGTGAAAACCAGAGTTTACACCAGTAACAAAGCTTACCGCGTCGAGGGAAGTCATGTTCTCAAGGCTACAAACAGCACGGGCACCTAGCTCCAAGAACAAAGAAACTTTCAGTGCAACCAGCATCAATATACACTATTGCATCTTTCACATCCTCTTCTATCTGCCAAAACACACACACACACACACACAAATTGAAAATTTGAGATCTCCAATTACTCTATCATGTTCATGATCAAATTCACTCATCATTTCCTAGGAAACACAACATATCAGAGAGAATTCGATACTTACTTCACGGATCGAGTTTAGACAAGAGATAGCTACATCCATTAGCAGAGCCATAGCTCTCAGCTAAGCTATTCGCTGATTCCAAGCACGATAAATGGATACAGTGGAGGTCGAGATAGGTTGAGATCACCGGAGAAACATCAGCGTTCGTATGATTATTGTATGACTTTGTTGGGCTTTTACCTCTCTATGGGCTTTTTCATTTTTCGACTGGGATTGGGTCTCTCTGGCTCTTGAGCTGTCACAGTAGAGTGTTAAAACGGTGCCGTTTGCATGTTTGAAACAATACAAAAGATTCAAAAATGTTTGAGAGCAGGTCAATTACATTATTGCAAAATGTAATCAATAATAAAATTTTGCATATTGATTTGACTAAATTTTTGTACATTTGTATCTAAAATTTATTATTTATCATCAAATTATGCAAATTATTAAAAAAAACTTTTACATGAGACTTTCAAAAGCAAAACGTTAGACTTGCATCTTCGTAACTTGACTCAATGCAGCAGTATGAATAAATGTGATGCAAATAATGCTTTTCTTGTTCCCTGTTCAAGGGAGACTTGTTAAAAAAGTTTTTACTTTCTCTCAACTAATATATCAAACTTTAGATAACAACTGGTTTAGATTTAATATCTGGTGTTGAGTGTTGACCAGTTTAATAGTGAACACTAGCATATTCCAAGGTATATATATACAAGATCAATTCAAATGTTCATTAATAAAGAAAATGTGGTTCTCACGATTACATGTATAAATAAAACCCCACAATGTGTTACTTGTTACCCAAAATACACAAAAAATCATATCATCAAACCATGGCCGAACCATTATGGGAAGAGCTTCTCGGTCAAGACAACTGGCAAAACCTGTTGGAACCACTTGACCTATCCCTTCGAAGACTCGTCCTTCGAGCTGGCGACTTCTGTCAAGCCACTTACGACACTTTCATCAACGACCAAAACTCCATCTACTGTGGAGCTAGCCGTTACGGCAAACCATCCTTCTTCCACAAAGTCATGCTCGAAGAGGCAAGACACTACGACGTTGTTTCGTTCCTTTACGCCACAGCTCGTGTAAGTGACCATGAAGCCTTCTTTCTAAGCTCCATGTCAAGAGAGTCTTGGGACCGTGAGACTAACTGGATCGGTTATATCGCGGTAACGTCTGATCAAAGGACAGCTGAGATTGGAAGGCGAGAGATCTATGTTGTGTTTCGTGGGACGACGAGTAACTACGAGTGGGTTAATGTGATGGGAGCCAAGTTGACTTCGGTTAAAGATCTGTTGGTGGACGGTCGAGATGGTCCTGAGGTTATGCTTGGATGGTTCACTATTTATACAACGGCTAATCCTAACTCACCTTTCACCAAGATGAGTGCACGTTCGCAGCTTCTCACCAAGGTAGTGAACATAAAAGACCACGATCAAATTTCTTTAAACTCGTATAAATATAAGTTGGCCCCAACAATATGAAAAAAACACACAAAAAAACAAATAAAAATATAACATCAGATTTATTACAAGAAAAATGGTCAAACAAAAGATTTGGGATGAACATTTGCATATAAATCAAATTGTAATCCACATAAATTTGAAAAAGATAACATATCATTTTGTTATGAAATTTTTGAAAAATAAATTTATTAATATACACACACACATACTAAATAAAATTGGAAAGAGTTCACAAAATTGATCAAAAGAGAAATAACTTATGTAACCTATCACTTAGATTTTTTGAACATCCGAAAATAATATATATGAACAAACCATATTAAAAAGTCGATCAATATCCATTACAAAATGAAAAAACATCTGCGAGATTCAGTGTCTAGTTTTCTTTTATATAGAGATATTCATAAGATTTGAAATTGTTCGATATGAGTCAATGCCAACTTGTTACTACATAGATCAGTGAACTGCTAGAGCTATACAAGGACGAGAAGCCTAGCATAATCCTCACGGGACACAGTCTCGGTGCAACTATAGCGACTCTTGCAGCGTTGGACTTGGCAGAAAACGTTACAAGCGGCTATAGCGATGTACCGCCCGTGACGGCTATTGTATTTGGTTCTCCGAGAGTTGGCAACAGAGAATTCTTAAACAGAATCAACGAACATGATAACGTGAGGATATTGCACGTGAAAAACGAAATTGATCTTATCACTCGTTATCCAGCTAAGATAATGGGGTACGTCAACATTGGGACCAAACTCAAAATCGATACAAGAGTTTCACCTTCTCTTAAAGAAACTCATCACCCTGGTGACTGGCATAACCTTCAGGCAAGTCATTGCTTTATTTTTATATAATTAAGACTTGAAATATGATCCAACTCGTTACCACATCAAAACACACACAAATTGTATTAATGGTTACGGTATGTGTGGATGTAGGCGATGTTACATGTAGTAGCGGGATGGAACGGGAAGAACCAGAAGTACGAGATGAAAGTGAAGAGAAACATAGCGTTGGTTAACAAATCATGTGCACTGTTGAAAGAGGAGTGTTTGGTTCCCGAGTGTTGGTGGGTGGAGAAAAACAAAGGTATGATCAAGACTGAGGATGGAGATTGGGTCATGGCTACTCCAGACGATGAAGACATGCCTGTCGTGGAGTTTGAGTGATTTATCATTGATTTGGTTTGTTGTATGTATGGTTTGTACAATGACTGGAAGTTTGTGAATTGTGAGACTACTATAATGGCTAATTAATAATATTACCAAACAGTGTGTTATTTTTTTATAATGATATATATGTTTCTGGAAAGAGTGATACATCAAGCAAAGGTTCAATTGTTGATCTTTCTTACATGAAAAAAAAAAGATTACTCTTGACAGAGTTCACGACATTACAAGAAAGGAAGCATGAAAGCAGTGAATGTCGTTAGGAAAGGTGAAACTGCAAATTGAGATTGAGGAGTTGATGATCATATATCACTTCTTACCACGGAGTTTAGCACCAAGAGCTCTCTCGAGCTTAGAAAGGATCTGCTGGTTGGGGATAGCTTTACCAGACTCATACTCTTGGATCACTTGTGGCTTCTCATTGATGAGCTACAAATCGAAAAACAAGTTGTTTAGGTCATTTACAAGAGCGAAGGGTAAAAATAATAAGAGAGAGAGAAGGGGGTAATAATACTTGAGCAAGTTGGGACTGAGTTAGCTTCTTCTCAGTGCGGGCTTGCATAATGGCTTTCTTTAGCTCAGTAGGGACACGCTCATCTGGAATCACAATGGTAGATAAAACCTCATTACATCGGAGGAGTCATATAAGAAAGCATGTCTCTATGATTCCCGTTACATAAATATAGAGACCTCAAAACACTCTATGAATCAAGAAATGAGAACACAAACAGAGTCTGAGAATAGTAGCCATTTCCTTGCAAACTCAGCGTCAAAATGTGACGAGAGAGAGAGAGAGAGAGAGAGAGAGAGAGAGAGAGAGAGAGAGATAAGAAGAGTTACGAGTAAGGTTCTCAGTGTCGTCATCAAGCGTCTTTGTGTTGAGGGAAGTGCTGCTTGAAGCTGCCTTGTTGGTTCCAGCATTGTCTAAACACAACACAACAAAAGAAAGATATAAAAATCTGATAACCAACCACTTCAAGCGAATAAAGTTATTGATAAAGAACATCAACCCTACTAAATAACATATGAAAGCTCTCAATCGAGAACAAAAAATCGCAATCCAAATACCAAATATATTATTATAATATTGATTCGAGAGATAGCGGATGAAAAGGAATGAGGCGCAGAAAATAAAGAAGAAGAAAGGAGAGGTGAGAGAACAAAACATTTTCGGACGGTTTCGATATCGGCGCCGGCACGACGAGCGGCGTTGACAGTTTTCTCGTCGCGCTTGGCGGCAGAGTTAGGGGCTCTCTTACGGATCACCACCGGCTCCCAGTCCTGACTCATCGGTCCAGTTCCTGCCATGCTCCTTGTGCAATCAAAAATCAATCTTAGCTTCTCTTTCAAGAGCTTACAGAGGAGATATTAAATTAGCTGACAGAAAAAGAAAAAAAAAGAGTTAGGTGAATGTTAAGACAAGGGGTAGTAACGTAAATTCGATCCCACTTGAGAAGAAACAAATGTCTGGGGTGGGGCCAACAACCTTATGAAATAAATATACTGTTTAATTATTTATCTCTTAGAATATATTATAAAACAAATTATTACTCTGCAAATCTCTTCTTCTTCTTCGTCGTCGTCTTCAACTTGCACCCGATTCCTTCCGGATCTTACGCGGCGGCTCTGTTTCAGGTTCTTCTTTTTCTTCTCCAACTTTTTTTTATTTTTGCTTTGTAGAATCGATTCTTTTGTAGTGATTGTCTGAGAAAACGAATCTCCGATTTGATGATCTTAATCTGTATTGAATCGGATTACAAATGTCTTAATGTTTGTGTTTCGTCGAATCTGTATATTTTTTGAATAATTATTCTAACTCAATTCGAGCATTCTTATGTTGTGAACTCTCTATTGTCGGGCTTATAGGAGCCATATGATGCGATTAGGTAGGTTCCCTTTGGTTCAGTTTCGATTAACACAATCAATGTGGTTCCCTGATTCAATCTGCGCTATTGATTTTTTTAACCACTCTGTGTGTGTTATGCTCATCTTTAGTTAAAAAGTTTCTTTTTTTTTTGCTAAGTTAAAAAAAAAAGTTTCTTTTATTGAGAGAAAGAGATAGTTTTTGAGATAATGCTGATTTGTATCAACACCACATTGAGACTGTTTTTGTTTTCCTTCTTCTTCTTTTTTTTTTCAGGGAGAGTTGCTTGTGTGATGTAGATCAAGGATATGTTATCATCTTCAGTCAGGTTTTAGTATCATCGGTTGTGTTTAGAAGAAGAAGCCTCTGTTACTCTGTTTTTCCCATTCACTGGTTTGGAAGCAGCCCCAGGTGAGCCTGAGAGTAGAGTTTGGAGGAATTGATTTCAGAGAATCATGCCTTACTTTGCTCAGAGGCTTTACAATACCTGCAAGGCCTCATTCTCTTCTGACGGCCCAATCCCTGAGGAGGCTCTCCAGAAAGTTCGCAATGTCTTAGGTATACATACATCCTTCACCACTGCTTTTCATTTTCTCCCTTCTATTATCATTTGTTAATGATTTTTTAATGGTCCCCAACATGTGGAACCATTTATTTGATTGTTTTGCAATTAATTACCTTATATGATGATTGTATTAGTTTAGTTAAGGTGTTGTTGGTGGCAGTAAATTGTTTTAATCTTTTATATTTTCTTTGTCTTAGATGCGAGTGGTCCCCCTGTTGCACTTGCACTCTTAATTTGTGTTTTCTGATTTCAGAGAAAATCAAGCCATCTGATGTTGGAATTGAGCAGGAAGCTCAACTGGCACGGACCAGGTCTGGTCCTCTCAATGGAAGTAACCAGTCTCCCTCAGCTATTAAGTATCTTCATTTGCATGAGTGTGACAGTTTCTCTGTAAGCTTACTTATTTTACAAAACCTATTGCCTGATTAGTCTTTAATTTTTGCGGATGGCTACTACTAGATAGTCAAATGAAATGTGAGGTTTTGGAAGTCTTAAGAAAAGTGTGCATCTCTTTTTGTGATCTAATTTATAGGATGTCATAGCGTAGGAGCCCCCATTCTAATTCCTAGATTTAAAAACGCTCTATAGGCAACCACTGAGACGATTTAGTTGACATTTTAATATTCTTTTCTTCAGCATATTGAAAATTAGGGGAATAGTGGGGCATCCATACATGGTCCTTGAGAGAATCTCAGGAACCAACCATTCAAGCCATGTGCCTGAAGTCTGCCAAAAAATAAAAAAGCCTATGACAAATGATCTAGAAAGTATGAGTAACCACAGTTTTGAGTCATATTCTGAGGGTCTCTAACTGATGTCTTGTCCTCATTATACTTCTACTATCACTATCTCTCACTTGGTTCATTTTTTTTCTGTCAAAACAGATTGGAATTTTCTGTATGCCACCTTCCTCTATGATACCACTGCATAACCATCCGGGAATGACTGTGGTAAGCAAGCTCATATATGGTTCAATGCATGTGAAGTCATATGACTGGATAGAGCCTGACAAGACCGAACCAGAAAATCCGTCACAAGGTATTATTACTGTTGTCCTTCTCTAGCTCTCTCAAGTTCTAACCAATCACTCTTGTTGTTTAAATTGTAAACTTTTTTTAACTCATAAGCAGGGAGACCCGCGAAACTGGTCAAGGATACCGAGATGACGGCTCCAACCCCAGCAACCACGTTATACCCGAGAAGCGGTGGCAACATTCATTGTTTCAAAGCAATCACCCATTGTGCTATTATTGATATCTTAGCTCCACCTTACTCCTCAGATCATGATCGGCATTGTACTTACTTCCGAAAATCCAGAAGAGAAGACTTACCCAGTAAATACTCTTAAGCTCTCGAAACACAATGCCTCATGTTAATATAGTTAGGCTGTTTCAGTCTGAAACAGCACAGAACACACACAATCATGCTAATACTTATTCGTGTTACTTTGTGAAACGTGAGCAGGTGAAGTAGAAGTGGATGGGGAAGTGGTCAAGGACGTGACTTGGCTTGAGGAATATCAACCGCCTGATGACTTTGTGATACGACGAGTTCAGTACAGGGGTCCTGTTATTAGAACTTGATTTGTATGTTGTTAGTTCCTCTACATAATTGATGAAGCAGGTTTCGGATTACATACTGACAAAGGTTGTCTCTGGTTATTGCAAAACATTTTACATAGTGGCACCTCTTTTAGTTGATTTGAGTGATTATTTTCATTACATTATTCCTATAACAACATGTTATTACAAGCATAACACTAGAGCTAAACAAAAGCTGAAGTCAAATACAAATGTACTAATAGTGTCTGTATTAGTAACTCAATTGTTTAGTTTCAGTCAATGATATTGCGGCTGTTCAACTGATCCTCAAATCTACTACAAGAACCAACTCTCATCTCAGTGCTCATATCATTCTCAGGCGCTGGGTAATAGTCTTCTCTAAGCTGCACATCCCTCAAGTTAGGGATCCTCAACAAAAAATTCATGAAATGCTCATGAGCCGTTCCATGGATGAATAGCTTCCTCAGAGTTAAACATTCTTGCAACAAACCTGCACCGGGAAGCGAAAGACTCCTCTGGTTCACATCTCTATCCTGTGGCGGCCAATAATCTAGCTCGCTCAAGCTCAAGTTACCGATTCCAGTCAAGAAGAATCTCTCCCACAAGCTCAGATCCATCTGCAAGGGAGGTGCGGTCAATGCGTAACCGATTGTGTCACCGCAGTCTAGTTGCATCTTGGAGAGCTTTGGATAGAGAGCAAGACAGCTTAGGCCTAGCTCTGGCTCTGATGGCTTGCGTTTGCCTCTGCAGTCTCCTTCTATCTTGATCCTAATCTCTTCCAAGTTCGGACAGTCATGTAGTCCTGTCATAGGTAATGGCGTTAGAAACTCTCCGACACTGATCCATAAAGACAGATACTCTAACTTCTCCCACACTCTGTCTTCAGAACAGAACCCATTCAAGGCTTCATCCGATGAATACTTGCACCTCTTCTGACTCCTCTCATACTCATCATCATCATGGCTAGTCTCCTCCACACCTCCTTCCTCCTCTAAACTAGACCAAACACAATCAATATGCAGTTTCTTGATTCTATCATAGATAGGCTCAACAGCCTTTAACGAAGCTGTTGCATCTAAGTTCTTACAGCAAGAGATTCTAACATCAGTCAAAGTCTTTCTCAGAAGAGTAACCATTGTTCTAACTCCCTTCACCGTCACATTCTCACACCCTTGAATCTCAAACTTACTCAGCTTACAGCATCCTCTCCCTATAGCCACCAAACCCATATCACTCAAATCAACAGAGTTCTTGATCGACAACGACTGTAAACCTCCGCATAACGCTACACCGTCGAGCCGCCACTCTGTAGCGGAGCAAACACCATGGAACTGTCCTAACTTCAAAGCTCTTAGCTTCTTGCATTTGGAGTTCAACGCCTCTAAAGCCACACCACTCTGCTTCACGTTCCTCCCTACGTCAAGCACAAGCTCCTCTAGACACGGCAGAGCTGAGAAAACTTCCACAAGCGTCCCCACCGTGACAGCCGAGTCTCCAGCGTCGTTACCTGGAACCGCTCTAGGACTCGTTAGAGCCGCCGCCGTGTCGACCATGTGGAGGAGTGTAAGTTTAGGACAGTTGGTTGACACGGCGGAGAGAGTCTCGTCGCCTACAAACTCGAAGTATCTCGGATCAAACGTGCACGCTACGCGGAAGTCTCTGAGATTAGGACAAGCTCTGGTTATATCAACGATCTCGCTAGACTTGTAACCTTCGTTAAACGACGCCGTTAGAAGATTCAAACGAGTTAGCCTGGCGGCCACGTCAGCGTAACGGAGGAGAACGGGAGGCAAGTCTTCCGTCCAGTGGTAGAAAGCGGAGAGGTCTAGAGACTCGAGGAAGCCGCCGCAGTGCTCGAAGATGGAGACGAAGTCGCCTCCCAGAGGGATATGAGAAGCTCTCTGGTGCCAGCGGACGAGCTTGACGTGGCGTATCCTCGGCCATTGAGGGAGGAGAAGCTCGAGGGAGGTCGGGGAGCGTGCGTAGACGGCGAGGGAGGAGACGGAGGGGAAACAGAGGCGGAGACGGAGAGCGAGGAGGTTCTGGTGGTCAATGGGGAGAGAGGAGAGGAGAGAGTGGCCCCACGGGGAGAGGAAGGAGAGATCGAGGTGGGAGATGGATCGGAAACAGCCGGGTAGGAGGTGGAGGTCACGCGCGTTGCCGCGGAGAGTGAGGTGAGAGCGGGTTGATCTCTCGAGGGCGAGGAACTTGCGGGAGACGAGGGAGAGGGAGTTGCGAGCTCGTGTGTCGGCGACGAGTGCGCAGATGTTTGATAAGATGACGTCAGGGAGGTCGGAGAGTGTGGTGGTGGTGATGGAGGAGGAAGCCATGGGGAGATTAGAAGAGGAAGCAAAATCTTGGAAGTGTTTTTTTGAGTTAAGATTTAGTGAAGAAGAAGAGAGTTTTGTCGGGAGGAAAGATAGCCACGTGGCGATGTCGACATTCCTGTCTTTGTCTTTTTAAAACAAAAAAAAAATTTGATTTTCTTAGATAAATGTCTCTCTTTTCGTCAAAAAAATATCTCTTTGGTGTGTGCGTTAGGTATCTCAAAATAGAAATTTTTTTTTTCTGGCATTCAACTGGGTGTTGAAGGTGTGTGCGCGTACGTTGTTCTGTGATCTTACACTTGATTCATGATGAATAGTAGAAAGAGAGATCAAATCAAATAGATGAACAAAAAATCTTGAGATGTCCTTAATTATCTTTGATGAACAATTAAACTTGAAAAATTCGCAAATGGTATCGCATCATATTCATAGCCAGTTAGTTTGTAATACCTTGAATTGATGTCTTTCAGGAATGGTTATTAAATAATTAGGGAGTTTGGATAACAAAGCATAATATAGGGAGTTAGAAATTATATATATAGTCTTCGGTTCTATTATCTTTTGATTAAAGAAAAAGATTGAGAGTATGTCATGCTTATCCATTTAAAAAGTCGCGGGATATTGTAATGTACAATCATGTGCACTATTGTTTCGAGAAACCTCTTTAGTCATAGTTTTTTTTTTCCCCCAATAAAATGTTAAATTTGATTCAAAAGAAATATATTTTTTACAGCGCCATTTTTTCATAAATTTTTATGACAACAATTCATAAGACCAAAACTAAGCCAAGACACTGCACCAATCCATTTGGTACGCCGTTGCAAATCTCTGAGCATGAGGAGAGATTAACGACATTGTCCTGTTCTTGACAAGTCTGTCAATGTTTCTAAAGAGAACTTCGGATGGTGTCGAATTATTACCGTATTTCCTAGCGTTCCTTTCTTTCCAAATTGAATATGTGGTTGCCTGCAGTAGGTATAGTCATAGTTGCACTTGCATGTAATATTATTTTCTTGAGGCTCGATGATCATTATTTACTTCCTTTCATTGTGTAATTGTATGCATCAAACTCTTATGCGTTGTGGCATTATTTATGGTCGTTTAAAATGGTTTTACAAAAACATTGTTACTTTTATTTTGGTGAAGTCGAATATTTAATTATTGTTATCCCAATTTCCAAGTTGAAATGGTCAAATACTAATGACATTATGTTATCCGGGCATATCATCATTTCATAAAAACGTTTGCACGTTTTCTTGGTATATACTCCCTCTATTTTTTAAAGATCCATGTTCTAGAAAAAAAAATTGTTTTAAAAAGATACATTTTTTACTTTTTCAATGTATTATTTAATGAAAATTTGTTAACTTCAAAAAAATTAATTGTGTTTATTGGATTTTTATTGGTTAAAGATTATGAAAAATTGTTATTCACAAAAATTAATGCATTTTTAATGTGATTTCTTAATATATATGAAAAGTCTAGAATATGTATCTTTAAAAAACAGAGGGAATACATGCCTATATCATACGTACTATGAATAAGCAAACATATAAGAAAATGAAAAACTGATGTCAAAAGTAACTTTCATAAATTTTATGCAATACATATATGATTTAGTCGGAATAACATCTGTTAGTATAAAAATGATAATTGTATAAAAGTGTTAACTAGAATAAATAAAAAGACAACCAAATTTTATATTGAATATTAGACAAATAAATTCTAATATATATTGGTCAAATCACACTTAGTATGAGATTTTCTGAAAGTAAAAATTCAAAAACAAATCTGTAAGGATTTTGATAAGCAAGGCATTGGACATTTGGTAACGGATGTCTAAGTCTGATTCTAGTTGAGTCCGTGACAACAACAAGATGTCTAGTTACAGATCAAAGAGATTAAGTTACAGATCAGAGCAAAGCTGCTGGGGTTAGATAGGGAGCTTGGTTCATCCTTGCGGCCCTTGCGCCAAGGAAATTATGCGTCTTACTTTTCCATTTGGTTTGGAGATTTTAGAGGTTAAAGGATCCAAGAATCTGTGTGATTGTTTCTAAAGAGAAGCAGAAGTAGCTCAGAAGTGGTGGTTTTCTTTTCATCTTTTAGTAGGAGTAGAAAATAGTAGTGCTGTCTTTTTCGGTTGGTTTTGTGTACAGTTACTTTTTTTTTGAGAATAAATGGAAATAAAGAGTTAAAAAAAAAGAAAAAAAAAAGATGTCTAGACTTCTAACATGGTGGGAATGGTGTAACAGTTTTTGGTTGTGAAGATCAAATATATTGTGGAATTGGTGCAGTAACTATAGACAATTAATCCAAAACATCATATATATATATGAGTCAAAATCAACCTCTCACTCTTTTCCTCACGTTCCCACTTTAATTGCATATTTCTCTCTAAAGATCAATCTGCCTCTGTTCCTTATAGATGCATGCATCTAACATCCTTTACTTCTTTTCCTCAAGAATAATTATCAAACTTCTTTGTCTCTACATCTCTTATCTTGTTTGCTGATAGATGTGTTGCTGGAAGAAATTAAAAAAAAAAAAAAAAAAAAGAGGAAAGCTAAAGTTTATCTAACTATTTCAAAGTTATATGAAAAAAAATAAAATATTATGGATATGTCTTTTAAAATATATCTTAAAAGGTTAATTAATGAGAGTTAGTTAACAAAATCAGCAACAACTACGAAATAACAAAACTGTTTGCTATAACGTAACTTTAAATAATGATCTATGACATGTACAAAATGTATAATTAATCCAACAAAGAAGGTGAAGTGATCTACTTGAAAATGTTTCACCATATGAATAGACTTTTTGTTCTCGATAAGGAACCAATTTCTCAGTCACGACAAAAAAAGGTTTTGAGCTAATGCGGATACAACTTTGTATTTTAAAATATCGTTAACTTCAGTTATTAAATCTTTTTAAAGTATAATGGATAACTCAATGAGCATAATCACGAAAGCGTAGACTGAGTAAGTGGCCTGCAACTATAATTTATTTTCGTTCCTTCCTTTTTGCTTTACAAAGTGAGAAGATTAAGATTTGTAGGGCATGCGTTATCTCATCCCTACTCATCTTGCCGGTCACAAAAACACATATACACATACATGTACAGGTGATTACACAGGCGTCGACATATAAAGGCGACTATGTGTTTGTATTATATATAGTAATCCACTGAAATACACCATGCTCTTATGTCCATGCTTATAAAAGTAACTGAATTAAGTTGTGTATAAATGTACTATTAAGTTATTGTAATACAGTTTTATCTTAAAAACAAGTGCTAGTTCAATGAACACTAGCACAGCACTTTGGGGATTATACAATATGCAATCTTAATTTATTTTTTGTAATACGTCAAGCATTCGTACTCTTTGGGGATTATAGTGTCTTTTGGATGTTATATGGCAACTTTAGTCTTTGCATGTATTAAGATCGATTTTTAAAGTCTATGGATTCTAATTTCTATAGAATAAAAAGATTAATAGTTGTAAAGAGAAGAATAATCAGGAGCATTCTTGAATGCATTGAACCATAAACTAACAGTTTTAAAATTTAAATAATTCAATTTTTTCTTCACAGGAAAGGTAATCCACTTTATCGGAATTCATGCCTGGTAAAATAAACTCGTAGGATTATCATTATGATGATTAGTCATTATTTGTATCGCATACGTAAATTACCTTTTAATTAGCACGCATGTAATCATGGAATGGACTATAGATCGTAAAATAGTCCATCAGACATTTTTTTTTTTACTTTGTAGACGAGCAGAACTGCAGAAATACACACGAAGACACGTGTATAATATGTACTCCCAATCATACTGTGCAAATCATACTGTGCAAATACACACGAAGACACGTGTATAATATGTACTCCCAATCATACTGTGCAAATTATTATCCACAAAAAAATTATTATGTGGTAGACTAGACAAATTATTTTTAATAACAACTCGAAAGTAGTACCATCAGATATGTATAATCGAACGTGGTTTGATCCCTTTTAAATCATTACACATAAAGATTTGATATGTCAGCCCTTTATCAAAAAAAAAGATTTGATATGTCGACGCCAGTGCCGTCCCGGTAATTTTTGTGGCCTAAAGCACATTTCTATACATTTGAAGAATGATGAGGATGTACTATTAGTCTATTAGGATATGGATAAGGGCTTATATAGATATATTAGTTTGTGACAGAATAAACAAAATGTTTTCTTTTCCACACCTCTACTTTAGAGTTTAGACTTTGGAGGACATCGTAAGTACTTCACAGCTAATAATATTAATACCTATATGGCTATATTTCATATCATTGACGGAACTTTAAAGAACGAGCGAATCAGTATTGATTCCCCCACAGCCAATACTTACAGATAAAAATATGAGTATAAAATTGTTATTGGGCTAATATTCGTTCATCTCACTTGGAAAACATTTTGCTACTTTGAGTTTATGATCATTCTTGATTACTCGAGAGATTGTTGTATTTTTTTCTTTAGTTGGAACATTTAAAAGAAAATAAAACTACTGTATATGTTATTACAAATGAAAGAAAATTGTAATTCGATATGGGATAAGATCGTGAGAAGGTGGATCTTCTGCGAGTAGGATTTTTCTCGAACAAGTAGGGTCCAAAAAGATTTCACTGCTCTTAGATCTTTACATCTCATTCAACACTTCATATGTTAATCGCCCCTTTCTTTGTATATTGAACTTATTAAGCCTAAAATATAGGGAAATTGGGTGAGGTAACACAAAAAAACCATAATTCAGTATCTAACAAAAATCCCATCATCTCTTCTCTTTTCTCTTCCTATCTCTCTCTACCTTCTCTTTACAAAACTATTTTTTTCCCTAGCTATTTCACAAAAAAAAAGATATATATATATTTATATACATTAGCTAGTTCAAAACGCAAACGATAGAAAAAGGAAACTGTATTTAATTCATTAATATTGTTGTTCGTGGAAAAAATAGACCAACAAGTGGAAGCGTTGGTGGGTCTGGGTCTCTTGTGTATTTAGTGGCCGAAGAAAACAATAATATTAGTTGAAAAGAAAAACAATAATATTAAAGAAAACAAATAAAGGTCGACAAAAAAAAGAAAACAAAAAAAGAAGTGGTGGAAAATGAGAGTGACGTGTAAGTAGATAAGTGGTGAAGTGAAGTGAAGTGGAGATTTGTTTCCGTAGCTAGTCTTTCATTTTTTTTTTTTGGGTTCAAATCTAGTCTTTCATTTAAAGTGCACACATGCTATCTCAGTCTCACAACGTTGCCTTGCATGTGGTTTTGCCTTTTTTCCTTCAAAATTCAAATCTCATATCAATCCATCGATGATGTGGACGGTTTTGTAACGAAGCAGCTCCGGAAATTCCACGCGTCGTATAATGATACCTTTAGTTTATCAAAATGGGCTGTTTTTATCATCTAAAGTCGAACAGAACCTTGATTCTAAAAAAAATAAAAATAAATAAACATATAAATTAAAATATGAAACTTAAAATTTAGTTATGTTTTGGAACTTAAAGCGTACAATTTCAAAAGAAAAATGAACCATAAAAATGTAATTCTTAACTTCGTAAATTACATCATTAATACTTTAAATGTATTCGATAATTTAATGGAACCAATTGGACATCCTCACGGTTTGCGATGAGCATTTTTGGCTTAAACTAGCTTCATAAAAATATAATTAAAACTAGATTAGGTAATGACAGTGACTTGCGAGGAGCATGGAGTTTTAAGAGAGCTTCGGAAAACCAAAGATTATATTAGAGTTTATGGACCTATCAAATTTTCAAGGTTTATTGAAGAAACTTATTGGGCTTACTTAAATAGTCTTATTAGACTCATAAGCCTTATTGGACTTATTTAAATGGTCCTCCACACTCTGACCATCTCCATCGCAGGCTTATCAGGTTTTTAGCTCAATCTCTTAGGTGGACTGGATTAAAAAAGTATTAAAATTAATTGTGCTGGGTAGAGGTGCCCCTTAATTAGGAGATTTTAGAGGCGAGTTCTAAACGACGTGGCACGTCGTGTGCCTTTGGTTTTCGCCTAGTCGCGTTAAAAAAAAAAATCATTTTACGCGAAAGAGAGAAAAACAAAACCACCAAAGACGATTTTTGACGATTCGAAATCGAAAGCTTTTCTTAGGTAAATCGATAGGAAAATCATATATTCGAGTTGTTTAGGGTTCGATTTAGTGATTTCTTGTTGTTCCTTACTATTTTTCTCTCACCTGTGTTCGATTCTGGGTTTAAAATTGATTTTGGGATCGATTTGAAATTAGTTTTCGTCTGGGTTCGAAGACGATTTGGGATACAATTTTTGATTCCGATTTGGGGCTTTCGTCTTCGTTTTTATTCCAATGAGTTGCAAAAAAAAAAAAAAAATCACAAGACCCTATTTTGAATTTCACCAATTAAATTAATTAAATTAATTCCGAAAAATTGCTTTTGAAAATTCAAAAATTAATTGCTCTTACATTCTCCTCTTGAAACTCCTTAACTTTTGAAAATTAATTAAATTAATTCCGAAAAATTGCTTAGAACCCCACTAAAAAAGTTCAGCAATGGAGTTGCTCTTACATTCTCCTTTTGAACTAGACCACATGCAATGCAATCAATATCCAGTTTTTTGATCCGATCACAGATCAGTTCAGCCGCCTCCAACGAAGTTGTTTGCATCTAAGTTATTACAGCAAGAGATTCTAACATCAGTTAGTGTCTTCCTTAGAAGAGTAACCATTGTCCTTACTCCCTTCACCGTCACATTCTTACACCCTTGAATCTCAACTTACTCAGCTTACAACAACCTCTCCCTATAGCTACCAAACCCATATCACCCAAATCACCAGAGTTTTATAGCACTATTGTTTGGAGAAGCACTATTACAACAACCTCTCCCCATAGCACCTACCAACAATCACCAGAGTTTTATAGAATTGGTAGGTATCTCACCTACCAATTCATTCTCATAGGAACACCCTTAGATTGCTCAGGTTCCCTAGCCAGTGAGGTATATAAAACCATTTAAGCCATTTCCAGAGACCTGAAACTCCTCTTACCTCTCAAGAACCATAAGCTCATCAGGTATCTCTCCCACAAGCAAGTTCTTGGAAACGTTGAGTGATATAAAGGCCTTTAAGCTTACCAAACTCAACTGGTATCCTTCCAGCAAAATTATTCAGAGACAAATGAAGAAAACTCAAACTCAGACAAGTTGTCACGAGAGAGGAATTGGTCTGTTGAAGCTGTTACGAGAGAGATCAAGACGCTTTAAGTTGAAGCTTTGGTGGAATAATCTTCACTCTTAGTGGCTTCTTTGTAGCATCATTAGACTTCAGCACAACCACCGATTTTCTTTTACCTCCGGCGCCTGTAACCACCACTTTCTTCTGATCAGAAACTTTCACAAGAAACAGATGCTTCGACAACTGTGAAACACTGTCTTTAGAAACTACCTTGCGTCACAAGAAAGAGAATGAGGAAAAAGATCCTTTGAATCTGCAAACGGCCATGCCGGCTCTCCGGTGTACATCTCCAGAACAACGCAGCCTAGTGACCACAAATCCAACGCTTTCTCGGCAACGTCGTCTTGAACAGATTCTGGCGACATGTAAAGAGGCGTTCCCAAGAACTGAGAATCAACACTATGGAAAGGAATATAGTTGACTTCACCATCCACTTTCCTCATTCAGTCGTTTGCTTCAAATAAGTTTTTTTCTCTCTAAAAGCTCCCATTGCATTCTAGTTTCATTATACTATTAGATGCATTCATTGTAAAAAAAGTTTTTTTTCTGGATGAATAAATTTAATATTCATTTAAAAAAATAACAGTTAAATAATTAACATGAACATTAGTTTATTTTTAAATATAGTTGTGATTTTAATGTTAATACAGAAATCAAGAAAATAAATATTTAATTCTTCAAACATGTGCAGTTGACATCTTTATTGGCAAACTGTTATTATACAGAAACTCTTTAAATTAGAAAAAAATATTTAGGTGGTGCTATTCAATTATGTATTTTAATCGAGTTTAAATCTAAATAAAATTTATCGTTATTTGATTGATGATTCTAAATTCTATTTTAAAATTAGTGTTATTGGATATGATATTTATAAATTTAATTTTAAATCTAGTGTTATTCAATAAATAACTTAAATCCAATTTTTAAATTTTAGTGTTATTTAAATTCAAGAGATTTAAAAGTTGTCTATCAAATCCAAAATATACTGCATAGATTTTAGAATTCATTAATAAAAACTAACTAGATTTTGACCCGCGCTTCGAAAGCGCGGGTATTATTTTTTCATTTTTGTGAAATATATTATTTGTTTGTAACTTTTGAGTGTATTTATCTTAATAAAACTTTCTTTATTGTAAATTCGACACATATAGTGTCTCTGGTAAATTATGTGTTTCTCTGATTCTGTTTTATTCCCTCTCCAATCAACATATTTATTTAGCTTGTTGTGAAAATAAATGATTTTAGAACGCAACTTTACAATACTTTTACATTGATATTTTGTTTAAGCGATGAGACATATTTCTATATTAATTAAATATTTACATTGTAATTTAAATTTGTATACAAATCAACATATTTGTGTAGTTTGTTGTTAAAAGAAATGATTTTGAATCCAAATGTAGAGTACTTTTATATTGATTTTTTTTTCAGTTCATATAATTTTTTTAATATATTATTTCAACTGAACCAACTAATATTTTATTAAATTAGCCCCTGAAATATATTTTTATACATCGATATTTATTTTTCATAATTAGTGTTATATATTTTAGATGTATCATAATATAACTAACGATATTCAAAAGACATGCATCGAATCATGTTATATTTTTTTTTACAAATATCCAGACCCGTTTTAGATACATTGGTTATTTAGATATTTTTGGGTTCCTATACATCAGAACCGAATTCATCCAGATCCAGAATGACCCAACTCAAAATCCGCACATAAGTTTATAATATTCAAGTCAGACTTGGTTTCAAGACAAAAAAACGATATCCGAAAGGAACAACATATAACTAAATGGACAGATAATGTTCATGTCTAACTGATTTTATAAACTAATAAAAAAAACTATTTCTATGTGTTTGGCTAAATTAAGTGAAATAGAAAGAGTTTTTTTATCAAGTAAAATAATTATATGGAGTGAAAAATTAAGAGGCAATAAATGTAGTACATTTTCATTATTTTGATTTAAGTTATTATTTTATTCACAAAACATATCTTTAAACTATGTTTTTGGGTACGTAATTTTCCACCGATTGAAATTAAAATAAAAATATTTTAGTAAAATAAACCAAACGTTTAATCATATGTAAAACCTAATTATTTAACATTTTTGATTTTATAATTGCCACAAAGTTTATATTGATCAACTAATAAATAAAAATATGCATTATTATGGTAATATGATTAATGATGTATAATATAATTAATTAAATTGTTAAATTAAGTGAAATATAGAAACACATTTAATAGATACTACTATTCATGTATCCAAACAAATTTCATTATGACTACTATCCAAATTTCCAAACACTCCAAAAAAATTTAAATCTCTTATTCAAATCTCCAAACATTCTGATTTTGTACTTGAGTTTTAATGAGATAGATGTTTAAATTTTAAATTTTAATTGATTACATAACTTGACATGATTTTAAATCAATGATGGCAAGATTATCAGCCTCTCGATTCTGAACTCGAAGGATGAAAGAGAACATGATGTCGGAGAAAGCAGACAAGATCTGTTGAATGTCTCTGAACACACCAAAGATCTCTTTTGTCTATATATTGGTGTTGATAACTCGAATGAGCGTTAAATTGTCAGAAGCCATCTTGAGTCATCTATACCCAAGTGTCGCTGCCTTGATGAGAGCCGATCGAAGCGCTACTGCTTCAGCCAGGTGACAAAATCCATAGTGGTGGAGCCTAATCGGGGTACCGATTCCTATGAAGATCAAGGGCAGACAAACCTAACTTACATTTCTTCACTAATCTACTAGTTTTGTGTTTGTAAAGCAAGTTTATAGTATGCCAATTTTTTAGTTAATGGTCACTGCTATTCCAGTATTATCCATTTTACACTATTGAGTCCAATATTTTGAGCCCACCAACTTCCTGGCAAGATGCCTATGGTTGAAAACCTAAGATACATATAAGTACGCTGACATAGAAGTACAAAACAAACTTGTCTTAAGTATATAAAATCTATACACTTCCTTATTTAAAAATTGTTTATTTAGAGAATAGATGATGAAGATAAATAACCAATCGATTGCTACGGAAATGTAGGAGTAGATGAAGATCGGTTAAAATAAGCCGAAAATAACATTTTACTTTTGACTTCTTGAACATCAGTAGGTAGAGTTGAGGCCTCTTTTACGTTTGATCCCTCTCTGAGACTGTTGATCCTGCGAATATTTATATTGTTTCAGCATTAACTAATTGTCAAAAACACACTTAATATGTTTGTGGGATATAAATCATAATTAACCTAAATATAAACTCATACTGCTATGTTAATTCATTCAGCCTATGTTCTTTAAGTTTTGTGTGACATATCACATATGTTATATTGTATCTTCAAACAAAATCTATAAAGCTTCGCCGGGGACAAATTAAAACAAACTGTCAGGCTTTTCCAAAGTATAGTGGTGACAACGATCATGCATAAAGATGAAGTTTATATTTATAGCCATGATGAAAGTATATCTGATATGAAAGAAAAGAAATAGTGATTTACGTGGATTCAGTGAAACTTATACTGTCCCACAAAATCTAATGCTATATTATATAATCTCAGAAAATACCAATGCATGACTACTATTAATGTGTGTGCAGTTTAACAGCATTTATAAAAGCTCTTGTTGATATCATACAATCAAATCTCTAAAATCTGAGATCCTATTTACAATTGGTTGAAAACAGTGATTACTGATTAGCATTTGGTTTGGTTAAACTGAAAATGTTAAGATTTGATTGAATTGTTCGTATTGAGATAAATTCCCTAAGACCAACCATAATTAAAGCATGATCAAGAAAGTACTGTATGTGTGTTAACTTATATTCTGAGATAACCTTTTTAACCTTTAAGAACAATCATGAAATCTCAATTATTAATCGATTTCTTTAGGTTATAAAATGAGTGGAAAAGATCCAATCAATTTCTCCCTTGATATCCAAGGGGGAACAAAATCTTTACAAATCTTTAAAAAGAAAGCGTTGTAAGAGACAATCATTACTTCCTTGAACCATTGTTTTTATAAACAACAGTGGTGAAAAATCGTATCCTCTCTCTCTACATATGTGTGAGTATGGGGTTTATGACGAAAGAATCCATCTTTGGAGAACCAAATGTTTTTCCCAAAATATTTATTGAGTATTCTCTACGATAACTTAGAGAATCTTCAAATTCCAAAAACATACAAAGAATTTAAAAAAAGGATGCATTTGCAAGGTTTAGAAAATAGTTTTTCATTGATCAAAAAAACAAAATAGTTTTCAGTTTTAGAACTAGAAAACTAAATGAATCATCCATTCAATATTTGATATGCTAGAAACTTGAAAACCTTGTTTTCTGAAAACCTTGTTTTCATGTATTTGATCACCATTCTAAAACTAAAATGATTTATCATTAAAAAAACCTAGCTACTTCCACTCAAAACCTATGATCTAATCACAATCCGGTCCCTTAATCTGAATCCAAAATCAAGACTTTCTCAAAAATCAAAAGCCTAACTATTTCTCCACTTCGGGTTTTGATATATACAAGGAGCATTCTACGAATATAAACATACATATTTGGGTATGTGGCTAGTTAGTGAAACCACAGATTCATGAGTCTCTAGTAAAGATATCAAGAAACAAAGCTAAATGCATATATTTAGATGAATGCAAATGCACATATTCAATCAAACAAAAGCATAGTTAATGGAGAAATGTATTACCACAAAGTCTTTCACCAAGATCATGAGAATCTTAAGGGAAGCCGAAGGAAGAGGCGGAGGAAGAAGAAGAGTCCTCTCTTCCACCACCCATCTCGGTCGTCGTTAGCTTCTTCTTCTTCTTTTTGTAAGGAATCCCTCTAGCTTTGGCCTGACACTCCCTAACCTCCCTCAAGTAAACCCTGATTGCTCCACTAGCGAAAGGGTTTGTTTCCGGAGATCCACCGTTCTCCTCGTAAGCCGCTCTCAGCCGTCCGATCAAAGCGTCGAGACTCCCCCAAGCTTGTCTGAGAGGACATGTGCAAGGAGCTGGTGGCTCAGGCTGACCGTAGAACATACAGCCAGGCACGTGCACCTTTGTCTTACCGAACTGGTCTAAGTACCTGAGGAAATCAAGCACGTGGTTGCAGTTGCAGTGAGACATCGGCATGGGCGGTCTCTGGTTCTTCAAGTACTGCCCGAAAGTGTTCCAGTCCCGTCTCTTTTGTAACTCGTAACGGCTTGGTGACACCGGTGGCTCTGATCCTGATGATTCCATCGAGCTCTTTCCTCTATCTCTAGGAGATGACATGATATGATCTTGTTGATTGTAGAGACAGAGAGATGTTGTTGAAGTTTTAGGAGTTTTTATGTTTTATACATGGATCTGGTGATTTAGGTAATAAGAACAATGAAAGGTTTGAATGAGTTTTGATGAGAGGGTGAAAGTAATAGTAGTAATGGGGATGATGTTGACGTTAGAGGACATGTTATGGGGCCCGTTTCAAACTCTGCTTTCTTTTCCTCTCTTTCTCACCTTTTTGAATGAAATTTTCTTGGGTTCAGCCCTAGTGTAAACCTTTAGGTTCACCAACCAATATGAATTAGTTATTTTAGATTGAGTATCTTTTGAAAAAGGAAACAAAATAATTGTCAAGTTATATTATGTTTTAAAATAAAAAAAGTAAAAATAAATAAAAGTAATAGTAATTGTATAAATGTATTTAAAAAATATATATAAATTTTAAGGTTTAGAATTTATCTAAAGGTTTAAGATTTAGAATTAAAAAATTCAGTGCTTTTATGATTTAGAGTTTGATATTTATGAATTAGAATTTATGATTTATCGAAGGGTTTAGGGGTTACCCAAGGGTTTAGGGGTTACCCAAGGATTTGGGGGTTAGGATTAGGGTTTAGGGTATAGTTTTTTGCTGGCGGATTTAAAATTATTTTTCAAAATTTCGTTTTTTGTTAATTACTATTTTTATTTATTTTACATTTATTTTAAAAACATAATTCAATTTGATAATTATTTTGTTTTCTTTTTTAAAAAATATTCAATCTAAGATAACAAGTACCATAGGGATGAATCCAAGAATAACTCTTTTTGAATTATTTCCACTTCTCTATTCATATGGAATAACTATTTTCGTTGAACAAAAAATAAATAAAAAATGTAATAACTATTTTCTCTTCCTAACGAATAATTATTAATCAATTCATGATAATGTAGCTTTGCAATAATCTCAGTGTAAAGGATGATAGAGTTTAGAGTTCGGTTTCTTTCATTGTAATTTTAATGATTAAGCGGTGTCTTCTTAGCTAAATGGAATCAAGCCCAAGACAGAGGCAAATCGGAAACCAGCACCCAATTTCCTCCTCGCGTGAGACTCCCACCTAGACGCCAGATCATCGATTATGAAAACCCGTGCTTCGTTGACGCCGCTTGGGATGCAACCTTTTAGCGCACAGGAGTTGCTTGGATTCTCAACAAGGATCTCCCCACGCTAGCACGATCAGGCTACCGAACTTTCGACTTCGTCTCCTCCCCTTTCATAGCCGAATCGCTTGCTCTCCGTCATGGAATCGAGATGCTGCTACATAGAGGAGTCCGCACAGCAACAATCTTTTCAGATTGCTTAACGCTCATCAGAGTAATTAACACAAAAAGTCAGATAAAGGAAATCCATGGTGTTCTACAGGACATCTTTGGTCTCTCCTCTCAATTTGGCTCTATCTTCTTCCAGTTCATCTCCCGTTTCCAGAACGAAGAAACTGATGTATTAGCTAAGCAGGCCCTTCAGGCTCAGCCTCTTTTCTCTTTTCTCTGTATTTGTTTAATTTGGTCCATGGACTTTTTCTTAATCTATAAAATTATCAGTTGCTAAAAAAAAGCAGTGTCTTCTTAGATTTTCATATCGTCTGTTAATCATGCATGTAGGTAATGGTAGGGGTGGACACGGAGCGGATATCCGGAGTTTTAAGGATATCCGTGATCCGATCTGTGCCTTACGAATATTCGATTTTTTGATCCGATTCGATCCGTAACTCTTCGGATATCCGGTATATCCGAATTTTTGCCGGATATCCGATTCGATCCGTAAAAAATAATAAAAAATTAAAAAAATAAATGAAAATAAAAGAAAAGAAGAAAATTTGAAATAAAATAATAATATTTCATTAATTATTTTTTAAAAAATTACATACTTTCAAAATTTCTAATAACTAAATAATTAATTTAGTGAATAAAAACATTATAAAACTTATATAAAGATAAAAAAGTATATATATTATATAATTTTATAAACATGTATACATATATATGTATATAACGGATCGGATCGGATATTCGTTTCTAAAAATATTAGTATTTATGATTTGCTTCGTCTTTGACGGATATTGGATTTTAGTATTTGCTTCGATTCGTTAAGTTACGGATATTCGAGTTTTTCGGATCGAATCGAAACGAATAACGGATCGAATCAAAATTTACGAATATTTTGCCCACTCGTAGGTAATGGTGTGTTGTGTATGTTAATATTTTTATAGTCTTAAATACAACGGATGTGGAATATTTCTCCACATGTCATGAGTAACAAAAATATAAATCGGTATTGAGTTATGAAGTCAGGTTGATTTGTCAACGAGTCAGATTAGGATGGATCACGTTTAGTTTTTTTTTTTTGAACACAGGATCACGTTTAGACGTTTAGTGTATATATGAATATTATAGTAATACATAGCCTGCCTAGTTAATCACTAACTTTCCGGACAAGGGGACTAAATTCCGCAGACCAATTTGCCAGTTAGATATATCTTATGTATTCAATATACTTATCGTATTACGGTATTATAGAATAAATGCTGGAAAATTGTTGGGAAAATTATCGTTCTTTCGATGCCAACAAGATAAATATTTTGTCGTATCTTTCGGTCTTGAATTGTTGATATCCCTGTCATCGCAGTAAAATCCTTGATAAAAAATCAACTAAAGCCTAATTTAATGAAAGTGAAAATATAATAGTATAATAGTATTAGTGAAAATCATAAGCAAGATGTAAATTAGACTGACCATCTATATCTCTTATTGGTTTATGGATACTAACTTACTAAGTAATAGGTTATGACTCACTAACCACTATATTTTACCTATGTTTTTAAGAAATTAAGACATAACTAGGTGACTATGTTAAGTTACATAGGGTATCTTTTATCATGGTATGTGTCATGTGTAATGTAGCATATTAGGCTACCTGATATTTCCATTTTATGTACGTATGGATCTAAATAGGCTACCTGATATTTCCATTTTATGTATGGATCTAAATCAACACTTATAAAAAACAGAGCCAGTTTCTCTCTCAAACAAAATTTAGAAGATCATATAAATAAAAGGAAAAAATATAAATTTACCCAAAAACACATTTAAAAGGTAGATATAGATGTAAAGGTATATTGTGCGTCTATAGTTATACAAATACAAAGACTGATTACTGTTTAAAGAATCTATTGCATATTTCCAAAAATTCTGTATAAGAAATTAAGTGGCATCGACATTGTCTGACGTTTTCTAGGGTTTTTATCACTTTTAAATTGAAAAATTTGGTTGTCATTTAGTGACAATGTCCGATTCTTTTAATGGTTTACTTGCTTTAAACGTAGTTCGTCTTTTTCTTACAATGCCACTATTTCTATTTGTACGGATGTTCTTAGCGTTCGACTATTCTTAAAACGAAGATGCCGTTCAGTATTGAATTTCCTGTAAACCCGAACAACATTAGTCTGGTGAGAGCTCAGTATCAAAGTAGCTCAAACTGCATGCGCATAGTGAAAATTATAACCCCCGAAAGTATAAATGAACAATCGGACCTTAAATTGTAGGCGCTTCCAAGTGCTGAATTACATGTTTCTAATGTTATTTTGTGTATTGCATAATTTTACAAGTGCTGAATTACATTTTTTATCGTCTACATTTCATACAATAACATTGCAGTGATGATACTAATAGAAACACTATATAACAAACTCCTCCAAAAATCTAAGTGTCTCTCTGTTTGTTAAATCGAATGGCCCAAGTTGCTTGCTTTCAGGAAAAAAAAAACAACTAGAAATGAAGTAAACATTTAATATCTTATTTTGTCGTTAGTTCATCAGTAAATTTTCATGTTGTGAATTTAGCAAAAAAAAAAATCACATATAAAGCTATTTACCATGTTCTAATCAGTGTCTCGAGTTTTGTCTTTGATCAATAGGAGAACCATTTTACTATATGTGGATCACCACTTGGTTTGAAAAAGTTACTTTGATACACGCAAAAGGAAAAACAAAAACAAGAACCCTGAACATAGATACATATCTAATATCATAGTCAAAGAAGAAGCAATGGACAAGAAACATCTTCACGCATGAGTTGCCAAAAATGTCAGACTCTCAAAGGCACACTGTAATGCATTCATCTGTTGCCCCCACAAATCTTTTCTCTGCTTCTCCTTTTGTTGATAGTGATTTCCCTGTCTTCCCACCCACCCCCATTTTTCACTATTATTTCTTTCCCCTTTTGTCAATTCATCAATCTAACCGGAATCCACTTCGGGTTTAGACTCGGTTAAGAAGTTATTTAGTGGTTTTGATGTACTATACCTTCATGATAGCAGGTGTTTGATTTGGCCGATGATTGAAGTTAGAGGTTGTAGAGAAAGTTTCTAAATAAATGGAAGACAAACATTAAAGTTCATTTATTCGTCTTTTTTTGTAATATAAATGTTGACTACGTACACACTCGAGTCTAAGTCACGAAAAAGAGAACAATTTACATCTGTCAAACGACACGACAATAAGAAATAATTGTACTTCTGAGTGAATTCCGAGTGGTAAAAGTAATTAAACCGTTTGATTTGAGTAAAACTAAAATGGATCAAACAGACCAAATTGAACACAATCGGATTTTGATAAAAAAAAAATAACGCAAACGGATTGATTGGTCTAAATATTTATATTATTATATTTAGTTAAATTACATATTATTTTAAATATTTTATAATCTATCTTCTAAAATGATAATATTAATATTTTGTATAAATAATTTACTGTTATATTTTTTTAAGATTTCCAAAATCTGAGTTTTAATTTTTTATTGGAATAAAGAGGATTAGGATATCATAGTTACTACGTAAAGAATAAACTATATTTTTTTAGAAAGAGAAAATAAAGATAAGTAGACAAAATAAATGTTGATACACATTCAAACAATAGAAACACCTAATAATCTTTGCGTCGGTTTACAAAAAAAAAATAATCTTTGCGTTCCAAACTACACATTCGTATCAAAATAATTGGCCATGTTAAAAACCATTCCCAGTCCATTATTTGGATTATATTATTTATGTAAATACTCATTCGCATTATACAGTTGAGGAGGGATTGCTGATCTAATATACATACGTTCTTTACTCTTTTTTTTTGTCATCAAATAGATGTTGCTAAGTCTGACGAAATCAAAATACTAGGATTTGGCAGAAGATTTCAAATAGTAAAATAACTATTTATTAACATTTTCGTAAATATATTATTAAGTTACTTTTTTAGTTTCTGAACGATCGATCTTTCTTGAGACATATAATTGGAATTCTTACTACAAGTGGAAGTTTTTACTAGCATCATATAAGATGAGAACGGAAAATTTAATCCATACCATTGAAACCAAAGGAAGCATCTTGATCTTTCGCCATTTTCAAATGCTAGCCTGTCTTCGCAATTTAATACATTTGTACATGTATTTTACAAAGAAATCATTTATAGACAGGTTTTCTAAATGCTAGATTTTTGGTAGATAATTTTGATAAGCCAAAACATGAACACTTTTCACAGACTTATACTTGGTAGAGGTGGTCGAACCACAAGATTTTATATTGTTACTTTTCTAAAGAGTAGAAATGTATAATGAGAAAAGAAAATTCATAGTATTTGTTGCCAAAAGAAAAAGACTCATGTTAAAAAGAATTGGGAAAATCGTATCAAAAACCATGAAGTTGGTAAGCTCAGCTGCTAACACTTTTAATATGTTATTGAGACAAATCTCGTTGTTTAAAGTGTATTATTTAAAGGATTTAAAATGTTAGCAGTTGAGTTCTAGGATTTAAAATGCAAATTTTTGCAAGCTTCATAGTTTTTTATGCAAATTTCCCAAAAAAAGCTCAACAGATTACGCTCCGAACCGGCCTTATCTTGATTCATTTTTATTCGACCTGTCTACTTAACCCAATCTGCTTTTTACATTGAGCTTTGATTGGAGGTAACGTATGTGGGCTAATCTGACATAAGCATGGGCATGTCTCACTCTGGAATAATTGGGCCTAACCTTGCAGTATCTTTTTTCTATTGATAAAAACAAAGATCATATTGTTTTGTTTTCCGTATGTATGAGAAGCAAAAACTGATACGTGAAACACAGTATCTCCAAAACCAATATACATCTGTAAATTTATTGAGGTCGATCTCAAAATAAGATCATTAGGAATAGGAAGCTTCGTGCTAAGAGACCTCTACGTCTCTCTCACACTCTGGACCACTCGATATCGAGTTTTGGAACACAGATCACGATTTCACCTTTTGGGCTTGTCATAGGACATTTTATTTGGTCGGCACAATCGTAATCTCAGAAAATGCATCACTTTTGTGATATGTGAAAGTTGATTCATCATCATATAGAGCATGTACAACTATAGTTAAGTTAATTAACTGCCAACTCGTGTGCGTGAATTACTATAGTGTAAATGTGCTATATATTTCTTTATCGTATAAACATACACGGTCTAGCGCCGGCGGCTCAACTTTCGCCTTTGGGGAAATAATCATTTCTTACTCTTATAATTTATATGTCCTCTAATATATTATAGAAAAAATGATTTCTAAAATAAAAATACTAGCTAATTTTTAGTAAAATTTATAATCTAATAGCTTAAAATACTATATTATTTATCACTATCCAAATTAATCTAAAACAAGTATACCATATATATTATTTATCACTATCCAAATAAAAATAATAGATTTGGCTATGGACCGAGGGCGAGCGCACCCCTTGCCCCATAAATTAGCCAGCCCTGCACGGTCTCTCAACAGCACAGAACGTAGGTATATGATATAAGCGCACGAACAAATCTTTCTTGCTATGCGGATACTGTTTTTTTTTTGTCTCACAGATTATAAACTAACACTTCAAATTACAAATATACAATGTTAGAGAATCTGAGGAAATTTATTTGATATATATACATCATATTAGAGACAAAATTAATATCGGTCTATTTATTTCTTCGTCCGTCTCTTGAAAAAATTAAAAGGTTATAAACAAATCTTGAAATGCCCTTTCACATTTTCTAAAGCTCAAGTAACCTTTACTAAGATCGTTTGATTACTTGATTATACAATATACATATATATATATATAACATAATCGGAAAACTTATTATTTGATGAATGTGTATTATATAGAAAAATATTATATAAACTAATATATATATAATTTTATAGTACTAAAACAGAAAATATATCAATTTAAATAAATAGCTAAAAATGGCAAATAATGTCAAACTTTTGCATATATAAATAAATTATACCTAAATGTTGTGTACTACTTTGATTCGCACTTCAAAACATAAATTTTCTTAGGTTAATTAGTGATTTCTACAGTGACACATGGTTTAAAATCTACCACCACAATCAGGTAGATATCGAAAATTTAAGTATAGATTGGCATAAATGCTCATGAACACCAGTTTTAGAACTAGGCAAATTTGACATAAAATGGTTGAGTTAGACATAATAGATTCTAAAACTCAAAATAGAGTTCTAATTATTAGACTTTTATTGGTAATTATAAATAGTAATACAATAAATAAACAAAGAAAATGATTAAATTTTTGATGTATTATAATTTATTTTAAAACAAATTTATAATGTATCAGATAAAGTAACTTTTATATTTCAGTAGGGTTCTGATTTTATCTGATACGATAAGATCATTGATAAAATAAATTGATATGATAAAGTCTTTAAATGATTATCATGGGCATCTTTGGTTGGCCATTTGTTCTTAGATTCAAGAATCAAATAAAAAGAATAAATAAAAGTATAAATACTGGAATAAAAGCATATGATAAGACCGTAATAGTCTAGGTACGTTTAAAGGCAAAGGTCAAAAGGCTGTGTTATATTTCTTACTCCTTCCACAATTCTTGGGGAGTTTTCTTCTTTTCACCAGAAACTTTTGTTTTAGATAACTCATTAATATATAATTTTCTAAGGCTAGTTACTGAACAATAGTGTTTGCTTTGAATCAATTTGCAGACACGTCTCCTACTTGCTTGGATAACTCAAGAAAAATGTTTACTCACATGGTTATTAATTTTTTTTTTCCCGTCGAATATTATTATTAAAATCAAAAGGGCCGAGCCCAAAGAAATACAAGAGGGGCAAAACCCATACACTACAGCCCATTCCAGGCAACAAAAACAAAGCTCGAAAGCCCAAATCCCGAAGACATGGTTATTAATTTATTATACTGTTTTTATTTATTTAGCCCGAAATTGTTTTTATCTCACAAGTATAAACTAAAGGAGAAGAGAAACTATACGTATTACGTATATATGAAGCTAATCAGCATATCCGTTGGCATATTCCATATATGCCTGTAATTAGTTATGAATGCCTGTAATTAGTTATGAATGTTCACATTTTCTTAGATGCTTATATGAGATAAAAGGAAGAAAAAAAACAATGTAAGATATGGTCCCGTGATATATTAAAAGAAGCCAAATCAGGAAAAAGGAAAAGTGGTGACTGACTCATCAGTCCACTCTAAAGTCACCATGGCGACCGTACACATGCAGCTTGGTCCCGTTCCTGATTTCGTATGACGACGTACGACACTCAAAATAATTATTTACTCTTTTTTGGTTTATGGAAAAGACATATTCATTGCTCACGTTACATTTTACACCTACAAATCTTTTGTATCGCACTTATTAAATTTTATCAAAATTTAAAAACAACAAGTAAAAGTACTTAATTGTAATTTTCCTTAAAACTCCCAAAATCCCCAAAATGTTTTTATAGTTACGACCCAACCATTCATTATGTGGATAAATAGGTTACATACTTTTACTTTAATTGAATTTTTGTCAACTCACGTAGTTAAATTTTAAATTAACTATTTGTCATTTAATTTGAAAACAATATCACAAGAGAAGTGTAAGCACAAGAGAATTAACCATATATTATTCAATAAATTTAACTATTGGTCAAATGTGTTAACACTCTCTCATATATAAAATTAGGTTAGATAAGTTTAAAAAATATGTAAGATGCTTATCATAAAAAAACTAGATTTTGACCCGCATTAAAACTCGGTTATATTTATTTTTCTTAAAAAAACCGACAATCAAAATTATTATGAATTTTAAAATATTAAATTAGATATTTGGTTGTTTTGATTAGTTTACTATTGTGGGGATCAGTTTATCCGATTTTTTAATGACCATTTTATATATGTTTATAATTAAAGTTTAGTGAAGTGTATATATAATCTATTCTATTAATTTAAGTTTTATAATTTTTATAAATATGCGTGTATACAATATTTAATAAAAAAGACTTTGTGGTACTCGTTTATGTGCCATTAGTTTCATTCACAGAAATGTCTCCTTATCTAGGAAGTTGATGAACACATTCTTACTTCTATTGAAGACAAGATAAAGGTATCTGTGCAGTGTGCTGCGTGTTATTTAGTTCTCTGTTTTCTCTTTTGTTGTTAATTTTGTTTTTCAAAATTGCTTATTTGTAAATACTACATTGATTTAAAGTTTAACATTCAAGTTGTTTCAGGCCTATATCGTTTTTTATATTTTAACATAAAGTTGATTTCAAGTTGCTTATCTGTAAATACTACATTGATTTCAAATTTAACAATCAAGCTCATTTCTGTCATTTGATTAAACAAAGGCCCACCTTCATTTTTACTATATATAGTAACATGAATCTTCCGTAAAACCTAAGAGCATCTATAATGATTGGTTTAATTTTTTTTAAAAGTTCACTTTCTTCAAAATGAAGAAAAAAGTAAAGAAACATTCGCTTCAATGGTTTATTTCATTTAAATATATATATATATATATATATATATATATATATATATATATATATATATATATATATATATATATTCCATATCCATTCAATCATTAATTACTAATAAAATCCTATACTTTTTCATATTTACTTATTCTACCTTATTATTTTGTTTGAAAAATAATCCAACACAATTATTATTTTATATAAATTAAACATTATCATATTATAAATTTATTATATAACATGAATAAACAAACACAAAACATCATTTTTTAAAAAATACCATATTTATATTTTTTTCTTCAAGTGATTAACCAAAATGTTTAGAAGTAAGAAATGAGCTTATTCAGCTTTGATTCTTTTAAATCGAGTTAAAAAGTTCTTATAAACAAAGATTCATATGCTCTTCGATATAAATATCTGATTAGATAAAAAAAATAATAGTCGAAATTTTGAAATTAATTGGATATTATTAACTTATATAATTTATTTTGGCAAAAGATAAAAATAAATAAAAGTTAAAGACCAGATTACAATTTGAGAAGTTTATTTTAAAAAAATGAAGATATGCACCGTAAATACTCTAAAACTATTTCAAAATGAAATGAGGTTAGAGCAAAACAACTTCAAAATAAAGCAAAAAGTGAAAAATAAAATGGAATTAGAGATGCTCTAAAACCCATCCTAAAGAACAATGAGATTTCCGATCCTAAAGAACAATGAGATTTCCAAAGAGGATGTCGAGACTTCCCAAAACTACCTCGACATGTAACGATCTCTTGTTCTCTTCTTATTCTTGATGGATCTCTTGTATGATAATGATTGTAGCATAAATGGTTAAGATTATCATCTAAATTGGCATCAACCGAATGATTAGTGACTTGGTGTAGATGTTGTTGTTGTTTATTGGTCAAATGTGTTAACACTATCCCATAAAATTATGTTAGATAAGTTTTTTAAAAATACTAGATTTTGGATCCGTGCGTCCGCGCGGATGTATGTTTGGAAAGATGAAATGGTAAGTAAAAATTTAGAGGCTTTCATATTTGTTGAATTTATATTTGTGTATTTTATTCGATTTGTTGAGTATTTGATTAAAAAGTATGATTTTATATAAATACCCATTTTTTAGAATGAAAATATTATTGTGTGTTTTTTTAAATTCAAATTTATTATAACTTGTGTATGTAAGTTTATATATTCTAAACTTTGAATTACATGATTTTTAAAAATTTTAAAAATAATGGAAATTTACCAAAATTAAATAATTTTGAAAATATTATTGTGTGTACGTTTTTTAATTATAATTTAGTATAACTTGTGTATGTAAGCTTAAATATTCTAAACTTTTAATTAGAGGATTTTTCAAAATCTAAAAATTAATGGAAATGTACCCAAATTATTTTGCTTTGAAAATTATATTATGATAGGCCAGAATAGCAAATGGGCCCAATTTGCTAATATATGGAAAGGAAGACACTAATATGCGAAGCCCATTATAATTTTTTGTCCGCGAAACTAACAGAAAAAAGTAGTTAAGAGTTGTTTTCCATAAACAATTTATTTTTTCTCTCTTATTTTGTTTCTATCGGTGTACAGACCTATCTCTCTCTCTCTCTCTCTCTCTCTCTCTCTCTCTCTTTCTTATCTCTTGTTCATAATATATACAGTCCATTTTAAATGTCATTAAGTTCGATATTTTATTTTTGGTATTTATAATTTAAAAACACAATCAAAGGCAAAAAATCTTAAAAGTAATTAAATGTACATTTATTATTTAGTATCTATTTGGAAAAAGGAATATTCGTAGAGAAAAGGAGAACTTGGTGGTCAAGATATTTAAAAAGATTTCGTAGAGAAAAGAACTTGGTGGTCAAGATTACATTGAAAGATTTTCGTATGGTTAGTTATTTGCATCGAGCTGTTCAACAATAAATAGTTTATATTCTTTTCCCGTAGGATTAGGAAAATCTCTGAGTGAATATAACAAAAGAAAGCCCAAAGACAATGTTAATAGGCCACGTTTTTTCAATTGTGATGGCAGTAGCATGGAGTGGTAATATTTGTGCAAAACTAAGGGGACCGAGCGGGTGTCAATTTTTGTTGTTGTTTATACTAAATATTATACATGATTTGCAATGAGTATAATGTTTAATTTTAATTGTTTCTTGGTTAACTTTTTAAATACTATTGTTATACTAAATATTATGAATATAATGAATATACGGATTTAAATTTGGTTGGCAAGATTTTCAAAAAAGTAGATTTTTTTTGAAAATTTTAATTAGCTAAAATAGCTAACAACGTGAACTAAATTTGTAATAAGTATTTATTTGTATAAGTGACAATATATTTTTAAAATTTCTCTGATTAAATAATTTTCTAATGTGACATTTCTTGTAATAAAAGAGCTAATATAAAGTTTTTTTATAGCTGATGATCAATAATGTCAATTTTTTTTTAAAAAAAAAAATCATTTTCTCTAAAAAAATCATGTACGATTTTACCTAACAATTGTTCTTGTTGACTTAGTTTTTTTTCTTGTGTATTTGTCATGATGAACTTAATCTTACACATATAAAAGGTTTGGTAGTGCTTTTGTGATGTAAGTTAGAAAATGTATTTTATAGTGAACTTTTGATCGTGGATTGTTGGGATGCTTTGACATTAAACTTTCGTGTATTTTATGCAGAGATTGTGGTGGCTAGAAAAAATTAAACCGAATTTTGGTCCGGTTTGAAGTTTAGAGACTTAATTATTTAATATGTTTATAAAGTTGGACTTGTAAGGTCTGTTTAGTAAGACAACGTGAAACCTCTTAATTGTTTAAGTCAAGTGCTTTATTCTCGATATCAAAAGATTGTAATCAAAACTACTGTGTTTTAAAATCAATGGCATAAGTACGTAATTTTTATGAAAAAATCTGGGCTAAGTACAAAATGTACTTCAGCCTTAATAGTTTAGATACGTAAGATTCTTACCATAAATATGATAAAGAGTGAAACTACAAAAAGATTTGTTTAGAACAAAAAGATTTGTTCAAGAAAAAAAAAGAAGATTACAAAAATACTTTTCAATAAATTAAATAAAAAGATAAAGAGAGTTTCAGCTATAAATAAGGTACAACACATCGAATGGACTAGATTTGGCTACTGAGATTTCTTTTCTAAACACTTTCAGAAAAACTAAAATAAACTTTATCAACTGTCTCTTCTCCTTCCATCATCTTTCTCGTGTACGAAACTTCGCGACCCTCTTTACTCTGCTTTACCAAATTATATCTCCGTTATTTACGCGTGTCAATCTGAAAATCTCTGGTGTTTTTTTTTGTATTAGATTTGAGGACTAAGGTTTAAAACTAGGAAGGAGAGAAAGAAGCATCAGCCATGGCTACTGGAAGTTTGAAGAAGATGGCTTCCATTGATGCTCAGCTCAGGCTTATTGCTCCTGCAAAAGTCTCTGAAGACGACAAGCTCGTGGAGTACGATGCTCTGTTGCTAGATCGGTTTCTTGACATTCTCCAGGATTTGCATGGAGAAGAAGTCAGAGAGTTCGTATGTTTATCTCTTTAACTTTGTTATCTGAAATGATTTTGTGTTCGCTGTTTCTCCTTTTGTTCTGAAACAGAAAATGTTTTGTTTTGTTGTTTGTGTCTAAAAGGTTCAAGAATGCTACGAGGTTGCTGCCGATTACGATGGGAACCGCAACACTGAGAAGCTAGAGGAGCTTGGAAACATGCTGACGAGTTTGGATCCTGGAGATTCAATCGTTGTCACGAAGTCATTCTCCAACATGCTTAGCTTGGCTAATCTTGCTGAGGAAGTCCAGATTGCGTACAGGCGCAGGATCAAGAAGCTTAAGAAAGGAGATTTCGCTGATGAGGCCTCTGCAACAACGGAATCTGATATTGAAGAGACTCTCAAGAGGCTCTTGCAGCTTAGCAAGACTCCTGAAGAGGTGTTTGATGCTCTCAAGAACCAGACTGTTGATTTGGTCTTAACTGCTCATCCTACTCAATCTGTTCGTCGGTCTTTGCTTCAAAAGTTTGGAAGGTTTGCTTCTGAGTCCTAGACTTTTTGGTTTCTTGTTACTTTGTTTAGCTTTAGGCCTGCGGGTTCGGTTACTTCGGTTATTCTGCGGTTAGTTCGGTTTACTGAGTTCGGGTAGTTCAGTTTACGGTTAGTTCAACATAAATCTTACCAAATTAAAGTTTTTGTTCGGTATTTCGGTTAGTTTGATTTTTGAAAATCCTACTGAAATTTTAATTTTGTTTATTTTGGTTTAATTTTGTTAAAATTCAGGATTAGTTTCATTTCGATAAATTTGGTTTATTCGGTTCAAAATATGGTTTAGTTCGGTTTGGGTTTTTGGTATAGTTTGGGTAAATTCCTTTTTAAAAGAAAATCCAAATAACCAATTACCGAACCGAAAACCGATTCTTTAGAAAACCTACCGAATCTAACCGAACTTCAGAGTGAACTAACTGAAATTTTGTTACCAGGATTCGTGATTGCTTGACACAGTTATATGCAAAAGACATTACTCCTGATGATAAACAAGAACTCGATGAAGCTCTTCAACGAGAGGTATACACAAAGTGAAGCTTTTTTTATTATTGCTTTGCATTATACTTAAAACTATTGTGTTTTGCTGGGACCAGATTCAAGCTGCTTTTCGCACTGATGAGATCAGAAGAACTCCTCCTACACCACAAGATGAGATGAGAGCAGGGATGAGCTATTTCCATGAGACAATCTGGAAAGGAGTTCCTAAATTCCTGAGACGTGTTGACACTGCTTTGAAGAACATTGGCATCAACGAGCGTGTTCCTTACAACGCTCCTCTCATTCAATTCTCTTCTTGGATGGGCGGAGACCGTGATGGTACCCTACACTGTGATTACTTCTTTGTCAGTCTTGAAAACATGAATTGTTTTTTTAACTATTAAACATGTCTTAATCTCTAGGAAACCCTCGAGTCACTCCAGAAGTTACAAGAGATGTATGCTTACTAGCAAGAATGATGGCTGCTAATCTCTACTTCTCCCAGATTGAAGATCTTATGTTCGAGGTCAAGAAACGTTTACACTCATACTCATCACAGCTTCCTTAGTTTGTTTGGATGTTAATGTTAGGTTTATTTGCAGATGTCCATGTGGCGTTGCAATGAGGAACTTCGTGTTCGTGCAGAAGCTCAAAGATGTGCCAAAAGGGATGCCAAACACTATATAGGTGTGTGTTTTACCTTCTAGCTCGTTTAATATACTGCTACGGTATGTTTGATGTGCGTTCGATTTTTTTTGTAGAATTTTGGAAACAAATCCCTTCAAATGAGCCATACCGAGCGATCCTTGGAGACGTGAGGGACAAGCTTTACAACACACGTGAGCATGCTCGTCAGTTACTGTCCAGCGGCGTTTCAGACGTTCCTGAAGACGCGATTTTCACTAGTGTGGAGCAGGTGCGTTCTCTAAGACTGAATCCAAACTGAAACATTTGTTTTCTTGTTTGATTTGCATTTTTAGCTAACTAAACCTTCTGTTTCATTCCAAAGTTTTTGGAGCCGCTTGAGCTTTGTTACAGGTCGCTCTGTGATTGTGGTGACCGACCTATTGCTGATGGAAGCCTACTAGATTTCTTGCGCCAAGTGTCGACATTCGGACTTGCACTTGTGAAACTTGACATCCGTCAAGAATCTGACAGACACACAGATGTCTTGGACGCTATCACACAGCACTTAGGCATTGGATCCTACAAAGAATGGTCAGAGGACAAGAGACAGGACTGGCTCTTATCCGAGCTAAGCGGGAAACGTCCTCTCTTCGGACCTGATCTTCCCAAAACCGAAGAGATCGCTGACGTGTTGGACACGTTCAAAGTCATTTCAGAGCTTCCTTACGATAGTTTCGGCGCTTACATCATCTCCATGGCCACCGCTCCATCAGACGTCCTCGCTGTCGAGCTCTTGCAACGCGAATGCGGAATCACTCATCCTCTGAGAGTCGTCCCTTTGTTCGAGAAGCTAGCGGATTTAGAAAACGCTCCTGCTTCCGTCGCACGTCTCTTCTCGATAGAGTGGTACAGAAACAGGATCAACGGTAAGCAAGAAGTCATGATCGGGTATTCAGACTCGGGGAAAGACGCCGGACGTTTGTCCGCGGCGTGGCAGTTGTACAAGACGCAAGAAGAGCTTGTGAAGGTTGCAAAAGAGTTTGGAGTCAAGCTCACGATGTTTCACGGGAGAGGTGGGACTGTTGGCAGAGGAGGTGGACCGACTCATCTTGCTATCTTGTCTCAGCCTCCGGATACCATTCACGGGCAGCTCAGGGTAACGGTTCAAGGAGAAGTCATTGAACAGTCTTTCGGAGAAGAGCATTTGTGCTTTAGGACTCTTCAGCGTTTCACGGCTGCTACGCTTGAGCATGGAATGCATCCACCGGTTTCTCCTAAACCGGAGTGGCGTGTCCTTATGGATGAAATGGCTGTGATTGCCACTGAAGAGTACCGTTCTGTTGTCTTCAAGGAGCCTCGTTTCGTTGAGTACTTCCGTCTGGTAAGTTCTTTAACCAACACACTTGCAGACTTGTCCTTACTTCTGTCTGTTAAGTTCTTTAAGCAACTCTCTTTGTGTTACAGGCAACACCTGAGCTTGAATATGGAAGGATGAACATAGGAAGCAGACCGTCAAAGCGTAAACCGAGTGGAGGAATCGAATCTCTACGTGCAATCCCATGGATCTTTGCATGGACTCAGACAAGGTTTCACTTGCCAGTGTGGCTAGGCTTTGGAGCTGCATTCAAACGTGTGATTCAGAAAGACGCAAAGAATCTCAACATGCTAAAAGAGATGTACAACCAGTGGCCTTTCTTCCGTGTCACAATCGATCTAGTCGAAATGGTTTTCGCCAAAGGAGACCCTGGAATCGCTGCTCTCTACGACCGTCTCCTGGTCTCTGAAGAACTTCAACCTTTTGGTGAACAGCTTCGAGTTAACTACCTAGAGACCAGACGCCTCCTCCTCCAGGTATGAGCTTTGCTTTAACTACAAGATGTTCAGTCTGATAGAAAACGTGCAAAACACGCTAACTAACCAGCGTTCCTTAACCAGGTTGCTGGTCACAAAGACATTCTTGAAGGTGATCCATACTTGAGACAAAGGCTGCAGCTACGTGACCCATACATCACGACACTGAACGTGTGCCAAGCCTACACACTGAAGCAGATACGTGACCCGAGCTTCCACGTGAAAGTTAGGCCACATTTGTCTAAAGACTACATGGAGTCTAGTAAACCAGCGGCTGAGCTCGTGAAGCTGAATCCAAAGAGCGAGTATGCACCTGGACTTGAAGACACTGTTATCCTCACCATGAAGGGTATAGCCGCTGGTATGCAGAACACCGGTTAAGGCATTTTAATTTTATCATTTCAAACCGTCTTTGTACTATTCCCTAAAATCTCTGCCAAGTATTATTATTCTACGATGTGATAATCTCTCTGAAGCTTACGTACGCTTTTCTTATGAATATGATATGATAATTTCTTGTTAAGCTTATTCGTGCTGTGTTATGTCTATCATACGGCTAAATTGGACTAACTGACTCAAATAAAATCTGATATGTGTTCTCCTTGTGTGACTGATCTGTACTTTGATCACTGGATATTTTCTGTTCCAGTCAGTTTACTACTAACTTCATTGTATTAGATTTTGGGCTTGAAAATCTCTGTATTCTACTACGAGATCGTGAACTCACCTGAAAGGTTTTAGAGTGTGTAAACTACAAAGACTATACATGACTAAGTTGATTCTTATAAAAAACGGGTCTTGTTTTCTCTTGATGCAGTGATCTATTAATATGTGTGAATTGATGCCTGTTTCATCAGATGCTGTCTTCTTATTTGTAATATGTAATTCACTACTGTCTTTTTTACTCATTGATCTTCTCTTACTTACTATATGTCCCTTCATTTCTGCTTCTTTCTTCCTCTGGTTGAGTCAACCCCACACATGCAGAACAACTCTGATCTGTTTCTTGCATAGCTCTTTATCGTTAATAGAGAATCTAGCATCTATGAACACAAGCCGGACGTGAAGCTTTGCATATTTTGAATACTTCTGAACACTTATCGTTCAAAGCAAGCAGAGTCAAAACCTCACAAAATTATGTAGAAAAAAAAAAGAAAGAATGAACAATTTTGTTGAATGATAGTATAGCTGGTCTCTTATGTCTTAAAAATAGGCTCTTGGGATCAAACTAGGGAAGCAGATAATGATGATGATGATATATGCTTTTGTATTATAGGATGATTTGCTTTATAGAGTCCTCAAGAAACTGGTGGCTCGGACATATCATCTCCTTCACCTTGTCTCCATTCTTATACATCTTAAACGTCGGAACTTTCCTGATACTCACTGCCTTCGCCAACGCCAAGCTCTCCTCCACATCCACCTAAAATAACGTTTCACTTTTCCTCAGTTACAACATCTGACGTTACAAGAAACTGTGATATCAAAAATGCATTTTTTTTTGGAGAGTGGTGGTGTATATACCATGAAGAAATGTACTAATGGATACCGAAGGCATAAAGTGTTGATGAAGGGAGAGATCTCTTCGCATTGTCGGTTTGATGATGACTTGAAATGAAACACAGAAACACCTGAAAAAGAAAAACATGTTTCCACTTTTTGAGCAAAAATCTCAAACCTTTCAGACACAAATTAGAGTCTTTATGTTTTAAAAACTTACCGGGAAGCGAGACAACGTTCTTGAACTTATCCAAAGTTGAAACCGCTTCAACTTGGTTATTGTATCCTCCTAAGCTTTTAGATTCTTGACTTCTGTTCATCACCGCGGTTTTCGCTCTCTCTAAAGACTCCGCAACTTCACCATCTCCTGGAAGTTCCCTTCTCACAAACTCATAATCTCTAACCGCATCTTCCCATCGACCAAGCTAACATTTCAAACAAAAACATTGTCATTCAAACACACACACTACGTTAATAACTGACCAAACTGAGTTCTAATCATCACCTTTCCGTATGAAGCAGCTCTTCTTAGAAGTGCCTTGATGTAACTAGGGTGAATCTTAAGTGCTTGGTTACAGTCTTCAACTGATTTCTCCCACAAACCGAGCTTATACCAACACGCTGCTCTGTTGCAGTACAGAACCGAGTTGGAACCATCGTGTTTGAGCCCATCTCCATAAGCTAAACTCGCTTCAGAGTATCTCCCAGTACTAAACAGCTCATTACCACGAGTACGTGCCTTCACAACCATCTTGACATTGTTTAAAACCGACACAAGCTCGGGATTGGTCTGATCTAGCATCGCAGCTCTCTCTGCCTTTACAACACCGTTTTCAAATCTGCAAACAAACAAACCCTATCGTCTTTAAATAAAAATAAAACAATCATTATAACGTTTCTTGTGTGTGTTTTGAAAGCTCCTTTACCTTCCTAATGCCATATCAACTTGAGATTGGATACAGAGGACATAAGCCTCAGCTACCATACCGAAGAGTTTAGCTTGTGGTTGAGTGTGGTAATGATCATTTCTTGGAACGGAAGATATACAAAAATCCGAATCCTCTATTTGGTTAAGACGCAACAAGGCTTCGGCTTTACATGCTACAAGCTGTTAAAAAAAAAACAATAAAGACATCAAAGTTAGTTAAAATCATTACAAAAAACTGGTTTATGTTTTTGTCGGTGATCCCTGAAACCTGAGGAGACGAATCAGCTCCGTTCGCAATGGCTGCATCTGTTTCTTTGATCACCGTTCTCCAATCTCCGATCTTCCTAGCCTCCCAGCATCGCCGGAGATGCTTCTCCAGCGTCTGCAGCCGTTGGAGATCAGCTTGATCCGGACACTGACCGGAATAACAAAGATGCCGTCTTGCATTCTCAGCTTCTCCCAATCTACACCGACAAAGATAAAAGCTTAACCAACTCAATCATCGTCAAACTTAAGACACAAACAAGATTGATTATTACTTACCTGAGATAGAGTGAAGCTAGTCGTTGGTGAGCTCTAGAGTAAGACGGATCAAGCCTCACAGCTTCGAGACATTCTTTAACGGCTTCTCCTAACCGTTTTAACGCCGTTAACGCAGCCGCGCGGTTACTTCTGTACGCTGCGTTCTCCGGTGACAGTGAGATTGCTCTGTCGTATAAAGACAGAGCTTCCGAGAAGTTTCCTCTTCTGTACATATCGTTCCCTAGTCTCTTCACCTCCTCCGAGCTTTCACCGGAGTGGTTCAGATTCCCGGCGGTTCCTCCTCCGCCGCCGCCGCTGCCGCTGCGAACGACGTTTCCGTGTCCGTAGTTACCGGATCCTGTGCAGAGAGTCTCGGTCCTGCTCGAGGTCCGAGCCGCCATTCCGGTTTTCAAGATCCAACCCGACGGGCAAATGTTGCCGGCGGGTAAAACGGCGGGAGTCGGCGACACCGCCGACGTGGCGCCGCTACCGCCGGAGCCGTGGTTCGTCGCGGTGTAGAAGCTAGAGCCGGAGAAGATCAACGGCTTTCCCGTCGAAGAGGATCTCCTGTGACCCGGTTTGAGAGTCTTAACCGTCGGCATTCCGGATCCGGGTACACCGGAAATCTCGCCGGAGTGGCTTTTTTTACAAGTCACCGACGGTTTTCCGGAAGCTGAGCCGGAGGAACCGGAGCTGCTGGTGGGAGTCGCTGCCGCCGAGGAAGCGGAGGAGGAGGAGACACGTGGCATTAAGGTGGAGACGGGGGAGCCGAGATCGAGTTCTCGGAAGTCTGGTTTGTTGATGACGTCATCGTCGTCGTGTCTCTGTAAACTCAATGAGTCACGGAACCTTCCTGTAATGGCAGGTTCTAACGAAAGGCTTCTAGAATGAGACATCCTCGTACTTTTTTTTGATCTGGTTATAAAAGCAAAAAAAATCTAATGGCTTCCCTCAGCTTCTTCTTCTTCTTCTTTCTTCTCAGAAGTCAGAAACTCAAGACCGAAGCTAAAAGAGAAACAAGTACTGTTCAGAGAAGAGAGAGAGAGAAAATAAAAAAAATAAAAGATAGATCTCGTGATAAATAGAAAGGAAGAAGCAAAGAATGAAAATGGGGAAAAAATAAATAATTTAGTATGGAGTTTCTAATAAATGTAATTAACCTTGATCTGGGATTAGGACATTGATCTTCTTCTTCTGATGTTCATCACGAGTCTCTCTCTCTCTCTTTACTTCCCGTGTCCTCACGGCTGCTTGTCGTTGAATGGACAAATACAGTGATTTACCACAATTTTAATTCTTAGTGTATTTATTAGTCTCGTTTATATTATAAATAAACCACATAAAGACTAAAATAGTTGACTTTTGAGTTTAGATCACCACTACTCGAAACAAACTAATTAAGACTTTCGTGTCTTATAGTATGAAATTCATAATCTAATTTGTTTAATAATTTTGGAATATTATCATGCATTGCTTCGTGTTGAGGAAAACGAAATATCAATGTATCTATATCATACATTGCATTTGTTTAAGGAGTAGTGTACTACATTAAATATATATATATTACTCTTAAATCATAATTTATTTATAGTAATAGCCTCTGACGTGATTTGATTTAATTCTTTTTGCCCAAAAATGTCAAGGCACGCAGATTCAAGCACGTTCACTCATGTTCCCAAAAATGTTACCCTATCAAAATTTAATTTTCTTACAACATTTATTGATTAGTATAGAATAGTATAAGCAGGCTATTTTCAGAATTTAGCGCTAAACCTTACTAGGATATTCAAAGCAAGGCCCTGTACCTATTATCATTTTCTTGTTTTTTTGGTTGCTTCTTTTTATTTATCATATCCACTTCTAGGAGCGTTGTACAGAACTCTAGCATTTAATTTACTCCTCAATTGATTAAATTTCTAAATTGCATTGGTTATTTCTTAGACATTCAAATATTATCAAGTGTATCATTACAAAGTAAATTCACACAAGTAATTAATATTCCCTCCGTTTTAAGTTATTTGTCGTTGTAGAGAAAAAATTTTGAGTCAAAATAAGTGTCGTTTTTGGTTTTCAATGTAAAATTTATTGACATTATTCTCTATTTTATTTTTCTATTGGTTGAAATATGGTTAGGTGTATTAGTAATAATATTTTTATTTTGAAAATATGTAAAACTAAATATTTTTTTAATATACGTACATAAACTCAGAACGACAACTAATATAAAATGGGTGGAGTAAGTAGCATTCTGAAAAGTAATAACAATTGAGTGTTTCATAAAAGGGAAATAAGAGTATTTCAAAATAATTTAATAACTTTGGGTATTAAAATTAATGTTTGACCAACTAAAATGAGAAAATAGTTATAAAAGGATTAGATGAGAAAATGCCACCTAGGGTTTTCAACCTGGTATTCAGAGATAGCACACTATCGAAAGATAAAATTATATTCCGAAGTAGATGTACTAAATCAAGCCAGCAAAACTTTTGTTCAAGGCACCATATTTATTGGTTGAACAAAAAAAGCATCATATTTATTGTAATATTATAACTTTATATTTGCAATAGAAAGTAATCTTGTGTGACAATAATAGTCTGTTCATATTTAAATGAAGGTAATGAATATTTCAAGCCTCTTCTTCTTATTGCGTGTTGAGAAGAGAGCAAAAAGTGGTTTAATTTATAAAAAACGAACAGCAAAAAGCGATAAAATGAAAGTTCATTATCTAACAGTGCTGGCAATTTATTTATTTTGGTTAGCGGGTGTCCATTGAAAAGCCTGTCGTAGTTCTCTTTTCTTTTTGGGGATTACTCCCTCCGTTTCATATTATATGTCGTTCTAACCTTATGCACACAAATTAAGAAAATATTTAATTTTACATATTTCCAAAATAAAAACACTATTACCAATACACCTAACCATGTATCAACCAATAGAAAAATTGAAAAGAGAATATTGTCAATAAATTTTGCATTGAAAACCGAAAACGACACTTATTTTGAAACAAAAAATTTTCTCTAGAACGACATATAATTTGAAACGGAGGGAGTATTATTTAATTATTTAAATTTATTAAACAAAACTAGTTAATAACTTAATACTCATAACTACTACTTTCTAGTACTACAATCTCATTATTAATTTTGAAGACCATGGCAATTCCATATGTCACGTACCGTTCGTTCGGACCTAAGCTCAAGCTGCAAGCATTATGCATGCCTTTATTAGTTCTAATTACTCAAAGTGCCACACTCTCATATCATTTTCAAATGAAAACTCAAATATTTCTGGATGATCATTTTTTCAACGGGTTAACGCTCTATAAAATTTAAATAACAAACAGAAAGGATTTTTTTTGTCAAACAGTAAGGATATTTAAATATAACCAAAATAGATAGGCAAAAAAATATTATAAGAAGAATGTAGGGGCAGAATAGAGATGAAATGCAGATGTTGATCCCGCCAGCTGGTTCTTAGCCCACCGATGTGTCTTCCAGCTAAGCATACAGTCAACGTTAACACCGTTAAATTTCAATAACGGATTATTTTGCTAACACCGACGAATTATTCGAAAACAGTCCTCGAGCCCGCCAAACTGACTAGTGACGACGGCGACTCACCAATTTACTAAATCTCGGTTCAACAAAACCGGCCTTCTTGTAACTTAAACCGGCTATTTTCCCACTTAAACAAAACAAACATGCATAGTATATGTAAGTAGACAGGTCTATTGTCTAGTTACATTAAACATTTGTAACATGTTCTCTTTAAGCACGAACTAGTTGCTTTTAAAATGCCATGTGTAAAGGCTGGGAAAATGGGTTTTTAATTCCCGAAGTATTTGCAATTAGCACTTTTAATACCCAATTATAACGTGCACAGATTTAATCCTGAACGTCTTGTTGATTATGCAAAATTAGACTAAAAAAATTCAAACGTTAATTTATCGTTAGTTGCGTTAACTCTAATTCAGAAAAGGACGTCTTTGGTCTTTGGAAACTTAGAAATCCCTAAAATCAACTCTGAGAGCGATTTCAATGAATTGAAGGTGATTCAAGGCGAGTAAACGCTACTTCCGACGAATATAGTGACGAAATAACACATGTATATTTGGACAGAAACTAAGAATGAAGAACATGATTCTCTGCTTGTGCTTTGTGTCTTTGATCTGTTGGAATTGTTTAAGTATGTAAAGATAATCTGAAGGAGTAAACCAGAGACCCAATAGAACGTCAAGTGTAGATACAGCAGAAAAAGCTGATGAAACTGGTATTAATGGATACACGTTCCAGCACATCTCAATACCCAGGAACAATATCAAGTTTTTTTCAGTCAAAAACAAAACATGAAGACATGTTACTAGAGTTCAGTTTTTTTTAACTGTGTTTTACAAGTAATAATAATGTAGACAGTGATTTATGAATGTGAACTTACAGCAGCTAAGTAGAAAACGAAATTCTCGATAGCAGTTACGGCAGCGAATAAAAATACATGTTATGAATGTGAACATACGAGTATTGAGTTTTTGAGGTCATGATTCAGCAGAAATGTCAACAAAGAATAATAACAGTTAACTCTTTTTTTTCTGTTACCATGAATAGAATTGGTAATGCAGAGAACGAGCACAAACAAAGCCAATAAATTTCCAGCAGACATGATTGTGACAGTATCAGTGCTTATGTTATTTCACAAGAATCTCTGAAGTTGACAAATCACTGAACGAGAGTGAAGACGGAAGCGTCAAGAAGAAACGCCTAAAATGTTGGTTTTAAGATGAGGAACATAAATTTCTTTTGGAACTATAATAATTAATAACTTAAATTAGCTCTCCAGACCGCAAGTTTGGCTCTGTTTCCTTATATCCCGCTCTATCTTCAACGACAACCTCACAATCATCTCCTTCAACAGATGAAGATTCATCATACTCCACTGTTGCTTCTTCACTTTCTTCCTCATTCTGTATCTCCGCTTCCCTCTGGCTCTCTACTCTTTCTGTACCCAAATTATTTATCTCTTCTTCTACAACAACATTAATAACTCCTTCTGCAACGTCACTTTGCACTTCTTCTTCAACAATAGACCTAAAAGAAAAATTATATAATACATAAAGTACAGAACTCAAACATGATTCAATATAACATGATTAAATAGAGCTTAAGTGTTTACCTTTCATCCTCTCTCGGGTTTGGAACTCTAGGTTCACCGTCATTCAGTGGTGATCGCCGAATTCGACTTCTATCTCTTCTTCGACCACGATTTCCGTTTCCAAACAAGGTCTTCACCATCCTCCTCGCCAGAGATAACTTGATTGACACCTAGAAATCACTTTCTCACGTAGGAGTTGTTCCTAAAATTTACTGTAGGGTTTCTGTGTTTTCAAAGACCACACATAATCCCTTTTTAATTAGAGCATCCTTAACCCTAACCACTCTTTAGGGAGCTTAGTCATTTTTATATTAATAAAAGTGTATAAAAATTTGAGATAAGCCACTTCTTGATAATTGTCCTCCAACGCATCTTCCAAGCGTGTTCTTCACAAAGTCCCCATTAATGTATCTGTCCTCCCCCAAAACCAAAATCGATCAATCAATTAAACACATAAATTCGAGATCGGATGATGCGAAGTAGCTTACTCTTGGGGACACTGGAAGGAAAGACGTAAAGATTGAAACACAAGGAGCTCGAGAGATCACGGAGGCGTCGAAGTGAGCAAGAGAGACGAGGAGATCTTCCGGTAAATACAAGGAGAGATCACGGAGGCGTCGAGGAGATCACAGAGCCGTCGATTTCGCGAGAGAGAAGAGGAGATAGAGACGGAGTCGTCGAGGATGAAACACAAAGAGCTCGACGGTTCGTGAGAGAGAGAAAGAGACGCGGAGAGCCCACCGTCCAACACGTGTCCACAAACCACGCAGCTTCCGCTGCTTAATTAAGCGCCGTGTTTACTCTAATTCCATCATTTTCTATTTTTTTTAATTTTAAAAAACATTAAGCCACTCTTAAGCTCCCTGCGTTGATGGTGCTCTTAGAGTTAACGTTTTTAACAGAGAGTTAACGTCTAATATTTGTAAATCTAATTTTGCATAGAAAATTAATAGTTCAGGATTAAATATGCTCATGTTGTAGTTGGGTATTAAAAGTGCTAATTGCAATTACTTTGGGAATTAAAAACCCATTTTCCCTGTAAAGGCTCGTAGATTAAAATTTGGAATATTATAATATTTTGATTGATCCAAATAATCTATTAATAATTTTAATAATTTTAATAATTTCAATAATTTCTTCCAGTTTTAAGTTTGATATATAGGATTTTGACAGAACCATTTGCATTAATTAGCAAAGACAACAGCAATAACAATCAGTCTGTTTATTCAAACGCATGTCACACTGTTTGTTCCACTAGAGACATACGGAACATAACACAATGCTCAGATTGTAATTATGATTGTGAATGGACCCAACTAAAAATAGATAAAAGAGGAAATGTGTGGATTGGAAAATATATGCCATTACCAGCTAATGATGTGTGTTACATCATTTTTTTGATCAAGTGTGTTAGAGCACCCACAATGCAGAGTACATCAGGCCCGATAACCAAAGAGAAAATTTGGAATATTTTAATATTTTTTATTTTTTCCGTTCGAATTAAAAAAAAAAAAAAAAAGTTGACAAATCGTGGGCCGCCACATGTAGCGGGGCCCACGAACAGTAACGAATTCACGGAAGGATCAATCCTTATTGACGGTGTTTTACAGACTTTGGCGGGCACAAAAACCTAAAAACTAAGTATTATAATATTTTCTTTTCTAAGAAACATTGTTAAAAATTACCGTTGGACGTGGTCTTATATCTGTGAATAGACCAAACCAGGCTAACCAGCTGTCCAAGATTGAAAGCTGAAGGTGTACTGCAAAGATCATAATCTTTTACAGTTTTTCCAGTCGGCAAACATAATACTTAATTAGTTACAGTATTTAATTAAAATGACGTTTGATTTATTCAAGACATGGATTTGAGTTTGATGGTTTGTTGGGTTGTGCCAGGAGAACATGGAATGTATATAGATACTAGATAAATTAAGAAGTACGGAATATTCGTTTTAGATGCACCTATCTTAAAATCCACATAATTTTGAATCCCATTTTTTTTTATAATTGGAGAGTGAATTTTATAACATAGAAAGTGCCAAGCTTAGTAGGAACCACAGCCACGAGATATTTCTCATACGAAATAAATTACAGAAAAAATCACAATCCTCAAAGTGTGAATGGAAATAGATTTATAATCATATCCCCCAAATACTTCTATCTGTGTAGTAAATGAAACCTTGGAATTGCTTAGCTATTTTGCATGAACTATAGTGAAGACAGTTTCAAAAAAAAAAAAAAAAAAACTATAGTGAAGACAATTCCTTTAGCTTTTGTAACTACATAAAAATGACAATTATTCATACATAATATATGCATTATTTTATATTGGATTACCTAATACATTTTTGTTGCGATTATTGCCTAATACATGTATTGGTGTTTCGTGGTATATTCTTATCTATCTGTATCTTTCACACCATGATACTTGATAATATAATACAATACTACGTACGAGAATTATCAGGTTTCTTGATTAATATTCGATTAATAATTTTGTGTAAAGCTAACCCACGCCTGTTTAAGCTTAACTACTATGGGTATCCTATGCTTCATCAATATTATTTTATTTCATCTTCAAAATTAAGATCATAATGTCAGTGCAAGCAAAGAATACATGTAGATCGATCGCATTACCGTCCAACCCGCAATTGTTTTTTTTTCCGTTAACCATAATTTTAAAAGTTATCTTCGTTTATTATTCTACTTCTATTTTCGTCGAAATCATCTTATATCTTGATTGGTGGATATACTTTGGTTTGTAGCAATTGGAACGGAAGATGATACTAGCAAATAAAAATCCCAATTCAAGTTATACGAATTGCAGTTTGATGTATATCAACTGTTTCGGTAGTTCCAGAGTTTTTGTTTGATATGTTTCATGTGTTTTGAATTAGATCATCTTTTTAACTTTTTATTGATACGTGTAACTATGGACGGATAAACATTTTTTTGTCGTTATGGACGATAATTATTATGTTTGAAATTTTGTGAAATACTAAAATTACAATATCAGAATAGCAAAAATAGAGATATAATATCTACTGAAAATACCATAGAAGATTTCAACGTACTTCTTAAATACATTAAACATATAATTTCTTTGTTTAAATTATTATTAATATTATTTTTGACGAAAGGCTTTCAAATATAAAAACATAAATATAAAGGTTTACAAGATAAAGCTAAATAGATTTATAGTAGGAAAAAAACTTGCATCAATGCTTTTTTAATGTTTTGGTCAATGCTAAGCTTAACCAAGTTTGAGATAACTGAAACCACATCCTCTTATAATGTTAGCTATTTATTTCGCAATGATTTTATTTGTCTCGACCTTTGGGGCTATGGTCTTTCGCGAATGGATGATGAGACTTCAAATAAAATCTAGAATTTAACTGATCAATTATACATTGCCATGATTTTATTTGTTGCCACCTGAAGTAGATGCTCTAGCATGCATGTGAGCATATGCTGATATGATATGAATCTTTGTTACCTTCATCATCATCTCTTTCGACAATTGAGTTCATTTTTCTTATTGTTATCATGTATCACTCTTCCCTTTAAAAGGAAAATATTATGTTAAATAAAGCAATAGTTTTATTACAAACATATATTGAAATCTAAATATAATAACTATTTCTAAATTTATATATATATGGCCGATGGAAGGGTTTATATGGGCGATGTCTTGTTTAAGAGAGTTTTTCTGCGACGTGATTCATATGGAGACGGATTGTTCCGATCTCGTGGACATGATTGACAACCCAACCGACTGGTCGGCCTTCAACTCTGAGCTAGTCTCTTTCCGATTCATACGAGCTGGGTTTTCGGATTTCAGTATTTCTCATATATCAAGGAACAGAAACATGCGTGCTTTCCTCGTTAAAGAGGCGAGATGTAGTGGTGTTCTATTTATCCACATAGATCAGACCCAGCTGGACAGAGCATTTTTTCAGAATCACTCAAGACTGACTACCACTTGATCTTACAAGATGGACGTTGACAAAAAAAAAAAAAAAATATATATATATATATATATATATATATATATATATATATATATATATATATATATATATATGCTGTGTGTGTGTGAAGTTTAATCATATTCTTTTAGTCACGAACTTCTCTGATAAAAAAATTAAAAACTTCTCTGATAAAAATGAGCAGAACTAAACTACCTATGTGTAGAATATGTGACTTGCTTTTTTAAATGACAATGAAATAGCATTCATTAAAACCTAAATCTAAAATTATTTCTGAATATAATTTTATTTCTATTTTAGAAGAAAAAAAGGTTATACAACAATTTATGACCTTCTCGTGAATGAGGGAGCATATGTGCTGTACATAAACATTCCACATGCCCTATGTCTCAAACTAGGAAAAGTAAAGGAAAAGTATACAATATGCATGTTCGTTTCGTAGTTGCCGAGGATAACAATCAACGACGATCGACTGAATCAACTTCGTTTTATGAGAGTTACAGTACACTTGCGAATTTGCGATACATATATAAGCTCAAATTGTGATAGAAATATTTTTTGTTTATAATTATTATATAAACCTAATTGAGATCACGAGTTCAATTTCTTTAACATACACAATATTTTTCAATTTATAATTTAAACGGCGTTGTATTGTGTTCCTGGCTTGTTAATCATTTTTGAGTCGAGATTTACTTTACATTCTTTGCCGTCTGGAGAGTTTTTTCCATCTTGCTATTTTTACACTGAAAACACAATCAAAAACTTCTATTTAGGTTTAGAAATGGTTGTCTTGGTCTCTTTTTTAGAAAAAAACGAACATGAAATGTGGGGGAAAGAGTTAAACAACATGATTGGTGACACATGCTGGTCTTATTTTCCCTGTTGCTCCAGTCAAGCATATTCATCGAAATCGAATTTCTCCTCTCCTTTTTTCTTCTTATTAACATCTTTTTTTTTGTGCAAGCCAAGACACAATTAGTGTTGGTGTAGTCTAGTGTATGATGTATAATGTAATGTTTGTATATTAATTAATGTTAAATGCTGATATTCCTTTAGCCAATTAGCTTAGAGCAAAGGTAGTGGATAATTTACTAAAGTAAAGACACTTCGTTACCCAAGTAAAACATCCACAAGTATCTAAAAACGAACAACGATTAGATTCGTTAAAACTGACATCTATAGTGAACATGCAGTACAACATACGCACCTTCCCGCAAAACAAGATTCTTGAAAATTCACTAGTATACCAAAATAATAACACTTTGTCAAAAAAATATTTACAAAACAAGTCGACACGATGTTTAACTCCAACTTTTTGAGCGCAAACTAGAGTATACAATGAACTAACCTGAAAAGCATCAGAAATTAAGACCGATACATGGGATTATCTTAACCATGAACAGTACATATCAATAGTGTTGATGGCAAATGGGCTAAATTGAATATTTTCAAGCCCAAACTAAACCTCCTTCCGTTGGTGCAAGTGGAACGTTACATATTAACACTATGCTAACGTTACATAGAGTTCCATTTTATTGCACAGCTTGAGTTACCTATCCTAGCTATCGTAGCTAAGTGGTCTACTTGCTTCAAAAACCTTGTAGGAACATAAGAGAACTTATTATATGAACACGCTAAGGACTTAACGTCTTTTACGTAAATGGTGACAGAGGCACCACACCACATCTTATTTCTCTGAGTAGTACCAGTTTGACTAAGTGTATAATACAAAACTTTGGCGTCCCCATTGAAGATTTTTAATGTATAATGTATATCTTAGCTTGCTCATCTCAAAGACGCCCATTCAAAAAGCTATTGCTTCAGCTTCAACTTGCGAATAGGTGGTAATGATGGAGGAGCAGCCCTCGAGTATCTGTCTGACTGTCTTCCTCCAAGATTGAGGGTCCAAGTAACACCACACCATCTTTCTTGTTGAGATATCCAAGATGATCTACATAGAATTCAAAAGAGGAGATTTCCTCAGTAGTAGAGTAGCTTTTATTATTCGGTTGTTGTTATACTATCTCAAGCCAAATATATTTTTTCCTAAACACACAAAGGGTGGTCTAATGGTAGACAGACTTTACAAAAATTTGAATTCGAATCAACCTCACAAACCATGCGGATATAAAATCATATTTTGGTGTTCATTTAAAATTTTGAAAGTCCATCTGTGAATCGATCTCCTTTTAAAAGATTAGTCCAATGAAACAATTCTTTTTCACAATTGCTCTATTGTAACATGAGGAAGGTTTGCAGACCGACACATCGGTTCCCAAATTTTAAGTGTTCAATAAATGTAGATCATCCGGCCAATTCTCATAATTGTTTCATTGTTTTCTCCCAACAATACACATCTTCGATCTGCCCTGCTTCCTTGGTGATTAATGTTAATTAAAGTTAAAAAGTTAATTATAACAAGAATGCTCTTGCTTTCTCATATTAGTCCAGTATGGTGAAGAGGATTCTTACATTTTGCATCCGTTACTTTGCATAAGAGAAGAGTGTTATATGCAAAATATAGATACGGCATAAAACGAACCTGATAAACCATGTAGATTCTCATTATAGACAATCACAGTCTTTAACTATGTCTAATTTCAATGCCTAACAGAAATTATTATTTTTAAAAATTTGATTCATACAATTTAAATTGGTTTAAATCATTCTAAATCGATTTAAACCGTTTAAAACCAGTTTAAATTGATTTAAATTAGTTTAAGAAATTGTTTAATTTGTTTGTTTGTATCTAACTTTGATGATTTGTCAAAATAATTTTATAATTAAATCTAAAAATAAATTATTTTATATGAATGTAAAATATATATAGCATAAGTTAATAATCCGTCAACGCATAAACTCTAGTCATTAGTCTTCTACAAAACGTCTTGTTACAAAAACCATTTAAGTCTCAGAGAGTTAAATTGAATGATGTTGTGGGTGCTAGGTAGGGGCATAAAGCTTGGTGATAAAGACACTGTGTTTTTATAGATATGCATTAACATTACTAGTTACTACGACCTTCTGATATGAGTTAGCTCAGTTGAGCACTTTCTTGGCAAATCTGCCTTAAATTCATTATTCGCGGAAGTTCAGGAATTGTGTGTCACTTCACTAATGACCTTAAATTAACCTTGAGTCTTATCATTTGGTGGCTTTTACGCTGTCTGTTTAATTTGTGGTCAACTACACTGTAGTATATGTTTAGACATTGGCTGTGATTTTTTTAGTATACCATAAACAAAAGTTTACAATAATTTCTATAGAAAAATTTCAATAACTATAGAAATCTTGCAACTCTTAATCAATTACAAAAATATATACAGAAAAAGATTAAAATATCTATTACTTACTTTTCTTTTCCTCACTAAAACTACTTTACACTGGCTTGCAATAATAATATAATTATGCATGCTTCATGTCTCTCTCAGAGAACTCTAGTCTCTTTTTGTTCTGGCGGCCTGCCGCCGGAAACCAACCATTTCTTCTTCTCCATTTTCTCATGTCTTTGTCTGTGTTTTGTGATCATTGTAAGTTAAGTTTGGTTATTTTTTAGTCAGATCTGGTAGCTGACGAGTAGATTTGGTTATTTTCTACGAGTAAAACGTTGAACGGTGTGTGGTTTGGCAGTCTTACTTGTCCAGTGTGATGGACTGGTGGTTAGTGGAGCTCGAGAAGGGTTGGGGTGTAGCTTGTACGTCCGTGCTGCTAGGTTATGAGAGTGGTTAGCTCTGTTTTTTGTGCAGGTTTTTTTTTGCTTTTTGTGCAGGTTTCGGATCCGTGGAGGTCCTTAGTGGCGGCGTGTGCGGAAGTTGGAGGTGGTGGGCTGCTGGCTCGGCCTCCCTCATCTTTCCAATGGCAGCACGTTTGGTGGAGACGGGTGTTTGCTTGGTTATGTATGTTGGGTCTGACCCAAATTTTTGAGAGTTGATGGCTCCTGGTGGATGGTTATTTAGCTTTTTCAAAAATTAATTGTTTAAAATTTGTTCTTTTTATGGTTTGAAACTAAACAATATTAAAAATATGATTATTTTTAATATATATCATTAAATTTTATCTGATATAATAAATGAGAAAAATGAAAATGGCGTATATTTATTTAATTAAGAAATATGTTGATCATATTATATTAAAAATTATTAAAAGGATAAATTTTAATTTGTCTTTTTAACATCTCATAGTACTACTCGAAATTAATTATATGTCATGTGTAAAAGAAATAAAAGACACCAGTTGTATGTTTCTGTCACTTATTTAAATTATCATCAGAGATTGAAAATGGAGAAACGTGGGTGGACCATTATTTATCTTCTTCTCAATTATTGAACACTTCAATCTTTTTTTTGCCTCTGGATGTTATAGTTAATTTGTTATACATAACCTACAGTTCTCAATCGTGTTGCTTCGATTTGGATCTCGATTCACTAACTCGTATACTTATATATCTTAACTCCAAGCTTTTTTTTGAGAAATTGCCAAAAATACCATTTTCATGATACCACTTTTCAATTATACATTAACCAACTATACCACTAAATTTTTAATGATCAAAATACCATTATACCCCTGACTAATAAATCTATTCTCTCACCCACGATCTCTTCTTCACCGTGTTCTCCTAGCTCTTCTTCACCGTGTTCGCCTAGCTCGACATTTCCGGCGAGATTGGACCAGTCCGGTGAGAACCGTCGTCTTCTCGATCCATCATCCTAGCTACCGGATCCTTGATTACATTTCCGATTACTTGATCCTCTCGCGCGGAGTGGTGATCCACTTCGGGAATCTGGTGCATCTCGAGGACTTGATCGTTTCAGATCCCCGAACAGCTTAATCAGATCGTGAATGGAGATCGTCGATTCGTTACGCAATTCGAACCGCGTAGACTCCTCTCGATCTTCGCTTTTGTCTTCTCAGGTTTTGCCCTTCAAATTTTCTCTGTTTTAATCTAAAAACTTACATTAGAAACTAAAAAATTTTGCTGTGTTAAGGTTTTGGATCCTCTGAGAACTATGGTTGCTGGTTCTCCTCTTGAAGATACTCGTCATTTAGCTCAACGTTACAGCCGCATGAGACAAGAAGCTGAGACTCATGTATTCCTCTTTTGATCAGGTAAAGAAAATGTTCCCACCTTTGAACCCAGAGGTTTAAACTCACAGATAGTTAATGAAGCTGCAAAGTTCAGATACCGAAGTGGTAACCAATTCAATTGTGGAGGTATGCTTTATTTCTTTACTTGACATCAGTATCTCATTTACTCATTAGTTTCTCTTTTTAATATGGATCTTCATAGGACTTACTATAAGAGCACCGTATGGGGTGGTTGGTCATGGTGGACATTACCATTCAGAATCCCCTGAGGCTTTCTTCTGCCATGTCCTTGGTATTAAGGTTGTTGCTGTTGTCCTCTATCTGTGATCCAACCTGTTGTCTTCTTTAAACCAAAGGTACTCCTCTCTTTCTCTTACATACACCAAATCAGCCAGCTTCTCTTCTCAAGTGGTCTTGAAGATTTGTTATAGATTTCTTTTACTTTGGGGTTGCACATAAGCCACGAAGCTCCAGTGACAGGAGGCTTTGGAATAACACAACAATCCTCGAACGTTGCTTCTTGAAGGTAAAGGAAGCTCATGGTTAAATTCATCTACAAAAGATCATCTCTTAAAGTGGCTTGTTTCGTCTGCAGTTAGAAGCTCCAGTAAGCAGAGTTTGTGGTCTGGACACACCATTCTCTCTTGTGTTTGAGCCATTCTACATGCCCACCAAGAACAAGGCAAGTCTTATAAACCCTTATAAAAGACTTATAAACTCTTATAAATGAATTATTCTTTTAATGAAATATATCTCTCTTTGTCTCTTTTGATTTTGAAGAGTCCATGATTGTTGTTGGTTTGGACAAAGGGTCTAAGGGAAGGGAGATTGATTTCTCAGATCAGGTTTCATGATTGGTCAAAGAAGAAACCTTTATGCTTTTATATAGTTTGATGCTAAAAGTTCAGTTTGGAGTGTTTCGTCAACAGCTCGAACTTGCAAATGAGTTGAATAGACCTGCATCAATCCACTGTGTCTGTGCATTCGGTGATATACTTGAGATAACAAAGTATGTTCTTTTGCTTCCTGCTGTGTGTACCTGAACAAAAGTGAATGTTTTTGTAGCCTTTTTTAATGTTCTTATGTAGTGTGATGTTGTGGAATACGCAGATCTGTGGGGCCTTTTCCTGCTGGACTCATCCTTCACTCGTACTTGGGCTCTGCTGAGATGGTTCCTGAGTTTGCAAAGCTCGGTGCTTATTTCTCTTTCTCTGGTTTTCTTATGTCCATGAGTGAGAAGAAAGCCAAGAAGATGTTGAGAGCAGTAAGATTTCAACATTTTATCTACGCACAGATTACAGTTTTTCTAGATGGAATGGAATCTTGATTTCAGTTTTTTTGCTTGGTAGGTTCCTTCTGATAGGATCTTACTAGAGACTGATTCACCCGAAGAAGGAGATCCTTCTCTGCCCGAAGAAGGAAACTCATCTCAGGATCTTGAGCCTAATGCTTCCAGTGGTGGCTCCATGAAGTTGCCGAAGGAAACACTTGATCACCCTACTAATATTCATACCGTATGTTTTGTTGTTGTTACTTCTTTACAGCTTTAACTCATATAACTATGGAACTTTAAGGTTCTAATCAGTTACGGTTAAAGGTACTTGTGTATGTAGCAGGGTTGTTGGACATGAAGAACGAAGAGTTTGCGGAGCTAAGCTATAGAAATGCTGTTCGGTTATTCTCTTACTCAGGTTCAAAGCTGCTTCTTGAGAGAGGTAAATCACTTCTTTTAGTGTTTCTCTTTTCATCTTTGTTTGGTCACAGAACAAGTGTTTGACAAGGATTTGTGTCTTTAGGTGCTGCTGATGTCTCTGGCCACATTCAAAACCATTCAGCAACACATGTATCATAAGTTCATAAGACACTGTAGTTCTGTTTGTCATTACTCTGTTACGAGTCGTTGGAGTTTGACTAGTGTTGTAGACTCAACTCTTCTCTTTGTATAAGACCTTTTATACATCAATGAGCAGAAAACCAATGACAGGACCAACTTTTTTAAAAGAGTATATAAGGTAGTTACTGCTCTCATTGCCAAAGTGCATACTTCATATTGTTTTTATAAACTTTTAATTGTTTGGATATCCATGTATATTATTTTATATACCTTTATAAATTGTATAAATTAATCTATAAACTGATTTATAAATGTTTATAAACTAACTCAAGGGTGTTGAAGTTGATTTATTAATATTTATAAACTAATTTAAGGGTTTGTAAGCTGATATATAAAGGTATATAAACTAACTGATTAATTTTCTATGTTAATGTACAAAAATGTTATAAAAAGATTCATAATGGTTTATTTTATAATGTTTATAACGTTATAAACGTTATAAAAACATTCTTCTTGTCTTTTCTTGCTCTATAAACTCTTCTAAATTGATTTATAAACACTTTTAAATTGATTTATAAACCCTTATAAATTGTTATGAAGATAATCAAATTCTTATAGTCTTTTGAATAAACCCTTATAAATAGATTTATAAACTCTTATAAATAGATTTATATTTCATATATATTTGATCAACTCTTATAAATATTTTCTAAACCCATCTACACACACGAAAAGCTCTTATAAACCCTTATAAGATGATATAAATCAATACAAAATTTATAAATGGTTTTATAAGCCTTTATAAATAGTTGTATAAATATTAAATGGTTTTAGAAACCTTTATGTTTTTTATAAACCATATATAAACTCTTCAAACCCCATTAAAATCTTTTATAAACCCTTAAAAATCTTATTTAAAGTTTTTTATAAACTTATTTAAGCCTTTTACAAACCCTTATAAATTCTATATAAAATCTTTATAAACATCTTTAAGCCCTTTCGGCTTAAAACCCAACACATGGATACACAAGATTAAATTCATAAAACTAAAGAACACGTGCAGGTTTTGTAAAAAGATGATGATACGTGGTAGATTCTGAGGCACATGCAGATAACAAGCAAAACTCCACCGCTTCATAAATTTTACATACCTTTATAAATTATTTTATAATCATTTATAAAGGTGTATAAACTTTATAAATTATTTTTATTAACCCTTATAAATTATTTACATACTCTTATAAACCCTTATAAATCATTATACAAACCATTATAAATTGTTTTATAAGACTTTCTAAATGGTTATAGACTCTTTTAGATGATTTATAAACCTATACGACAGTGCCACTATGATCATGAAGCTCAAGGCTACTATTCATTCTTTGTAAGGGACAGATGAGTTATGTTACTGAGAAGTTGCTAAGTATGCTCAGATTGCTGCTGAAAAAGTGCCCAAGAGTTTTACTACCTTGATGTTCTTCTCACTTCTGAGTGGTTTCAGATATCAGAACATGGACAACCTCAAATTGTTTTTATAAAATTTATGAATGTTTTATAATCCCTTATAAATTATTTAAATGATTATATAAAACTTTATAAATATTTGTTATATTCTTATAAGTGATTGTATAAAGGTCTATAAATCATTTATAGGAACACACATATATATATATATATATATATATAAACTATTGATAAGGGTTTATAAGTGATTTCTAAATCTTTAAAAGTGATTTATAAACATTTATAAATTATTTATAATCCTTATAAAGCCTTATAGACTGAATTTATAAACTCTTATAAATAAAGTATACATTAATAATTTATTTAGAAAGCCTTATAGATTAATTTTATAAACTCTTATAAACTCTTATAATGGATACAGTAAACTTACATCATCATAACAAACAAAAATTAGCTTAACGGGACAATAATGAACGGGACAATAATGAAACTTCTAGGATGTTGTCTGGTGCTGGCTATGAGGCTGGTGCGGTGTTCATTTGTGCGGGTGGAGCTTGTGGTTCTGCAGCAGCTGATCCGGATCCGCTGGCTCCTAGCGTTCTTCCCACACCTTGGAATGAGTTTTTGGGCTTCGGTGGTTCCTGTGAGTCAAAGAGATAACAGAGTAAGAAGAATACTCGACAGGTAAACAGCTACAGTGTTAGTGAGACAAGGGAATGAGATGTTTACTATGTAGTTGTCTTCACGCTTAACGAGATCAACATGAACACGAATCTTCCTATCTACTGGTTCAAGTTCATGTGGGCACTCTGACCTCGCAATGCTCTGCAAAGACATAAACATATATAACATCTACGGTGTTTGTATTAAACCTCGAACGAGAGAAAAAAAAAGGGATATTACATCCATAAAGTCAGCGTTTTCAGGGTCCTCGACCCTCCTTAAAGTTTAAGACCATCATCAACGGTGAAACCGTTCCTCCAGAAAGTGATGGTATGCATAACCAACTGAGGCTGGTCTTGCTGCTGCTGCGGCTGAGGAACAGAGGGAGGAACAGGTTCACCAGACAACATCCTAGAAGCTCCAACAGCAAGTAAGGGAGGAAAAGATTACTGTTGAACCGATCTATACCCCAACAGCAAGTAAGGAAACTCTAACTTCCCAGCTCCTCCATCATCATCATCTACAACATCATTATTCATCACTCACACACAAGTAAAAGGTAACACCTTTCGCAACAAAACCCATAGATATATACATCTGAAACTTTACCATGAGGAGCAAAAGCGCTTGGCTTTATATCATCACTAGCACCATCTTGCTGAGGAATGTAAAATCCTTCACTCTCATTCTGTATCGATATCGAAAGCTCCTGAAAACGTTATCAGGAACAATAATTACAGCCCTGGAATCACCAACGTTAGCAACAAGTAAACGATCACCAAGGAGAATAGCAGTAGATGCAGTGGAACCAGCGTCTACTGTGTCCTCAGCCACCGCCTCAGCCATCAACATCACAACCACCTCCAAACACACTACCGCCTACTCCAAACTCCGAACCATCACAGCCTCCATCATTAAAGACTCGTAGCTTTCCAGCAACAAGCCGGCGGATCTCGACGGTTTTGAATCGCAATCTCTTGAATCTCTTTCGTTGCCGCTGTGTGAGACAGAGAGACGGCGGATCTTCACGGTTGATTCCGAGAAAAAAGATCGATCTCAAAAAGATCGATGATTGAAGCAAAATAGGACGAGGATAGTATTGTCTTTTGCTCATTTGTTAAAGTGGTATTTGTGAAAATGTAATTTGATTGATGGTAAAAGTGAAAAGTGGTACCAAACAAAGTGTAGTTATGAAATTTCCCCCTTTTTTTTTGTAATTAATTTTGTTCACACATATACAAGACTTTTATGGTCTTATTTGTGTGGTTATGGATCTACGTGAGAAACCGAAGCAGTATTATCATGAGAGATTGATAATGTGGTTATATGGTCTTGTAAAAATTTTATTTTTTTTCTCACCTTCCAAGCATGTAACAAATCATTTTCTTGGTTACTTTTGTTTAATTTTTGAATCTTATCACAACAATTTTAATTTAAATAAAAAATTCTCCTAAACCCATATAAAACATCGGTCAGATATCATCAAGGTTTATCAAAATAGAACTGGACGGCCATATCTACATCCACAAAACTAAACATTATAAGAATATATCGAGTACTTCAGTTGTTCTCTAGATTTAATATATGCTTAAAATAAACTGAAACTATTATAAAATTATCTTTTCAAGAGTTTCATCCTGGCCATATGGTACTAATTATCCTTTCCAGTTTTCAACACGTCTAGATATTACTATTATTCAATCTAGATCCACCGATTTTCATTTCTTATTTTTTTGTCATCTTATTTTCTTACATTTAATTTCCAAAGTTTTTTAAAGTAGAAGAAAATCTCCATAATCACCGGCGAAAAGATGATGATGAGAAGTTGTGTAGATACTTTTTTGTTGTCTCCACATGTTATTCACACTCTTGCATCATATGAAAGTTACAGATACAAATATCTGTCAAAGCTTCCTTGAATTTTTTTTTTTTAATTAGGCACGAATGAATACAATATACTACACATTATTGTTCATCATTTTGGTGGATGTCAATTTATAGGAATTTTTTTTAACATCAAAATTATAGGAAATTTATATACCGAATGTTTAATAATACAAATTATAATTGGGCAATATATGGTTCTTACCCTCTGACAGTATGTGGGACATACGTACGTATGAAACGGTGTAAAGTCAAAGTTGGTCCCGCTTTAGGCTCTCACGAACTACATTTCTTGAGTTTATATTTTATGATTTTTTTACCTTCTAAGACACATTTTAACTTTAGTATTACATGTTTAGGCACTTCATACCTGAGACACACTTTCTGTGTGTGTTTTGTCATGTATACCCTCAATCTTAACTAAGCAAATAATAAGAGTTTAAAGAGTTCAACGAAACACGAAACGTTGAACAAAAAAAAACGAAACACGAAACAACACAACACTTTTTCCCCAATTCACTTTCTCAGAAATCTAATTTCGAATCAAAAACCAGAATCCTCTCGGTCCCTTCGAAAACCTCAAGACTTCCTAATCGATGAAGAACAAGAAACTCAATCGGCAGCTAAATCTTCTAAATCTGGCACCTGTATAACAACGACAGCGAGTGAGTGGGTGGCAGCCACGGAAGATGAGCTTCTCTACGAGATCGGTGTCGGAAAGGAAAGAGAGAGAGAGGAGTGTAGTCCATGTACTTGTGGAGGAGGTCATGGTAGTTATGGCAAGTGGAAGCTATGGGGGAGAGCTTAGAGTAGATGAAGAGATATTCAGAGCGAAGGAGGAGACGGTGGAAGCAATTAAAGTGGATTTATCTGGCTGGTGGTTTGTGAGGTGGTTGATGGCAGCGCGGATTGTGCGGAGCTGACGATGGAGGTGGTCAGGGACAATAGAGACGGAAGACAGTGACGATTTAAGGGTGGAGTGACTTATATATTTATTTTAAAAGCCTTGAACTAGTCATCGTCTCTCTCTTGTGGATGGAACCATTTTCTCTCTCTCTCTTTCTCTCCTTTAGCTCCGGCAAAGATCTCCAGCAAAGAGTTTGAACCAGTCATCATCTCGTTTAACTTTGGCAAAGGGCTCTGTTCTTCACCACGAGCAATCTCTTTCGTCACAGCTTTCTCTCGGTATCAGTCCAGGACCTCCGTTCTTTCTGAAAATTAGGGTATGAATCTCTGCAAGTTTTAGATTTGACCATTTGGGTCGCCAATTACACTCCTCCTTGATCATAAAGTAAGTAACTTTCTCCAAATTTTCCAAAGATTAAATCTGGCACCTGATGTGAAACACTTGTTGGATTTGAATTTTCCAATCATTTATGTTGCAGTTAAAGCTGATTCTAAAGAGATCTCTTTTAGAAACATGTTGAGCAATAATGTAGTTGTTTCCTCTGATTATACTAGTGAGGAAGTTAGGAATGATAGCAATGCTGTGACAGAAGCCAAAGAGAGAAAACCTAAAGGCAATGGCTTCCAAAAAAAGCTGATTCTTGTGGAAAGATTGAAAAGGTAAGAAAAGAATCTGTTTCTAGTTTTGTTCTTTGGCACGATGTTGTTGATTAAAGTTTGTTGCTTTGTGTGTAGTTTAAACCAGGAACGTATAGTAGTGTGTACAAAGCGAGAGATTCATTTGTAGAACATCAACATCAATCGAACTGGTACCCACTGTCGTTGTCTCTGCCGCTTGTAACCCCGTCGTCACCCCTTTGGAATCACCACTGAACTCATTCTCGTCCGCTTGTAACTACCGTCATCGTTCTGTCACCACCTCTCTACGCTCCATATGTTCTTGTGTGCTATCACTTGCTCCACTCCAAATTGTGAAGTGTGGTTGCTGGTGAAAGAGGATTCAGATGCGAGAGTAGTGTTGCCTCAATGTAGAGTTTTGAATTAATGAAAAATGAAATTTTGTCTTCATTCTAATAATCTTTCTGCAATTTTTTGCTGGTGTGTTTTGGTTTGTTTGTTTGTTTTTAGTTGAATCTTCACGTCCTTGTTTGACTATTTTTTGTTGAAATCATTATGTGTTTGCTAACTTATAATTTTATCATGTTCTTGAGTTTCTTTCACACCTTGTCCACATGAGCCTCAGCCACATTCATCGAGATGAACTTATGTACATGTCCACAACGTATACGCTCATCCACTGTCCACAAATATCCATCCACACTTCTACTTCTCGTCCAGGTTTATGCGTCCACGGTTTTTGTATCCACACTTTTAATATACAAATATTTAAAATATAAAAATATATATATCAAAGTGGATATCAAAATATAGAAAATAAAAAAACATATTCTATCATCCACAAAAATTTGTTATATATATTTTTAAATTGAAAATAAACACACATATATATAAAAGGGGTAGAACAAAACAATTGTAATTAAAAAAGAAGGAAAATTGTAAATAAACCTCAACCGTTAAACTAGTTTCTCATTTTTAATCTTATGGCTATAAAAAAAGGTCATTATAATATATGTTAACTAAACTAACACAAACGTAAGTTACTCTAACGGTTCATTAAAGATGTCACTTGCCCAAGGGCAAAATAGTCCAAAAAACACACCAAAACCACAAAAAGTGCTCTACAAGTGCAATGTGACTTTTAATGTAAAGAAAAAGATAAATGTGTCTTAGACCGTAACTTACTCATATTTTATTAGCCCGCAAGTGCACATTCAAAGGTATTTATATAACTATACTAACAAATCATTCGTCAGTGGATAAATTAGAGATGTTTAACTGAGCCTAAGATAATTATTTATAGCTAAAACCAACTAAAATTTCTCATTTTAAGCTACAAGTATACCACTACAACCGGAATTTAACCAAATATGCATTAGCATTTCAATTAGTGACCATATGAAAAGACACTAACAAAAAAAATAACATACTGCCTAAAATAAAAATATCTAAATTATTCACAGTGAAAATATAATCCAAACAGTAAAAAAGGAAGGTGGAAAATAAGAAATTAGATTTTGCAACGGACCTAGTACGTGTTAAAAACACTATTATTAAACGAATAAGGACACATAAAGAATCTTGTTTCTTGTTTCCCTCGTTCCCATGTGATGTTAACAATCAATCTTTCTCACACTCTCTCTCTTTCTCTCTTGTGGGGTTTGCAATATTATATAAGTATATACCAAAACAGTCCAAGGCACATCTTTCCAACACACCAATCTCTCGCCAGAAAACACAGAGGATCTGAATCTCAGATCGAGAGAAAATGGGTTTCTCTTCCCAAGAAAACCCTTCTCTTTTCTTCTTCTTCTTCTTGCTCTGTCTCTCCACAGTTGCTGCTTACACCAACACAAGCAGCAACAATGGCGAGGAAGGAGGAAGAAGAGAGCTAGCTTCTTGGAGATGCAATTGGTTTAGAGGGAGTTGGGTTTATGATGTAACGTACCCACTTTACGATCCATATAAATGTCCATTCATCGATCCACAGTTTAACTGCAAGAAGTATGGTCGTCCTGACAATCTTTATCTTAAGTATCGATGGCAACCTTCCTCTTGCTCTCTCCCCAGGTACTAACTACACTCTCTCTCACTACACTCACTCTTCTTATCTTCTTACATTCTTTTAGTCAAAAAAGATTCGTCTTACATTCTTCAATTAAAGGTTTTGGTTTTGATTCACATTAATTCAATCAAACATTTTGTGTGTGTTTTAAATTTTAATCCATTTTCTCATAAATTAAAAAGAATAATAATTTTTTTTTTCTTATGTCAGTAATTTTCTCATTTTCCCTGTTCTATTGTGAATAATTCTGTTTATTTCCATTAATAAATAAGGAAAACTGGAGAGTTATTTTGTTGGTTTAATGCCTTTTACAGAGAGATTTAATCATATTGGTAAGAAAGATTTCAAATGAATTTCAAAGTTAGGAGAGTGGTATTCTCTCTCTCTAACTGTTCTTTTTTTCCTGTTTTCCTCTTTTTGTATGTATTGTTGGCCTTTTTGATTTCAAAATTTGAAACTTTTGTAAAAGTTGCATTGGAGCAATAATGTCTCGATATCATCCCCATTATTTCACTCTCCAGAAAGGTGTAAAACCGAATCCAAAGCACAAACCAAAAATGTTATTTGATTAAGAAAATTTTAAACTTTTTTGATTCATAGTTAAAATGTATACATATAATCAAATTTTCAAAATGTATTATTTAAACTTGTATTTTTAGTCAAATTAGTAACTAAAATATATACATATTAATCATTTGGATTTTAGCCTTCTTTCCGGTCCAGAATTGAGGTAGAAAAAATGTTTGTTATATTTGTCAGATTCAATGGGTTGTATTTCTTGAGGAAGATGAGAGGGAAAAAGATAATGTTCGTTGGAGATTCACTAAGCACAAACATGTGGCAATCTCTTGCTTGTCTAATTCACGCTTGGGTTCCTAACGCTCGTTACACTCTTCTTACCCAAAAGGGTCTAGCTTCCCTCACCTTCGAGGTTTGTTCATTTTTGTAATTATAATTTCTTCTAGTAAGCTCATTTAATAAAAGAATATACTTATTCCGTTATAAATAGTAGTGTAATATTATTATTATTTTTTTTTTTTGAGAGCGTGTAATATTAGTTGAAGTATGATTCTTTGCCGTGGAAATAATTTGGGTTTTCAGCTTTATAGTGTGAAAAGTTTCTTTTTGCTTAAATAAAATAGGATAAAGTGAACGGTAGAAAATGAGATGGCGCTAAAGTTTCTCTTTCTTTGTCTCTTTTGATTTGATATAAAAAATAATGATGCTTTCTTTATAAAAACACTATTATCATAAGAGAATGAGCAGAGCATTTAAGAGATGAACGTGATTAGTGGCCTATTTCCCAAAAAGAGAATCTCCCGGAATATCATGTCATGTTATCATCTTTATGATCATGAGCCACACAACAGATGTATTCGATTTCTTTTTGTTTAATTTAATTCATATGATATTTTGAGCACATGGCCGCAAATATCAACTTCATATTTACACATTTCAAAGGGTAGATGAGATGCATTGTGTAAAGTTTAGTTTCGGTTCACAAATTATATACAATAACGTCGAGAATATATATAATATCTAGTGTAATAACATATGAGTTTGTCTAAATGGTACGGACGCAGGACTACGGAGTGACATTAAAGCTATACAGAACACAGTTCTTAGTGGATTTAGATTCAGAGAACGTTGGACGAGTGCTTAAGCTGGATTCCATTAAGCAAGGCAAGATGTGGAGAGGCATGGACGTCTTGATTTTCAACAGTTGGCATTGGTGGACCCATATTGATCACATCCAGCCGTACGCTTTTTATTTGGCTTTTGTCTGTGTCTTCGTGAGTTTTGACTCATCTGATGACATCTACATGTGTTTGTGTGGACCAGGTGGGATTACATGGAAGATGGGAACAGATTGTACAAAGACATGAACAGACTGGTCGCTTATTACAAAGGGATGACCACTTGGGCTCGATGGGTCAATGCATTCGTCAATCCATCTAAGACCAAGGTTTTCTTCAATGGCGTTTCTCCTGTTCATTACGAGTAAGTTAACAAAGAAACCTGTTTCAATGGGTAGTTGATGTTAAGAGCTAAGAAGCTATTAGGGAATCATAAACATTTTAATGTTGATCTTAATATAAGAAATTGATAATTTAAAGACCATGTGATCTATGTGTAATAGCTCTTTAAAGTTTATGGGTCAATGTTTCATCTGTTTGTTTGTGGTCAGAACCGGGCCATACTATTATTTTGATACTATGCATTATTGTCTAGGTGATTATGGTTTACTTCTCTAACATTATCTAGGCGTTACTTTAATTAGATGATCTTTTGTTGGCAGTGGAAGGGATTGGGGAGAGCCATTGAAGTCATGTAAGAGTCAGACACAACCATTCTACGGGAGGAAGTATCCAGGAGGGCCACCAGTGGCTTGGGTGATTTTAAACAAAGTGTTTAGGAGATTGAAGAAACCAGTCTATTGGCTCGACATAACCGGTCTATCTCAGCTTCGTAAAGATGCTCACCCTTCTGCTTACAGTGGTAACCATCCTGGTAATGACTGTAGCCATTGGTGTCTTCCTGGTCTACCTGATACTTGGAACGTACTCTTTTACTCGGCTCTTTTCTCTTGAAATCTTTTTTATTTTATGTATAAGTTACTCAAGAACAATCTATTTCTTTAGTTAAACTTTCAATTGTCGTCGCTTGATTCTTGACGGAAATAACGTTTTAGACTAAAACTTTTAGATACCAACGTGACTCTGAAAATGTTGAAAACATCTCAAGAATACAATTTACACAACCGTGGAAGGATTTAGTAGCCAAGTTATTTAGGTCTGGATATGTTTTTTTTTGTTTGTGTTTATATGTATACTGAAAATTTACAGCAAACATAATACATAAATCAGATATTCTATACTATAAAATATATATAATTTGGTTTTACAAACGGAGGATTAGATTCCCACGTCTCAGCAACCTCTCCTACTTCTGTAGAAGACCCAAAATCCGAAATCTTTAGCTCGTAAGACTGTCCACACGGGAAGATAAGGAAATTCTCTGGTTTGAGATCACAATGAACATAACCTAGGATATGAAAAGAGACCAACCCTCGAAGAATCAAACGTGTGAAGTCCTTAATCATCGTTTCAGGCAACTTGCTATCTTTGTAACTGTCCATGAACTTCGTTAGACTCCCTGCAGATGCATACTCCATAACCATCTTGAAGATTGTCCACACGTCGACGTCTAAGTCCTCTTCAAAGTCATAGTTGCCATAGCATTGTATGATGTTTCTACATCCTTGTTTGTTTTCGATGAAAATTAAAATATGGATAGGATAAATAAAAGGAAAAATACTCAAGTAATTATTCTTCTAATTTCATTCAACAAAGACAGATTCAAAGCAAGAGCATCCGTTACAATCTAACTTCTTCTCTTATTCCATTTGGCCAAAATATCTGCCTGCGATGGTGATGAGCATATTCGCCATGATGATAACTTGCTCATCTTCGACCTCTAACGCACGAACACTCGCACACTTCCTCAGAAGAGCCCTGAGACAAGCACAAGTATCACCATCCAAAGGAGTGTCCACTGATGCACACAACGCTACTACCCATATACAGTCACTGCCCTGTAAACCGCTCTCCTTCTCAACCAAACATATCCTCTTTTTCAGCCTTGATACCCGCGTCACCGAGTCCATTCCTTGTATTTCCGAAACCACCACACCGAATGACTCGTCTGTAACCGTGTTGAGACGCGTACTGAACATCCCCATAAGCATATACTCTGTAGACGGACTTGATGACATGATCTCGTCACCGAAGAAGTTGTTGTCAGTTTGTGATAAAGCCTGTATAGAAAACCAACAACACTTGCATTCATTTTCTTGTTCATTAAGAGTAAACACTTATAGTAAGCAAAGTTAGTTATAGCCTTATAGGACATACCAGGCGAAGGTGAGAGAAGTCAGAAAGCAATGAGTCTTCCCATTCCTTGAGCGGTAACAAGTGCTCTGGGCATTTGGGGATTTCAGGTATTTGTGGCATGTAGACACTTTGCTCTTTCGTTATGTACTTGCTTTCATCTATCTTGGCTACTTTTACATTGGGAACACGCTTTGCTTCCCACCTAAAACATGAAAAAACAACATTTACCATACATGCCAAAAAAAATGCAGATACACTGAAAGATGGAAAACAGAGAGACAAAATATATACCTGACTCGTCTTAAGTATTCAAAGCCATCTTCTGGTGGTCCAGATTCGAAATCAGGTTCTCCTTCCACCTCAAACGCAGGTTTCAAAATGCTATTGTAATCGTCATTATCTTCACTGTACTCTTCCTCCTCTTCTTCTTCTTCAAGTGTTAAATCATCCATTCCTTCTTTAGTGCCTATATTTTCTCATGAAGAAGAAGAAAAGTCAAATTTGGATCCAGTGTGATTGAAGTTGTATGTGTTTCAGAGTAAGTAATTTGCTTGGAAACAGATAAGAGCTAGAGACAGCGAAAGAATTTGCTTCCAATAGTTTTGAATTTTTTTTTTATTGAAGATGTATGAACATTGTACAATTTTAGCCAAAGAGTTATGGACATATACACACTTTGAACCTCACTAAATGCCCTTTTTACAATCTGAAGTTCTGAACCAAGAATCTATGTACAGAAAGAATGACTTAGGTATTCACACGGTTTATGTAGTGTCATAGAAAAGGGGGAAGAAAAAGAAGAGGTTGTAGAGTGTGTCTTAAGAAAAAAAAAATTGGTGAACGAAGGGACTTTGACAGGTTTCTTCAGGTCACGGCTCAATGTACAAAGACATTCACACGGTTTCGTCTTGGTACAGCCGATACAGAACCTGTGGAAAAGAAATGAAAAAGGCCTCTATCAAATGATATCTTTTTTTTTGGAACGGAGGAGAGAATGGATCAACAAAGAACAGATCCGGAGACAAGATAACAGACATCAAAAAGGCTAGAGAGGTTTGAATATAGATACTTGGGGAATAAACCACTGACACTAAACCTGACTGGAGAAAGAAGCCATAAAACCATAGCAAAGAAAACCCCTTTGAGTATAGTTAGAGGGATAGAGACACAAACACATACTATATATGCATAAGCTGAGGATATAGCTTAATGGTGAAACGTGAGCTGGATGATTAAAATTTGGAGTGCGACCTATTTTTCTTAGACCTAGAGTTAATCTCAACATGTTCAACCAACAGAAAATGCAGCCAGATAAGATAAAGAGCAAAGTAAGTAGAGGGTTACCGAGAATACCGATGCCACTCGACTTTGAAGTCTTCTTCCTGCTAACTAGACCTTCGTACTCACTCACCAGCTCAGGTAGGAGCCTAGCGTACATGTCAGTCCACAGTTTCCTCTGATTCCCCATGTTAGCATACCTCATCGACTTCATCTGGTTCAAAGAGTACATTATCCGCAGCTGATTGCCCCCACCACTTGCTTCAACATGTTGATGCTTCACTCCAATTTTCTTATGCTTCCTCGGTGCTTCCTTATCATCACCGTGTGCGGTTCCTGACCTCTTGGGATGATGATGATGGTCTTTACCTTTCTTGCAGAAAGGAACGACATTGAGCAACGCAGTGTCATCAACCACATCGATCTTCACAGACCTCCCAACAAAAGCGTTGTTGTCCTTGACTCTCACTCTCTCCACCTTCTGATGAAAATCAGAAGCCACAGCGAGCGTCTCCGCGTCTTCCTTCTTCCTGAAGATTGTTCCCGTTTCGATCTCAGCCAACAGTCTCCTCTTCTCAGCCTCCAAAAGTCTCTGCACATCGGAATCTTCTTGTCCCTTACAAACAACGGACACATCAGTCTCCTCCATCTTGTGCACATCATCTTGTAGAGCAGAGGTCTCCTTGATCTCTTGCAGCTCCTCACCAACCTTGTTCTCTTCAAGAAACGCGGAGGCAGCTTCAGATACAGAGAGGACTCCAGGACAATCCACATCCATAGCCTGGGCTTCAGATAAAGAAACTTCAACAGAATCCGGATGGATACACTCACTATCTTTCTCAGTAACAGAAGCAAAAGGCGAAGACTTTACTTGATTCTTTGAGCTTATCTCTACAACAGAGTCGTTCTCTAGTGGAGGAGATAAAGAAACGACCTTTAGCGAGTCTTCTTCAGCCGAATCTTCGCGAGAGATAGAAGCTTTCTCTGAGGAGGTTAGTGGGTCTTGCACAAGACACTCATCGGAGTCAGATCTCGTCGTCATCACACAGAGCGAGCGAGTGAGCGAGCGAGAGAGAAGAGAGACGGGTGAGCGCAAAACCCTTAAAGGGAAGATGAATAGGCGAAGAAAGCAACAAAAAATAAAACCTTCTTCTCGAAACTGTTAAATAAGTTGGACCCGGTTTAACTAAACCGGAAACTTTCGGAAGCCAATAACCGGGTTTATTATGTCCTCTTATTCCCGTACCGGTGAGGATTTTTTAAAGGGGGGGTATTATGGTAATAACCGAGAATACAGCTCGAAAGCCTACAAACCACTCGCTTCTCTTCTCTCACGCGCCATTCCCTTTTCGATCTTCTTCTATCACTCAGAGAGAGAAAGAGGGGCGGAGAATACGCAGATTCAATCCAATTTAGGGTTAGAGATTCCCCTAATTTGGAAAACCTAGTTCCTGAGTTTCCCTGGATCGGACGAAGAAGACGGAAGTAGCAACGAGAATGGGCGCGAATTCTATACCGACGGACGCGACCATTGGTCTCGATGAGCAGATCTCGCAGCTCATGCAGTGCAAGCCTCTCTCTGAGCAACAGGTGGCCTTCCCACTTTCTCCTCATATGATTTGGATCTGGGTTTTGTTTGTTTTCTCTGTTGTTTGAGAGCTAGTTTTCATCGGGTATATATATGCGATTATCGGATTTTTGATTAGGAGAGTTTTTTCAGATCGTATCAAAAAATGAAGACTTACTGGGAAAAGTTTAGATCTTTGACGTATGTGTAAGCTTTCACGGCAGTTTTGTGGGGTTTGAGAATTGGCTTTGCGTTCTATTGTTTGATGATGAGTTTTTGGGTTCGTAACATAAAGTAATTAACCACATCAAACCTCGTGTTTTTATGTTCCTTGTAAATGTAATAGAGAACCTTTAGTAGCTTAAGCCAGCCAAAAACTTGATCAGTAATTCCAGGTTTCTTTTGTTGTGTCAGTTTCTCTGAGTTCACAATATTCAAGTCACGTGTTTAATAGTGATAATTACTGGTAATCTCCTGTAAAGAAATTGAATATCATATGCAGCATTGTTTTGTTTTCTTATAGGTTAGAGCATTATGCGAGAAAGCCAAGGAGATCTTAATGGATGAAAGCAACGTTCAGGTTTCTTCTTTCTCTCTTTTGGTTTGACCGATTTCTCGCCTGCTTTTGGCCATTATATTTTCTCCGTGCTACTAGCGATGAATTTATTATTTCTTTAACTCTTTTCCTGCAATGCAGCCTGTGAAAAGCCCTGTGACAATCTGCGGAGATATTCATGGACAGTTCCATGATCTCGCTGAGCTTTTCCGTATTGGGGGAATGGTAACATATATATTTACCACCGTTTTCTAGCACTTGATTCAAATCTTACGATCATTCGTTTTGCCTCTCTTGTGCAGTGCCCTGATACCAATTACCTGTTTATGGGAGATTATGTTGACCGTGGTTATTATTCTGTTGAAACTGTTACGGTACGAGGATATTAGATGCAGATTTCTTCTCTCTTTCTGTCCTCATTTTTTGAGTAGTATTGTTTGGTCGGAATATGATGTACGTTGACACTGTTTCTCCGTCTTATCCTTTTTTTTCCAGCTGTTAGTCGCCTTAAAGTTGCGATATCCTCAGCGAATTACCATTCTTAGAGGAAACCATGAAAGTCGTCAGGTAGAATCCTTTATGATCTTATTTATTACTCTTTCCACTGCAAAATTCACCTTCTGAAATCTTGGTTTGTCCACCTTTTTTCTTATAAAATTTTGTTCTTCTCTACTGTCACTGTGCATTTTGTGCGCATTAGTTTGCTGCTTACTAGTGTTATCATCTGACGCAGGCGTTCTTTCTTTTTCTTTTGTTTGACAGATCACTCAGGTTTATGGATTTTATGATGAATGTCTGCGAAAGTGAGTCTTCCGAAAAAAATCCTTCATGTTAGGTTGCATCCAAGTAATTCATAGCGTCATTAGCATTAGTGTTGTCCTTATTCCTCTCTACCTAGCATTAATGTTGTCCTGTTTCTGTGAATGCTTCAAGCTTATGATTGCTTGCTTATAACATTGCTCCTATATTGTATTATCTTACACGTCATCGTTTGAAGCTTATTAACCTCTCTACCTAGATATGCATTTGATTAATCTGGGTTATAGATTCTGCCACTTTGTTTGACAGAATGTTGCTTTTCTTGCAGGTATGGCAATGCAAATGTTTGGAAAATCTTTACAGACCTCTTTGACTATTTCCCACTGACAGCCTTGGTTAGTGCCTCTCATTTTTTCACACGTTTCTTCCTCTTTTATGATGTTGGTGGTGTTGACACTATATGTTAAGTCATGTAGTCTTTCAATATATAGATGCTTAATCCTTTGTCTTGTGCTAGCAGTATTCTTTTAAACTAAAGAGTTGTTTTTGTATTGTGCTGTCGTATCTCTTTGGCTAGTGTCAGACGATGGTGGTTTCTATAAATTAATCACATTATGTTATTCCATTTGCAGGTTGAGTCAGAAATATTTTGCCTTCATGGTGGATTGTCTCCATCAATCGAGACCCTTGACAACATAAGGAACTTTGATCGGGTTCAAGAAGTGCCCCATGAAGGGCCCATGTGTGACTTATTATGGTCTGATCCTGATGACCGTTGTGGTTGGGGCATCTCTCCTCGTGGTGCTGGATATACATTTGGTCAGGTAATTATAAGAACGATCCTGAATCTCTTTCTGTTTCTCCGTTCAAATTAAGTGCCTAAGTAATTGACTTACATCTCTTTTCCATTTTGTTTCCATAGGACATATCCGAACAGTTCAACCACTCGAACAGCTTAAAGCTAATCGCCAGAGCCCATCAGCTGGTTATGGATGGATACAACTGGGCTCATGTAATAATATTTCAACTCAACCCTTCTCTGTTCTTTCCCTAGCTTTGCGAGGCTTGAGATTCTTTGCTCACTATTATGTACTTCATACTTTTTTTTCCAACGACAGGAGCAAAAGGTGGTAACCATCTTCAGTGCACCAAACTATTGTTACCGTTGTGGGAACATGGCTTCGATTCTCGAAGTTGATGACTGCAGGAACCACACCTTTATTCAGGTTTTTCCTCGAAAACCCAAATGTCTTTTCTGCTTACGAAATTAGTGTAGAAAGAAAAGACATTAACTAAAAAGAAAATTTAACTATGAGTCCAGTTTGAACCAGCACCGAGGAGAGGAGAACCAGACGTTACTCGGAGAACACCAGACTACTTCCTGTGATCACTGGATACAGAGTCACCACCTCTCAGCAGCTGCAACCAACAACTGAAAAGTCCCAGTTAAGATTGCTGTGTGTTTTTTTAAGTTCCAACTTAGTCCCACCACCGAAAGTATAGTGTGTGTTATAGGCGAAGAAGACCCTCTCTTACCTTCCTCGATAACCAAGAAGAAGAGAAAAGAGGTCAATGGACTCTCTACAATACCCATTATGCACAATTGTTTATTAACTTCTTTTTCTGCATCAGAATGTCTTTTTCATGTGAGAGATCTGTTTAATTTGATTTCTTGTAATTCTTCTCTTAAATTTCTTCTATTTTTTTTGTTTGTTTGTTTGTTTAGAAATCCAATGAAGATTTTTTATTGGAACTTTGATGTTTTGATTTTAAAATCTTGAGATAGTAACAATGGAGTTTACTGAATTCATCCACTTGAAACATTAGTTAGTTACACAAGTCAATGTGAGCGGGATATTAAATTTTTTATTCAACACAAAAGGGTAAATTATTATTTCTTGAAAAGAAAAATTATTTTTATATAGCTTTTACAATTTTCATTTTGGATTTAAAAAGAAAATTTACTATTAATTTACTATTTATATGTAAATTGTTTTATTTACAATACTTTTCTCAAAAAAGGAAAATTATTATTAAATAACTATTTATAATAATATTTTTATTTAATACATGTCATAATTTTAAATATAAAATTGACATATGTTACAATCATGTTAATTATTAACTTTTGAAGAACTAAGATTTATATAATAAGACTAGATATGAGCCCGTTGCGTTGCAACGGGTTTTTTTGATGTTTAAATTTAATAAATAACATAAAATAAGAATAATTTTGTTATAATTTTATGATTGATTCGTACAAGTTAAAATTTGTATTTTGTAATCATGGTACATAGATGAATTTTATTTATTTATTTAATAGATAGTTTTTATTCATGGTTTTTATTAAATAATTTATAGTATTGTTGAATTTATAATTTATTTTGGTTTAATATTTTTTAAAAAAGTTGTTTGGTTCTTCAAAGTTGATAATTAATATGATGGCGATTATATATTTAAAATATGATGGCGATTATATAGGTGACTTGTCTAATATATCTCATAACTAAAAGTATATATACTAAGATAATAACCAAAACAAAAAAAATTAGAAATCAATTATAAATATTATTTAATTGTAATTTTCCATTTTTAAAATTCTAACCAAAAGATAATTGCAAATATTATTTGATAATTTTTTTTCTAATGCTGTGACATGTGGTTAAATATGTAGTGACTAAAAATATATGTACCATGAAAATTTTTAAAAAAACGAAGTTTGAAACAACTAATTAAAAAAATTATTTAATGTTAAAAACAATTTTAAAATTAGTTAATAGTAATTTGTAGAAATTTTCCTTTTTCAAGTATAATTAACAGATTTTAAAAATAATTTATTTAATACAATTTTGTTTTCTAAAATCTTAATGAATCTTATCATAAAAGACTATATTGAGCCTAGGTTATGGTCTAAGATTTTTTTTTTTAAAAGATAACTACTATCAAATATTGCTTGACAGTTTTTTTTTAACTTTTTTACAGATATTTTTTCTTCATGATTTGAATAAAGAAAAAATAACATTAAGCAACTTTTTTACAGATATCTTTTCTTCATGATTTGAATAAAGAAAAATTAACATTAAGCAATTTTTTTTACAATTTTTTGGTTTAAATTTTTTAAAAAAGATAATTACGATTAAATATTTTTTACATTTATTTTTTCTTTATGATTTTAGAGAAGGAAAATTAGTGTTAAATATTTTACAAATTGATTATAGTTTAAATTTCTTTTTTTCTGGGCATATAAATTTTCTTTTAATTAATTATTTCCAGTTAATTTAACTATTCCTAAAAGCTGGCATTTTCAAAATTCGTTTATTTTCAATATCACTAATATTTTTATGAATTTTCTTGTTAATTAAATCATTTTTAGAAAATACATATTTAATTAACATATTATATTTAATTATTATAATGGTATATTTAAAATTGTGATATATGTTAAATTATCTCATAATTAAAAATAATTATACTAAGATAATAAAATTAACTTTTGTTAAAACTAATTACATAGTAATTTTCCATTTAAAAATAATTATAATAATTATTTATTTAAAAAATATATTATATATAAAATTTTAAAATATATAATAATAAAGGTTTTTTTAACGAATCATCATTAATATATAGATATATTATATATTTACTTTTTATTTTTTCTTGGTATAATATAAAAAAGGAAAATTACTATGTAATCATTTATTTTATATAGTTATAATAATTTTTTAGTTTATAATATTTATATTGACACAATTTTAATTAAGTAGGCTTTAATATAAGGTTCATTATCAACAAAAAATAAATAAGGAAAATTCGTAAATTAATTAAGGAAAATTTCGTATTATTGTTAAAAAATTCTTTAAATACATAAGATTCCTTAAATTCTTTAAAAAACTACTTAATAATATTCTTTGTTTGTTATGAGATAATTCGTAAAAATTCCTTAAATAAATAAGGAAAAATTCGTATTTGTTAATTAAATAATTTATAATATTATACTTATCACCAAATTATTTTTAAAAGGTTTTTTTAACGAATCATCATTAATATATAGATATATTATATATTTACTTTTTATTTTTTCTTGGTATAATATAAAAAAGGAAAATTACTATGTAATCATTTATTTTATATAGTTATAATAATTTTTTAGTTTATAATATTTATATTGACACAATTTTAATTAAGTAGGCTTTAATATAAGGTTCATTATCAACAAAAAATAAATAAGGAAAATTCGTAAATTAATTAAGGAAAATTTCGTATTATTGTTAAAAAATTCTTTAAATAAATAAGATTCCTTAAATTCTTTAAAAAACTACTTAATAATATTCTTTGTTTGTTATGAGATAATTCGTAAAAATTCCTTAAATAAATAAGGAAAAATTCGTATTTGTTAATTAAATAATTTATAATATTATACTTATCACCAAATTATTTTTAAAAGGAAAATTACTATGGAATTATTTATTTTAGATAATTATAATAAAATTTAATACAATTTTAAACACATGTCACAATCTTAAAGTTATAGTTGCCATGTGTTGCGATCGTGTTAATTAGTAACTTTGAAGAACCAAGCTTTATATAATAAGATATAAATAGAATATATAGTTTTTGTTTAATTAACTATTTTGCTTTGAGTATTCCTATTGGGCTAGGGTTTCGAAGAAGTTTTCCTTTTTTTTTTTCGTCCTCTATAGATAAAACATCTATATGCGTGAAAGTATTATCATACAAAGTTTCTGAAAAATTCGTCTTTGCTGAAAATAACAAAATCTACCAGATAATTTTGTTTGGGATCAAATATGTGGGATCAAAAACCTTGTTTCACGCTTGAGATAGGTAACTTCTCGAACAAGGAAACTGTCATAGCTTCGAATGTATTCGAGGCTGGCGGATGCGAATGGTAAAACATAGAAGAATCTAAACTTAAACTTTACTTGTTAAAGTCTCTCTGTCCTTTTGTTCTCGGAGATTGATTATTCGATTGTTTTTTTTTTGTACCTAGCAGTGTTTCATCTTTGTTTTATACATTCTTTCAGGTATCTTTCAGTTCATCCAAAGGGATTTTCTGGTCGTTTTAATGGTAACTTGTGTTTGTTACTCAACGTTGCAAATCGCAAATCCTTGCGAACTGGATGGCGAAGAAGTGCTAAATTTTATTTCCGTGTGCTGAGTGAGTCCAACAAAGAGCTCTATAGATCACCAAGTAATGGAGTTACATCTTTCCCCGTTTGACTCTTTTCTTTTCATTCTTTTTGTTTTGAAATTTCATGTGTTTGGAGTTTACAAACGTATAGCACTAAGAGAGCACCTCTTGGATATGAATTGAGAGGTCTGCTGAGAAAGTAGTATTGATAGTTTATTTCAGCAAAGAGATGCAAACTGATTGGATAATATCCCACAAACTCATGTTTGAATCTTGAAGAGGTAGCAACTATACATAAGCATGTGAACTAAACTTTTTGTCTTTTTGTAGCTGAAAAGGCAAAGAGATTGTTTTGCGCTTGGAATCCAACATGGGGTGTCCGAAAGATCTTGCCTCTAAGCAAGTTTCAAGAAGAAGGGTTTTTGGAGAAGGACCAACTCATCATTGAAGTCTACATCAAAGTTGTTGAAGCTTTTGATGGAGAGGGTGGAGATGTGCCCGAGAACAAGAAGCAGAAGACTGTGGATATCAACGGTTTTCAAGATTTTGCTGCCTATGTAATGTCTCTTCTTTTATTTTGGGATAAAAAAATATGATTTATATGGATGAGTAACAAAAAAGACGTTTTCTTTGCAGGTTGCTTCAGTGAAAAAGATATTCGCAGAGCACGTGGTGAAGACAGAATACAAGAATACTCTAAGCAAAGCTTGCAGAAAGTTGAGTGAGCTGGTGGAAGTAGGATTCAAGCTAGACTGGTTGAGGTCAAAGTTTGATGAACTTTCCTTGAAAAAGAAGGACGGTGTTGATGAGTCTTTGGTTCAACAACAAGAGGAACGCATCAAGAATCTTGAACTGATGGTATCAGGCTTCAAGAAGGACAGTTTGAAGTCAAAGCTTGAGGAGGGCATCAAGAATCCTGAGCTGGTGGAACTAGGGCTTAAACTGGACAGTTTGAAGTCGAAGCTTGAAGAGGTTTCCTTGGAGAAGAAGAAATCATATGATGCTCATGATGAGTCTTTGGTCCAACAACAAGAGGAACGCATCAAGAATCTTGAACTAATGGTATCAGGCATCAAGAAGGACTGTTTGAAGTCAAAACTTGCGATCTCCTTGGAGATGAAGAAATCATATGATGCTAGTGAGTCTCAGGCCCAACAACTTGAGGAACGCATCAAGAATATTGAGCTACTGGATCTAGGACTCTTGATCGACTGTTTGAGTTCAACGCTTGATGCTGATGAGTCTCGTGTCCAAAAACTTGAAGAAAGCGTCAAGAATCTTGAGTTGATGGAATTAGGGTTTAAACTGGACCGTTTCAAGTCCAAGCTTGAGGAGATTTCCTTGGAGAAGAAGAAAGCCTATGATGCTTCTGAGTCTCGAACCCAACTACTCGAGGGACGCGTCAAGAACATTGAGCTAATGGAAACAGGCTATAAACTGGACAGTTTGAAGTTGAAGCTCGAGGAAATTTCCTTGGCGAGGAAGAAATCATGTGATGTTAGTGAGACTCGGGCCCAACAACTCGAGGAACGCATCACGAATATTGAGCTACTGGATCTAGGACTCTTAATCGAATGTTTGAATTCAACGCTTGATGATGACGAGTCTCGGGTCCAACAACTGGAGGAACGCCTCAAGGATCTTGAGGTGATGAAAGTAGGATCTAAGCTGGATTGTTTGAACACAAAGATTGAGGAAAACGTCAAGAATACTGAGCTGGTTGTGTCTAGTATCAAAGTTGAACTAGACAAGAAGAAGGACAAATCTACTGCTGACGGATTTTTGTTGGTCAACTAGGCTTATTGTTATATATAATTAAAAATAAACAAAACGTATTTACTATTGCTGAGACAAATTATATAATATTCTTAGAACTAAAATGTATAAATATTATTTATTGACTTTTTAATAAGTTATTATTTTATCCAATTTTTACATGTGTAAAATCTGAATTAGTAGATAGTTTTTTAATATATTTTAAAATATAAAAACTATCCCCTAGTCTATATTTGAGAAGTGATTTGCCACATGTCTTCTCTACCATCGTTTTCACAAAAACAATTATGACGTGGCTATTAAGATTGATGACATGTCATATGGTTAAATATGACATGGACAATTACATTTAATGCTGATATATTTTTTTGGAAATTTTTTTAGAATATGGCAATAACTCATATATTAGACTTAATATTGATTTATATTTTTGGTAAACTTTATGGAATATGGTAATAAGTCATAAATCATCACTAAAATAAATATATATATAAGTATGACATTTTGAATTTCGAAATATTATATAATTTATTTTTATAATTATAAAATTTTTATTATCTAAAGTTTTCTAAATTTTTTGAATTTAAAAAAAAATAAATCGTAATATCATTAGTTTCTTTTAGATATCTAAAAATTATGTAAATATTATTTAGTTTTAATTTTCGATAACTATACAATTTTATATGATTTTTAGTAATTTTGTACAAGTTGATTTAATACATTTAACCAAATTAAATAAATATTTTTTTAATCTAAGATTTGAACTTTATATATATCATATATATTCTTAAATATAATTCAAAATAAAAAAAAATATTTTCTCTTAATTTTATGCTTAATTAATGATATTTATATTTATTATTGGTAAAAATAAAATATATAATATTAATAAATTACATTTTAAAATATAAAATTTAACTTTTAAAAAATTCGTCACTACACATGGTGCAGGAAAACACCTAGATTAATAGTTGTGACATGGCTACTAAAATTGATGACATGTCTTATAGATTAATATGACAAAGACAATTATATTTAATGTTAATCTATATTTTTGGTAAACTTTTTAAAATATAGTAATAACTCATATATTACATTTATTGTCGATTTATATTTTTGGATTTTTTAAAAATATGGTAATAACTCATAAATCATCATTAAAATAAATATATTCATAAGCATTTCAAATTTCAAAATATCATTTAAATTAAACATATTTCAAAAATATATACATATTTTTAGAAAATTATAAAAATTAAATCATAAAATCAGATTAAATCGTAAAATTATTAGTTTCTTATATATATCTACAGATTTTATAAATATTGTTTAATTTTAATTTTTGACAATTATGCAATTTTACATATTTATTTAATATATTTAATTAAAATAAATAGATAGAAAAATCTTCCTCATATTATAATTTTAAATATATACATGCACATTCTTAAATATAATTCAAAATAAACAAAATTGTTTTTATCTTAATTTTAATGTTCAATTAAATCAAATTTATATTAAAATATTGATAAGAAAAAAGAAAATTTATAATATTAATAAAAGTTAAATATAATTTATATTTATCTATTAAAAATATTTTAAAATTTTTTTACTGCACATGGTGCAAGAAAACACCTAGTAATAATTTATCTAAGAAGACAAACACATAACATCAGTTGACGATATAGCATGCTCAAAATTTTAAACAAGGAAAATGAATACATATAAATGATAGTTTTTTGACGAACTTTTACATATAAATGATAGTTTACCTTAGTTATAAACATATTTTGTGTGGTTAAAATTACTAACATGAGTTTGTTTTAAAATTAAAATGATAAAATAATTATATTTAGTTAGAGTAACATTAACTTCAGATAAAATATGGGTCAGTTAGAAAACTTACGGGTCAATGCTATAAGTTTTGCCATAACACAATTTAAAATTAAAGTGGGGTCAGTTGACCTCTTCCCTTCCACATGCCTACGCCCCTAGGTTGCACGGAAGCTTCATCGGATGTCCGCTTCCCGCTTCGGAATCGGAATCGGAATCGGAATCTTGTGGAAGCTTACGGAATCTCGCTTCCAAAACGTTTCCAAACATTCTTCTTAAAAACACGTTGGAAGCTTACGATTCCGTTTTGGAATCACGCTTCCATTTTATTTTAGAACTCATTGTCATAATTCATAAAAATATAAATCATAGTTTTTAGTTTATATAAAATCCAAATTTTAATAATAATGAATTAAAGAGAATAGAAATATACAAATATTAAAATTAATACTATAAATTATCTTTATGCATTGATGTTTTTATTAAATATATAGCATATATTCGAATATATTATGTCAATAAATTTATTAAGTTTTAAAATAATTAATATCATAATTTATTTTAAACTTAATTTATGTGTATTTTTATAGTTTTAATATGAAATCATTTCAAAATTATTATAAATTAATAAATGCTTTATTTTAAGTTTAAATCATATGATTTTTAGTTCTAAATTATATAAATATTTCTTATATTTTAATATATATATACATATATATGTATATATAGATATACGCTTCCAACACGTACCCTCTTCCTGAATTTTTTAAAAATTTCGCTTCCGCGCTTCCATACGTTTCCGCTTCCACGTACCCGTTTCCGTTTCCATGTAACATAGCTACGCCCCCCGGGAATTAAAGTTTCCCGTTTCGAATTACATATTCCTGTGGGTTACGTGGGCGTGAAGTGTCTCAAAATTAATATTTCTTTAGTATACAATATTTTGACAAGATAATGGAAAAATTCTTAATGATAAGTATTATGTAAAAACACTCGAAATTTTACATTCTGGTCTTATCATATAAAGGGAAAATATTTTAGTTTAATTAATTATTTTGCTTTGAGTATTCCTATTGGGCTAGGGTTTTAAGGAAGTTTTCCTTTCTTCTTTTTTGGCGTCCTCTATAAATATAGGACTTCTTATGCCTGAACGTATCATCATACAAAGTTTCTGAAAATTTCTTCTGTGCTAAAAAATAACCAAATCTACCAGATTCTGCAAGTCGAATATGTGGGATCAAAACCCTAGTTCCAAGTTTGAGATAGATAACTTCTCGGACAAGGAAGCTGCCATAGCGTCTACGGTATTTGTGGCTGGTGGATGCGAATGGTAAAACATACAATTATCTCTTCACGTTCTCGGAGATTGATTTATTTGATTTTTTTTGTACCTAGCACTGATTACAAAACGGTTTCATCTTTGTTTTATAATATTTCAGGTATCTTTCAGTTTGTCCCAAATATAATGATCACTTGTCTTTGTTCCTCAACGTTGCGAATCGTGAATCCTTGCGAACTGGATGGAAAAGAAGTGCTAAATATTACTTCCGTGTGCTGAATAAGTCCAACAGAGAGCTTTATAGATCATCAGGTAATGAAGTTATATCTTTTCTTGTTCGGCTCTTTTCTTTTATTCTTTTGTTTTTGTTTTCTTTTGGAATTTCATGTGTTTGGAATTTACAAACGCTTAGCGCTAAGCGACTAGTGATAACCTATTGTGATGAGCTTACATAGGCCTCATTGATAAAGAACTTAACTATACATAAGCATCTATACATAAGCATGTTTGAATCTTGAACTCAAACATGCTTGAATCTTGTGATGATCAGCTCAAACATAAGCATGCTTGAATCATTGATAAAGAACTTAACTATACATAAGCTCTTTTGTGGTGCTCTTTTGTGATGAGCTTACATAGGCCTCAAACTCATGTTTGAATCTTGAGAGGTAGCAACTATACATACGCATCTGAATGATGAAGAACTTAACTTTTTGTTATTTTGTATAATGTTCCACAGTATACGGTTGGAAAGAAAGTGTGGTTTTTTGCGCTAGGAATCCAGGATGGGGTGTCTTTCAGGAAAGTGGGTTTTTGGAGAATGATAAACTCATCATTGAAGTCTACATTAAAGTTGTTGAAGCTTTTGATGGAGAAGGCCGGGATATCAATGGTTTTCGAGTTTTTTCTGCTCATGTAAGTCAAAAGAGGATACGTCTATTCTTTTTGTTTTTGAATAAAAAACATATGAATTTTTATGGAAGACTAACAAAACCACGTTTTCTTGGCAGGTTGCTTCAGTGAAAAAGACATTCGGAGAGCATGTGGAGAAGACAGAATACATGAATACTCTAAGCAACGCTTGCAGCAAGTTGAGTGAACTTGCCGAAGTAGGAGTCAAGCTGGACTGGTTAAAGTCAAAGTTTGATACCTTCAAGAGCAAGAACACAGACGATGGTGCTGCTGATGAGTCTCTGGTCCCACTACTCGAGGAACGCATCAAGAATCTTGAACTAATGGTATCAGGCTTCAAGAAGGACTGTTTGAAGTCAAAGTGTGAGAGGAAGATATCACATGCTGCTGATGAATGTCGTTTCCAAGAACTGGAAGAAAGCGTCAAGAATCTTGAGCTGATGGAACTAGGATTGAAACTGGACAGTTTGAAGTCGAAGCTTGAGGAGGTTTCCTTGGAGAAGAAGAAATCACATGATGCAGTTGAGTCTCGGGCCCAACTGCTCGAGGGGCGTCTCAAGAAGATTGAGCTAATGAAAACAGGCTCTAAACTGGACAGTTTGAAGTTGAAGCTTGAGGAGATTGTTTTGGAGAGGAAGGAATCATATGATGCTACTGAGTCTCGGGTCCAACAACTCGAGGAACGCATCAAGAATATTGAGCTGATGGATATAGGATTCAAGCTGGACTGTGTGAATACAAGGATTGATATTTCTGGCGAGTCTCTAGTTCAACAACTCGAGGAACGTGTCAAGGACATGTCAAGGAAAGTGGGATTCAAGCTGGATTGTCTGAATACAACGATTGAGGAAAGGTCCTTAGAGAGGAAGAAATTTGATGATGCTCGGTTCCATCAACTTGAGGAAAGCGTCAATAACATTGAGCTGATGGTGTCGGGTCTCGAAGTTGAACTAGACAAGAAAAAGGACAAATCTGTTGCTGAAGGATTTTTGTTGGTCGACTAGGCTTTTGCTTGATGTAGTGATCAAGTTTTTAGTTTATTGATTCTTATTTAGAAGCACTAATGTCTTTTCATTTTTCTCCTTTTATTTTGGTTTTTAGTTTTGCACTGTGAACTCTAGAGATTTGACATAATCATAAGTGTTTTTTTTCGTTCTGATTTAATCCCAATTAACCAATAAAACGATGTTTCTCGTAGCTAACCAAATTTTCACGTTGGCAGGAAACTAATATTATATATATAAAGATATTGGTCAACTAGGCTTTGCTTGATGTAAAGATCAACTATATTCTAGAGATTCGGCTTCTAAACAAAACGACATGGTTATGTGTTTCATTCTCTGTATCTTAATGACTTACGTTTTCGTTGGATCATGTTTTAGGTTAAAGTGCACCCCTTTCTTGCTCTAATCTTTGATTCCAATCCTTAGAAACAATCTCCTGTTCTAAATCTTTATCTCTAAATCCATACAATTCAAAAAAAAAAAATCTATCTCCATTGATTAATCCATTGACTACACAAGCAACACATAATTAATTTTACCGATATCAAAATCGGATGGATCTATTAATGGGCTCTTTTGGACCCTTCTTTTTTTTTGGTAACCAAATTTTTGGACCCTTCTTAAGAGGATTCAGATATATATATAGATCTTTCCTTTCGTTTCTAGTTGAGGTTGAATCCGCATCTCGAGCTCTCTTAATGGCATCAAAAGCAGAATCCTTAAATAACAGTAGCGGAGCTATAAATTTTTTCAACTCGAGTCAAATTTTCAAAATATTAATGGTAGAAAAACACCAAAATATTATATATCAAAAATATTTTTTAGATTATTGTTATATATATTTAAAAAAATGTATTTACTATTGCTAAACCAAATTTAATTAAAAAATTAGAAGTCAGAATTTATAATTATAGTCTATAATTTAGATTAAACTAATTGACATTAAAATATTATTTATTGACGTTTTAATAATTTATTATTTTATCCCATTTTACTTATATAAAACCTGAATTCCTGATAGTTGTTTTAATATATTTGAAAATATATAAAGCTAGAATAATATATAATGCTCAAATTTAAACAAATAAAATGAATACAAATATATTATATTTTACTTTAGTTATAAACATATTTTGTGTGGTTAAAAATATTCATATGAGTTTATTTAATTAATACGATGAAATAATTTTGTTTTATTTGTTTAATATTTTTTGTCAGCAAATAATTTTATTTAGTTGGAGTAACATTGACTTCAGATCATATAGGGGTCAATTAGAAAACTTTAAGTGGTCAATGCTATAGATTTTTCCATTACACTTAAGATAATTAAAATTAAGTGGGGTCAGCTGATCCCCTCCCTTCCACATGCCTCCGCCCTGCGAAATAAAGACGGCGAGCTCCTGTAAAGATTGGGGTTTCTGATTTCAAATCAGGTTCTTGTGGGGTTTACGTGATAATGGAAATTCTTAATGATAATTTTGTTAAGATGATATATGGTGTTTTTCACATCATTGCATATATGTTTTCTTTTGTTTGAAGTCACTAATTCGTGTCAGTCTAGTCCTTTTTGACCTTTTACAGGTCTGGAGTTAGCAGAAGAAAGAAGAGAAGGTGCCTGATGAAAAGAAGTCCTTTTGGAGCATTCCTGCGGAGAACACTCAAGAGAACAATCCCGAGACTGTTCTCTCTCGAGCGGAACAAGCAGACGGAGTGATCCGGCGATTGTTCCAGACGAATATGGAAACTCCTATTTCGGGATTTTAAGCCCTGTTGCCCTAATCTCTTTTCTTCTGATTGGCGCCTCCATATAAAACGCCATCTATCTATTTTCTATTTTTTTTTTACGCTAGTTTTCACAAGACAAGTTTCATACTTTTGGATTCAAGCCTTTTGTAAGGGCGACGGCTCACCTCTTCATTCGAAGAACAACCTGAACCCTAGTTTTATTCTTCTTAATCTGATCATGAGTATTTCAGTTTCATCTGTTGTTCTTCTCTGCATCATGATTGAGTAGTCGACTGTTGATCTAGGGTGATAGAGTGCATTCGCGACTGAGCATAGATAGGTTATCATCTAGCAAATCTTCATTCATTCATTGTTTCATGCCTGCGTTAAACTGATCATCTAGCGTTTGATCCCAAGTAAATCTGTGCATCAAAAGTGTAATAGGTTGCTAGATCCTGTATGAATGAGCACTGCATCCTTAGCCACACGAAAGTAGATGTTAAGGTGCATTGTGAACTGATCGGACTTGTTCTCTTAAGCTTGCAATTGATCCTCATCCCAACGACAGTTAGGTGGTGAGATCGATCTGCAAAGTGATCACTGCCACGACAGTGGAGTGTTCCAGCTGAGTGATCCGAGTTCTAGATAGAACTGCATCGAACCTGAATAGTTGCTCGGTCGTGATTGAGATCACTCGTATTCATCCTAGATTAACTCCTTTTTAACTTGAATTCATCGCTTGTGCTTTTTACTTGTTCTCTACGTCACTTTTTAAACCAAATCATTATCTTCTTCTTAGCTTGATTTCGGAACTCATAGAACTAGAGTGTAGGCTGGTCCTCTGGATTTGAATCTCAAATACTACAATTGCAACTGTTAACTTGGCAGTAGCAAGGATTCATTTTTAGTGTATCAAGTTTTGGCGCCGTTGCGACGGGGACCAGATTTTTTACCTCTAATTTTCGGTTTCATATCTAGTCTAAGATATCTAACTCGTGTTATTTTCTTTGTTTCAGCTGATGATCCAGGTGCATGACCAGTAGACATACTCGGAGCAACGCACAAGGACCATTGCATCAGCTTTCTAACGAGGAACTAGCGAGATTGGAACGACAGAACCGTCAACAGCCGAGATCAACGAACACCAACATGGGTGATCATCCAGATGATCTCACTGCTGCTCTTGCACTCATGCAACAGCAGATGCAGCAGATGCAGCAGACGATCCAAGCGCAGCAAGCTGCTGCCGAGCAAGCTGCTCTGAATGCTGCGAATCAGCAGAACCAACAGGAGGAAGTGGTCCAGATCGGCCAGAGAAACTTACTGCGTAATCTGCCTGCTACGCGATCTGCCATAGCCCCTCCACCGTGCACTAGGCAAGACTTCGAGATCAAGCCAGCCTTGATAAGTCTAGTGCAAAGGAAGATCTTCAATGGACTTCCTGCTGAGATACCGATGGACCACATCGAGCACTTCGAGAAGATGTGTGGTTTCACTAAAGCGAATGGAGTACCACCCGATTACATCAAGTGCACTCTGTTCCCTTTCTCTCTTGATGGGAAAGCTGCTCGCTGGCTTGATTCACTGCCCACCGGATCACTCACCACTTGGGAACAGGTCCGAGAGGCCTTCTTAAGCCACTTCTACACAAAATCGAAGACGGCAGCTCTGAGACAGAAGATCGTGACCTTCAAACAGCTGGTAGACGAGCCGTTCTGCGATGCTTGGGAGCGATTCAATGTCTACCGCAGAGAGTGCCCACATCACGGTTTTGAAGAAGACTATCTGCTGGGAGTGTTCTACGATGGAGTAGGCTGGGAATACAGGAACGCCTTGAACTCAGCCAGTAAGGGAGACTTCATGACTCAGTCCACTCAAGGTGCATTCGAGTTAATTGAAAACATGGCCTCAAGCTCAGCTGACAACAACCGCGAGACTGATCGCACTCAGAAGGTGAAGAGCATCGACAACAGCAAGATTGATGAGCTCTCTGCCAAGGTCGATCAGCTGATTAAGAGTAACCAGAACCAGGTCTTCATCATGGAAGAAGCTCCACAGGATAAAGCTACCGCGGAAGGCACATCAGAGGCGGATCAGTCGGCTGAGGATCAGCATGAAGTGAGTTATGTGAATGGGCAAGGATGGCAGTTCAAGAACTATCACCCGAACCCTAACGTGAGGAACAACCCCCACCTGTTCAATGCCCCCAAACCGGACGATAAAGCTCAAGGGAACCAGGGTCAGAACAGTGGATACCAAAGGCCTTATGGCAATCAGGGAAGAACCTTTGTCCTTAACCCAGCTCAGAATGCCCAGTTCCACAGCCAGAAACAGCCGGTTAATCAGCAAGCTGCACAACCAACTCAGACTGCTCCGCATGATGACATGAAGAGTCTCGCCAATATGATGAGCCAGCTGCTCCAAGGACAGCAGATCCAAGGGAAAGCACTGAACCAGGTCACAAACGACATCAACACCAGGATGAATCATATGTTCAATGACCTGAGTGTGAAGTATGACAATGTCTCAAGCCATATGAGACAGATGGATATTCAGATTGCTCAGACTGCTGAGAACGTGAAGCGACAGCAAGGAACTCTCCCTGGAAAGACAGACAAGAACCCCAAGGAGTGCAATGCAGTGGGTTTGAGGAGTGGGAAGCAACTGCCTGATCTAGACCCCAGGAGATTCACATCGGCTGAGAAAGGGAAGCAGAAGGAGTCAGATCAGCCACCTAAGGCTGTACGCACAGATGAGGAAGACGCAGAACAACCTACTGAGACTGTTCCGCTTGAAGCAGAGCGACCCGCTGGGGTTGTTCCACCGACTGCAGCACCTTCTCCTGCTCGCCAGTATGTACCGAAAGTGCCCTATCCTGTTCCAGCTAAGGCTACACGTAAGGATAAGGAAGAGATGAAGTGCAGGAAGATGTTGGAAGACCTAACTGTCAAGCTCCCTCTGATGAGTGCGATCCAGATGATACCATCCATGCGTAGCTTTGTCAAAGGATTGATCTCTGGGAAGATATCTGATGACAGCGAATTCATGATTGTCTCTAAGGAGTGCAGCGCGGTGCTCCAGAATAGAAAGATCAAGAAGTTGGGTGATCCGGGAAAATTTGTTCTCTCGGTTCAGATTGGCAGAACACTCTTCTCATGCTCACTGGTTGATCTAGGCTCGAGCATAAATCTCATGCCATATACTGTGGCTAGGCGCCTTGGATACACGGACTTCAAGCCTACCAGGATGTCACTTGTGTTTGCTGATCGCTCTGTGAAGTCTCCAGTTGGAATCCTCGAAGATCTTCAAGTTCTGGTTGGAAACACGATTGTTCCTGCCGATTTCGTTGTTCTGGAAGTCGAGGAAGACTCCAATGATCCCCTGATCCTAGGCAGACCATTCCTCTGCACTGTTGGAGCTATCATCGATGTCCGACAAGGGAAGATTGATCTCCACCTTGGAGATATTGTGATGAAGTTTGAGATGGATCAGATGCTCAAGAAGCCGATGCTGGATGGACAAACTTTCACTGTCCAAGAAGATGGTGATCCCTTAGAGCCGCATGAAGGAATGATCGAGGAGATTCTCACCGAGGATCCACTCGAACTCGCCTTAGTCAGAGCTGAAGCCGAGCAGAGCCTAGAGAATGTTGAAGCTGATGCCTATGCCAAGTTCCTGGATTCAGCCAGGACTATGGAGAGGATGGTGGCGAATCTAAGTCTGGGGGAGAACAGTGACTCCAGCACAGCGACTGGAACAACCGCACCTCAGAACCCGTCTGTTCCGGCAGCTCAGACTGATGACTCATGGAGCGAGCTGAAAGCTCCAAAGGTAGAGCTCAAATCCCTTCCCAAGGGACTCAGGTATGCATTTCTTGGACCCAACTCCACATATCCTGTCATTATAAATGCTGACCTGAACAATGCAGAGACTGCTCTGCTTTTGTGTGAGCTGAGAAAGTATCGTAAGGCTTTGGGTTACTCTCTAGCTGACATACCTGGCATTTCACCTGATTTGTGCATGCATAGAATACACCTGGAAGATGAATCGATGACTTCTGTAGAACATCAGAGGAGGTTAAACCCGAATCTAAAAGATGTTGTAAAGAAAGAGATAATGAAACTTCTAGAAGCAGGTGTGATATATGCGATCTCTGATAGTAAGTGGGTTAGTCCTGTGCATGTAGTACCTAAGAAAGGGGGGATCACTGTGATAACCAATGAAAAGAATGAATTGATCCCCACTAGAACAGTTACTGGTCATCGCATGTGCATTGATTTTCGTAAGTTGAATGCTGCGACTCGTAAGGATCACTTCCCACTTCCTTTTATTGATCAAATGCTTGAGAGATTGGCTAACCACCCTTACTATTGCTTTTTAGATGGTTATTCAGGTTTCTTTCAGATTCCCATCCATCCAGATGATCAGGAGAAGACGACGTTCACATGCCCTTATGGAACATATGCATACAGGAGGATGCCATTCGGCTTGTGCAATGCTCCAGCGACCTTCCAGCGATGCATGATGTCGATTTTTACTGACCTGATCGAAGACATAATGGAGGTTTTCATGGACGATTTCAGCGTCTATGGAAGCTCCTTTCATGTCTGTTTGTCAAATTTGTGCAGGGTACTGAAGCGATGCGAGGAGAAGCATCTGGTGCTGAACTGGGAGAAGTGCCACTTCATGGTGAGAGATGGGATTGTTCTCGGACACAAGATATCCGAGAAAGGCATTGAGGTGGACAAGGCAAAGATCGAGGTCATGATGAGTCTGCAACCACCAACTTCAGTGAAGGGAATCAGGAGTTTCTTGGGACATGCTGGTTTCTACAGAAGGTTCATCCAAGACTTCTCCAAGATCGCGAGACCACTCACACGGTTGCTCTGCAAGGAAGCTCAGTTTGCCTTTGACAGTGACTGCTTAGCCGCATTCCATACGATCAAGGGAGCTCTAGTCAGTGCACCAGTTGTCCAACCTCCAGATTGGGATCTCCCTTTCGAGATCATGACAGATGCAAGTGATTTTGCAGTGGGAGCAGTCCTTGGACAGCGTAAAGACAAGAAGCTTCACGTGATCTACTATGCAAGCAGAACTTTAGATGAAGCTCAATGCCGATACGCAACCACAGAGAAGGAGCTCCTTGCCATCGTGTTCGCTTTTGAGAAGTTCAGATCCTATCTGGTTGGATCAAAGGTGATTGTGCACACAGACCACGCGGCCCTCAAGTACCTGCTCACGAAGAAGGATGCTAAACCACGGCTCTTAAGATGGATTCTCTTGCTCCAAGAGTTTGATCTAGAGATAAGAGACAAGAAGGGGGTTGATAATGGCGTGGCAGATCATCTCTCCAGGATGAAAGTGTCAGATGAGACAGTTCTTGATGTGGAACAACCGATGGAATACGTCAATGCGATCGGTCTGCGCAACATGGAGCAGTCATCACCTGCCGTTAAGGACTGTTCCCGCGTAGAAGGAGCATTCGTTGCAGTGATCCAGAAGGAGTACCCGAATCTTCCATGGTTTGCTGAGATTGCCAACTTCTTGGCAGCTGAGAAAGAGCCTTTGAGGTTCACTGGGAATGAGAAGAGAAAATTTCTGAGGGAGGCGAGACACTACTTCTGGGATGAGCCGTATCTCTATCGGCAAGGCAAGGATGGGATCTTCAGGAGATGTGTTCCAGAGGCTGATATTCCAGGGATCCTTCACCACTGCCATGGTTCCTCTTATGCTGGTCACTTCGCCACCTTCAAGACTGTTTCCAAGATCCTCCAAGCCGGTTTCTGGTGGCCTACTATGTTCAGAGATGCTCACGCCTTCATATCTCGATGCAATTCATGCCAAAGGATGGGGAGTATAAGCAAGAGAAACGAGATGCCTCAGAACTACATCTTGGAAGTTGAAGTGTTCGATTGCTGGGGGATCGATTTCATGGGACCTTTCCCAGTCTCTCACAAGAATGAATACATCCTAGTTGCTGTGGACTATGTCTCCAAGTGGGTGGAAGCGATTGCTAGTCCAACTAATGATGCGCGAGTTGTAACCAAGATGTTCACCTCCATTATCTTTCCAAGATTTGGAGTGCCTAGAGTGGTTATAAGCGATGGTGGAACTCATTTTATCAACAAGGTGTTCCAAGGATTGCTGAGTAAGAATGGTGTGAAACACAAGGTTGCAACCGCCTATCATCCTCAAACAAGTGGTCAAGTGGAGGTTTCCAACAGGGAGATCAAGAACATCCTCCAGAAGACTGTCAACGCCACCCGCAAGGATTGGTCCCTTAAGCTTGACGATGCTCTCTGGGCGTACAGAACAGCCTACAAGACCCCTCTAGGGACCACTCCCTATCACCTGGTCTATGGCAAGGCGTGCCACCTACCTGTTGAGTTAGAGTACAAGGCGGCTTGGGCTGTCAAACTACTCAACTTCGACATCAAACCTGCCAAGGAGAGGCGAACCATTCAGATCCACGAGTTGGAGGAGATCAGGCATCTGGCCTATGAGAGTTCTAAGATCTACAAGGAAAAAACCAAGGCGTTCCATGACAAGCGGATCATCAGCAGAAGCTTTGCTCCGAACGATCAGGTCCTACTCTTCAATTCACGGGTTAAGCTGTTCCCTGGAAAGCTTAAATCTAGATGGTCAGGACCTTTCACCATTAAGGAGGTTCGCCCTTATGGAGCTGTTGTGTTGCTGGACACAAGAGGAGGAGAATTTGTTGTTAATGGTCAGCGTCTCAAGCCATATCTTGCTGATACAACAATCGCTGAAGGTGTAGAGATACCCTTGGGCGACCCCCCTCAAGCCTAATCGGCTCATTGAAGTCAAGCTAGTGACAGAAAACAAGCGCTTGGTGGGAGGCAACCCACTGGTGAGTGTAAATATTGTTTTCTTTTTGTCTTTATCTTTCTAGGAACTAACTTGCAGGTTGAAAAATCAAGAAAATTCGAGATCACTCCAGGAGAGCACTCCAGCGGTTGTTCCGCCGATTGTTCCCAGGTAAGTTCTCGAACAAAAAAAATAAAAATAAAAACATAAAAAATAAAAAAAAAAAAGAAAAGGGAAGGGGAAGCGGTTTTGATTGGTTATTAAAAACCCAAACATTCCACTTCCCCACTTCATCTCTCTCGCCGCACACCCCCCTTTAGAACCCTAGAAATCGCGAACTCACCTCTCTCTCTTTCTCATCGATTTTGGTTCTAAACTCTTGGGATTCTCTTGAGATTGAGTTGTTTTGCAGGAATCATCTCTCCAATCAAGGTAATCACCAAGAACTCTCTCCCTTTTTGCGCATGCAAATCGCGATTTGGGAGTGATTTCTTGGGTTCTCTCTTTCCTTTTATGCTTTGCGATTTCATCCTAGGTTGTAGCTCTTGATAGTATACTTGCTACTAGGATTGAATTCATGATTGGTATTCAATGGAAGAGGAACCGATTTGTTGCTTGTGATTCTTGGCCTTTGCGATTTGTACTGTTGAGATTGAGGCTTGTGTAGGTTGTCTAGTGATCGATGGACTTGAGTAGAACAAGAAGATTGGATTGTTCCATCGTTTCTAGAACAACCAACGAACTGTGCTGATATTGGTTTTTGCTTTTGTCTTGTAGATGCCTCCAAAGATGCGAAACGCCAGAGCCGCCAAGACCACTGCTTCTCCAGCCGCGAGTGCTCCACCTGGGTACCCGTGGCCGAACAAAACCGAGGGAGCGCCCATCGACCTTAATGATCCGATGCTCCTTGACTTCAACGTCGAGGGATGGGACAAGGAGTCGGCAGCGATATACAACAAGCTCCTCCTAGCAGAGATCTTGCCTACGCGGTTCGTGAGCAGCCAAACACTAGGCGATCTAGGCCTTGACACTGAGGTGTTCGACACGATGCAAGCTATGGGAATCATGCCTCTCTGCTACCAGGCTCAGGTTCTCTACCCCGACTTGGTCAGGCAAGTGCTCGCGACATGCAAGATCACTTACCAGAACCCCAATGCGCCTACGTACGAGAACTGCTTCTTCTCCTTCATGGCTGACGGCAAGTTCTGCACCATCTCTCTCGACGACCTGAACTCGCTATTCGAGATTGCAGACACGCCAAAGGGGGTTTCAGTGGAGAGGAAGTTCAAACCGGCAGACACCTTTTGGGACCTCATTGCAGCCGGCAAGTTCACCTCTCGCAAGGCCTATCAGTCGCAGATCCGGAACCCTGCTATCCGGATCATCGCCAAGATTGTGTCCAATGTGCTGTTCGCGAAGGAGTACACATCCAAGATCACAAACGGAGAGCTCCAGGTTCTCTACACGGGACTTGAGGACGAGATGCGCAGAGAGAACATCACACCGATCCAGGAAGTCAAGACCAACCCGGGGTTTCATCTCATCTCCATGTTCGCTGACCGCAAGGACACACTGGTTCGGACTGATGATAAGAAGGATCGTTGCGGCAGTCTGCTCACACCGTTGTTCCAGCGTTTCAACATCAACCTCAGCTCGTACACGGTCGTCTCTGAGATGGAGTTCATCGATACTCCTTACCTGATCGCATGCCACATCCTGCGCGACGAGACCACCTACAAGTTCCAGGATAAAGAAGGGAACCCTCTGTACTGCAAGCTCCCTATGCCTGGGTTCACAGACTTCTTATCCTTGGAGAACATTGTGTTCTCACTCGATGAAGAGCACCTCTGCGATGATCCAAAGGCGCAGGTTCAGCACGATGATGAGGACATGGATGATGTGGAGCATGTGACTCCACAGGCTGATGGTGAGTACGACCTGGAGGACTTCACCGATGTGACTGATGATCACGCCTACAGACGCTGGATGGTTGATTCCCAGAAGAAGAACAACAGCCTCATGAAGAGGATACTCAGGGCGATCACAGGCGGCTGCATTGGAGCACAGGAGGAGCGTACACCGCAGAGAACAAGGCGCCCAGGCAAAGAACAAGCAGGAACATCGACTGGAGGAGTGAGACTGCCGAGGAACAGGAGGACAGCTGGTCACTCCGGTAGCGGTGATTCAGACTGAGTCCGAAAGGACTATTTCTATCCCTTGTCTTATCCATCTGAACTATTTATTTTTCATGTTATTTGCTTCTGTTTGGTTTGTTTCAGCTTCCTTTGATTTATTTTCACAACCAGGGATGGTGTGAACTAAGTCTGGGGGAGCAATGTACTTGTGTGCTTTGTACTTGTGTGCTTTTTGAGTCAGTTTTTAGGATCGAGTCAGACAAAACTATTGTGGGAATCAGGACCTTATTTGTGATGCTCTTTAACCACCTCGTGCTTTAACCTTCTTATTCAGTGACCTTAGCAGTGATGAAAGACCCACACATGGACCTGGAACACCCTGACTTATCTCATTTGACACTCCAGAAGTTCTATACCGATCAGGTTACACTGGGCAGACTTAACTCCACTTTATCTGAACCTAATCTGGACTTTAATTCTTCTTGTCATGGGCACTAGATCAGGGTAGAATGAGAACTACACTCAGGACTTCTTATCCGATTTTTATCCCTCTTGCTGTTCCTGAGTGGCTAGCTCATCTTTAGCTAGTTCCCACCTTGAACCCTGACCTTTAATTTCACCCTCATGCATTTGCTTTTCTAGTACTTTATGTGCAGATATGTGCAAAAAGGTCGGAGAGGAAAGGATCGACGCAGTTCTTACTCATCAATGCTCACACAATGGAAGCAGGCAGAACAACCGGAGTGCTTGTTCCAATACGTAAGGGAACAACCGAGATGCCTGTTCCGATACCATGGAGAACAACGAAGAAGTAAGTGGCTAGAACAGACCAGAATGAATCACCAGTGGCATCATGTACATCACTCGTTACCTCCTTGCTCGTCACCCCAGCATTTTGTAATTCAGTATAAAAAAAAAAAAAAAAAAAAAAAAAAAAAAAGTTTTGTTTTGCTTTGATTTATTGGTGACGAGAAGGGGAAGAATCTATGATGCATGCCACTGGGGAAGTTGAGAAAGTAATGGTTGTTTCAGTGAAGTGTTCCGAAGGGGAAGTTGAAGCGCGCAGAGCAGTCCTATGATCGATCTATCGGAGAGCAGTCCGATTGGCAGAGATGAGTAAGGACTGTGGACCTCAATGGAGCCGTCCTCTCACGACCATTTTGTGCGATATCCTGCGCCCGCTCTTGGTAAACCCTAAACACTCTTGAACTCCACCATAAAAGTTAGCCTGTTCTATACCTAGCCCGTTCTCTTTGAATAGAGCCTGTGACAAGAAGCTCACGTTGATCTTAATTGAACATAAGGAGTTTTGTCTCGAAAGTGTTGCCTTTTCAGGTTAAGATGTAGAGTAAGGAGCTGATCTTCGAACAGCGATCAGGGGGTTCTCAGTAAGTGTGTGTGGTCCTAGTCTACAGCTTGTATGGTTCAGAGATTTGTGGTAAGAGTATGGTTGCTGAGAATAAGCGAGTTCCCACGCTTTCAAACCTTTCTCCCTGTTCTTGGTACTTGCCTTGTTCGAGGACAAACAAGGATCTAAGTCTGGGGGAATTGATATATGGTGTTTTTCACATCATTGCATATATGTTTTCTTTTGTTTGAAGTCACTAATTCGTGTCAGTCTAGTCCTTTTTGACCTTTTACAGGTCTGGAGTTAGCAGAAGAAAGAAGAGAAGGTGCCTGATGAAAAGAAGTCCTTTTGGAGCATTCCTGCGGAGAACACTCAAGAGAACAATCCCGAGACTGTTCTCTCTCGAGCGGAACAAGCAGACGGAGTGATCCGGCGATTGTTCCAGACGAATATGGAAACTCCTATTTCGGGATTTTAAGCCCTGTTGCCCTAATCTCTTTTCTTCTGATTGGCGCCTCCATATAAAACGCCATCTATCTATTTTCTATTTTTTTTTTACGCTAGTTTTCACAAGACAAGTTTCATACTTTTGGATTCAAGCCTTTTGTAAGGGCGACGGCTCACCTCTTCATTCGAAGAACAACCTGAACCCTAGTTTTATTCTTCTTAATCTGATCATGAGTATTTCAGTTTCATCTGTTGTTCTTCTCTGCATCATGATTGAGTAGTCGACTGTTGATCTAGGGTGATAGAGTGCATTCGCGACTGAGCATAGATAGGTTATCATCTAGCAAATCTTCATTCATTCATTGTTTCATGCCTGCGTTAAACTGATCATCTAGCGTTTGATCCCAAGTAAATCTGTGCATCAAAAGTGTAATAGGTTGCTAGATCCTGTATGAATGAGCACTGCATCCTTAGCCACACGAAAGTAGATGTTAAGGTGCATTGTGAACTGATCGGACTTGTTCTCTTAAGCTTGCAATTGATCCTCATCCCAACGACAGTTAGGTGGTGAGATCGATCTGCAAAGTGATCACTGCCACGACAGTGGAGTGTTCCAGCTGAGTGATCCGAGTTCTAGATAGAACTGCATCGAACCTGAATAGTTGCTCGGTCGTGATTGAGATCACTCGTATTCATCCTAGATTAACTCCTTTTTAACTTGAATTCATCGCTTGTGCTTTTTACTTGTTCTCTACGTCACTTTTTAAACCAAATCATTATCTTCTTCTTAGCTTGATTTCGGAACTCATAGAACTAGAGTGTAGGCTGGTCCTCTGGATTTGAATCTCAAATACTACAATTGCAACTGTTAACTTGGCAGTAGCAAGGATTCATTTTTAGTGTATCATAAGATAATGGAAATTCTTAATGATAATTATAATGTAAAAACACTAAAATTACATTTTGGTCTTATTATATAAAGAGAAAAATATATAAAGAGAAAAGATTTTAGTTTAATTATTATTTTGCTTTTCGTATTGCCTAGGGCTTTAAGGAAGTTTTCCTTTCTTCCTCATTCTTAATGATAATTATAATGGAAAAACACTAGAAAATTGCATCCTTGTCTTATCATATATGTAGAAAATATTTTAGTTTAATTAATTATTTTGCTTTTCCTATTGTGCTAGGGTTTTAAGGAAGTTTTCCTTTCTTCTTTTTGTGTCCTCTACTATAAATACAGGACTTCTTACGCCTAAACTTATCATCATACAAAGTTTACGAAATATCTTCCTTGCTAGAAATAACTAAATCTACCAGATTTTTTAAGTCGAATATGTGGGATCAAAGACCTAGTTTCAGGTTTGAGATAGATAACTTCTCCGACAAGGAAGATGTCATAGCTTCTAAGGACTTCGTGGCTGGCGGATGCGAATGGTAAAAAAACATAGAAGGATCTAAACTTAAACTTAGCAAGTTAGCTTGTTAATAAACTCTCTATGTCGTTCATGTTCTCGCGATTGATTAAATTGTAGTTTTGTTTTTGTTACCTAGCACTGTTTACAAAAGGGTTTCATCTTCGTTTTATATTCTTTCAGGTATCTCGCAGTTCAGCCCAAGGGAGATTATAATGATCAGCTGTGTTTGTTCCTCTACGTTGCAAATCGTAAATCCTTGCGAACTGGTTGGAAGAGAAGTGCTAAATATTACTTTCTTGTGCTGAATGAGTCCAACAAAGAACTCTATAGATCATCAAGTACGTTATATCTTTTCTTGTTTGACTCTTTTCTTTTATTCTTTTTTTTTTGTGTAATTGCATGTGTTTGGAAGTTACAGACGTTTAGCACTGAGAGACTAGATATTAACTATTGATTTGCAAAATCTCTTTTGTGATGAGCTTACATAGGACTCGTTGATAAATGCGATAGGCCTAAACTCATGTTTGAATCTTAAAGAGGGAGAAATTAAACATTAAGCATGTGACGGATGAAGAACTTAACTTTTTGTTTTGTGTTTGTTCCACAGTAATGGGAAAAAGAAACTTGTTTTGCGCTGAGAATCCAGCATGGGGTAGCCGAAAGGCTTTGCCTCTAAGCAAATTTCAGGAAAGTGGGTTTTTGGAGAATGATAAACTCATCATTGAAGTCTACATTAAAGTTGTTGAAGCTTTTGATGGAGAATGCGGGGATATCAATGGTTTTCAAGTTTTTGCTGCTCATGTAAGTAGAAAAAAGTATATGTCTCTTCTTTTATTTTTGAAGAGAAACTTATGATTTATATGGATGAGTAACAAAAACACGTACGTTTTCTTGGCAGGTTGCTTCAGTGAAAAAGACATTCGCAGAGCACGTGGCGAAGACAGAATACAAGAATACTCTGAGTAACGCTTGCAGCAAGTTGAGTGAGCTTGCGGAAGTAGGAGCCAAGCTGGACTGGTTAAAGTCAAAGTTTGATGAAGTTTCCTTCAAGAGGAAGAACGCAGACGACGGTGCTGCTGATGAGTCTCTGGTCCCACTACTTGAGGAACGCATCAAGAATCTTGAACTAATGGTATCAGGCTTCAAGAAGGACAGTTTGAAGTCAAAGCGTGAGAGGAAGAAATCACATGCTGCTGATGAATGTCGTTTCCAAAAACTGGAAGAAAGCGTCAAGAATCTTGAGCTGATGGAACTAGGGTTTAAACTAGACAGTCTGAAGTCGAGGCTTGAGGAGGTTTCCTTGGAGAATAAGAGATCACATTATGCTGATGAGTCTCGGGCCCAACTGCTCGAGGGGCGTCTCAAGAAGATTGAGCTAATGAAAACAGGCTCTAAACTGGACAGTTTGAAGTTGAAGCTTGAGGAGATTGCTTTGGAGAGGAAGGAATCATATGATGCTACTGAGTCCCGGGTCCAACAACTCGAGGAACGCATCAAGAATATTGAGCTGATGGATATAGGATTCAAGCTGGACTGTGTGAATACAAGGATTGATATTTCTGGCGAGTCTCTAGTTCAACAACTCGAGGAACGTGTCAAGGACATGTCAAGGAAAGTGGGATTCAAGCTGGATTGTTTGAATACAACGATTGAGGAAAGGTCCTTAGAGAGGAAGAAATTTGATGATGCTCGGTTCCATCAACTTGAGGAAAGCGTCAATAACATTGAGCTAATGGTGTCGGGTCTCGAAGTTGAACTAGACAAGAAAAAGGACAAATCTGTTGCTGAAGGATTTTTGTTGGTCGACTAGGCTTTGCTTGATGTAGTGATCAAGTTTTTCGTTTAATTATCTTATTTTACAAGTACTAATGTCTTTTCATTTTTCTCCTTTTATTTTGGTTTTTAGTTTTGCACTGTGAACTCTAGAGATTTGACATAATCATAAGTGTTTTTTTTTTCGTTCTGATTTAATCCCAATTAACCAACAAAAAGATGCTTCTCGTAGCTAACCAAATTTTCACGTTGGCAGGAAACTAATATTATTTATATATAAAGATATTGGTCAACTAGGTTTTGCTTGATGTAGTGATCAACTATAGTCTAGAGATTCGGCTTCTAAACAAAACGACATGTTAATATTACTATTTGGCTTTTGATTTTCTATCTTACTATAAAAGTTAACATTTCTAAGTAAATTTTTAAATGGTAATACTTATTTTAGTTTAATCATATAGAATAATAATTTAGTTGTACTTTTAGTTTTTTGGAAATATTAACATTTTTGAAAAATGATAAATTACAATGATGAATTATCATATTAATTATTATATTCTTAATTGTTTATGTTAAATTTTGAATTTTTCATATATATTAAGTTTGTATATGTATAATGTTTTTACTTTTGTTAGTTTGCCTTATTCGATATTGATTTGTATTTTACTATGAAATAAACAGTATTTTAAAAATATTGATATTTTGAAAATAATTATGTAAAATAATGATAACGTTTTCAATGGTTTATAACCTCAACTTTTATATAGTATAGATTTATATGAAAGTAATTATATTATATTTATATTTTTTTATATTAGGAGAATAGAAACATGACTATAATAGTTAATAATTTACTAAAATAATATAGTAAAAACTCTATAAGTTAATAGTCTTATAGAATTATGATTATGATATTTAATAATTTATAAAATAATTAATTTTATAAAAGGTATATATATTATTATTTTATATAAAATAAAAAAATAGTTGATTTTACCATATATATAAACCAATATTAAGAATTCCGCATTTCATATTTTATTATATTAAAATTTTATTAACATTATTAAATTTTAATTTATTGATTTTCTGTAGTAATAATATTTATGATTTAAATAAAGGGTCGATTTAGTTAATTATTCATTCTACGTATAAAAAAATATCATTCTTCAGTTTTAGGGCTTTCAGAAACCCTCCTCTTTATAAAGTTATAAACACAAAGCTTTTTATCACCAGCAGGCCAACAGAGTTTCTGGAAAACTAGAAAAGGGTTAGGTTAGATATGTGGAACCAAAAGCCAAGTTTTAGGTTTGAGATAGAAAAGTTCTCGGAGAAGAAAGCTGTCATATCGTCTCAGACATTCGTGAGCGGCGGATGCGAATGGTAACACGAAAATTATCGCATCTTTTTAATTAACTGATTTGTTATCTTTTGTTTCATAATTCATATTCTTTCAGGAATGTCCTTATTTATCCCGAGGGAGATCGTCTTTCTGATGGTCACTTGCCTTTGTACATTAACGCAAATTCTACAAAGTTGCGAACTGGATGGAAAAGGAGTATTAACTTTTACTTTGTTTTGTTGAATCAATCCCACAAAGAACTCCACATATCACCAAGTAATGAAGTTTTATTCCTTTTTTTTATGTGGAATACATTTATCAATGTTTGAATTTTTTTTTGTTGACATGGAATTTGTTTTTGGAACGTACAGTAAGATCTATTTTGTAGTTGACATGCTAATCATATTGCTTTGTTGCTGCGACAGGAAATAAGCCTAAACTCATGTTTGAACAAAATGCAATTAGTTAAAGAAGTTTATGTAACTGTTATTTTAATTTATTTTATGTTTCATAGTTGTTGGTGAATCTATTTTGTAGTTGACATGCTAATCATATTGCTTTGTTGCTGCGACAGGAAATAAGCCTAAACTCATGTTTGAACAAAATGCAATTAGTTAAAGAAGTTTATGTAACTGTTATTTTAATTTATTTTATGTTTCATAGTTGTTGGTGAAAAGAACTTGTTTTGCGCTTCGAAACCAGCATGGGGTATCGCCAAGACTTTACCTGTAAGCAAGTTTCAGGAAAAAGGATTTTTGGAGAATGACAGACTCATCATTGAAGTATACATTAAAGTTATTGAAGCTTTTGATGGAGAAGGTGGAGATGTATCCAACAACAAGAAGAAGACTGTTGATATCAACGGTTTTCAAGTTTTTGCTTCTCAGGTAAGTTAAATGGATCTGTTTTATGTATTTAACAACTTGCTTTATAGGGTAACATAAACATATTGTTTTTTTTCCCTGGCAGGTTACTAAAGTGGGAAAGATATTCACAGAGCACCCAGACATTGCAAAAGATTTCAAACCAACGAACCAAGAAGTGAAGACAGCATACATGAACGTCCTCCTCAGGGTCATTAAAACACTTCATAAGCCTCCAAAGAGCCTTTCAGAGACTAGACTGAGCAAGGCTAGCAGCGAGTTGAGTGAGCTGATGGACGTAGGTTTCAAGCTGGACTGGTTGAAGTCAAAGCTTGAGGAGGTTTATTTGGAGAGGAAGAAACCAGATGCTGATGGGTCTCAGGTCCAGCAACTCGAGGAACATGTGAAGGAACTGGGCTTGAAGCTTGACTCTTTGAATGCAAAGCTTGGTGAGGTTTCCTTGGAGAGGAAGAAAGGAGATGATACTAACGAGTCTCGTGCTAAACAAGTAGAGAAAAGAGTCAACAATCTTGGGATGATGGAATTGGAACTGCGCTTGAAGCTTGATTCTTTGAATGCAAAGCTTGATGTGCTTTCCTTGGAGAGGAAGAAAGCAGATGATACTATTGAGTCCCGTGCCAAACAGGTAGAGAAACGCGTCAAGGATCTTGCGCTGATGGATTTGGGATTTAATAAGCGTTTGAACACGATGCTTGGTGACTGGGAGAGGAAAAAATCACATGAGACTAGTGTCTTTGCCTCTCGAATCGAACAAATGGAGGAACATGTCATGGGTCTAGGGTTCAAGCTGGACAGCTTGGATACAAAGCTTGAAGAGATCTCCAAAGAGAGGAAGAAAGCTGATGGTTGTCTGGTCCAAAAACACGAGGAAAGCGTCAAGAACATTGAGATTATGGTCTCGCATCTCAAAGCTGAACTTGACAAGAAAAAGGACAAGACTTCTGATGATGGGTTTCTGCTGGTCGACTAGGTTGCTTGACGTAGAGAGATCAAATTATTAGTTTTTAGTTTTTTCTTTAGAAAAAAAAAACACTGCACTCTGGTTGTACCTTCTTTTCATTTGAATGCTGCTTTCTGAATTCCAATAATCTAGAGAGTCAACTTAGTTAATAGACTGGTTCCTGAACGTAGCAAGCTATAGCTTATGTTCTGTTATGGTGACATTTTCATCTTTGTTTTGTTTCATTATTTGCAATTAGTCCACCGTTGCACCGATCCAAAACGTAGCAAGCTAGCTTATGTTCTGTTATGGTGGCATAGTGATTCTATCTTTGTCACAGGCTGTTATTAGATATTACACACATACAAATCTAAGTGGTCTGATATATATTGTCGCCTGTTAATAAACATTTCAGTAAGTTTTTTATCTTTCCTCTATAAAAAAAACAGAGGATTTGCTTTGAGCTCTGTTCTTAAAAGTAACCCAAACTAACACTATGGGGGTTTCACGTAAATACCCTGCTCTTTATACTCATCCTATTATAGTGAGCCTAGGCTAGTGGGCCAAGGCTAGGCCCAATTAAGCCCAATAACTCGTTTAGAAGCTTGGAAAAGTCTCGATGACGGTAGATCAGTCGGCTGTGTCGTGTGCGTACGTATTATACTTTTCCTCCGTTCTCGTTTTGCCGATATGCTCCGGCCTAGCGGTTAGCCACCGATAATCCTGCCACGCCCCCCCCCCCCCGACGAAGTTGCACGTCGTCGTTTTGGCTGTACACAACAAATCCATTTTCTGAGCAACTCACAATGGCTAACAAGTCACTGAATCGTCTTCTATGGAACTTCTGTAAGTTCTAATTTACACTTTAGAGTTTTATTGAACACTGAGAAAATTCACTTAATGAAATGCCAATATTGAATGTCAAAATTAGTAACTGGATGTTTCCTCTCGAGTTTTTAAAATTGAAAGTTTTGAACTTTATTGAGAAAGTTTCAATTTTTATATATAAATTATTATTTTTTCAGTTGTACAAGATTCACCGTTGAAGAAGAGACGAGAGTTATATCATGGAGTACTCTACAACGTAATCAAACGGTTTCAGTCAAGGCTACCAGAACCAGGCAAGGAGTTAGAAGTGTCACACGAGGCCAACAAAACGTCTGAGTTAGACAGTGATAGCTCCGGTGACGAGGACACAAGCGATGGAAAGTGGAAACTAGACTTAGCTTGGCTCAACAAAGCACTTGAACCAGCTACTCAACTCCGTAGATGGGCTCTTCCAACAGGTAGTTCTTGGTTCTTACTTCTTGGTTCCATTCATAATGCTGAGATGGTGTGTTATCTTCTCCAGGAGAGAAATCACAACCTGGTAGTCGATCTCTGTCTGAGATCATTGCTAGCATTCAGAAGAGTAAGCTAGGGATAGAAGGATGGACTCTCGGTGATCTCACAATCGGTCTCTATCTCATTTACCTCAGACAAGCATCCTTATCTCCCTTTGAGGACGTCAAGGGAGTTCAAGTCCTTTCAGAATCTACAGTTTCTGATCTCATATACAACGCAGAGTTGGCTAAAGGCTGTTACAGAGACAGTGTGAGCGGTCTTGCTAAGAACACCATGCTCCGAGAGAACAACATTCTTAAATTCGTGAAAGATTCGAGCGTTATGAGGCCTGGTTACTACGTGGGAGTTGATCATCGGAGGAAGCTTGTGGTCTTCGGAATACGCGGGACGCATACCATCTATGACCTTATCACTGATATCGTCTCTTCGAGCGATGATGAGGTCACGTTCGAAGGATACTCGACGCACTTTGGAACCGCTGAAGCTGCGAGGTGGTTTCTTAATCACGAGTTGCAGACTATGAGAAGGTGCTTAGATAAATACGAGGTGAGTGTAACGTAACGATCACTGTTGTTTTTATATGACATTAGGGAAGGATTGGATTTGATTGTTGAAAAATGAAACGGTGTTTGTAGGGATACAAGTTAAGGCTTGTTGGTCATTCTCTGGGAGGTGCTATAGCTTCTTTGATGGCGATTATGCTGAGGAAAATGCCGAGGGAGGAGCTGGGATTCGACGCTGAGATCGTTTCAGCCGTTGGATATGCAACACCTCCTTGTGTTTCTAAAGAGCTTGCGGAGAACTGCTCTGAGTTTGTGACAACTATTGTAATGCAGGTCAGGAAAAACAACTAAGTCTTTCTTTGTTGAGATTATTACACTCACGTCAGGTCTGCTAATCTCAGGATGATATTATACCTAGACTGAGTACAGCTTCTCTAGCGAGACTGAGAGATGAAATCCTTCAGACCGATTGGTAAGCAAATACACTTATTGAAACTTCTACAATCAGTTTGTTTAACCACCATGATTGGTAAATGCAGGACAAGTGTGATAGAGAAGGAAGAGTGGAAGAGCGTTTTAGATTTGGTAACAAACGCAAAACAAGTCGTATCCTCTGTGCAAGACGCAGCTCGTAAAGTTTCTGAGTATGCAAAATTTGGAAACAAGAACGACTTTCCTGGTAAACTTGCACTAGAAGAGGTGTCATGTTTAATGCTTATTAACGCTTCTTCACTAATCTCATTCTTTCTCTGATTCTTTACCAGAACTCCCTTCATCATCCAAGAACAATCAGTCTGATTCTTTGAGCACTGAGACTACAACCAAAGATGTTGTTAAGTTGCCGGAAGAGTTGTACGTACCGGGAGCGGTTTACTATCTGATGAGGAACGTGAGAGGAAACACGAAAAGCTCAGCAGGGAAGAAAGTAGAATACTTTAGTCTGTGGAAGAGAGATCCAGGACAACATTTTCAGAGGATACTTCTCTCAGGTAATTTCATTACAGACCATAAATGTGATAGTCACTACTACGCCCTGCGTGATGTGCTCAAAGGGTTTCCTGGTTTCATCGACGAGAGCATCTTTAACAAGAGATCTAAGTGATCTCATCTCTCTGGTTAGAACAGTGTTTAGTTTGTCTGTGAACATTTTTTTATTATTTTTAGTCCAGCAAACAATTTTAAGAATAAGTTATCAGTTTATTACAGGCTTGCAGCTTGAAGAGTGTCTATGGTTCAATTATAACAGTTTGTTTGTATGCAAACAATTTTATGAATAAAATATCAGTTTATCACTGCTTCTTGATGAGCTGCCTTTTAGTTGGCTTTAATTTTTGTACTTTGAGAATGTACTTTTACATTATCGTTGGTTTGTGCTGAACAAAATGTTATGCATAATACATATCATCCCTCATAATACAAAAATGTATCAACTTAAACTCAATTTGGGGTTTGTAATCTAAGTTAAGAAAATACACTAATCAAAAAACTAAGGAGGGTGTATTCAATTTAACATTTGATGTGATTTGATTTTTAGTGGAGTTTTAGATGATTTTAATAAATTGCAGAGATTTAAGTGATTTTTATTAAACTACTCTAGAATATCATCTAAAACCATGGGATTTGAGTTTTAATTTTTTAAACTAAGAAACTCCACCCAAACACCCTAAAATCACTTAAAAACTTTAAGGGGGGTGTATTCAACTGCGAGTTTCAGGTGATTTGTATTAAAATGACAAATCCACTGTTATTCAAACATGAATTTTAAAAATTCATTTAAAATCTAGTGTTATTGAACTTGATATTTCGTAAAGTACTCTGAAATCCACCGTTATTGAAAATATTTTAAATTGTGGAATTTTAAAGTTTTGAGGTGATTTTAGGGTGTTTGGGTGGAGTTTCTTAGTTTAAAAAAAATAAAACTCAAATCCCATTGTTTTAGGTGATATTCTAGAGTAGTTTAACAAAAATCACCTAAATCTCTGCAACTTATTAAAATCATCTAAAACTCCATTAAAAATCAAATCACATCAAATGCTAAATTGAATACATCCCCCTAAAACTCCACAACTTAAAATATTTTCAATAACAGTGAATTTCAGAGTACTTTACGAAATGTCATGTTCAATAACAGTATATTTTAAATGAGTTTTTAAAATTAATGTTTGAATAACAGTGGATTTATCATTTTAATACAAATAACCTAAAACTCTCAGTTGAATACACCCTCTTACTCTTTTTTTCTTGAACAACATCAAGAAACTAACTAGAGTTGTTATCTTGCATTCGTAATATTCGTAATAGAAAGTATTATAAACCTTGTAGGCCCTTTTAAAAAGCGTACTGGGCTTACTTTTACTAATTGGCTTACCCGCAGAATCACGGCTTGGGAAAGAAATTGTCAGGTGGGTCCAGCAGCGCACGTATGATATTTCAACGGTCATAGACTTTGATTGTACTTAAGCTACGGCCCCCACGTGCGTTACTCTTGCCATTTCAATCCATGACTGTGTTTGATAAGATGACAACAGTTCGTGTTTATTCCACGTCAGTTTACGCGTCATTGAACTTAAAAATAAACGCACTAACATGGCGAAAGCGAAACTACTATATTTTTTATAGAAAAATTTAGTAGTATGCATTCTACATCCATTTTTTTCTTTTTGTCAACACATGCTACATCCAATTAATCCTCGATCATGAACTTTTTTTCCTTCTCTGTGTTGTTTTAATGTATTTTTACCAAACGTACATCGGAATATGTGAATAATAAACATACATTTCTTGATGAATGTAATTTGGTGATATCATGCTTTTTGTCCACCTTCTTTCAATCTGTTCTTTATAATATTAGAAAGAATTAACAAGTTTGGTCTTTGGTAATGGGCTCGAAGAGTTCGGATAATATTTAATAAACTTATGCATAAACGGCTTGACTAAAAAATAGGCATGCCCGAATTAATGGTCGGTCATAACTCACAAGTCACAACCATCAAAACTTGGTTTGGAAACAATTTCCATGTATCCAACATGTTATATAGTAATGATAAAGTAATCAATAAACTTATAATGTGACACATTTCACTTAATACTATGTGTATCAACAGAAAATAGACTCTATAATTAAACTTTGTTAATAACTGCGGTCTAATTTACCAGGTCAAGTAATGATCTTTTAAACGTCTTGTGAAGTATTGATCAGGTGCTTAATTAGACATGTTTTTCTTTCTATTAATAACTTGTTTAAAATGCATTGATTAGGCTACCTCGAGATTACAAACCACAGAGTCCTTTCTCAAAAGACAAAAAGAGCACTTGTGACCTTTTAGGTGTAGACAACAATGGAAGCTTCTTTGTGGGGAATTGGGTTAGAATTATATGAGATTGATTAGAGTTGGCAAAGCAAAATATCAGTAAAATGAATTGAATTTAAAAGATTGCATACGATTTAGGGGACATTTTGTCTAATAGGACAACTACAATTTATATGGATATGTGCTATAACAATTAACTAGACACTTCTTATTTAATGTTAGGTAAACATGTTTGTTAAATGCAAAACTAATGTGGTCGATTTATATATTAGCAATAAATTTCTAGATGAAATGATTTTCGTTGATTTGCTTCTCTGACGGACAACCATAACATCAACCTCCTATGTTCCTTCAAATGTTTTAGTATTAGAGCGCTTCCAGTCGTTAGAAACCTATTAATTTTTTTTAAATAGTGAGTTAATAGAGAAGTGCCCCATAGAATCTGAGGTTCTAACAAGTTACTAACTTGTTTTTAGAGAACTTCTAACTTGTTTTCTCCTGTTTTATTAATAAAACTCTTTTATTAAATGATGAGAAACTAGGTGAGAAGTTATTGATGATAATGCTCTTAGAGAGATTTTCTATGAGAAAGCTGATTTCATCTGTATGTGTTCATTCCTTATAAATTAGTTTTTTTAATGAAAATAAAGTTGACTTTTATTCATATTATCTTCATCGTTTAGACACATACCTTGTATATACTATACTATGTATATAATGAATTATGTACTAATCAGAATTATAAAAATTAAGATCCTCAATAAGTATGTTGTATGGATCAAAGTCAACCCCTTGGATGACACACACGTCTACATTTATTATATTTGTATGGGAATCTAGTGAATCCTCGTTAAAACTCATACAAGGTGATGGAGCTCTGCCTACACAGATGCATTTCTATAACTATCCTAACAGTCCGTCCAATTATTTTCTCTGTACTTGTGTAACATAGTTTCTCATGGAAGAAACAATAGGTTATTGTCGAGTGATCATTCTTCAAGTAGTTACGTCTTCTGAACTCCTTTTATTTTAACGTTTATAAAAACCTAAGACATGCAATCATTGTGCGTGAATTTCTCATTATTCAAATAGAAACATCAAATATTGATCAACTCAAATGACGATTAATCGCTGAAACCCGTCGTTAAAACAAGCAACTACAAAATAAATACCAGTATGATTTAGTTACCGATTAAATGTTAGCCGCGATCGCTACCACGTGCAAAACAAACAGGCATGCATACATGTTTTTGATGATAGACATCCAACGTTTTGTTACCTTTTCTCGTTGTCAAAATTAAAAGCATCTCATCTCTTTGGTGCATGTCTATTATGCAACTTCTCTCAATTTTTCATCATTCTAAGAGCCAAAGCCTGAAGCTCACCTAAATCGCTATTACAATAGCTCACTGGTCTCTTTTTGCTGGGATATCCTTCGTGAAACCCTAACCCACCGTGACAGTATAAGTCGGCTCCGGTTTGATGAGTCGCTTGCAAGTTAGCTGTAGTAGTGACGTCACTGCTCGTGCTGCTTAAAGATTCTTCTGGCGAGCTTTGTTGCAAGATCGGATTATTAGGGTTTACGTGACCGTAGTAAGGATGATGATGATGATCATATGGTATTGCGTACTCACTGCCGATTGGAGAGCCACTAGATTGTTGCCAAGTCATGAATTCGTGAGTACTTTCTGAGCTGTTTCTTAGATCTCCTGCGGCTGACGTCTGATGGCCGCCGATCTGTACCTTCATTTGCATGACTTGTGCTTGCAAGTAAGCAACCTATGTATAAACAAATCAATGGCAAATTGTTAAACAAGATTTGATTCCTGTAACGTTTCCTATAGATAAACTGTATAATTATGAAAAGCTATTAAGTATTTAAAACAAATGTTTCTGTGGGAAACTTTGTTGATATTAGTTCCTCAATATTTTCTTTGAAATTAAACTCCATGCACTCAACACCATACCAATCAACTGCCATATAAAATCTACAGTGACTATGAAAAATGGACTACCAGTGATTGCTCAGAATATTTACCTGTTGTTGAAGGGCAAAAATGTGAGAGACACAGCCATAAACAGGATCATGAAGACGAGCCTGAGCTTCGTAGGCGATGGTGACAACAGCTTCACATCGATCATGGATAGGGACATTGAGCAAGAGCTTAGACACGTTGCTGGCTCCAAACACCTTGTGAATAGCTGCGAATCTTGCTGCTCCTTGCTCCGATGAGAAGTAAGGTGCGAATATACAATCCGATGCACACTTCCTCCTCAAGAATTTACACGCACCGCACGGTGAACCTGTCCCTGCCGTTGTACTGTTGCCGGAAGTTGCCATCGACTAAACAAAAAAAAAGTTTATGTTATTTTGTGCAAAGAAAAAGAAATAAGAATTCTCTTGTTTTGTTATCTTTTGTATTATTTTTGTAGTTTCTTAAGATGTTGAAAAGATTGGAAGAAGTGAGAGATTTTAGAATTGGGATCGTCGGAGATGTGCACGAGCGAACTAGGAAATAGTGGTTGGAGAAAAAGAATAAGAAATGCAATGATGATAAGTATTTGGTGTCTTTGGGTGGATTTTATATTAGGGACATTTTGATGAGAGACAATATGTATTTTTTTCTTGGGCCGACTTATTTTATAGGTTATCTCAATGATCATTACAATCACATATATTATGATACAATTTTAATTTGTCTTTTTTGGTCTATGCATCATCTTTACTTATTTCGTTTAGAAAAATTTCATATGATGATATTACATTTTTTATAATTCGGTGTCTCAACCAATATTGGTTTGAAATTTTGAAACCCAAATAATAATAATGAAGATTTAAAATTTGAATTTATATTTTGATCTCAAACATTAATACGTAAAAATCTTAAATTTGATATTTGAGGGAGCCCACATTATGAAGATACTAGATGTATTCGGTAGATCGATATCATGAACTAACATAGGTATATATACAAATGTACAAGATACATCGATCATGAACTAACATAGGTATATATACAAATGTATAAGAGGAATTCCTTGCGTATCATCAAAAATCAACTTGCTTGCACAAATTTTCATGTTTATAACAAAAAGAATGCAATTAATGTCCAAAACTTTTCGAGATAGCCAAAGGGTGTGAACGGTAGACAATGGAGGCTCACATGTTGGATTATAAGGAGACAATCAACAATGGAGATTGCAACATGAGACTTGTATTTTTATTAAAATCTATCAATTATTGGATGTTTATTTAATTAGTCTAAGTTCTCTTTAATTTTCATTCGTAAATTTCTACAGAAAATATCCAGATTCTTAGCAATGAGGTAGTCTTAGGTCTTCTATCACCTTTCTCGTATTATTTTATACACGGATGCGTTTGATTTTTGGAGTTTCATCAAAGCAAACTCAATTAATTAATTATTTTATTCCAACTTCGTTCTTTCTTTAATCTATCAACTGAAAAGAAAACATGTATAATAAGTTTTTCCGCCGAACGCCGGACATTGGAACTGCTGCTGTTTGTCGTGACGTGAGTATAACGGGTAAACCGGCATTGCCGGTAAAGGCATACCGACAAATGCTAATGCCATGAATTGTATTCGGAGGCTATTTGCAGTATAAAAGCATCTCCAACCATTGATACTTTCACCTCTGTAATAGTATTTAGAGGTAAAATTGCTTTAACCCACCTCAATTTCTTCTTCTATAATAGAAATTTCTATTTTTTCTTCTATTTATAAAGGAAGAAATAGCATTCTTCTATTTTTTTATTCTATATTTTAGAAATTGCTATTTTAGGGAAATATATTAAAGCATATCTCACATTTATTATAGAATTTCTCTATTTTAAAGGTGAAAATAGCAAAATACATTGGAAATGATCTAATTGTTAGTAACGTAATTAAAAGCTATAAAAACTCCCTTTATGACAAAACAAAACACAAAAGCTCTTAGAATTTGATTGATCGTGCATGATTTGCTTAGGTGGCTTAGGAATATTTGTTTACATAGAGTGTGTTTAGCTGGCACAGGCTAGCTACTAGCTAGGATTCAAATCACCTGAGGAGTTACCAGAAATTCAATAGTGATCTAAATAGCCAAAAGAATTAATATAACGTACATACGGATTATGTACACGAGAGAGAGATCGTCTGATCTGATGCCAACTAGGATAGCGTGTGCATGTGACTTTCACTTAACGCTCGTGCTCTTAATGACGTGGATATGATTGTAGTTATTAATTTTGTCATTAGCCATTTCTCCAATTAATCAAAAACCGAAAATTATAAACAACATTCGTTATGTTATTTATAATCTTTTCATCTTTAAAGGCAAACTTTAAAAAATGCACCAGCCGGGAATCGAACCCGGGTCTGTACCGTGGCAGGGTACTATTCTACCACTAGACCACTGGTGCCTTGTGTTTAACAAAGTATTCATAAGATTAGGAATTTACTCTTCATTCTAATCAGTACAACTTATTTTCTTTTTTACTTTTTTTTTGCTTTCTTTGGTCAAAGTCTACAAAGTTTCTCGCATCTAATTTCAGTAAAATATATGTTGGGAAAAACCAGAATATTATAATTACTGTGTACTTATGTATATCACACTGTTCGAGAGATCAATCACCTCAGACAAAACAAAAGAGATTCTTGGGTTGGAATGAACGGGTGAGAACTGAGAAGACATATAATTCGAAGCATGTAAATTTGTGATGACAATGTGATTTGGACAGTTAACAAATCCTATAAGTTTAAACAGTTTTAGGCAAATAATCTCTGAGTTTGCTCAAATCAGTTCCTCCCTATAACTAGAAATAACAACCAAATAAAAGATGTTATAGTTGAATTGACAATTAAATCTATTATTGAAAATATATAAGAAATTTGGGCTAAAATGTAAGAAAAATAAATATATTGGGTACATCATGCTAAACTATCACTTTTTTTTTCCAAGCAACTATCACCTTTCACATCACTCAAACACAAATAAACTCATTGTAACTATTATTCACAGACAAGGGAAGAATTGATCGGGAAGATAAAGATTAGAGAGGAAAGTGTTAGTTCTGAAAAGGGAAAGGTAATGATGGATTGGAAAATTGTTGGGGAAGATTGAAAATGTCAGATTAAATCTGTTTATGGAGACCACAAACATCACAAATGTAATGACCAAACATTCCATTAATCTGTTTCCTTCACATCACCTGTTTTATAATTTTATAATCTTGTCTCCTACATTCTTGGCTCTTGATCTGCATGTACTATGTACATTCATAATTAATATATGTATGGACATACATACATATAGTTGACATGGAGTTCTATGTCATGGGCCTCATGGCCAAAAAGCACTGATGTATGAATCACAAGCCATGCATAAAAAAGAATACACTTCATATTTACTGATAATACATTGTACATAGCATGCGAATTCGTGAAATTCATTCAAAACTCCTCAATCCTCATGTACTCCCATTTATTTCCGAGCTACAAAGTGTTTGTATTGGAACAATATATAGACGTTTTTGTTTAAAAAGTTCTCTCTTATATCATTTAATAACACACACACACACATCATGAAGTGAATTGATGACATGCATGAGAATCAGTATATATAACTACATACAAAACTAAGCACTATATGTGATGGTGAGTGTAAAAGATGAAAACATTAACTATTCCTGAGTCAATTGAATGATCATCATCTCTATATGTTTCCTAGTACCACTTTGTCGCATGCGTCTGTGTCTCATCAACCCATCTCTATAGTAATGCAACCTTTATCACTTTTTCCTTTCTTAATACTCGCATACACATGCAACCCACTTTCTCTTTTCTAGCTCATACTTCACGTAATTCTACTACGTATTTATGAACCATTAGACCACCTCCATCGCGCAGGTTCTTATTGTGTCAGAAAATATTATTAAACAAATATAAAAGGAAAGAGAAACAAAGGACTCTTTGTTGTTAAATTGGCATTACAAAATCCGGGTTGTTAAACTGTTTAGCTAGCTGTCAGTTTTTTAGTGGTTTGAATTTTAAAAGAAAAAGAAATATTTATTATTCAGTAAATACATGTTAAAGTAATATTATTATAAAGTTAATATACTCATTTTAAGGATTTGCACGATGGAGGTGCTCTTATATATTGACTACGTTTATACTAATACAGTTTCATTTTTACAATTTATACGTAAGGGAGGCTTGAAAATAGAGTTAAACACCAAGTATAAATTAAAAAAGGCAAATCTTGGTGTTTGTTTATCAATACAATTTCCTACTGAGTGGAAAATAAGAAAAAATACAAATTCATTTTTGAATTTTGATCAATCGACTCTCTCATCAATTGAGGTAAACACTTTGGTAAAAGCACATGGATAAATAAGGAAAATAGATTCTTGCCTAAATGCAATCACAATCTCTTGCTCACTGCTAAGCTATACATACAATCTTACATATAATTTTGTAATTAAATAATTAATCAAAGTTATTTAAAGGCACCCAAGTCGAAGCTCCAAATCAAGAACCTGTTTTGGATTCCTCAAACTCATCCCAAGTTCCAACCCCATGACTCCATCTTTCTTGTTCATCAGATCTCCACGACTTACCTCACATTTTGCAGCACGACTTGAATCAATGGCACTATTCCTGCGATCTCTGCTACATACATTGCTGTTGTTCTTCTCTTTTTCCACCATCAAACCTCCATAGCTAGTAGTATAATCCAGAACATCGAACCGGGTAGGAGAAAAAGAAGTTGTTTTGGACTGGTTGATTAGGGAAGGCTCATGATGACCTAGCGTTATTAAAGAAGAAGAAGAAGAAGAGGAGTTAAGATTAGGGTTAGGGCTGCGAACAGGTGTGTGATGGTGAGGTTCAAAGAGCCAAGAAGGTATCTGTCTGAGTTTTGCTCTGTCTCTTCTGTGAACATTCATGTGACCTCCAAGTGCTTGAGCAGATCTAAACTCTCTCCTGCAGAAGCTGCAAGTGTAGTTCTTGGGAGGCCATGGAATCAGCCCTGCTTCGTAGTTCTTGTAGTGATTCATAATGATAGATGCTGATGATGATCCCCTGCGCGATATAAACAAAATATATTACCTAAGGAGAACATAGATTTATTCAGAAGTAAGGAAAGAATACGAGTGCATGGAGGAAGAAGAAACCCGTAGGTAGATAGAGATTTATGAGTTTGCTGTGGATCTAAGGAAGAAGAGCTGTGGAGGAGTAACTGTGTTATATGAAGTCAAGGGAAAGAAACGAGAAGGTGGTTTTATTCTTACTCGAGGGTGTCTTTCGGTGTACGGAAGATCATTTATTAGGGTTTTAGTCTGTTACATGTTTGGTCAGATTTTTTTTCTTGAACACCACATGTTTGGTCAGATATATATTGGAGAATAATGCTTGGCTATGCTCGATTAGATTCGATGAGTAAAAAAAAGAAAAAAAAAAGAAAAAGACAAAGAGGTAGTTTCATGATTAAGAAACAGAGAGAGAGAGAGAGAGAGAGAGGAATTGAATGGAGGCTCATGATGCTCATGCCTACAACATGTCTGCTTATTACTATAATTGGAAGTTACTTGAGACCAATGTTATGGTATGGGGACTCTGTGTTGCGTTAATATTATGTGTCAATATCTTGCAGGAGATCACTTGCCACTTCATTTTCATGATCATATTCCAACCTGGCTCCACATAATTCTCTATATATGTTAATTGCATCAACAGCGCACACATTTCCTCTTCTGGTATTGAGAGATGGGTATGTTTAGGCCTAGGTATGTTCATGGCATCATAAATTGAAGTGGTAGAGAGAGGGCCAAAAGAAAGCAAACTATAAGTAAAAACTGTATATCATTAAAGGAAGTAAACAAGGCTTGTGAATGCATAAGGACATGGACAATGACGTTTGATGTTTGCAGCTTGAATTTTTCTCAGTATTATGTTAGTTAATTAATAGTAATGGGCCTGAGTTTAACAAAAAAAAAACCTTTTGAAATTCTGATATATAGTCGGTCGTAATGGGCCTGATATATAAACCAATCGTCGGGTTTTTACTCGTAGGAAAGTTTCAGAGTCAAACCAAAAAACAGTGAAAGAAAATAAGTCGTCGACCCATGCCGTGATGTCTCCTTCCTTCCTCTTCTTCTTCGCTGTATAAATAATAATTAATTAATTAATTCTTCTTCTTCTTCTTCTGCATCGGAGCTATATCAATTGAAAACTGTGAGTCTCTCTTGTATTGAATTCATCATCAGTTCGTTCGTGTTAGGGTTTCTATCCGATTTGAATTCTAAATTAGGGTTTGAGATTGATGTTTTGGTGTAGAAATCGAATAATAATTAGATTTGAAATTTTTTTTGGAATTGAGATTAGGTTTTTGTTTTGTGTTTGAACAGAGGCTTTTGGAGTCAGGAGAGTGAGATGTCAAACTATCCGAAGATGACATGCGTATCATCATCGCATCAGAATCTAATGGAGAAGCTAATGCAACTCCAGGAGAGGTTCTCCCATCTCCAAGCCGCCAGGAGAGAAGGGAGGCTTAACGATCACGCCCTTCTCGAAGCGCAAATCTCTCAGAATCTCCGTGAGTGGCAGGCTGAACTCAGCGCTCCGTCTCCTGAATCTTCTCTTCTGGTTCGTTACTTACACAAAAAAAAAAAGATTGTAACTTTGTTTGGTTCTGTGCTCTTTTTAATTGATGGATTGGTTTGATAATGTATTATGACAGGGTGGAAGTATTAGTCAGTTTTCTGAGGAGATTGCTCGTCTGCTGAAGCTTAATGATGAAGAGGATGATGCTACTAGTACGCTCAAGGAACACGCTGCACCACCAAAGCCTGACGCTTTCGATCAGAGCTTGTGTTCTCCAGGACACTTGGAGTGGACAGCTGAGCCTTTTGATCAAAGCTCTTTCGATGTGAATTTCTTGAGTGGTTTTGAGGTGAGCTTAGCTATTGTTTTAGACTAGTTACTGCGTTCTTTTGGGTAGCACAAGTTTGTAGGTCAGTTTAATAGTGTGATTATGATAGTCTCTCTGCTTAACCATATGTCTCATTGATGTCCTGAATTTGTCTATTTGTAACACCATTGATTCTATATTCTGTTTGATCTTTTTCACTCTTAGTCTTAGCTTTGTTGTTTCTGACAGTTCATCTTTTCTGTCTCAGGATGCTGTTAATAACTCGGAAACACATGGCCAGCAACTCCACTATGCATTTCAAGAGTTTGATCCACGCATTAACACCGCTCCTGATTTCCACGGCCAAAAACTCAGCCACTTGGATATAACTTCTCAGCTCGATTACCATCTCTCGGAAGTGCGCCAGGAGTTCAACAACACCCCTTCCGTTAAGCTTGATGTCTCCGACGAGTCTGAATTCACTACTCCATCAAGTGTCCGTGTGCCTCCTTCTGCCTTTCTGGGACCAAAGTGTGCACTATGGGATTGCACAAGGCCTGCTCATGGATCTGACTGGTACATGGACTACTGCAGTGACTACCATGGGAATCTAGCTCTGAACGAAGATTCTCCTGGCACAGCACCTGTTTTAAGACCAGGAGGGATTAGTCTGAAAGACAATCTCTTGATTGATGCTCTTCGTGCAAAGACTCTGGGTAAGAATGTTGGCATCCCGGTGTGTGAAGGAGCTGTTAACACAAAATGCCCATGGAACGCAGCAGGTGAGAGTGCTTGTCTTTTCATTGTCTCTCTGAAAAGAGAAACCAATTTTCTTTTTACTTCTTTATTCACCTGACCTCCGTTTTGTTTACTTGCAGAGCTATTTCATCTTGAGCTGGTTGAGGGAGAAACAATCAGAGAATGGCTCTTCTTCGACAAACCCAGAAGAGCATATGACAGCGGAAACCGAAAGCAAAGATCACTTCCAGATTACAACGGACGAGGCTGGCATGAATCAAGGAAACAGCTGATGAAAGAGCAAGAAGGCCAGAAAAGATCTTACTACATGGATCCACAGCCTCCTGGTCCCTTCGAGTGGCATCTCTTTGAGTACCAGATCAATGAGTCCGATGCCTGCGCCTTGTACCGACTAGAGCTCAAGTTGACAAACGGAAAGAAGAGTCCTAAGGGAAGAGTCGCAAAAGACCCTCTGGCTGATCTGCAGAAGAAGATGGAGAAGATGGGACAGTTGACACCTGAGGTGGCTTCAGACAAACCGTCGCCTCCAACAAAAAGTCGTGCAAAGGCTGCCAAAGGAGTTAAAGCAGCAACTGGCAATCTAACTCGAGAGACTACAGTTCCTGCAACAGCAGCTTCAACGTATGGGCCAAACAATGAGCCGTGATGGTGTTTCAGTATCTGAGTACTATCCGATGAGAGATAGATAAGGATCATTATAGTTATAACCTCTTTTTTTTTTCTGAGAACCTGTGATGAGTTGTAAATGTTTTTAGCTTCTCTAAAGCCGCTTTGGGTTTCGTGAAAAAAAATTCTTGTGGAATTCTCTTGTATCATGTTTCAATATTCGAAAAGTTCTCGTGTTCTTTAACTATACGATGTCGTTTCACGTAAACAGTGAATTTCTCGGAACCAAGAAATAAAAGTACTAATCACTAATGGGCAGTGTAGCCCAACTTAAATTTGAAGCCGAAAGACCACTTATCAACAGTCTCTTAACCAAAACGACAGCGTTTTAGTTATTTGCGCGAGTCAACCAACGAGTCAACGTATGTTTCTAGTGATGAACATAAGCCGAAACTGGGAAATGGAAAACAGCAAACATGTCGAGAAACAATATTAAGCTGCTGCAATGCGTGTCGTCTTTTTTATTCGCCGTCGTCTCCGTCAATTCCTCAACCACTCCCCTCGTCGGAGTTCATCCATTAGGTTCAATTTCTTCGATTCACAAAAGTTAGAAACTTTTTTTTTTTTTTGGATCTCTAATTCTTTTAATGTTTTTCTAGATGAGAAATACTTCGAATCAGATATAATCAGATGCAAAGATGGCTCCAAATCATTCCCTAGAGACCGTCTCAACGACAACTTCTGCGACTGTCTCGACGGTACCGATGAGCCTGGTAATCATCCACTTCCCTTCATCCTAATTTTACCAAAGCTAGCAACTTTATTACTGCCCAGAACATATTCTGTAGATCCATAGATGACGTCATGTTTTGTACTTTAGGAACTTCGGCTTGTCCGAACGGCAAATTCTACTGTCGGAATACAGGAAGTTCTCCAAAGTTTGTTTACTCTTCTCGTGTGAACGATCGAATCTGTGGTCAGTCAGTAAACATCTTCTGAATCTTTTATACTAAATGATTCTCCTTTAATTAGCTCTCTTAGTTGAATGAATGACTCTTTCTCAGATTGTTGCGATGGAAGTGACGAGTACGAGAGTAGTATTACTTGTCCCAACACGTGTATAATGGGCGGTAACGTTAACTACGTCTACAAACCTAGAACCGACCGTAAATCTATCGACAGGCAACTCGGTTCTGCGACAACCGATCCAAACAGATCAGTAACCATAGCGAATCTTCAAGACATTGTCAAGAATCTCCAAGGTATCTCTGCAAATCCTTTTTTGCATAAAGCTGGGTTTGTTTATGTTTTGATAACCAAACAAAACCACAAAATGTTTTGTTTATCGTGCAGGTATGAAACTTGTTTTCGCAGTTCAGATGGTTTTGATCGGTTTCTTGGTGATCTTGTGGATGCTTAGGCGTCGTGCTCGGTCTTCTAAGAGAAGACGTTATCTGCTGAAGAGTGTTCATCTCAATAGATCAGGGTAACTAACTCTAGGGAACTCTTTGATCCATACATAAGTCAGTTTCTTGAGTCTTTTACGCAAATTTTAATCACTGCTTTCATTTGTTGTTCGGACAAGAAAATACATGTTTAAAATTAGAATCATGGAGCGGACAAAAACTTGTGTGATCGCGTATATTATTGTACACACGTAAAACAATGTACGAAATAAGGAAGGTTTTTGCATGATTAACGTTTTCTCAATTTTTAATCAATTGATTCATTAGAGTTAACATTAGTTAACAATACCGTATCTGCTCGCGATTATCTTTACACAAAAAAGACATCGCGAATATGGTGTACGGTGTACCTGAAACTGACGGATGATACAGAGTAACCTTGTAATCATATGACACTACTAGGATCGTCATAGACATGAGACGTGTACAGAGGGCAGAACATGTTACATATACACATCTATAAACATGTATTGTGATACAGATTAGCCTTGTAATCATATTGATGCTAAAAGTTTGTTTATGAATTCAAGTCGTCGTTAACAGAGGATACTATGAAATTAAATAGTCGTGTCACCATTTTTAATGGATTTTCTTGTTATCTTCTATTTAAAAAAATTGTTTCATTAGTATTGTCCGACACATATTTAGAGTAAGAGTTTACTCAATATGTTCCAGTAGCTATTCCAACCTAGAATACTATCTGAAAATTTAACACGTACAGTACAGACTAATCCTGAAACTATATGATTGAAAAGAATACGAAAGCTTGAAAAGGAAATGGTGGCTAAGTGTCCTACATGTGTGAGTGGTCAGGGGACAATGCAAAGATAGAGAAAAAGAGTACACAAAATAAATCACATGGAGTCGCACATCAAACATTATTCTCATCCTTTCCTTGCTCCTTTTCTTTGATTTCACAGCTCATTCCCTACTCTTAACGCTACTTTATTCTCTTCCTATTGGCATCGTTTCTCCTTTCATTATATCATTGATTTCTTTGATAAGAAAAGAATTAAGATAGTTTGATATATAACCAATGTGATATCAATATATATAAATGTAATATTCTGAATTGTGATATGTGAAAATTCTTACGGGACGGGCTCACGGACCGAAAGAACAGACCCGGGTGGCCCATTAACCGTGAGCCGTTGGGGGCGTTATAATAATGTGTGATGAATAAGCCATGTTGATTCTAGTGAATATTTGTGCAATTGTATGGTTTACGAACATATATATGTGTGTCACAAACCATAGTTTTAATACTCATATATATATATATACACATATGTGTGTCAGTGTGTGTCACAAACTATAGTTTGCATACAAGACTATTAAAACATTTTAGAAGAGTGTCGAATTCTGAAAACTTTTCCAACCTTTACTCGGGAGTGAGAGTAACATGGACCATAGCACAATCCGACAGGATATCGAATATCGGAGGATAGCATGAGAAATTGCCAAGGTCCATTAAGATAGTGAGAAAACTATTTTAAGCAAACTTAAAAAAAAAAAAAGGAAAATGGGACACGTGCTTGCTTTGATTCCTCTCCAAAATCTCCTACATAGATTTTTAATCAATGGAGGAGACTTTGCACTTTCCAGTAATACCATTGAGACCTTAGCCTCTTTTCTCAAGACAGCTGTTTCATAGCTGTCTGATCTCAATCTTCTCCCCCCTCCCCATGTGACCTTTACTCAGAGATAATAAAACACCTTGATCACATCGAATTCATTGTGTTCTTTCCTGCATCAATGTATCTCATTCACTCTCTCTATCTATATGTCTCCCATATATTGCCTTCTTCTATTTATTTAACTACCATTTGTTAAACATAGCCATTTTGTTTACTCCCCTTCTTCCTCTCCTCCTTTAATTTTCTTTCTTTTTCTTCTTATGGTCTAAGACGTTATTGATCTCATTCCACTTCCCATTTGCCTCATATTCAGCATTTTTTTTGCTTTCCTTTCTTTACATTCTAGGTTTTAAAGTTATTTTCTCTTGTAATCAAGGTCCTTAATCCTTGTAAATTTAGATTTCTTTTCTTTTGTATAAACTTTTATTTTATTAGATAAAATCTAGAAATTCTCTTCAATGGCACAACTCCCTCCTAAAATCCCCAACATGACACCACATTGGCCTGATTTTTCTTCCCAAAAGCTCTCATCAACCGCCGTACAAAACCCTTCATGGGTAGACGAGTTCCTCGACTTCTCAGCCTGTCGCCGCGGAAACCACCGTCGTTCCATAAGCGATTCCATCGCTTTCCTCGAAGCTCCGTTCGTCAGAGGCCACACCAGGCTTGAAAACCATCACTTTGATAGGTTCGACGACGAGCAGTTCATGTCCATGTTCAAGGACGACGACGGCTTACATCATAATAATAATAATAATCCTTCCCATGACAACAACAACAACAACAATGAACTGTCCTCGAATACATCCACGCTGTCCGATCATAACAGCTTTAACGGCGACAAAGAACAACCGTCCGATCATAATATGAAACATAACGAGGAGGTCTACAGTCAATGCAAGACGGAGCCTGAGGACGGTACGGCGTCAAATAACGACTCAGGCGATAGCTCCGTCAACAGAATTATCGATCCCAAAAGGGTTAAGAGGTAAAAATTTATTCATATATATTCACCGTTTTATTATATTGCAAACACAAGGTCATGCATGCACGTACAAATATTAACTGAAAATTAACGTCAACATCATTAACAATATTTCAACAGAATATTAGCAAATCGGCAATCAGCACAGAGATCAAGGGTGAGAAAACTGCAATATATAACAGAGCTCGAACGTAGCGTTACTTCATTGCAGGTAATATTTTACAGTTTCATATCCTAAATCCTAATTAACAAATTATGAATGTAATCTTAAAGCGTGTTTGTTATACAAATGATATCTAAGGCGGAAGTGTCAGTGTTATCACCAAGAGTTGCATTCTTGGACCACCAGCGTTTGCTTCTCAACGTGGACAACAGTTCTCTCAAGCAACGAATCGCTGCTTTAGCCCAAGACAAAATTTTCAAAGATGGTAATTTTTCTCTTTTTTTTTTACTGTTTAATTTCATCCACCTATCAATTCCCCTAAATTTATAAAGCAGATTTCACATATACGAAAACTATATACCTAACATAGTGTTAGAAAATATATCAATAAAAAATTTGAACTTTATAACCTTCACAAAACAGTTAATTATCTGTTTATACGTAATTGTGTTACAAAAAAAAATCTGTCTATACATAATCGTGTGACTTTTTTGGATCATTATATGTGTCAGTATATAATATTAAAATATGTTTTTCTTCATCTTTTTCGTAGAGATATTCAATTATCAATGACAATATATGAGCACACCCAATATCTCTCTTTTAAATATATATCAATTGCAGCGCATCAAGAAGCATTGAAGAGGGAAATAGAAAGGCTTCGAGAAGTGTATCAACAACAAAGCCTCGAGAAAATGGAGAATGCAAATCATTCACAGATGACAGGAACCAGAGCTAATTCGGACGTTGACATCAAGCCGTCTATTGAAAAAGAGGAGCTCTTCAATGTATGATAAGTCATCACAGTCAACAATATATCTACTCACTTTTCTCTGTAAAAAGGGATCTTAATTCTATAAAATCTCGTTCAGTCAAAAATTTTAGAAGATTATCACCATTTTTTAAAGTTGTGATGAATTCGGTTTGATGTATCTATCTTTTATTTTATGTCGTTTTGTGTGGGGTTGGAAGGGATCATGCAATTGTTGTTTGTACAAAGAGCTAGTTGATTTGTTACTTACGTCTTCGTTTGGAGTGTATAAGGATTTGTGTACTAATTAAGATTCATTCTAAATAGTATATTTCATCATTTTCTACTCTATATTACATTTCTTCTCCCAAATTTTTTTTGTTCCAATATTTGTTTATTAAACAAGAACTATGTCGAACGAAAAAAAAAGATAAACTGCATTCTTTTTTTTCTGTTTGTTGCATGTAATGTAAATTTATTCAACCTTTACAATGATATAACCTAATTAAAGTGTTTGAAATAGTTAGGAAACTCTATTTTTTCGTTGAAAACTGATTTTTTTTATTGAAGGCTAAAAATAATATGAAGCTATTAAATGGTCCCCTTGGTACCATCTTTTCTGTCTCAATAATTTTTACACTAATATAGGAATATGCCATTTAGCGAAATTTTACTTTTTTTTTTTGAAAAAAATACTATTTTCTTTATAACGGACATTTTACTATTTAAGTAATAACACAATATGTTGATGTCATATAGAAATCTAGATGGTAGGAATCGTATAGCATGTCCACTTGTGCAAGGAAAAGATAAATGCATGAACTGTATTAACCAGCATATATGAAGAGGCTAAACTTATGCAGTGGAAAGGAAAGAAAAGAAAAAGAGGGAACGCGTGTGGACACATACGAAGGCTAGATAAGCTGTGATTTCACGTGATATGTTCCTGCATACTGGACCACTACGCGTTCTCGTTACATGATTGTTTCTTTTTTTTCTCATTCTTTTTTGTATTTTTTTTTTCATGATTTGGGTTTGAAGATTCTTTAGGCAAATGGTAGCATAGAATCTCATTGGACCAATGAAGACAATTGACAACTGACAATGAAGTACCTTCATTTTTAACTATTATATTTTCATTACTGCATTTCAACGATTTAGATTTATATTAAACTGTCACACAGTTTACAACGAAGAAAGGAAAACATTTACAGAATGTTGACAAAAAAACCATCAACAGAAAAACCCAATGGAACTCACTTGCATCTTTGTAAACTTCTTTTTTGAAAAGAATGTTACATTATTGAATTTCAAAAAAAAGAATGTTACATTATTCATATCAAAAAAACCTTTATACAACTTGTGCGGCTCTGTTTCTTAAGTTTGATTTAACAAATGTTTGAAAGCTGAAATAGAATCAAGACTCTACTTGTGTATACTTCCGGTTAGCAAACCAAGCTTGCACCTTGGTAACTTTGCTGGTAAGAGAGTATTGTTAATAAGATGCTTTCACTAGACTTTAGGCTCATTTTTAAGGTATATGGGCCAGAGTGTTTTTAATACGGCCCAAATTTATTTTAACCGGAAGTTACCGAGTTCAGTGAACGGTACGAATCCAAAATTTACATTACTAAACCCGCATCTTTTACAACCGTCACGGAACATTTAAAAACTCAAAAGACTCTTTCAGATTCACTCTTTCGTCTCCCTCTTCCAGAAACTGTTATTAGATCTTCCATAACCGATCACTCACTTCTAACTCCATCTCGAAACCTCCGTCTTTCTCTTTCTCTTTCTCTTTCCTTTATCTCTCTCTCTAAAAAATGACTGGCTGCTCACCTTCTCAGCTTCACTTCCACTTCCTCCTAATACATCTCTCTCTCTTCATCACCTTCACCGCTGGGCAGTTCGGTGGACAAGTGTCAGAAGAGACAGAGCTATGGTGCGTGGCGAAGAACAACGCAGAAGACTCTTCACTCCAAGCAGCCATTGACTGGGCTTGTGGCCCAGGAGGCGCCGACTGCTCCGGGATCCAGCAAGGCGGAGCTTGCTATGATCCGTCGGATATAGTGAAAACGGCGTCGTATGTTTTCAACAACTATTACCTGAAGAATGGTCCCGCAGATGAAGCTTGCAGCTTTAGTAACAACGCAGCTTTTACCTCTCTTAATCCCAGTAAAAAGCTTCCTCCACCTTTTTCTCTCTCTCTTATGGGGTCAATAGTGTCAGTAAAAAGTATAGTCTTATGGGTTTTGTCGCTGTTAAAAATTATTTTTTGATTCTAAAAAAAGAAAGAGTAGTCTTTTGGTTATGGAAAATGCAGTTCGATCTGAAAGTTTGGTGATTTCGTTGTTGTCAGGTCAAGGAACATGCAAACTCCCTTCAAGGTAATTTAAGTTAATGCAACGTTTCTATTGGTCCAAACTTGAACCGGATCTGAGGTTTTGTAATGATTTGTACTTGATTGGTTTTGAGAGTAAAGATCTTGAGTTGCTCTATTCACTTTAAAATGAACTTACTTTGCTTTTGATAATGGCAAATATATTTCTCGTGAGCTTCACTCATGCGCTTGAAGTCTAATGTTGCAGTAAGCAAGTGAGAAATGGCAATATAGTGGATGCGACCACTTCGACGCAGGGAACAAGCGTACAATCCTCAGATTTTAGCCGAGCGAAACGGATGTTTAGCAGTAGCTGGTCGTTGCCATTCATCATTTTAGGTCACATTGTGATCAATCATCATCTTTAGCAATCGTCTGGTTATCGAAGCTAACCTTTTTTGTATCAATATCTATCTTTTTACTAGATATATATATTGTTCCTTTTACACAAAATATTCCACACAAAGAAAAAACAGAGTTTCAAGGTCTAAAATTAAAAGATTATCGATGTATGTAATGATTTATATGCAGTATTTGTATATCTCTATCTCAATTCCGATTCACGATCTTGGTCAACAACACAAGTATGATTGATCATGTTCGAAGATCTCTCCCTTGTCAGGATTCTCTTAAACGAATCTAATCGTGAAACTGATGAAACAGCTGTTTTGTCATCCGACGAAGTAGATGCTGCAGCTTCGGCCGGCAAGTCTACCCTGGCTTCCTCCAACAACGGCGGCGATGAGGCACCGACGCCACCGACCGGTCCTTCTCTTGGCTCAGGCTCTAGTCTTGGCCTTGGCTGGACTTCAGTCCGACAAACAGGACAAGTAGAGCAAGCGGTGAGCCACGTGTCAACACAGTCAACATGGAAGACGTGTTTGCAGCTCGGCAACTCTCTCGCCGTGTCTTGCTCCTCCAACACGCTTAGACACACGGCGCATTCGGTGGCAGAGGCCACGGCTCCGACGGTGAAACTAGGGAGAGAAGCGATGACCGTCGGGTCGAGGCCGCGTTTTGGCGCCTGAAAAGGGTGGCGTACCACGACGGGGAGGCCATGGAAAGTCTCTCTACGGCGGCGGCGGAGAACGAATCTTGCGTAGAGATGGAGAACGAAGACGAAGAGGATCACTGCTGATAAAGAGACAACAGCTGCGAGCATGATCTTGCTGTTGCGGTCATAAGTAGAAGGGTTGGGCCAGAACGAGTGGTGTTGGTGATGGTTGAACCAGTAATGATCTCTGTCGTCGGAGCTCATTGTGAATGGGGAAAGAAAATGAACAGAACTGGTTACTAACTTATGTCTTATGATTGATAATATATAATAGTGATAAAGGACTTTGAAAATTTTATTGTTTTTGATATATTTTTCAAAAGGTTGAAATCTTTAGTTGGTGGGTGGAGAAAAATGAGGAGATAGGTGTACTTACAATGGGGTTTAGAAAATTCACCTTTGTTGACTTTAACATGGATGTTCAAACACTAGAGCATGTGGCTATTCAAGAACCAATAAAAGTTTATATACTTTAGGTTTATTATTCAATTTTAGACTATGATGTATCATTGGTGATAGGTTTGGAAGTTTCAGAAATCGTATGTATAAGTTTGGAATATATCAAAGTCGCATATACATGTTGTAGACTGAATTGCCTATTGTGATATAAATGTATTAAGAGTTAGCCCGTTACATAGGAATGGCTTGTCTATCATCAATTCATTATGTGAAGAGTTTGTTAGTTAGTTATTTTGTCTGGTGCAAATTGGTTTACCTAAGCAGATAGATTCATCCATTCTAAACATACAATATATGTTGTATATATTTAACTTTTTTAAATGTTTGATTAAAAATGATATGTATGGACCACATGACCAGTAAACACATGATTTCTTCATGCATTATTATTTCAATGAAATAAGATTGCATTCAGAAAAAATTAAAGATGATAAGTTTTTTTGTCAACAAAAATGATAATTCAAGTTTATCTCAATATTGAAAAGGCAAATCTCTAAAATAACACTTTTTAAGTTTTTGTCAAAAAATAGCACTCAAAAAATAAAATGACCAAAATAGCACTTTTTGTTTTGAAAATTTTAATATTTATTTTTTATTTTAAAAAATTTGAACATATTCCTAAAAATCCACCACTTAACTATAAACCCGAAGTCTTAGATTAATTAACCCAATGGTTATAAATGCATATTTACCTTTCAATAAAATTTATTTTGGTCATTTTCTTTTTTGTGATGCTACTTTTATGACAAAAACTTGGTTTAGTGCTATTTTGTCATTTTCTCATATTGAAAGCCTTTAAAAAAAAGTTTATCTCAATATATAACTAGAAATAATGTGAAATGTCCATGGTCAGGAAAAAAAAAGTTTTTACGTGTGAGGAGGAGTATACGTGTGGCAATCACATAGTTTGACTTGAAGAAGAGTCTTCGATGTAGACACACATTGAATAAATATTACAAATCTGTATGAATTGTATTTTACAAGTTCAACACTTTTTATTTTCTTCTTTTCACACGTTAATCAACAACGGGCTTTTGAACTAATTTGTACTTTGTACAGTAACATACAAAAGATTTTGGAAATTAAAGGAACAAGAGTACTATTGTATTGTACGTGAAGAAGAGTACACTATCATTCATTGTCTTTCAAGATCTAATACACGATCTTGGTCAACGCGAGAATGATCGTTCCTGTCCGAAGATTTTTCCCGTGTCAAAATCCTCCGAAAAGAATCTAACCGCACAGCCAATAACCCGCCACTTTTGTTATCCGACGAAGATGCACCGTCACCAACAGGCCCTTCTCTTGGCTCAGGCTCAAGTCTTTGACTCGGCTCGACTTCACTTCTACAAATTGGACAAGTGGAGCACGTTGTTAGCCATGTGTCCACGCATGTCACGTGGAACACGTGCTTGCAGTTCGGTAGCATCCTCGCCGTATCTTTCTCCTCCAACAAGGTTAGACACACCGCACATTCCGTAGCCGATACGTTATCACCGTTGACTCCAACCACGAATGTAGGCAAAGAAGCAATGACAACTTTGTCGAGGCCACGTTTGGGCGGCTCAGAGACGACGGAGAAAGTGTGGTCTTGGAAGGTGGATCTACGGCGGCGGAGAACGAATCTTGCGTATAGATGATAAGCAAAGACGATGAGGATGATAATAGAGAAAGCAACGATGGTGATGAGTAAAATCTTGCTGCTGCCATTGTATGAAGCCGTGTTTTGCCAGAACAAACGGTCGGGGTCGATCTCCTGATCACTATTTCCGTTGTCAGAGCTCATGATGAGATTATTTTTGTTTGTTTGTTGAGTATGAAAGAAATGCAACAACAAAAAGTGGGGTAGCTGTAACAAGTAATGAGGAGATTGAAGATATCTTAGATGGGGAGTTATATTGTTTTTATATAAGACTTTTGATGATATGTGTACATTTTAATTATATTCTTTAAACATTAGAATATGGTTGTGGGTGGGAGGGTAGGCAGTACCGCGACAGAATTATCAGATGCTATCAGTAACCGAAGGGCCATGGTTGACTTTACTCGAATTTGTTTTTAACATAAAATTTCCAATCAAATCTACGAAATTTAGTAAGGATTGATACGTAACATGTCGACAGTATATGGGAAATTATAATCAAAAGATAGATATTACATCTTCCCAATGGCATGACGACTGGTTGTAAAATAGAGCATAGTCAAGAATAGACAAAAATTTATAAAGTTATAACTTGAGGTTTGAAGTGAGATTACGTGTGGGAACCATATGCTAGTCTTGACTTGAAGAAGAATCTTCGAAGTAGACAAAATATTAATGTATTACAAGTTGTGAATGTATATTAAATTCAACTATCTCCCTTTTTTTCTATTGATACATTAACTTCTTTTATTCATTTGAGGAAAAAGTCACTATATTTTTAAACATTTTTTTGGAACAAAAGCTTGAATGCCCTCATATTATTACGTAAGATATTTGTATCTTCAAGCTGTTTTAAAACACAAACTATAAAACATAGTAAACTATTTCCATATAATTACGTAAAAGCGTTCTATCACTGGCTTTGGGCTTCATATTGTTATGCTGCTCTGAATGGTCATATTATACTTTCTCTATCTTGGCCCGAACCAGTTTACATTTTTTTTGTTAACCTCATGGCATCGAACCGTGAGAAAGAGTATATCAAACACTATTCTTTGATAATTCATCAATCAAAAGAAGTTGCTAGCTCTGTTTGTCTAATTCGTTAACTTAAGTTCTGGACATTATTACCGATAGGTAAAATGATCAGACCTAAATGATTTTATAATTGAAATATAAGAATTTGACACCCTTATTATACAATCGTTTCAAAAAATAAAGTTTTACATAACTATTTGTTATTGATTTTACAATGATGTTGGAGGACAAGCAATTTTTGTTTAGCATTTAAAAACGGATTGAATTGAGGATATGGTGTGTAATTGGCTCCAACATCCATACAAGCTTTACAATAAGCATGGCTTGTGATACCCGTAGTTGAGTTATTTACAGAAGCTGCGATGCATATATGCCTTCTAGAAGTAAACACAAACTCTTGATCGTCATGAGTCATGATGCATATTGGGGGCTTTGCAACACGAGAATGAAACTGTTTAGAAGTCTAATTAATAATGTGATTTTTGTTAGTTTTTTTTTATGAATTTAAAGTGTATGGTTATGTATTCCAATCTATAGAAGAAAAAGATTTTATAGGAATCTTAATAAGCCACATCGAACTTGATAGATGTAAAAGATTTAGACCATTTTTTTGTCATTAAAAACTTTAAAAGTACTGTATATGGAGAGTTTAGCATGGAACGCATTTGATCCAACGGTCAAAATGTATTCGATAGTGCAATGAACGGCAGAGTTTAATCCAAGTAAGATCGACGCGCGTTATTCAGTTTCCTTTTTTTTTTTCTCATACTACTCTTAAAATTTCCATTTTTACTCAATCGGCGCCAGAGATATTAATACGAAAAGCACTTCACACATTCTTCAACAACTTCCAAATATCAGATTCCAACTAGGGTTTATTCGGTTGCAGTAAAGTAAAGTTTAGAGGGATGCCGTCTATGGAGTTTATGAAACCCTTAGGAAAAGGCGCGTATGGTTCAGTCGATCTCATGAGAATCACAAAACCAGACGACGACGGCTCGGAACCATGCTGCTACGGCTACCATGCCGTGAAAAGCTCCTACGCTCACGACTACGAGTCTCTCCGCAAAGAGTTTCGGATACTTTCCAAACTCAGAAACTGCCCTAGAATCGTGCAAACCCTAGGGTCATCTCTCGAGAGAGGTGTCGATGATCATGGAGTCAGAGTTTACAAGATGTCGATGGAGTACGCAGCTGGTGGGAGTTTAGCTTCTTTCATGGAAACAAGATCGTTGCACGACTCGATGATCAGAGACTTCACTCTCATGATTCTTCAAGGACTCGTCTCTGTTCATAGTCACGGTTATGTCCATTGCGATCTCAAACCGGAGAATCTCCTTTTGTTTCCACGTCGTCACGAGTACGACTTGAAGTCGTCTACGTATGAGTTGAAGATATGTGATTTTGGGATGTCCACGAAAGCAGGAGAGGAGTCAAAGTTTTGGGAGTTTGATTCTCCCTTCTTGGGAACGCCTCTTTACATGTCTCCGGAATCTGTTCAGGACGGCGTCGCGGAGAGAGCGTTGGATCTGTGGTCGCTAGGCTGCGTTGTTCTGGAGATGTACACCGGAGAAGGGCCATGGCCGTTTGCAGATTCAAAGGATCTTTTGCCTGAACTGTTGAATGGAAACGGGCCAGAGATTCCACAGTCTCTTCCTTGGGAAGCAAGGCAGTTTCTAAAGACGTGTTTTGCAAGGAATCCAGATGAGAGAGGAAGCGCTGAGGAGTTGTTGAAGCATCCGTTTCTTCGGAATGTTTCTGATGATCAGAAGAAAGTGATGGTTACCGGCGCCGCGGGAAGTAGGAGAGAACCGGCGGTTGTGCTTGAATCTAAGGATGCCAAAAAGAAGCCTTTAAGAGTGAAGATTATTCCACCAAAGCCCTTGCAGTTTAAGAAAGTTTCTCATAGACCCTTGAGGTTGAAGATTATACCTCCAAAACCCCCAGGATGCAAGCTCATACAGGTTTAGTAGAGTGTGTCGGTATTAGTCTTTGTTGCTTGATTGAGATGGTGTAGATCAAATTAATTAGACGTTAATAATGGTTTAGCTTGACAAAAATGTAGGATACTAAATCATTGTCAAGTCTGATTGACTCTTGTTCTTTTCTAATGTTTTTCTGTTCAGTTTAAAATTTTGGTTATGATGATGTGTGTATTACAACAATTTATAGTCATGTGCTTAAGCAGTTCTTTTTTTTTTAACGCTTTGAAATTCATTTTCTGGTTATCCAAACGGATAGGAGTTATTAGCTGGTGTTTTAGCTTACTCTAACCTATGAGAAATCCCAATTATGTATTGAGTTTGATAGCTTTAAAACTAAACCATTAAAACTTGTATGTTATCTTAAGCAAATTCTTAACTGATTGGGCCATTGCTTCCCGCCAACACCAAACCGATGAAAAGGCCACTAACTAGTGTTTGCCTTTCAAACTTTCCAAGGAGCACAAAGACATCACTGTATTGGGCATGAGCATGACCACAGAAACAACCCCTTTGAGTTCTGTGAATCTTCAGCTTTCAATAATTGTCTTATATGTTAATGATATCTTGCATATTTGCATTGTTTTAGCTATTCATTCATATGCATTTTCATCATATAGAATATGATTTAGACATGTTTAGGTTGCATTTTGCATGCATAAGTCTCTATTAGGTACTGGAGTACCAAGCGAAGTTATTGGAGACATTTGGATGTGTTTGGAGCTCAAAAGAGGTGAAAAAGGTGATCATTGGACGAGCAAAGCACTGGAGCGACCTTCCCGGAGCGACCCTACGGAGTCGCTGTGCCCCACCTCTCAGAGCGACCTTCCCAGAGCGATAACTCCAAGTCGCTCGCGTTCTCATCACTCGGAGACACGAAGAAACAAGGTCAGAGCGACCCCTCGGAGCGACCACCCGAGGTCGCTCCCGAAGCCAGAGCGACGTGCTGGAGCGATTCTCTGGGGTCGCTCCGCGTCACCAGCTGCACGATTTTATTATTTTTGAAAGACCTTTTTGCAATTTATTGTGCACGTTTTTGCACTGAAAAACCTAATGTTTAAGTATGCTTTGTAGCCACCATTGGCAGATGATCTTTTTTCCATTGAAGAACACAAAACTCTCTCAAGAAAAGTGGTCTTTTGGATTTGATTGTTCTTGTGTTCTTGTGAGTTTCTCTTCTAATTCTCTATATGATTCATCTGAAATCCACCATGGGTTTAAGAGGAATCATGGAGATTAGTGAGTAATCACCTTTTGGATTCATGGGTTAGGGTGATTAAGGGTGATTAGGCTAGTTCTATGATGTTTTAGGTGTAGATCATACTTGTTCCTTGCATAGTAGAGTGATCTTAATGCATCATTTGAGTAGGCCACTCAAAGGGTGATCTCTAGGCATTTCCCACCCAAAAGGTGTTTGATGAAATGCCTGAGTCAACTCTCCTAGGCTCTTAGTGTACTTTGCCAAAGATATTTATTGTTAAAGATGCTAAGATAGCTAATAGACTTGTTAGTAATGATTGCTTGCATGTTATTCAACCAAAGACATTTGATGTTTGAGACATGTTAGCAAATGAGCATTCATCTAGACATAGAGCTTGCTTCGAATTGTGTCTAGGCTTAAGGTTAATAGTTTGATTGATTCATTTGTCATCCTTAGTTCGAAACTTGATCACCCAAGGTCTGAAATCCCTATACCCATGAGTTCTCCTTTCCAATAGCTTAAAAGTATCATTTCTGTTACTTGCATTCTAGTTTTAGTTTAAAACCATCCAATTCACTGATTGCATTTAGATTAGGCAAATACTTGCATTCTCTCTGCATTTGAATCCCTCAGAACTGGTTCGACAACTTACTACCATTATACTATCATTTGAATTAGGAGCCTCAAAACTCCTAACATCAAATTGGCGCCGTTGCCAAATTCTGAGTTTGATTTGAACATTGAGATTTAGTCATTTGCTTGAGACTAAGTCATTTTTATTTTTGTAAGTTACTGATTCTCTTCTTCACCTCTTTGTGATTTTCAGGTGTATGAACTTGAGGAGCAAGGGTACATCAAACCTTGTTCCAAGAGCCGCATATATCAGAGCTTTAGAGAGAGAGTGTGCTAGAAAAAGAAGAGAAGAAGAGCAACAAGCTCAACTGCCGCCACTGGAAGCTGCAATGGAAGAACAACAAAATCCTCAGAACCCCAATGGACCCCAACAGCGACCAGCTCGCCCCATTGGCACTTATGACTGCCCCAACATCCATGGTCCTAGACTTGGAATCCGAGCACCAGCTGTGGCTGCTAACAATTTTGAGATCAAGTCAGGACTGCTAAACTGCATAGAGAACAACAAGTATCATGGTCTGGCTGTGGAGGACCCATTTGATCACTTGGATAAGTTTGACAGCTACTGTGGTATGTCAAAGACTAATGGTGTGTCAGAGGATGTCTTAAAGCTCAAGTTATTCCCTTTCTCTTTGGGGGATAAGGCACGTCAATGGGAGAAGTCTCTACCAAGTGACTCCATCACCACTTGGGAAGACTGCAAAAGGGCATTCTTGGAGAAGTTCTTCTCTACCTCAAGAACTGCTAAGTTGAGGAATGAGATCTCCAGCTTCCAACAGAAGAACTTGGAAGGATTCAGTGAAGCTTGGGAGAGATTCAATGGTTACCAAGCTCAGTGCCCACACCATGGATTCTCTAAGGAGAGCTTGTTGAGTACATTCTACAGAGGTGCTCTTCCTACGTACAGAGCCAGACTGGATACAGCTAGCAATGGGTTCTTTTTGGGGAGAACTGAGGAAGAGGCATATGCTCTGGTTGACAACATGGTTAAGAGTGATGCAGTCTACAGTGGAGACCATGACAGGAGCAGCAGAGGTGATGACAATCAAACAAGGAATGAGATAAAGGCTCTTCAGGAGAAGATTGACAAACTCATTGCTGATAAGGCCACACAAGCGCAGGTGAACTTTGTTGGCAACCCAAGTCAGGAGATACCTCCTACTGTCAATGAGGTTGAGGGTTTGGAAGGGCAAGAAGAATTGTGCTTCATCAACAGTAATGGTAGCTGGTACAAGAAGGAACCCAACTTTCAGTACAACAACTACCAACAGAAGCCCTATTCAAACAACCAGCAGAGTGGTTATCAGCCTCGAAACAACCAGCAGAGCAACTATCAGCCTCAGCAAAACTCCTCTCCTAGCTCCTCTGCCCCTCAACAGAGCAGCACTGATGCCTTACTGAAACAGATCTTGGAGTCTCAGACTAGAAGTGAGAAGCATGTGGGCTATGAGCTGAAGAACCTTCACTCCAAGATTGATGGGAGCTACAATGAGCTCAACAACAAATTCTCCCACCTTGCTTCTTCTGTCAAGAATTTGGAAAATCAGTTTGCTTCCATGAGCTCCCACCAGAACCGCCAGCAAGGATCTCTACCTGGAAAGTCAGATCAAAACCCCAAGGAAGCAAAAGCTGTCACACTTAGGAGTGGTAAGCAGTTGACTCCTGTAACCCTCACCAAGGATGCTGAGAAACAAGGTGAGGAGGTGGCCATCAACCTAGATGATGAAGTGGTCATTGTTGATGAGAAGACAGATGCTGAGATCTTGGAGAAGATTGTGAAAGCCAAGGGTAAAGGAAAGGTTGGAGAAGAGAAGAAAACAACAAAAGATGGTGAATCTGCTGCTTCAGCAAGTGAGAGCTCTCCTGTCCCCCCTCCCTATGAACCAAAGCTTCCATTCCCTGGTAGATTCAAGAAGCAGTTGCTACAGAAGTACAAAGCTTTGTTTGAGAAGCAGATGAGTGAAGCTCAGGTTACAATGCCCATCATTGATGCTTTCATGCTGATTCCTCAATACAGCAAACTCCTGAAAGATGTTGTACCTGCTAAGAAGAAGGAGATGGAGGGCATGATGGTTCTGAGTCATGAGTGCAATGCCATCATTCAGAGGCTTGATGCTCCAGAGAAGCTAGAGGATCCAGGATGCTTCACACTCCTTTGTGCTCTTGGACCTATGGTATTTGAGAAATGTCTCTGCGATTTAGGAGCTAGTGTCAGCTTGATGCCTTTGTCTGTGGCAAAGAAGCTTGGCTTCACTCACTACAAGAAGTGTAGACTCTCTCTGGTGTTGGCTGATCGTTCAGTGAAGTACCCTGTGGGCATCCTAGAGAATCTCCCTGTGAAGATTGGAAGGTATGAGATACCTACAGATTTTGTGGTGCTTGAAATGGGTGAGGAGGCTCAAGACCCATTGATTCTTGGAAGACCATTCTTAGCTACAGCAGGAGCTATTGTGAATGTGAAGGAAGGGAAGATTGACCTCCATTTGGGCAAGGAGAACATCCTCCACTTTGACATCAAGGAGAAGATGAGGAACCCCACGGTATTTGGACAAGCCTTCACCATTGAAGAGATGAATCCTCCTCCTGTTGATGATCACTTTGATGAGCTACCACCTGAGGAAGATGGGGTGTCAACTCCACTTTCTGCACCTAGTCCAGCCTGATCCAAAGGAGGCAAAGTCAAGCTAGAGACTTAAAACAAGCTCACTTGGGAGGAAGTCCCATGAGTATCCTTGTATATATTGCATTAGTATTTGCATTATCATTTTATTGCATAGAACAATGGGAGAGTGAAGTTGTGTGCAGGTATTGAGCAGAAAGTCGGACACCAGAGCGATCTCATCGCAGCGACACATCTAGGTCGCTCCACCTGGGAGCGACATGTCCAGAGCGAGATGCCGAGGTCGCTCGCGTCACGCGCGAGAGAAAACACAGAAACCGACCTCGGAGCGACCCCTCGCAGCGACCTACCGAAGTCGCTCCAGCTGGGAGCGACCTGTCGCAGCGACGTTCACACCTCGCTCCACGGAAGGTAACGCACAATCCCACTTTTCTTTGTATTTCACATTTCCATTGGGTACCTCACTCACACAGAGACTGTGTGATTTAAGTGTGGGGGAGGTACCAAGTATTTGATCATGTTTGTTTTCATGATTTTGAGTCTCATGCATTGCATATTACATTCTTATTTGCATAGAAAAATCCAAAAAAATAAAAAAATTTGAAAAACACAAAAATAATCATTTAGTTGCATCATTTGCATTTTTAGGATTGAGTCTAGAAGCATATAGGTTGCATTCATGCATTAGGGGGATTTCAACCTTGTAAAGAGCTCATGCTAAGTACTGAATTTGTTGACCTTTGTAATCATGACAAGTAGCTTGAGCACCCTTTGGAAAGCTTGTAAACTTCGCGCCTTGAATGCTTCTCTTGAAACTCATTTGACTGTTGATACTCTCTCTTTGAAGCAAGCTCCTGTTTTAATGTCTCTTGCATATGGTCCCTTGTGTACTAAGTCATGGATATACACACTTGAGTTGTCCCATCTGTTTTACCAATCTTTTTGACAAACTCAAGTGGCACTCCACTCCCAAAACCCATACCTCATTTTTAAACCATCATTATTTGTTGAGTGAGGCCTCTTTGAAAAGCTTTACATGTGCATAATGTTGAGAGTATTGGGAACGACAATGCTTAGTCTCCATTCTTGCTAGATTAGTCACTCTATTGTCTAGCTATAGGAAGGGGGTGAGTGTTGTGATTGTGATTTGGGAATATGAAAGGTTTGACTCTTTGTGCTTAAATGATTAGTCTTTATGGGATAAGTGGAGAAGTATCTAGCTCTTATTGTGAAAAGTCTTGGCCCCCAAATAAAAAAAAAAGAAAAAAAAAGAGAATAAAAAAGGGGCTAGCAAAATTGTTAGGAGCTGAGATTTGTTTTAAAATTGCGAAAAATCCCTTATTGATTTCAAAAAGAAAGAGTCTGATGTGAAAAATGTTCTTGGGATCTTTTGGTGAGAGATGTGAGTTGGGTTTGACATTGAGGAATAATTGAATATCTTGTGTGTTTGGGAAAGGGTAGAACAATGGAGATTGAGCATTGTATGCATGAGTTGATCCCTTTCTTAGATATATTATGTGTAATGTCAAAGCTACTTTGTTTTGAGAGTAAACCACCTTAAAAGATCATTTTGAACCTCTGATTTCACTTGCATTAAAGCCTTTGTCTTACCAAACCAAATGACTTGGACCAGTTGACCATTTGTGAGATGTCTATTGAGTTTGCTTCATAAATGTTAGAGAGATGTGGATTTGTGGTTTGTAGATGCATGATTAATGAGTGTAGAGATCAAAGGAGCTGAGATAGGCCTAGAGAAGTTAGAGATGGATAAAATCTTTGCTCTTGCTATTTGGTATGATTATGCAAGGTTGTTAGGTTGAGAACTAAGAAGAGTTTCTTTTGATTGTGAGTCCCCATCTTCAAACCTCTTCTCCTTGGTTCTTGAAAGTTTACTTGTGGACAAGTAAATGACTAGTGTGGGGGAGTTGATATCTTGTATATTTGCATTGTTTTAGCTATTCTTTCATATGCATTTTCATCATATAGAATAGGATTTAGACATGTCTAGGTTGCATTTTGCATGCATAAGTCTCTATTAGGTACTGGAGTGCCAAGTGAAGTTATTGGAGACATTTGGATGTGTTTGGAGCTCAAAAGAGGTGAAAAAGGTGATCATTGGACGAGCAAAGCACTGAAGCGACCTTCCCGGAGCGACCCTACGGAGTCGCTGTGCCCCACCTCTCAGAGCGACCTTCCCAGAGCGATAACTCCAAGTCGTTCGCGTTCTCATCACTCAGAGACACGAAGAAACATGGTCAGAGCGACCCCTCGGAGCGACCACCCGAGGTCGCTCCCGAAGCCAGAGCGACGTGCTGAAGCGATTCTCTGGGGTCGCTCCGCGTCACCAGCTGCACGATTTTATTATTTTTGAAGGACCTTTTTGCAATTTATTGTGCACGTTTTTGCACTGAAAAACCTAATGTTTAAGTATGCTTTGTAGCCACCATTGGCAGATGATCTTTTTTCCATTGAAGAACACAAAACTCTCTCAAGAAAAGTGGTCTTTTGGATTTGATTGTTCTTGTGTTCTTGTGAGTTTCTCTTCTAATTCTCTATATGATTCATCTGAAATCCACCATGGGTTTAAGAGGAATCATGGAGATTAGTGAGTAATCACCTTTTGGATTCATGGGTTAGGGTGATTAAGGGTGATTAGGCTAGTTCTATGATGTTTTAGGTGTAGATCATACTTGTTCCTTGCATAGTAGAGTGATCTTAATGCATCATTTGAGTAGGCCACTCAAAGGGTGATCTCTAGGCATTTCCCACCCAAAAGGTGTTTGATGAAATGCCTGAGTCAACTCTCCTAGGCTCTTAGTGTACTTTGCCAAAGATATTTATTGTTAAAAATGCTAAGATAGCTAATAGACTTGTTAGTAATGATTGCTTGCATGTTATTCAACCAAAGACATTTGATGTTTGAGACATGTTAGCAAATGAGCATTCATCTAGACATAGAGCTTGCTTAGAATTGTGTCTAGGCTTAAGGTTAATAGTTTGATTGATTCATTTGTCATTCTTAGTTCGAAACTTGATCACCCAAGGTCTGAAATCCCTATACCCATGAGTTCTCCTTTCCAATAGCTTAAAAGTATCATTTCTGTTACTTGCATTCTAGTTTTAGTTTAAAACCATCCAATTCACTGATTGCACTTAGATTAGGCAAATACTTGCATTCTCTCTGCATTTGAATCTCTCAGAACTGGTTCGACAACTTACTACCATTATACTATCATTTGACTTAGGAGCCTCAAAACTCCTAACATCAGTTAATCTTAAGCAAACCCTTAGTTCTAGATTCTGCTCACTAATAATAAAAAATTAAAAAGACACTTTGTTGTTGCAAGTAAGTGATATTGAGTTTGTTGTGAAAACATTGCATCACAGAAGTCCATGTCCTGGCTGATAATCAGAGCAAATACATTTGCATAGACGATGATCATGCTCAAAGTTCTGCAACTCTTAACTGATAAAAAGAGCCCTAGAGCAATGATCTCAAGCAAATAATCAAACTCTAGATAACAACAACAACAACAACATCCACATCTGCACTCATCATTCAGTTCATGTTATTACCTTATAACATACCAACTGTGGCAAATGGCACATCCTATGCATTGTAACAATAAGGAATCAATATTGCCATGCTTCAAATTCTTTTCCATAAACACTTGCATTCAAGAAGAAACATAACATAACTATTCAAACAGCCCAAGCAAAGCAAAGACAAACTTAAAAACTTTTACCAGAAAACTCCAATTTCAAACATTACAAAGTCTCTCTCTCATCATTTCTTCTTCCCTTTGCCAGCACCTTTGCTTTTCTTCGTGGGCAAGACGATCTCTCCTTTCAGAACCGGAATCTCCATAATCTCCGACAACCCCGCGAACCTCTTCCGGAACTTCTCAACTTGGTCAGCGTCGACCATCAAAGCCGACCGGTTCCCGAGGTAAAAGGGATGGTTACCGGACCAAACATCAACGACGTACTCTTTCTTGGTCCCTCCGGTCGTCATCACGAGCTCTCCGTTGCAGTAAACCTTGGCGTCCTCGTGAAACTCCGGGTGCAAATCCTTCTTCCTGCACGTCACTCGAACCACCGAAGGGTTGCTTCCCGCCGGTTTAGTTCCTCGGTTCGCGCCAATCGATGCCGCCTTAACCGGCTATTCCAAAAAAAAAAAAGTTTAGTGATTTTTTTGGAGGAGGAGGACAATGAGAAGAGAAAAAGTTTGGAGCTTTACCTTTTTGATTACGAGAGAAGGAGCACATTGATTGATCTGGAGAAATGAGTTCGGGAGATAAACCGCCATTTGTCCTTTTTTTTTAACTGGTTAAGAAGCATCTCACGATAGATAAGGAAGGAGGACGATGATGAAGCTTCGATGAAGTTACTTTTATACCCTTACAAACTTAGGTGTTAACCTCTGAGCCGAAGCGATAGTCTGAGGGTAATAAAGTCATTTATGCTGAGAGACCTACTACTATTTGTTTTGTAGCAGCTAGTGATCAAGGGTTCAAGATCTGTTAAGTGTTTTAAAAATATGGCTTAGATCATACCATTGGATGATGTAGCAGCTACTGGTCGCTGTATCAGCTTAATTTCGTTATAGATACTACGTGTATGGCTTATTCTCACACACTTAGCAGCTGTATGGTCTTCTGACCCCAACCTAATATTAATAAATGATCTCACTGTACTCACCACCAGTCCACCTTAAGAGTTATCGGTGGCTCGAAAGTTTTTTTCTTCTCAAAACACAATAACTTAACACAGAGAGTTACGATCGCTTCTGTTTTCCGACCATTAAAGAAAACCACTCTTTCATTCAGTCCCTGATGTTATATGACTTACGTCCGTCCAAATTAGTAAAAATACTACAGATTGAGAAACAGTCTTTAACTTTCCTAAAGTCAATTTTGTGGCATTTCTTATTGACTAGCCAATGTTTCTTATTGGCTGTTTAGACTGAATTTTTAAGTAGAAGATCTGGTGAATGGGGGTCCACAAAACTTTTTAGATTATTCTGAAACACACAGTTTTGTAGCTCAGATCTTCCAAAAGGTTTCAGGTCAAACCATCTCTCTGAAGGAAGCATTCTTCTTCTTCAGCTAACCCTGCTTGGCTGCTCACAGACTTTTTGGTTTCAGATGAGTTGGAGGAGAAAGAAGATGGGAAAAGCCACTTGACCACAAAGATTGTTCATGGAGAACGGAAGCATCCTACAAGAAGAGCTCGTCAAATGCTGCAATGGTAAAACAAATCCCATCACAACTTATTCTGCTGACCAGATCCTTAAAGCCACCAACAACTTCAACAAAAGTAATCTTGTCGGAAAAGATGATTGTGATTACCATTATTACAGAGGAACACTCGATAACGATAACAGACTAGTGGTTATAAAGAAAAACGCATACGGGGGGCGTTACGTAAGGAAGATTTGCAGAGACATCTCAGTTTCATCAATGGTGAGTGGTCACAAGAACTTCCTCAAGCTGTTGGGATGCTGTCTAGAATTCACTTGTCCTGTCCTAGTATGTGAATATGCAGAGAGCATAACGGTGAATGCTCATCATCAAATCGATCCAGCACTGACATGGAATATGAGGATAAAGATAGCAAGAGACATCTCGAACTCATTAGCATACCTTCACACCGCCTTCTCGACAACATTCATTCATAGGAACGTTCATCCTCGAAACGTATTCTTGGATGTGAAAGGGGTTGCGAAGCTGGGAGATTTCCGCAACTGCGTTACGATTCCACAGGGAGAATCCTTTGTACGAGAGTACAAGCTAGAAGGGACGTACGGGTACATAGACCCTAACTATATGTCAAAGGGAATGATCACAGAGCATGTTGACGTCTACAGCTTTGGAGTGTTCATGTTAGTTCTCTTGAGCAGAAGAACTCCAGGTTTGGACGATGAACTACATCCAGATTTTCTTACTCTGTTGGTGGTAAATAGTAGGTTCGCTGAGATCTTAGATCCAGTTATGTTGGAAGGTGACTTTGCAGAAGCAGAGCTATGTCGGATGGAAGCTTTTTTCCTACTTTCACTGAGATGCATCGGTCTTAGAGGGCAAGTTCCAGAGATGATGGAAGTGTCCAAGGAACTAAAGAGGATCGAGAGATCCTAGACCAAGAAGTGTTAGGCATTTGCTTAATATATAACCTCTACTTACAACAATATACATTTTTGTTACTATTATATATAACACTACAGCAGTTACTCCGTCCATTACCATTCGAAGTCTATCTTGTAGATATGTTCTTGAAAGTATTCACACGAACAAAAAAAGAAGAATTGTAATTCCCGTATAGGTAAAAGCTATTACAATGATAAGAAAGCTTACTTAGCTAAATTAAAATCATTATTATAATAAGAAAGCTTACTTAGCTAAATTAAAATCATTATTAAAATCATCATTGTAATAGCTTTTACCTATACGGGAATTACAATTCTTATTAGCTAAATTAAAATAAGAAAGCTTACTTAGCTAAATTAAAATCATAATGTGTTCCTTCTTCATAATGATTTTAATTTAGCTAAGTAAGCTTTCTTATTTTCCTTATTTCTTTAGATCAAGGGCTAGCCAAATAGTTTTATCAGGGGACTGAAGGAGGATGTATTGGGAGATCAAGAAGATCAAACATATCAAGATTACGGAAAACATGAAGATCAAAAACGTCCATAATGATTTATTTGTTAACACACACTAATTACACTTTTAACTTGGTTTCCAATGAATCACACCAACTAAACCCACACTTGTCGAAGAAGCTTGTATCTTTCATTTGATGTCGCTGAATCAGCAATGTCACACGATTTGTCTGCGATGGATGTAAGAGGAGAGTCCAGTTCCTCGAGCTCCTCGTCGCTAGTGTACCCTTTTCTCTGTATCATAGACACATTCCTTGACACTTTCCCTGCAAGCTCTGCAGCTTTCTCTCCTACATTCTTTGTCGACGGAGGTTTGTAAGAAACAGAGGAAGCTGCATAAGGGAAGCTTTCTTCTGATAGCAGCTTATCATCATCACCATTACTCTGAAAATATAACAGAAAGAGTTACTTGTAAGGATTATGAGAAGAAAGAGAAGCCTAACTTATACCTCAGCAGAGTTAAGCTCTTCTAGGACAGATCCGGGTACATGATCTGGACAGAACTCATCAGGAGTGAAGTTGCATAGTATTCTTTTGATTAGTGGAAGTGTGATCGATGGACATATCTGTTTTGTAATCAATGACATAACTCGTGAATGCGATGATGGCCTTTTTTAAGCAAGAACAAAAGAATAACTATAAAAATATCAGACAAACACCTCTTCTCTAATGGAACTTTCCATAAGCATGTCTTTTGGGAGCATAAGAAGATTGCTAAGTTCATTTAACAATACAAAGGCTTCACTTTCTACATCATCTTCTTCGCTGTTCATGTCGAACATTTCAGTGAGGCATCTAGACCAATTACCAATCTGCAACAGAGAATGTTATGCTATTGGATTAGTCAAAACATTATTCACTCTCTAACCGGCTATTACAAAACTGAACTTTGTTTTGGTTACCGCGTTTTTGAGTAGTGCTCCTGATCCAAAGCTCAAGTCTCCAGCAGGAATAGGCACAACTCTTGAATCAAGAATAGGATCAGAGACAGGATCAGTTGGAATCTGATGTTCTGACTCCCGAAGAATAGCATTGAACATAGCTACATCGAATCTACTGATACACTTCTCCATCACCTAGACAATAATAAAGAATCATGATTCTCATATGTCTTGTCAAGAACATAATAAGCAAATGGAAGTATTATCATGATTACCATTCTAGCCAAAACAGGTAAGCAACCACATTCGTGTCCCGCGCCTCTCACAGGACAAAGCCGTTGCAGAGCTTCTCTGAAAGCTTTGTTCCATAGGCTAATAGAAAAGGTTCCTTGCTTCTTCTCAGATGAGTTGCTGCTTTCAGGGGATTGCATACGAGGAGTAAAGACCTTACAAAGATTAAGAGGAGAGAAAGTGAGAAAAGATGCTTCATAGACAAAAAAAACTTATAAGAAGCTCAATCTTTTTTTATAATACCTGCCACCAAACAGACTCAACGATTCTAGTGAAGGCCCAGTGTTCGATTTTTTCAAGTGAAGTAGTAAACGTTTCAGTTTCCTGCCAATCCTCCAAAAGCTTTTGGAGACGACCTTTCTTCTCTGAATCACTTCCATTTGAGTCAGAGGTCTCTGTGATGTGAGACTTGCCAAACTGCTGCGAAATGATCTCCCTTAGAGATATGATGTTTGATAACCAGAAAGTCAACCTAACAAGAACACTGTGTTTAAGAGAGGCAGAATCATGTTAAAAAGTATATATAGTCTTTTTGTTTTACCTTGAAACATCATTCCCACAAGATCTTGCAACCAAAACAAGACCAGAAACAGAGTTCGTAGCGATCCTAGCACGCTTTCCTCGAGTATAATGCTTACAGGCATGGATGTAGATTCTTGAAAGACGCCTTGCAGGGGTGTGAAGCTTGTGTGCTGAACTAGAATGGTCAGGAACAACAGAGTAGAGAGAAATCTCGAGTGCGGCGACTTCTCTAAGCTCCTCTTCAAGTCTCTCGATTCTTTTCTCGAGATGCTTAATCTTCTCTTCCTCAAACTGTTCATCATCACCGTTCTCTGTTGTTACACCAGGGGACTCGTTCTCGCTTCCAGCACTACTAAGACCACCATTTGAAGCATCTTCCCAGACATCAGCATTGTTATTACCTTCACGAGCTTCTTTAACTTCTTGTTCATCATCATCTTTGGATCCATTTACACTCTCCTCTTTCTCCTTTCTTTCAGTTACATCGTCGTCCAAGTAACGAACATCTACAGTCTCGTAAGCCTCAGATGGATCTGAGTGTGTGGTTGAATCACTTACCAGTGTAGGGGTATCGTTAGAATCTTCGTTAGCGTTTAAGTCATTGTGTTTCTCTTGCTCTGACAATCTTTTCTGGCTGTTCTTCTTCTGTAGCTTCTGATCTTTTCTTCCGTTCTTAGTAGATCGCTTTGACTGGACATTGTTGGTTGTTCTTCCTTTCATCATGAAGCTCTTCCAAGAAGATTCAAGAAGTGAGGAAACGATCCAAGAAGATCTGTTCTACTACCCTACAGAGAAAAAAGAAAGATGAGCAAAATGATAATTAAATAAAAAAACAGCTCAATGTATTCATGTTTCTGAAAAAGACATAACATAATCAGACTTGCTATCTTTTGTTTAAGTCTACAGTAGCGTTTTAGACCTCAGCAACTTGTTCATAGCTTGCTAAGATAGAAACTAGGTGCTTGATCTTAGGGACTTGGATGAAATAGCAACTGAATTTTTAAAAGTATCTAAAAAGTTACCAGTAACAGAGAGAAAAACAGAGCATGGGACAACCATGAAGACTTGAGGGTTCAACAAGTTAGTGAAGAAGATTGAAGGCGAAAGAAAAGAAGACTTACCAGTCACTAAAATCAAGTTACGACTCTCTTCGAGACGGGTCAGACTGAGATTTGCTAATCCAATAATAATGCTACTTTCTTCTCTCTCACATACATTATGGGAGATCCGAGTGCGGGAAGTTATGGTTTCGTTCTTTAAATAAATAGAAACGTGGATCGTATGGGATACGGACAGTGATCATTGTCGTTAAATTATGGAAGGTTGTGTCGGTGGCTCCACTGTTCACCGGAAATAGCCGGTCACCTTACCAGAAATAGTAGCTTTCTCTATTTAAATGACCAAAAAGAGTAGCTTTTCGCTTTCGTCCAAAACGTATCGCACTGACTCCACCGACACCGACTTCAAATTACATATGATTATGACTACAACTGTTCAATATTTTTTCATGAATTGTTGCAGTTTACAAAAGAACATCCGCATGTACCGAGGAAATGGATAAGAGGACAAATGTGCTACTCAATTATACTCTCGGGAGACGAACACACAGAGAAGAAAATTACCACAACAGTATCCCTTTCCATGTGATGCAGTTTGAGGACAGCAAATAACAATGAAGAATGCTTGCAAAAGTGTACTTGAGTTTGTTTAATTATGAACTACTCTATATTTAAAAAGGATACATGCTATCTAACCACACTTAAGGAAACTTATCACAAGATTTGGTAAACTACTTGAAATAGCAGTGTATCCATTAGAAGGTCCATCAACAAGAGAACCTGCGGAGATAGAGACTTAAGCTGTCATGTTTTCTAAACCTTATCTACCCAAAATCGATCGAAGTTCTCCTCAATTCCAAACTGTGGCTTATTCGAGTAATTGATCAAGCTCCTTGATAGACACTACCCCCCACCCCACCACAGAGATGCAACAACTATTTACGCAAATCAGAATCAACATTCACACGCTATATTCATCTCAGTATTTGCAAAAACTCTCACAACTCAATACACACACAGATCCGAAATCCTAATACAATACTGTTAGCCATTACTGACTTGTTCAAACATTCAGTAATGATGCAAACTGAAGATACTGAAATCTAGTGCATTGTTCTGAATCTAACTGACAACGGCTGATACTCTACTCCAACTTTTGTTGAATTACTCAGCACCCAACCCTGACGCAATGAGCACTAAAAGCCTAACAAAAAAAACAAAAAAGAATGAAGAAACTGAAATCCAGTGCATTGCACCATTTAACAACGGCTGATAGCCATTAGAAATTCAAACCACTTTTTAAAAGTATACCAAACTGAATGTGATCAATTCACAAAAACTATAATCATATACCATAGCGAAAATATATATACTAAATGAGCCTCTCGGAAGCATGTAAAAGCCTAATAAAATCCAAAAACTGAAGAATCTGAATCCTAACGTTTTGAACAGCATCTAACAATGGATGATTCCCTGAGAAATCCAAACCACTTAAAAAGCATACCCAACTCAATGTGAACGCTGCACAAAATCTATAATCATATGTCATAGCGTCAATTCTATACTAATGAGCATGACATATCTACAACTCCTAAGCTACATCTATAATATCAGCCCCTGACTACAACAACAAAGAACAAGCTGAGAGATGGAGCATATGATTTTATCAGGAAACAAACGCATAACGAAGTCCAGCAACCAATCAAGTTGCAGAAGTTGATCGAAACGAGCAAATAAAAAAGACAAAATATTTGAAAATGTAAATGCGTCGACACAGTTAAAAGAACACTTTATTTCATCATTATCGACTAAACAACGATTACTGAAACCAAAAGCTCTTCACGAAAGCCCTAACTCTTCGCGATCGCCAACAACGAAGACCAAGCATCATCAGGGCCGGCACCCGATGCTCAATCCGACGAATCACCGGATGCGAGCCTCTCCATCTCGAGGCGTTCCAGGGCTTTCTGATGAGCCCAAGTCTCGATCGAGAGATCGGGTTTGGCGTTGAGCCCCACGCCGAGGATGACGATCGTGAGGAAGCTGGTGATGTAGCAAGGAAGCTCCCAATCCTCCCATTTGCGCGACTGTCCCGGGGGCGGAGGAGTGCGGTTCATGAAGTAGCCCTTGGGCCGTTCCTCGTGACCAGGCGTGGCCCAGCGGCTCGGCCCGGCGGATGTGGATCCGGACCTGGAGAAGATCCGGTTGCGTAGTAGCGTCTTCGCTGCTGCGACGGTCAATGACTGCGTCGACGGCGGCATCATCGCTTCAGTTTCTGATTGTAAGCGAAAGAGACGAAATGGGGAATCTACGGATTTGTCAAGTGTTGAGATATTATACCAAACCACGACCTAACGACTGGTTTACTTCGCTCGGTACCTGGACCGAGAAATCTGGTTTGGTTTATCGGTGTCGTAGGTTTAATTAAAAATTCACCATGTTCGGTTTATTCTTTGATTTTGATTGTTTTTTTTTGTTTAGAAGATTTATAAACCAAATTGCCTACTCTTTTTCGTAATTATCTAATAACTATATACAGTAGGAATTCCATAAATTATTAATGTGAGACTATAATAATGTATTAAGTACAATATTATAAATTTTTTTAAAAAGATTCAAGCTTATATTTATAAATATTTTCTTTAAAAGAATTAAAGAAAAGATTTGATTTTCGCTAAAAAGGATTATTGATTGATTCAGCAGTTTCTCAATTCTCATTTTGCTTACGGTTTGATTTGAAAAAACTGTAGTGTTAAACCGAAACGAATCGGTCCCGCTAGTCGGTTAAGCATTCTTGGATAAAATAGAGACACGACGTCGTATTAATGGTTCCATGTGAAGGTAGTTCGAGAAACATTCTGAATTATACAGAAGGCCATGGTCGCAAGTTCATACTCATTTTCTACCTAAAAAGTTCAACAACCGAAACCTCAGGAGATAATATCTCTCTTATATATACAAAAGCATGTCAACTCGTTTGGAAACTTATAGCTCCATTTTCATCTGATTTGGGTGCAAAGTAGCTGAACTCATCAAGAAATTGGCTTCATGATGAACCTCTTCTCTTCCCCACTCCAACGGAAGGCAGCTATCGAGAGTCCACTGTTGCAGCTGATGATAAGATTCTTCTCCGTTGAAGCTACCATCCATAAGAGAATTGTTCTGCAGAGAGAGAGAGATTTAGACCTCATCATTAACCCAATTCGTTTCAGACAAGTAAACACTTTTAACTTCTATATTTAGAGATGATTCTATTATCAACATCCTATATTTCTCCCTAGTCATCTACTGAACATTATCTTAATAGACCAAGAATGGGTGGGACCTGGTTCTTAAATGGTGTACAAGCTGTAAAAGGAGGAGGTCATTTAATAAGAAGTTATTTTGCAGAGAAACAAAATCTGATTATTAGATTGGATAGGTGAAACTTGAAGCAACAAGAACTTAAGACTTAGACCCACCCACACAAAAGAAAAAAATAATTGTGTAAAGACACCATCAAAGACAACAGAACAGGAGGTGGTCCGTGTTTCTGACCCATCTGTGTGTGCCATATTATTTAGAGGACTAATGAGTCCTTTCAAAAGGTTCTGTTTCTGAGTCCTTGCGTTATCAATAGGCTCTGTGTCTAGTAGTGTACTGGATTGTGTATTTATTTCCGCACGTTGATCTACTTCTTTAAGCCTAGTCTAGAATAGAGTCGATTAATGTTGGATCAATAAATACACCAAAAGTTTCTCTTTCTGTGATACAACTAAAAAGGTTACTCAAAGAAAGATAGGTCAATAAGAGAATCTTTCTTTTGAATCTTAAATTTTGTAAAAGAAGATCACATGGGACTTAAGTCTAGTCCATGATTAGGTTACTTACTTCTGATGCCAATATGCTGTCGAGATTGAAGTCGATTATGGGGTTTACTGCAGCAAGCCTCATAGATAGCATCTGAAAAATAAGAACATAGTTATGTGACATTATCGTACCACTTAAGCTTAGTGTTTTATTAATTTTGAACAGCAAAAAGTCCCACCTCTACTTGACGCTGTAAAGACTGCACATGGCTGATGATTTCATCCAGTACCAATGCAGTGCCCTGAATCTGCAGGTCAAAGCTTTCTGGTAAGTCAAACATAAGAGCCATAGTCCTAACTAGCATGTAAAACAGCTTCTACAATCTCAACAACTCAACTCTTTTAAACGTAACATAGCCATAAAAGCTGGACCAGAACACAGACTCTTATTTATAAACATGAATTTAGACATCTCAAGATTTCATAAACAAACAGTCAAAGTCCCAAAAGCCCCCACAATATTTACAAATCTCGTTAAGGAGTTGTCACTTATCATCATCTCCTTCCACCAATAATGTCTGGCTAAATTCCAAGATTTATATATATATATCGATTAGTTAGCTGTCTGCAGGAGTGTCACATCAAGCTTCCAACCAATTAGGTACAGTGGGACTCAAAGCATATAACCAATACTAGTGACTATACCACACTCCTCACCCTCTCTCTCTACTTGATAGATACCAAACTATTAGAGACGATATACTACACTGCTCACCCTTCAATAGGAAGCCTGCAACTTTTCTACTTAAAAATCAGAAGATGGACCCCAAAAACACACTCTGATCTCCATCTATCCACCAAAACATGTCCCCTCTACCCAAAACCTTAAGGGAACAATCCAGCTAGCATTCACACATCATAAAACCATTTTATCTTCATTTATGGAGTAAACTTCAAGCTCAATGAATACACTTTAAGATTAGGAAAATTAAGAGTTTTATTTTTTCATTTAGTAAAAAAAGAAAGATTCTGTTTGAGCACAAATGAAGATCTAATTATTGATTAAAAGGGACAAACCTTGTCACAGCCTGGGACCAGTTCCTGTAGCAGCTTCATTCGTGCGTTTATCTTCTCCCTTCTTGCCTATTAATCAATAATTAGATTAGCCACTAATCAAAGGTGTATTATTAATACGATGACTATGTTTTAAGATAGTGTTGAAATTACTCTCTCAGCTAAGCTATGGTTATCAGTAGCTTGACCACGACGAGCTCTAACGTGAACATAAGGAAGCTTCTCTGCTTCATCAGAGCTCTTGTTCTTCTTCATCGAGCTTTTGACCTAGATATTTAAATGATCAGGGGTATTAGTAACTTGTTCACCAAGCTATCGTGATTGATTTGATTAATCACCTTCTTCCCACGCTCTTTCCTCTTGTTCTGATTCTGATTCTGGTTCTCAGCCGTTGGATAAGACACGAGCCGCTGAGATGAATCGGTCTCACAAGGCTCGGACTTGACTCTGCCGGTCGAACTCGAAGGTACGGACTCGCCGGAGAAGTTTCCGTTTTGCTCTTCAGCAGCAACCACCGAGAAGCGAGCGATATCTCCAGCGAAAAGCTCCATGGCCTGAGTCGCCGGCATCTCGAGCAAAGACGTGAAGGAACCGGTGTTCATCTCCGGCGGCATCATCACCAGCTGCTGAATTTCGTCGCTGAAACTGAGCGATTCAAGTCCGATCACCGCTTCTCGGCACAACCCTTGGGTCAGATGATCCATATGATGAGAAAAATTCGCGCTTAAACCGGAATTAACCGAGTTAAAAAAAAAACAGAACCGACCGACTTGAAATCTCTCTCTCTCTCTGGGAGAAAGTTCTATATCTCTGCGTGTAGTGGGAGTAAAGAGATTACGTCAGAGCTTATTTTGAGTGAAGAGAAAGCAACGTTAGCTTAGGAGTGCGTCTGCTTATAAAGCCACAAATTTAGAGAGGGAAAGTTACCCATAGGATGAGAGAGAGAGAGTGACACTTTGGATCTCAATGTTTATGTGTTTGGGCCTTTGGGCTTGGTTCAATACTGCTTTTAAATTTTTAAAATAAAATGATAAATATTGTGAATGATGTCTACTCACTCAATCAATAGAGTTAGAATTGGTAGGTTGATGCCCATAAATTAGCTCATATGACCGTGGTATCTAGGTCGGACCAAATCGAATGAAAATTGCTTTAAAATCATTTGAAATTGCTAATATCACTAGAAGGAACCATGGCAGGGTTGATGTTGGATGTGAAAAAACAAAAGGAGGGAAAAATAATTTGAGTACTATTGCTTAGGATATGTTGAAAGTAATATGCATTTTTGCTTAGGACAATTTGGTCTGTTTAGGCTAAAAAATATTCAGACAAGACATTGTGTCTTCCTTATCCTTTTTTTCCGCTTTGTTTTCTTCGATCCTCCTATATACACCAACCGTGTTGCGCGCTATATCAAATACTTCTCCTTGTTCAAACACTTGCAGTTAGCTCTATTCTCGTTTAAAATCTGTGTAAACACAACATTAAAAAAAGTTTTAATCATAAACTGGCCCTTCAATTTCTTTGTTTCCCAATCATCATCAGAAGCGTACCTTATACTGTCTTTGTAGATCTTTGATGTAATCCACAGCTAAATCCAACATATCTGCCGTGTTTGTTTGCTATTCCAGCAAAGAGACACCAAAAAAAAAGTTAAAAACCGATTATCGATTGTCAAAGTTTCAAGAAAATTATACCTTATCCATATTAGGAACAAGCTCTTGTAGTTTCCTCGTTCGTTCGCTTATCTTCGTTCTCCTTACCTGAATAAGTGTTACAAAATGATTGGTTTCAAGTACTAATAGACTTTCTGGATTCAAAACTAGTTTTTATGTAATTACCCGTTCAGCGATGCTTCGAGGATGTGTGGCGCAACCACGTTTGGCTCGGATTTTACAAGGAACAGAGTCTTGTAGCTGCAGATACTTATCCACTGAAACCATGTCCGAGGCTGTAGAAGATGATGATGATGACTTGGGCAGACTCAAGTGATGTGACATTAACTGCATTTCGATATAAAAACCCATCGTTCAAAAGGCTCTAAGAAGCAGCTAAACCGGTTCGGTATCACTAAACCAGGTAGAGAACCAAGTAACTTACATGAGATCCGTGAAAGAGTTTACCGTCGTCCTCTGTTTCTGTTTTGAGAGAGGAGGATGATAAGTTATGAATGAAACTGGATGGATCATTCCAATGGCTATACTGAACACTCTCAGAGTCGATTTCAGGTATCTGAGAGAGCATTCCAAGAGAAGAAGGTGGCCTCGAAGAGAGACTGCTTTGGCGTCTTAACCCGTTGGAATGAGATGGACTTTCTTCCTCTTCTTCCTCTTCTTCACCAACGTAACCATAACCTGCGAAACAGTTACTTTATTAGGTCCAAAGTCTCGAACTTTATGGTTTCTACGCCTAAGTGAGAGAGTAAAACGGTACCGTTTTGACCGGAGAGGTTGGTGAACGTCCCGGCGGGCGAGCTGCTTTGCCGGAGAAGATTTGACCCTACTGGTTTAAGGTGATGGTTATTCAAATCCAGATACTGATCCAAACCAATCGTAGTCATCATCATCCCCTTGCTCTGTCTAGGGTAATGCGGCGGCAAACCCAGAAAGCTCGACGGCTCTGGCGGCTGCGGCGGCGGCGGCGGAGGAAGAGCGGCAGAAACAGGAGACTTGTCATCGAATCCATTTAGGTCATTAAGAAACCTGCCGGAGGAGCCGAACCCGGTCTTGTCGTCTACGAAAGCGGCGAGAACAGAGCTGGGTGCAGATCGAAAGCGGAGAAGACCCGACCCGGAAGAAGATGTGTGATTCGGGTCGTAGAGATGATTGCGAGTGTTTGAATCCATGAAAGAAACTAACTTTGCGATGAGCTCTGCTTTCACTGTCTTACCTTCTCGCTGTAATGCTCTGTTTCGTAACGTTTCAGTTAAGAACAAAGTTGGGGATACATCGTCTTCAGCGTCAAGCCGTCAACTGTTTCTACTATTAGTGTGTTGTGTCGCTTTCCCGGGAAATAAGATTTCAGCTTGAGATGTAAGCTTGAGGATGAAGGGAAGGGAGGTGAAGAAGAAACAGAGAGAGAGAGAGAGAGAGTAAGGAAGAAGAACGGTGGGTATTAGAGATATGTTGGGCCGGAAGATATGTATCTTACGGACCAAGTCTGTGAAGCCCGTGAAACCCATGAAGACCCTCAAGACTAAAAGGAAAGACTTGAAGATCAAGTTAATCTCAAGATATTCTTAGCATATTTACATTAACGTTTAGGAAAGTTATCATTATCTAGTATTAACATTATGTTAATGTTACTACTATATATATGCATCTTGTATTCTCTTATAAGACACAACACAATAATATATCTATTCTATTATACTTTACATGGTATCAGAGCATTCGATTCTTAGGGATCAAAATTAAAGCTTCCGCAAGTTTTAAGTTTTGATGATGCTTACCATCGGTGGTGTTGACGATGAAGAAGATGATGGTGCCGACGACAATGATGAGTTAGTGTTCACGTGATCTTAGACTAAGCTAAGTGTTTGGTGTTTTTAATTAAAAGCTTTAGTGGGGTTTGCAATAGTATTTTTTTACATGCTTTGTTTAGATTTTTTTATATAGTTTGGTTTTGATGAGTGCTAGAATTACTGAGAGATTTAATAATGTCTAAGGTTTGTGGTTTCACATGGTTTATTTTTGTCTGAGATTTTCTATAGTTTGGAATTTCTCAAGAGTTGTTTTCCCATGGTTTGGGATTTGTTGGTTATAGTTTAACCATTACGGGGGAGTTCTAGTTGAACGCTTAAATTCTTAGGTCAGTTTTTAGTCCGGTTTATGGACTGTCCAAGTTAAGGACGATTGTTTCTGGAGCTGCAGTTGCGCCCACGGGATGTATTCCCATTGTCAAGACCAAAGAAGAGCTGAAGTTTTCATCCCCTTGTCTAAAGTTGAAGTCTATTCCCGGGGGAACCTACTGATTTGTTTTCCTCGACATAATGTCCACGACATACGTAGTCTGCTTTCTGATTGCAGATTTGCGTGTTGCATCCCACGTTTGCCGTGCGGGGGAGTATTAGAGATATGTTGGGCCGGAAGATATGTATCTTACGGACCAAGTCTGTGAAGCCCGTGAAACCCATGAAGACCCTCAAGACTAAAAGGAAAGACTTGAAGATCAAGTTAATCTCAAGATATTCTTAGCATATTTACATTAACGTTTAGGAAAGTTATCATTATCTAGTATTAACATTATGTTAATGTTACTACTATATATATGCATCTTGTATTCTCTTATAAGACACAACACAATAATATATCTATTCTATTATACTTTACAGTGGGTGAACAGAGAATAGGGAGAGATGAATATTTATCGTCTTTCTCCTTCTGAGTTTCTGCGTCCAGCTTTAATGGCTGAAGATAGCGGCGGATCCAAAAGCATAACCAAAAAATAAATTAAATGAAAATTTAAATAAAAAGAAAAGTTGGGAGAAGACGTCGTTTTAAGCCGCCTGTGACGCTGAGTCACGGAAATGCCTTTTATAAATCCGAAAAATAAATTTAATATCTTTTGATAAAAAAAAAATGTAATATCTTTTGAATACTATTTTTTTTAGATTTATAACGATAATCCAAAATATATAAAAATGTACTACTCGAAGAGAGTATAAGTTTAGATGAATATATCTATAGTTCAAATACACGAATACAGCAAAGAGCCAAAGAACATAGTAAAAATCTGCTTAATCTTCAACCAAAAAAAATCTGCTTAATCAAAGCTTTTCGAAGTTCTCACCAAAACCGGTTGGAACCCCAAACAATTGGATAGAAACTTTAACTTTTTTTTAAATGAAGATTTATATTCGTATGTATTCTGTTAAAATTTTAAGAGTTCAAAACCAATTCTTTTTGTTACGTGTATCATCGATTTAAATGATTTCTGCTACCACGTAAATAAATATACATCATTATTATGTTATTTCCTCTGTTTAAAAAAAGTTATACTATAAATAATTGTTTCAAAATATACATTTTAAAAACAGTTATTTAATGAGAAATTTTAAAATTTTAAAATGTTAATGGTGTTTATCGATCGAATTTTTGATTAAAAGTTATGAAAAAAAATTATTTATAAAAAAATTCAGTTACAATAAAAATTTAATGTGTTTTTTAAATATATGTGAAAATCTAAAATATGTATATTTTTAAAGGGAATGAGTATATTATAGTAGCTTTTTACTCTGTCATCTACAAACAAGTGTTTATATAATACAGATTATTGCTATTAGATTACTATCTGAACTATTTGATGCAACTACACGAAATTGATAACATACAAACAAACACATAGTTAATTGGCATGTCTGGGACACGAATCAATCATACTTAAAAACATATACTCGTCTTTCAGGAACCAGTAATCACATATTTGGAGTTTTAGATTCTGCTGACAAATCAAATATTAAGATTGCCAATTACTATTATTTGGGTGTCCCATCAGTATATATAAGGAAAAGTCAGAAGCTAGATCCTTCACAAAACATCCTATAAATAGAAATAAAATTGTCGGAAGCACAGTTTATAAAAATAAGAGTGAAGGTTTTGAAAACCGGACTGGACCGGCCGGTCGAACCGGTTCGACCGCGACTCATTTTGTAAGTCGAGTCCGGTTTGGTTTAAAACCCGAATTTCATAAAACTCTGACAACTCGGTTCAAAACCAGTGGAACCGGTGACCCGGTTCGACGTCAAAATCCGGTTTTTTCGTTTTGTCACATTTTAAATTGTAATTAGGGTTTTATAATCGTCTTTTCTTATTGTTAATAATTTCTTGAGAAAAAAAACTAATCGTACGTCTTCTCGTCTTCTCCTCGCCTTCTCGTTGTCTCTTACACCATTCTCCATCTGAATTTTCCATTATCACAAGATTTGGAACTGCACTTGTAAGAAGAAGTAAGTAACGTGATTCTCTTTAACAGTTTAAACACAAGGTTTAATATAACATACTAATATATTATTCTTTTGCTATTGCCATTCTCTCAAGATGATACAGCTGAATAAGTTTGATATATTTTATCAATCTCCAACAGATATTTTTTTTTAATTTGCATGTTTTCATTTAGTTCACTATATTCAAGATTCAGTTATTACCTTATTATTTATCTGTTTTATGATGCTATTTTAGATATTACTCATCAGATTTTTTATATATGATTAATTATAAATATATAAGTGTATATGTAAATGTATATATATATATATATATATTAGAATATATAATAAATAAAAAAACCCGGTTCGACCGGTTGAACCGGTCTGACCAATCAACCAGTAAATTCGTCGAGTCGGTGTCCGGTCCGGTTTTTAAAACATTGATAAGAGTCGAATGTGCGTAATTTAGCTTTTCGACCGATTTAGGGTTCACAGAAAACCTACTGCTTCTAACACACGATCGTGATAATTGAGACGTTGACCCCGATAACAAGTAACAACACTGGAAACGCAAGTTGGCCTTAGAGGGTATCTCCAACTCCACTCCATAATTTACTCCAAATTGAGAAATGCTTTTATTTTTTTGTCATCATTTCATTTTCTATTCTATTTTCAGTTCTATTTTTTAATTTGGAATAAATTATAGAGTGGTGGTAGAAATGCTCTAATGAGTATTTTCAAAGGAGAGTTTCCTTTTGGAGCTCTAAAAACAGTAATATATATATGGATATAAGAGGACTTACGGTTTATGTGCCTCAGAAGAACTATATATTGATGAGAAAAAAAAGAACTATATATTGAGAATCTAACTTATAGATCGTTGAGTTGGAGTAGCTACACAGTTTTAAAATCTCGAGCAACTTCTTAGTTAATCAACAAGAAGACAAATTTGTATGCGCAAGCACATGCACTTATATATATACACATTACTATTCTTTTTTTTTATCAAAATATATATTACTATTATCTATGCCACAATTATTTGGTTTCAGTTTCAAAAAAAAAAAAATATATATTACTATTCAATCATAATTTAACAAGAAGTAACAAGAAGAATCAGTGACAAAAAAAAACAAGAAGAATAAACAACAAGAAGAAATGTCCCTGATATTTATAATATTCTACAAACTATCAATTAATAACTACTTGATGATATTTTGATTTTACATACAAATGCGTATAAGTAAAGATCACATATGCATGTGAATTAAAAAAAGTATGTGAATCCATACACAGCAAACTTGTTTCGTCCAAATCGAACGACTTCTTCCTCAAGAAAATACATACGCACGAGTCGCAACCAGATTTGTAAATTGCAAATCTAACATCACTTTTCTAAATCAACGCAACCAAATGTTTTTACTTTTGAAAAATTTATAGTCTTTTGGTTCTACAGCTGGTCCTCGTTTTCTGTAAAGAACCCCAATAACATGACTCTTCATTCGTTGAAAAAACTGAGTTAGCTATATTGAATACCACTAGATACAAGAAAACAAAAACATTAGAAAATAAATTTGTAAGCAAAAAGGAGAAAACTACATGAGCAAAGCTCGTACATGGATGTGAACATGGACACGTGAGACCCCATTAGCTTTCTCTTTTTTTTTTTTCCGTCAAGATGGATTCATTATATATAAAAGGCAATAAAGCCAAAACCTCCTTACAAAAAGGGAGCTTCCTGCAACTACTCAGTTCAGCCCACCCAAAAAACAGAGCAAGAGAGAATTACAAAACAGAGCACTATAAAACAGAGGCCTTCACACTTCTGTCCTAAACTCATTTCACCGTTTCATTGTTATCTCAGCTCTTCCCCAACGATCTTCAACTAAGATCACAATCAGAGACCTCGACTTTCATTCACAAAGAATTCAAACAACCAAGATGGATGCCCTCTAGCGACATAAGAATTTATCAGTCCATACTTGTTGACACTTTGAGCAATGAGTGACGACCCTCTATTGGCTTCTCTCGTCACCACCTTTAGTTCCCAGTTTGTGATCCCTTCCAGCTCCTTTTCCATAACAGAAGTTTGGTATAGGAAGGAGGGCCACGCTCGAGGACGTTGAAGTGCTCCAAATAAATCTCCAAACTCTCCTGCAAAGATGATATTGGATTGTCTCTGGCTTCTCATACTTTCAAAAGCCCATAAAACAACCACCAGCTTTGCATCGTCTCTATTCTTTATTCCAGAGAAAGCTCTCCTACTATGGCAAAGGACCACACCTCTGTCATTTCTCAAAACCCAAGCTCCTCCCACACATTCCTTTTCACTGGAAAAATCCATTCCCACGTTACACATCACCCAGTCTGGTTCTGGCGGGTTCCATTTACGGTGAAGAGAGGTTCCCGTTGTTTTTTCTGCTTTTGCCCACTCAGCGTCAGTTTCTTGAGCCACATACCATTCATCGGAGTCTCTCACCGCTTTGATTACCAGTTCCTCCGCAGATAGGCATCTCCCTTCAATTGCCATCTCATTCCTTCTCTTCCAAAGATTCCACAGGATCCAGGGCCATACCCTCCTGTCTTCCTCCCGCAGGTTAGTATTTCCATTAAGATTGAGAAGAAAATTCATGTTTGTAAAAACAGAGTCTTCAGAAAAACCACCATAGCGTTGAGGGATGGGTGAGACTGCCCATACTAATCTAGCAAAGGTGCATTCAAATAATGCATGATTTATCGATTCTGTCTCATTTCAACAGGTTTGACAACGATTGTCAATCTTCATTCCTCTTGCCCTGATCAAGTCTGCCACCGGAAGTGCATTGCTCAAAGCTTTCCATAAGAAAACTCTAATCTTTGGAACTGTTTTAACTTTCCAAACTTTCTCCTTAAGCACATTGGTGGAGGGTTCTCTAAAGACTTCTGGGTTCTGCTCTCTTGATTTTACAGAGGAAGCAAGCCAGTAGGCCGATTTCACCGTTAGTTCCCCACTTCTGTTGAATTTCCATGTGAAGAAATCCTGTCTTGCAGCCACAGGTTGGTTCCTCATGATCATCTGAACATCACCAGGCACAAAGACTTCCTCCAAGCCCGCTTCATTCCACTTTTTTGTCTCTGGATCAATGAGTGAGCTTGCCATCAAGTTTACATCAAAACGAAGGTTTTTAATCCATGGAGCTCTGAGTCCTTCCACTGGATCATCTATCCATTTGTCTAGCCATACTCTTGTATTTTTGCCATCTCCCACTCTGTGTCTCAGGCCTTTCTGGAGCAATTCTCTCCCAAACAAAAGACTCCTCCATGCAAAGGATGGTCTCTCTCCCATTGAAGCCGAAAGGAAAGCTCCATCCTTAAAATATCTACTCTGTAAGAAAGTTGACAGTAAGGAGTGGGGTTGGTTTAGAATTTTCCAAGCTTGTTTGGCTAACAAAGCCTGATTAAAACATTCCAAATCTCTAAAACCAACACCCCCAAGCTTCTTAGGTAGACACATCTTATCCCATGAGACCCAATGAATCTTTTTCTTATGAGCATCCAAGCCCCACCAGAAGTCTGCGTAAACACTTATCAAGCTTGATATCAATTTTTTTGGAAGCCGAAATGCAGACATTGCAAAAACCGGTATCCCTCCCGCTGAAGACTTAAGTAAGACTTCCTTTCCTCCTTGAGATAAATGTCGCAAATACCATCCTTCTAGCCTTCCTTGAGTTTTATCTTTGATGTATGACAGCATCTCAATTTTTGAACCCGAGAAACACTCCGGAAGACCTAGATATTTGCTTGCTCCTCCCTCATTCATAATCCCCAAGATGTTCTTTATCTCTGAGCAAACTTCCTCCGCAACCCTCACCCCAAAAGATATGGAAGATTTTTGTAGGTTTATACTCTGTCCCGTCGCCGCTCCATAAAACTGCAGGATTCTATGGAGAGTCGATGCCTGATCTTGTGTAGCTCTGCACATAAACAAGCTATCATCTGCAAACAAAAGATGGTGTATTGCAGGGCCTTCTTCCGAAAATTGCAGACCATTAAAGAGTCCATTTCTTTCTACCACATTGAGCAAGTGGGTGAGTCCTTCAGTGCATAGCACAAATAGAAATGGAGATAATGGATCTCCTTGTCTCAAGCCTCTTTGAGGAGTGATCAAACCAAAAGGTTGGTCATTCATCAGTACTGCAAATGTGACTGAGGTTACACACATCATCACCATCTCTACCCACTTCGGGTCAAAGCCCAATGCTGTCATGAGATTCCTCAAATAGCTCCATTCAACACGATCGTAAGCCTTGGACATGTCCGTTTTGACCGCCATGAACTCTTTCGAGACAGATGGATGGACTTTCAGTGCGTGTACAGCCTCGTGAGCGATGACGATGTTATCTGCAATGTTCCTCTCACTCACAAATGCCGATTGATTCACAGACACCAATGAGTTCAGGAAAGGTTGGAGCCTCTTCACCAAGATCTTCGAAACAGCTTTGTATAATACCGAGCATAAGCTTATCGGCCTCAAATCAGTCATGTGCTCAGGGTTTGGAATCTTTGGGATCAGACACAAGTATGTGAAGTTCCAATCCTTAGGTAAAACCCCTGTCTCAAAGACCTCCTGTATCTCTTTCGTTACTTGATCGCCAATAATTTCCCAATACTTCTGAAAAAAGGCTCCTGTCATACCATCCGGACCAGGCGCACTGTCGGCGTTGATGGAAAAAAAGGCTTCTCTAATCTCTTCTTTAGAAACTCTTCTTGTAAGATCAGAATTCATTGCCTCAGAAACCTTAGGAGTGAAACTCACGAAGGCTGGCTCATATGAGTTCGGGTTGGACGTTTTGAAAAGTTCAGAGAAATATTCCAACGCCACCTCTGCTTTTGCCCCATCTGACCACTGGTCTTGATCATTCTTATTCTTCAACTTTGAAATGTGGTTTCTGGATCGATTAGTTTTCACAGAACCATGAAAGAATTTAGAGCTTTTATCTCCAAAAACCAACCACTTGTCCCTACTTTTTTGTCGCCAGAAACTCTCATCTTCTTTATATGCATTCATCAACTCCTTCTGAACAGCATCTATCATGAAACGACAAGGAAAGTCACGAGATTGAAACCATTCTAGTCTCTGTTGAAGTAAGTTGATTTTGTCCTTTGCATTGAAATTCCTTTCCCTCTTAAATCTGCTCAAAGCCGTTCTGCACCTTCTGATTTTGGCAGACACACTTCCATTGGCCGAGTTGTTTCTTCCAGCCCACGCTTTCTCAACTTCATTGATAACTTCCTGTTGACGCAAGAGTCTTTTATCAAAGCGGAAGAAACCTTTGAAAGATTCCTTTGATGCATTTAAGCGAAGCCATACAGGCCGGTGATCAGATCCTCTTTTCTCCAAAAAGTTTTGATTAGATTCAGGAAATAATTCAAGCCAAGCTTTGTTTCCGAAGCTTCTATCAAGACAGCTTTGAATCCATTTTTTCCATCTTTTCCCGGCCCATGTAAATCTGTCACCTTTACTAGTAAACTCCTCCATACCACAACACTGCAGCATATCAGCAAAGGGCTTAAAGGATTCCTCAGATCTTCTAGGTCCTCCTGACTTTTCTCCATTGTTTAAGATTTCGTTAAAGTCACCGATGATGCACCATGGCTCCTTTCTGACCGAGCCCCATCTGCTGATTCTTTCCCACACAACCTCTCGGCCTTCAGAAGAAGGCTCTCCATATATACATGAGAGGAAAAACGTAGAGTCTCCAAACTGGACAATAGAGTCTATTACATTCTTATCCGCAAATTTTACATTGAGTTTTATATTTTTTTTCCAAAAAAGGGCTAGACCTCCACTGAATCCAACCGGATTGACAGTGTACACCTCATCATATCCTAACCAGACTTGCAAATCAACTAAAGCATTCCGACAATGTTTTGTTTCCATTAAAAATAAAATCTCCGGGAAAAAGTTTTGACGCATCTCCCGCAGTCTTTGAATTGTCAAGCCTTGAGGTCGCCCCAACCCTTGACAATTCCAACTCATAATGCTCATTGGGAAGAGGGCAATCCCTCATTTGGGATCGCCTTAAGGCACTGAGCCTTGTTGGTGGAGACCTCCTCTGCACCTTTGTCTGTCTTCTTCCTCTTCCTTGAACCAACTTCCTGCTTGCCTTCCCTTCTGTCCTCATTCTTCTCTGGAAATTCCACTGGCAATGAGAGCAACTTCCTTTGGCGCTGAGCTCTAGGAGGTCTTCTCCTGATCGGTGCCCGTTTTCTAACTGTCCCGGATGAGCCAGGTCCCGAAAGACCCGCCCGAAAGACCGAAGGATTGTCAGAAAACGTGCCCCTGAAGTCACTCTCAGCTTCCTCAGAAAATACTTTGTCGCTGGCCATAGGAGCAGTGAGAGCAAGCATGGGTCTATTAGCTTTCATTGAGGCCGCCATAAGCTTGTTTGGGTTGACATTCAGGTCCCAGTTGCATCTTTCGATCTCCTTCTCACCATAGTCAAAAACCGGACCCTTCCCTTTGTTAAGATCTGTTGTGAGTAGAGGTGCAGCTTCCAATCTCAAAACAGTCCTCTGAAGAATAGGATCCCTTTCTGTTTCAGCAACAGACTTCTTCACCTTGTCAATCTTAATTGCAAGTGCTTCACCTGTGTCTGCTAGCAGGAACCTTCTCATCTCTTCAAGCACTTCCTACGCAATTCTCGGTCTACCAGTTGATGTATTGATTCCCACCTGCTCCTCTTCAAGGACTCCAAAGAGAGGATCATTTTGCTTAAGCACTGGTGCCACTTTACTCTTCTCAGTGATAATTTTTTCCCTTCTAACACTTGCAGCCTCTTGTCTCTTCTTCACCTCCCAGGGACAGTTTGCCTTTTCATGATTCATCCTTCTGCAGGTGTAGCAGCGTTTCTGGATTTTTTCATAGTCAAAGTGGATAGTATGAGTTTTACCACCCCCCATGTTCAAGACTCTAGCCATTTTCAGAGGATTGGCTACATTGAAACGGACTTGAACTCTGATGAAGGGTTGAGTAATAGGCTTTGATGGATCGAAAGCCACCACCTTCACTTCCCCTAGCATTTCCCCCAAAGAAAACAGAGCCGGCACCGTGTAGTAGTTAACCGGGATCTTGCTTATCTGAACCCACAGAGGAATATATTGTAGATAATCATCCGGCGGATTCTCAACCCACCTCTCCACCACTATAACCCAGTCCTGGTAGGTGTGAACTCCTTTGTCGAGAACATCAAGCAAGTCATGTTCAGTTTTGAAGATGAACTGAAACTTTTCATCTGACAGCGCCACTCCCCTGACTTTTCCTTCTTTTTGCCATTTGCGAGGCATGGTGAGGATGAGACCTGACATTTTTTGACGTTCAGGGTAGAGGGTTCTTCCTATGAGACTAAGAGCATTTTCTTCTGCCGAACTAAACCCAGGTAGCTCCGGCATGGTGAACGGTACTTCTTCTTCTTCATCTTCCAGTGATAGAGCCATAAGAGCTCTGTCCATTGCAGCAGACATCTTGAATTTTTCGGTATAAAAACACAGAGATCTCAGATCTAACTTTAATGTTCAACCAACGTCTTCAAAGAGGAAGAACAAGTAGGTAGAAAAACACTTAATATCTTGTACTCTCACAGCAGGATATAGGAATAAAATATAAAAGTACTGAACTTTCTGAAAGAAAACGTGTGAAATTTGCTTAACTCACTCCTCGATTTAATGTTTTACTGGACCCACAAAGAACAACTTAAACCCACAAGGGGATTCTAGAGAGCACGTTTCTCGCTCTACTTTTTCTCTCACAAACGGATAGCACCCCATTAGCTTTCTCTATGTTGTAATTTTTTTTTAAACATTTTATATTTCGTGACAAAAGAAAACGTTTTATATAAAAAGACGATTCCCCATCAATTCATTTTTAAAATATATGCTCTGAAATTAGATTAGATTGATGAGGTGGGGCATCGTGGACCAGCTTTGGCTTTTTTTTTATGTCAACACAACAACGTAAAAGGGTGCCTCTCTATCTCATTTTCATTAATAGGAACTTCTAAATTAAGCAAGTGTTTCTCTCTCGTTTTTATTCAATTATCTCGAGTGGGCTGCTATATTTGGAAGTAATCAATTGTGCTTGGGGCGAGATATGTTTTGCCATGGAGAATATCTCTTCTTATTTTATCTTTTGGTGTTTTCGTTTCTTTTAATAATATAAAAAGTAAATCCTACCTTTTTGTTGTGAATTTGAATGGAAAGGAACAACGGTGGGATGCGATCATGCTTGATGTTCTGACAAAAATAATACTTGAAAGAGATCGGCTATATATATATATATATATATATATATATATATATATATGTAAATGCTAAAGAACGGCTCAGTTTTCATTTCTGATGCATGTATAAGCGAATCTATATAGGCTGAAACTCGATGCCCAAGAGATATGCAATCAAGAAATTGAGTTTTATTTTTTATTCTATTAACTATTTCTCTTTGCAAAAAGAAAGCTTGGTATAGATTAGCACAATCCCACTAAAAAGCATCGATATCTTTTTTTTTTTTTTTTTTTTTTTTTTTAGCATCGATATCTTTTGTTCATTAATTATGCATATTTTCTCAAAACAAAAAATCTATGCAACTAATCAAAATCGAATCTTAGTTGCGACCAATGAAAACTACACAATTGAAAGCCGTATAATGATTAAAACCACTTGGTTATAGTATATTCAATTATTTTACTTTTTGGGAATAGATGAACTTATCATGCAAATGGTTACGTAAGAGCATCATTATCGCCGTATTTTAACGCGATTCTTAAACTACTTTTGATTAAAAATTAAATCAAAAATACATAATTATCTAAGAAGGTATGTTAATTAAGAAACGAAACAAGTCGTCTCTTAGTGGACACGTGTAGGATAATGAACCAATTGACCCCTCTCTCTCCCTCTCTCGTCTTCTTCTTCGATTTCCATGCAAATCGATGAACAAGGTTCTTCGGTTAGGTCTCCAAAGCTCCGTCGTCCAAGCCGCCAAGTACGTCTTCTTCTTCTTCTTGTTCAAAAGTTCAGAGCTTTCTGTGTTCTTACCGGCGGATTGGCTCCCTAGATTGAAACATAACAAACCCTGGCACTTCATTGATGTCGGATCTCTTCTGGGTTCTGTCTGAATTGCAAAAAGTTATGACCTTTATCAACTTTTTGAATGTTTACTGTGTGAAAGTTCATTACTTTTTGGATGATTATAGGTTTCTGGTGGTGGTGCCTCTTGGGAGCTTAAGAGTTGGTTCATCAACAATCATTATTATTAGAGTAGGAACCACGAGTTTCAACAAGAGACTTATGTCAAATGCTACAGCAAAGTCTGTGCATTTCTCCATCAACAACACCAAGGGAAAGGAAATGAAGGTAGTGCTTCCATCAATTTTTTATCGCTGGTTCTGGTTACCTACTAATGTTTAATTGGTTGGTTTTGGATGTAATAGGGAAGTGATAATGACATTGAGACGATGACGGTTCAAGAACTTAGAGCCTCACTGAGGCAAGTTCATGCTCCTTACTTTGTTTTCTTTGCTTGCTGCTTTGTTATTGTTTTATGTGTACATCCAAATTCTTGGTCTTTGTTTGAACTTGGTCATTGCACATCAACAACAGACACACTCTGTCTCTTTCTCATGTATGGAATGTAATAAGGAAATGTGGACTTGTTTGCATTTAGTTTCAAGATTGCTATAGCTTCTGATTGAGTGATGATGGTGTCATGTTTGAGAACTTCCATGCGCTTTGGATTTGGGTCTTAGAAAGGGTACAGTTATCAAGTTGGTTAGTAGCTGTCCTTTGCTGCTTGTTGGTGGGGTTGATGGTGGTCTTGAAAGTTCTGGTCTTGGTGGTGGTCTTGAAAGTTCTGGTCTTGGTGGTGATAAGCTTAGCACGGTACTACTCTTTTCGATTATATCTCTCCATGGATTCTCCACATTCAAGTTCAGAGCTTTGCGCTCGTTGTGCCTCCTGTTTTCAGCTTCTGTACAAGGGACATGTACTGGGAAGCTGTGAGTGTTGTTTCTGTTTCAAGTCCTTATGCTTGTTCTCTATCTGTTTCATACTTCATGTGCATGTGCTTTGTTGTTCTGTTTTATGTCTCATATTTCAAGTTCTGCTGCTGCTTGTTCTATATTTCAAATGTTTTTTACTAAGAGACAACATAAAATTTCTACCAATAATCTGCATATTTGCTTGTGTTTCTTAACATTGTCTCTTAATCAAAAAATAATAATAAAAAATGCTAAGAGACATTATTTTTGTCCCTGCAATAATCATGCTCTTATCGCCGTATTTTAACGCATCATTATCGCCGTATTTTAACGCGATTCTTAAACTACTTTTGATTAAAAATTAAATCAAAAATACATAATTATCTAAGAAGGTATGTTAATTAAGAAACGAAACAAGTCGTCTCTTAGTGGACACGTGTAGGATAATGAACCAATTGACCCCTCTCTCTCCCTCTCTCGTCTTCTTCTTCGATTTCCATGCAAATCGATGAACAAGGTTCTTCGGTTAGGTCTCCAAAGCTCCGTCGTCCAAGCCGCCAAGTACGTCTTCTTCTTCTTCTTGTTCAAAAGTTCAGAGCTTTCTGTGTTCTTACCGGCGGATTGGCTCCCTAGATTGAAACATAACAAACCCTGGCACTTCATTGATGTCGGATCTCTTCTGGGTTCTGTCTGAATTGCAAAAAGTTATGACCTTTATCAACTTTTTGAATGTTTACTGTGTGAAAGTTCATTACTTTTTGGATGATTATAGGTTTCTGGTGGTGGTGCCTCTTGGGAGCTTAAGAGTTGGTTCATCAACAATCATTATTATTAGAGTAGGAACCACGAGTTTCAACAAGAGACTTATGTCAAATGCTACAGCAAAGTCTGTGCATTTCTCCATCAACAACACCAAGGGAAAGGAAATGAAGGTAGTGCTTCCATCAATTTTTTATCGCTGGTTCTGGTTACCTACTAATGTTTAATTGGTTGGTTTTGGATGTAATAGGGAAGTGATAATGACATTGAGACGATGACGGTTCAAGAACTTAGAGCCTCACTGAGGCAAGTTCATGCTCCTTACTTTGTTTTCTTTGCTTGCTGCTTTGTTATTGTTTTATGTGTACATCCAAATTCTTGGTCTTTGTTTGAACTTGGTCATTGCACATCAACAACAGACACACTCTGTCTCTTTCTCATGTATGGAATGTAATAAGGAAATGTGGACTTGTTTGCATTTAGTTTCAAGATTGCTATAGCTTCTGATTGAGTGATGATGGTGTCATGTTTGAGAACTTCCATGCGCTTTGGATTTGGGTCTTAGAAAGGGTACAGTTATCAAGTTGGTTAGTAGCTGTCCTTTGCTGCTTGTTGGTGGGGTTGATGGTGGTCTTGAAAGTTCTGGTCTTGGTGGTGGTCTTGAAAGTTCTGGTCTTGGTGGTGATAAGCTTAGCACGGTACTACTCTTTTCGATTATATCTCTCCATGGATTCTCCACATTCAAGTTCAGAGCTTTGCGCTCGTTGTGCCTCCTGTTTTCAGCTTCTGTACAAGGGACATGTACTGGGAAGCTGTGAGTGTTGTTTCTGTTTCAAGTCCTTATGCTTGTTCTCTATCTGTTTCATACTTCATGTGCATGTGCTTTGTTGTTCTGTTTTATGTCTCATATTTCAAGTTCTGCTGCTGCTTGTTCTATATTTCAAATGTTTTTTACTAAGAGACAACATAAAATTTCTACCAATAATCTGCATATTTGCTTGTGTTTCTTAACATTGTCTCTTAATCAAAAAATAATAATAAAAAATGCTAAGAGACATTATTTTTGTCCCTGCAATAATCATGCTCTAAGGATTTTAGCAAAAAAAAAGGCTACGTAAGGACAGTCAACATATTAGGATATACTTAAGTTAGTTTGGTGTTTGCTTGTAAACACTAGGGTCTCATAAGCCCATTGTCTTTTTAGTATTAATATATATTTCGGTTGAACAAAAAAAAAAGTTTGGTGTTTGTTAATTATCATAGTAAAAAAAATTAGCAAAAAAAAGAAAAAAAGGGTTTTCTATCATATTCGTTATCTTAATTATGATATAAGATTCTAGTCATGGCGAGTCAGAAGAAGCCCAAACCAAACTCTCTTACACACAAGGTTTATGTGATGAATCCGGAACTGAACCCTAAAACCCTTCATTTAAGCTCGTGTAGATTTGTATACAAATTTAATATTCCCCGGTCTCATCCAATAAAGGTTTACATTGATTTAATTCGACCTGATCTCACAGGACATAGATTTAATCCTAGGATCATCTCTGGATCCCTTTCAGGCAGTTCAAACAACCCGAATGGTTGCAATAGCTTGCTTTATCAACTATATCATGTTTTGCAAACTTCGGGTCTAAGAGCACCCATCATCGATACGATGAAAGTGAATATGTGACAATTAATTAAAAATTAAAAAATGTGAAGAAAAGGAGATACTATGAACACTCTTTCAAATATTACGTTTGCAAGAAACACATTATCATTGGTTAAGATTTTAAAAAGAAAAAAACAAATTATACAAAATTGTCATAAAATAATAATATAGAAAGGGCAAGAACCTCTCTATGAACTTGCTCTCTAAGATGTCAGCCAATGATCTCTTTTCCTTGTGCAATTTCCTCAAAAAGGCGAGAATCTCTATGAGCTTGCTCTTCTTCTTTTCACTTTCACAGAACTAGGCATGGGCATAATATCCGGAACCCGAAATCCGAACTGAACCCGAACCGAAAAACCCGACCCGTTATCCGACCCGAAATGTAAAAATACCCGAACGGGTTTTGTAGGGTGGTATAAAAAATATCCGAACCCGAAGTGTTATTAACCGAACCCGAACGGGTAATCCGAAAAACCCGAAACTAATAGTTAATATAAATATTTTGAAATATATATATATAAGTATTTTAGTTATTAAATTTAATATTCGTGGTAATATGATATCTAATAATAAATATTAACAATGTTAACAATATTAAAAATATTTTAAGTACACAATTAGTTATAAATAAGTAATTTATAATTTGTTCATTGGAATAACAAGTATACTCTCTATAATATAATGTATATTGTTTACAAATAATGTTTGTTTTCATGCTTGATTTAACATTTTATTGTTATTTTAGCAATTTTATGTATGATAGATTAATTTTTATTAATTTAGTTGTTTTTCTTTATGTTTTTCTTTAAGTTTTTGTTTTTTTACTTTGGTTATATCCGAACTGAACCGATATAACCCGAACCCGAAAGATATATGGTTACTTTATGGGTTTTAGGATGCAATATAATTTTTAACCGAACCCGAAGTGTTATTATCCGAACCCGACCCGTACTAATGAAATTTTACTATGGGACCTAGGAGCGTAAACCCGAAAACCCGAAAATCCGAAAAACCCGACCCGAACGCCAACGGGTACCCGAACGCCCAGGCCTACACAGAACCATTAGATAACCGACCAGTCTACAACTCATACAGAAGCACCCCAAATGAATAAACGTCGCATGTCTAACATGATTTGCAACCAGAACAAACTCTTATCATCGGGTGCAAGGTAAGCAGCTTGGTGGGGAGCTGAGAGTCTTGTCTCAAATGTTTGATCTAGGCTTTGCATTTTGGTGGATAGTGAGTGATCTGCAAGTTTGGGATAACCCTGAACCAGACGTTTGAGACTGAACGAAGCTTGATATGATAGAGAGCAACTCATCATCTAACCAGAGCAGTGCCTTAGGCTTATAAAATGAGGCAATTGCCCCAGGCCCCCTATAAATTTGTTAAATTTAGGGCCCCTTGTTTTCCTATTACTTAATTTAATTAGTTAAATAAATCACATCTAATTCTATAGTTTAGTTACATTTTATATTACATGGTACTTTGTACAAAAAAAAATCGTTAAGACAATCTTATTTATTTTTATTTGTCTTATTTATTATAAACTCATTTATATGTTAAGGTTATGTATTTACCTTTTTAGTTATTTTTGTTCATATATGTTTTGAAAAATATACTTACAACTAATTTTATCTATTTATATTTATGAATTAACTATATAAATTTATAATCAGATACATAGTTTTATTTATCATGTTTGTAAATAAATATAAATATTAAATTATACTATTTTAAATTTATTTTATTTTATTTTTAATATATATTAAATTAAAATTATATATTTTATTTTATAAATAAAATTTAAAATTTTGAACCTAGATAAAACCATATTATTTGCCTCATGCCCTCAAACTCCTTCGCACGACACTGCATCTAACATTGATTTTAGTTTGCAGTGCATTACTTTCTTAAACTGTGTTCATGTATATACATCAAACCCCGAACGGTCCCTTGTGCTATACTTAACCATTCAAACCCAATAGAGCTATTTTTGGTCGGAAATATATAAGGATACAAAATATTTAATAAGTGTTCATATATTAGACATGAACTGGGATTTGTGCTTCACAAGTTCATATAATGTAAGGTCGTTGACAATTACATAGTAGCAGAGGTAATCATATATTCTTCAAATTTGTTCATTGTTAATGACACATGAACTCACCAAGTGTCACCAACTCAACTGGAATGCACTGCAACGCATGAAAATTAGTAAGAGATGAAAATAATATTATAATGGGCTTCGGTCTATGTGAAAATTTTTTCTAAAATAATAAAAGACACATAAACTCAATAACTGGGGCTTTGTACGTGAACATAGGCCGGTGATACCACTTTCTTACGCTAATAACCTTTGGTATAATTAATTGGGCTAAAGCCCAGTCGAAGTATCATATGCAACTTGGAAGGGGTAGATTCGTAGTTTAACAAAGAATCTACGAATTGGGGTTGAAAATGAAAATTTGACGGAAATCGAGTTATCCCGCGTCGTGTGAAAATTCAAAAAATTTCACACAGATTTTGAATTCTCTCGCACGTGCTAGCTTGAAAATTTTCATTTTCAATTATAAAACCCGCCCAAGATGACGCCCCCCAAAAAAGAATCGCCAGATCGTCTCTCTCTCTCTCACACACTCAGAAAAAGCTTTTTCTCTCTTTTATTCCTTTTGTCCCCCTCTCTTTACCGTTCGCAAAAGCCTTTTGGAGCTGTCACAGAGGAATCCATCGAAGAAAGATTCATAGGTAAATGAATCCATGGAACTTCAATCATGTATCTACATGCTCTTCTTTGATGTTTGTTTGCAGTTTTAGTCGATTTTTCTTAGAAAATTAGTTATGAAGTTCTATGAGAGTATCCGATTAACAATGGTGAAACGAGATTGAGTTTGTTAGTTATATGAGAGACGCTAGGGTTATGCAATTAGGGATATTAGACGATTGAGTTTAGCTGATTACGTTTCAGTTACAAATCGATCTAAGCTGTGTTCTAACCGTTTTGTTCTTCGTGATTTTGTAGGGGGATTAATCAAAATGCCAGAGGCAAGAGACCGAAGAGAGAGGCCTGTGGACTATCCAGCGGCGTTTCTCAACAGACGCTACCACGGGATCTTGCTCGACGAGCCATCAGCAGCACACCTCAATCCGTTTCAGTCTCCTGTTGTTCAGAGACTGCCTTCTGAATCTACTACGATGGGAAGAGGTGGTGGGGTCGCGAGGGGCAATTTGGGAGTTCGACGGACAGGTGGTGGTGGGGTAAGAAGAGGGTTGGGTGTTGCAAGGCGTGGCAGGGCTCGTGCTTCAGCTTCTTCTGTGTTGCCTTCTTGGTATCCAAGAACGCCTCTTCGTGATGTATCCTCTGTCGTTAGGGTATGTTAATTTAAACTTAACAGAGGTTTTGCTTAGCCTGGTTATTGATTGTATTTATCAAAACTTCTTTTAATGCCAGGCAATTGAGAGGAGGAGAGCTCGGATGGGAGACACTGAGACCCCAACTCCACAACAGCTTGGGGTTGTTGATGATTCTTTAGTACCACTGTCGGGGGAGCACAACTACTCCACCATGGTCACTCCTGGTCCTTCTGTTGGGTTCAAGCGTCCCTGGCCACCTTCGACTGCTAAAGTCCATCAGATCCTGCTCGACATCGCAAGAGAGAGTTCAGCGGAAGAAGAAGCACTCACTCCGGAGAAGAAGCTCCTCAACTCTATCGACAAAGTTGAGAAGGTTGTGATGGAAGAGATTCAGAAGATGAAGAGCACTCCTAGTGCTAAGAGAGCTGAAAGGGAGAAAAAGGTTCGGACATTAATGTCCATGCGATGATGATGATGATTGCAGCTTTTCATACTCTGAAAAGAAGCTGGGTCAGATCATAGGATGAATCATCATCATCTTCTGATGATAGCAAAGAGGGAGAAGTGGATCATCTACTGGTGAATGATGGGTATCATTCTCTGATGATATTACTTAGGAACGTGTCAATCATCTCTCTGATGATGTTATTAGTAGGAAGATTCTATCATTTTCTGATGATAAAACATTCTTTAGATAGATTTGGTTTCAGAATCTTTTAGGCTTTGTATTTTCCACATATGATGATGGATGTCTTCTTGCTTTATTAAACAGTTTTGTACAAAAGTATCAAACTTCGGTTTTAGTTAATTTTCACAACAATCTGGGAAATGTTTTCTATATAGAGCAAAGACCCAAAAATGATGCGAGGTCAACTGGGTTGTTTAATGGGCCGCAAAGGCCCATTTATTATTGGCTGTTAAGCGAGGAGGGTGTATCATAGTGGCGTGTGACTGCACGCATTGTAACATTAACCGCTCTTCTTACTCGATGTCATTTGTTTTTGTTCAAAAGATCTCTGCAGCAACGTCGCGACTGGTCTTTTGAGGCATCATTATGACGGAGGAAGAAGTGATCGACCAATCATCAACACCTGACCCAGACCAGATTCAAAATTCGAATCCACAACTAATCCACCCGAGGCGGGTGCCATTCGAGCACGGCCTCCTCCCAATCGACAACCTCGTTTTCACCGACCCGATCCAAACCTTAGCTCCGATCAAGCAAAAGCTATCATCTTCCAACCGCCGAGTGGGATGTTCTGCAATCTCGGAGGCGCTCCTGATCTCATCCGACCATGCGCGCCTCGTCCTCGAAACTCTCGCCTCCGTGCTCCATTCCGAGACCGATCCTCTCGTTACGGCGAAGGCGGAGGAGGTTGATTCGGTGGGAGCTGATGTGAGGGATCTGGTTTTGTTTCTTTACGTTCAGTCGTATAAGAAGCTGATGCCTAGGACGCATAAGGACTCTGCGGCTGTCGCTGATGTCTGGCCATCGGCTTCTGCTTTTGATGGTTACTTGTCCGCCTTATCCCCGATTCAGGCATGTTTGTTCTTTACGTTTTAACATTTCGTGTAATCATGTAATGTCGCTCGAACTGTGATCTTAGTGCGTCTGACCATTGAGTTCTACTTTAGTTTTACAATGTTAGAATTAAACGATGTTGTTGCATTGAGTCTAGGGTGGAGTGTAGTTTGAGGTAGTTGCTTTTGTAATTTATTTGGGTTTATTGTTACAATGCGATGAACGGTATGAAAGCAGAGAGAGAGACTGTGAGTGTGATGAATGAAACACACAGAGAGAGGATCACGTATGTTAAGCATTTTAGAAGTGTGTGTTCGAATTTCGATAGCCTTTTTTGTTTGGACACCTGTTCCTTTTAAGTTTGATCCCCTTTATTTGACATATGACAACTCTGGAGCGGTGTTAAGTTCACGGATTGTAGCCAAATTTAACTGCCACTTTGCTCTGTTTTTCCTGGTTAGTCCTTCCATGTTTCCTCTTGTTGATGATGTTTGGTGTGTTCTTCTGGTATCGTTGGGCTTGGTCTATAGTTGGGTGACAGATTCTGAGCTCTGAAAATAATTTTACCGATAATTGTTCTTATTTTTGTTTCAATCATATGGGTCTTATAAAAAAAACTTTTTTTTGGTTGAAGTTTGAGTTGGATTTCTTTGTCGTTATCTTGCAGCTTGTTCGTAACAACAGCCGTCGGTTTATGCCATCACCAGCAGATGAAGAAGCTCATCAGTTGTCGTATTTGCAAAAGCACATAGCAAATATTATTTCTCTCCTTGCAGAGCCTATGGAGGGAGAAGGAGATGAATCTCCGGTATGTGCAAACCTTTCTTTATCTCATTCTGGAAGGAGTTACCGTTTCTATTAGATGGATAGAAACTTCTATTGTTGGAATATAATGAGAATGCATATCTCATGCTAGATGGTTATTTCATCACAACTTATTTTGATTGCCCAAATCTACTCCTTAGGTGCTGTCTTTGGAGAGTTTTGAGCACATTGGGTTTCTTCTTCATTTTGGTGATAAGGGATCTAATGTAACTTCTTTGAGTCAAGCTACTCCTTTCTTTAACCCTGATATGCCCGCTGTTCCCGTTCCTGCTTCCCAAGTTACTGATTGGCTTCTGAAAAACATAGCTTCCGCCTTGGAAAGCATTTCCGACAGAATTTCTGGGAAAGAAAGTGGACCATCTAACGCCTCCGATCAAGCTGATTGTGATGCTCTTAATAAAGTTTCATCTAACGATAGAGGTCCTTGTATTGTCGAGGGAGTCTCCAAGACTTCACTTTTCAAGCAGGCTTCCGATCTTAACGGTAGATCAGTGAAGGTCCGTACTGTGCAACTCCTTCACATTTTTTGTAGTTGTGGAATTCCTCATTTTTTTCACTCATGTATGCACGTCAGCTTCACGTCCTTGTGTATTCTGCAGGTTGCCAATTGCCATGATTCTGTCATTTATATTTTAGCACCATTAAGATATGCAACTGTGTATGGATGTTCTGATTCTACTATCGTTCTTGGAGCTGCTGGCAAGGTATGGCGAATATACTTCTTCCTGCTTTACTCTTTGTTAGCGAGTTTGGGTTAGAAGATGCAGTGAGACTAGTTTATGTTTTGTGCAGGCAGTAAGAGTTGAGCATTGTGAGAGAGTTCATGTGATTGCAGCTACCAAACGAATCTGCATCGCCAACTGCCGGGAATGTGTTTTCTTTTTGGGAGTCAATCAGCGACCTCTCATTGTCGGTGACAACCACAAACTACAGGTTAAGCGTCTCTCTTTATATCCCGCTCTGATATTCAGCTGAAATTAGTAACGTGACCACAGTTTTTTAAGCTTTAGTTAGGTTATATCTTTTCTGTGTTGAAAGCCTGTTAGACTCTTGATCATGTTACTGTTCATGGTGTTTGGACAGTTGAACATGCTGTAAGACTTACTTATTCAGTTGAGTTTAGTCTAAACATCTTCTGATTGTTTAGTTAACTACTGACATCATTTGACTTTGATATGTTTCAGGTGGCTCCATATAATACATTTTACTCACACTTGGAGGAGCACATGACCGAGGTAGGTATTGTGCCAACTATCAACAGATGGAATGAATCCTTGGCACTGGGAGCAGTTGATCCGCATGACTCACTGTCACATCCTACCGGTGCCTCTGATAAACAATCTGAATCGGCTTCTTCTGTGGACCCTAACCAGTTCACTAACTTTTTGGTAAGATTTCCCTTTTTGTTAGTTTACCACCAAGACTGTGATCAAATTGTACCTTTCTCACGTCAATGTCTCTGGTTCAGATCCCAAACTGGTTTGAGGGAGAGGCGCTTGGTGGTTCCACGAAAGACAATCCATTTCCATTACCAGATGCATATATGGCAGTGCAACAGACAAGCGTATGTGTTTATTTTTTTTAATAACAGAAGTGCTCTGTTTCTTTCTCTTTTTTTTCTTCCATATCACTACAGCATCTGATGCCGAAACTACATCTCTGTTTGACCAGCTTAAGAACTTGGAAGAAACAAGGCAGTCCTTAAGAGAAACACCTATTGAAGAAAACCGAAAACGAGAACTTACTACCGCGTTCCACATGCATTTCAAAGACTGGCTTTACGGTAAATACATCAAATCCCATTCTAGTTCATTCACTCCGTTGGTGATTCCATGTTTATCCTCTGATTTCTTTTTTTTTTCCGTTGACAGCAACGGGAAATATCCGGCAACTATACTGTTTGCAAGGTGATTAATGATAAACTAGAAATTGATCCACGCATTCAGCTGATATTACCTCTTACATTTTTATACATTGATATTTATTTTTCATAATTATTGTTATATACTTTAAATATGTCATAATATAACTACTTATATTCAAAAGATCTGGACCGTATCGAATAATATGGTTGTTTTTGATACTACTTCTGATTGTTTCCTAGTTGCTTAGTCGTGTTCAAATCCATTAAACATTCAGATAAAGTATCCAAGTTGAGAATAACAAGAAGTAAACACATATCAGATACTTAGAACTGTAACGTTTCTTACATTCAACATTTCAAGCAAAAAGATGCAAGTCACCCTCCATAAAAACAGGAGGAAACAAAGAACAAAAGAGCTTTTATGATTTCACACCTCTCAGATACAGCAAACAAAACAGACATGACATGGAAGAGAGATGATCTCAGGAGCTTTTATTAACTTCAGTCTCACCATAAAGAGAAATCAGGCGTCAGCTGGAGCTGTTTTCTCGACAGGGGTGTAAGGATAATACTCTCTGCCGTTGTCTACTCTTGTGGTCTGACCTCCAGAGTCAATCAAAGCAGAGGTAACAGCTAGAGTTGCACCTGCAGCTATCGCTGTTGGGATGCTCCTTGCTATGAATAATAAAAGAAAATTTTTCACCAAAATAAACCAGGTTACAATGGAGTTTTGACAACAAAAAAAAATGCACCACTACTCTGTAGCATCTAATCATTCAAAGCTATCAATATACTTACAATCTTTATAAATAAATGATAATTTGAGGGGTTTACTAGACATACTCTCCAATGTCTTGGAACTTATGTTACAACCAGTTAACTTGAGTTCAAGAAATTGTTGTACTGCCCATAAATAACTAACCTCTAGGACTATATCAGTTATATCATGGACATATTGGTTTATGCATCAACAGTGACAAAAGCATACACTATATATAAGCAAAAGAAAGAAAGAGCATGTTTAACCTCTATAGCCAAGCACAGAAGCTCCAGCAACAAACCCACCAACAGCACCATTGAAAAAATCTCTCTTGCCTCTATAACTCTGAACCACCTGTTCAACACCGATGTAAACGCCTCCAATGGCAGCAAAAGTGAGCCCGTGGGTTCCCATCATCTTCAGCGTTCTGATGAGTCCCGGAAGAGCCACGTTCCTCTCCACTCTCGGAACGTCTTTCCACGTGGCCAAAATGGTTCCGTAGATAGTCCCGGCTGCGAAGCCAGTGACGCTGCCTTTGATTGTCTTCATCATAGGGCCGTCCTCTTCTTCCAAGTACCTCATCTCAGCTGGATCCATGATTACTACCTACCCTACAGAGGGCACAAGATCAAACAAATAAAAATAAAAATGTCAACTTTTTGATAGTGAAATCCATTTAGAGGTACTCTAGATTGGTTCCACGAAGAATCAATAAGCTAATCAAATTCGTAATACAGCAACAGAGAATTGGACTTAATCAATGAAGAACAGAGAGGAGTGTTATGATATAAAGGTCTGACCTTTAGGATTCGAAGAGACGAGAGACGGAGAGATTCAGTGGAGGAGCTCAACGAAATTGTGTTTCGATCTTCTTCTTCTTCGGCGACGACGAGACTGTAAGAGGTAGAGAGCTGGACAGAGCCCAGTTAGAGAGAGACTTGGAGTTTAACATGATTTTAGTTTTGGGTTATAAAAGCCCATTTATAAGCCCATTATTATGCCCATTAAACGAACGAAGAGAGGATCATTAATGGCACTAACCTTTTGGGATGCGGATAATCGATTCAGTGGATAAAGATGTTGTTTTGGAAATGAGACTGTAGGGGCCATAGAAAGATTGATTAGAAGTTTGGACTTACTAGAAATTGAATATTTGGGCCTTGAAGTTGAAGGCCTACTAGTAAGCCCATATATCTCTGGGAAGGCACTCAAGTCTCAGTTACAGAGGAAGTAGAGATCATAAGATTTTAGGGTTTTAACTTTTAAGAATTTGAGTCTGAGCAAAGCCTGACTTGAGCCTGACTAGTGAATCATCATCTATTACTATGCATAAGCTAGGTTTAGCTTATGCTTTGATTCACTAAAGTTGAAATATAGGGTCAAATATATGGAACCTTTAATATATCAAATCTGATCTCTTAACTTGGAAAGAGAAAACAACCAACAAGAAGCATAAATAAACAAAAGCCAATGTATGGAAACAATTTTTTTGGTTCATGAGTAAAGCAAATAACAGAAAAAAAAAAGAGAAATATAACAAGAATATGATTGTCTGATGCAAAGAGACTCAGAGAGACCAGTTGTGATGGTGTGAAGAAGAGTCATAAGCCCTTGAGTTCTCACCTTCCATGTACTGCCTCCTATTCTGATGTTGATGGTCAGATAACTCGAACTCACCCATTGTCGTTCCACCGCCCATCTCTGTCTCGGTGAATCGCCCCAAATTCAAAACAGGAGACATATCATTCTGACAGTTATTGTCATCGTCCTTAAACACCCAAGGCGGGTTCAGATACTGATGCTGGCTAGGTGCAGGTGGTGGCTGAGCCATTGTAACCGTCATCGGACCAAAACCTGAAGAAGTTCTCCATGTGTTGTTGTCGTTGGTGTTGTCATGTGGCTGGTGTGGGTTTGACAGAAGAGAGAGAGCACAGTTTGAGTCGCTGCCAATCCCCTTGTAGCTCTCTGGTTTAGTGTCCATAACCTCTGGAGATGAGAAGCTTATCCCTCCTCCTCCTCCTCCACTGACTGATCCTTGACTAAACACGTTCATCGGATTGATCTGCCACGACGGTCGTCTCATCACTCTTGTATCCAACGTTCTTGTATTTGTCCAACCCATTTCTTGGGAACCAAGAAAGCTCCCATTCATTGTAGTTTCAGCATTTCCTGGCCCCCATAACATTTGGTTAGTTCAACGCACACGATCTTACTATGTTTCATTAATGATAAAAAGATCTAACCGTAAAGCGAAGGTGCTATCCTCCCGTAACGAGAAGACAACACAGAGAGAGACGCAGGCTGTGGCTTCCTCCGTCTCTCATTATGACCAGCGAGTCTCCTACGGCAACTCCTTTTCTCTAGGTCAAATTCCGGAAGCTGATGAAACCTATGTGTGATTGGTTAAGATCGAGTTAAACTTCAAAGAAAAGCAACATACGTATATAACATTCCAAAACACATCAAATGATCGCTCTAATCCCAAGAAACATAAACCGTTTCATTTTAATGCATTGTATAAAGTCTAAAAGGTTTCATTATCAGTTTTGATTCCGAATCTTACAACCACACACACTATAAACAAAGTTTCTTGAGTGTTCACGTCATTGATGCTATGGTACCAGTTTTGTCCCCCTCAATAATGATATGACCTAAAGAAGCAAACATAAGGGCAATGGGTTTTCTTTGTTGTCCATTCATTTCATATCCCTTTGGTTTTATTATAAAGACAAAATCTAAAATGAAATAAAAATAAAAGAGAAGCATATAGAAGTACACGTAAACATATTCTCCAAAATAAGCCCAACGAGTACCAACAAACACAAGACCAAGTTACATAACACTAAGCTGTAAAGTTAAAAGAGAACCCCTCCAAAGACGTTAAAGCCAAAAAAGCATATGAAAGTGACAATCTACAAGGAAAGAAAAGATTAAAGCCTTTGAATTTGATTCATAGGAGAGTCTTGGCCGGACTCCCACAGAGCCGGTCATGAGATTTATGAGATTTGAAACAATTATTCAACATATATTATAATCGTTTGGGGTCAAATGATATTTATACATATTAACCACTAGTATTTCAGAACTATAGGCCAATGTTTCATTTCAATATGGGGCTCTATACTCAAGTAATGGCAAAAACATGTAAATAAACACGAGAATTTGAGGGTAGAACTGAGAGACAAAAAGAAAGAACCTGCTGCACTGTTGACAGAACCTTTGTTCGATACCAGCGACAATGACTTTGGGTGTTTTAGAGTGCACTCCACACACTCTGTGCCTAGAGTAATAACCCTTTGCATTGGTTAGATCCATTCCACAACCTTCCACTTGGCACCTTGGTATCTGACCCGAAGGACCCGACCCGCCACCACGTACCCTTCTGTTTGACCCGCCGGAGGAAGAAGACCCGGTTCCACCTCCAGCGTCCTCGAAGTAGATCCTCTGGCCAAACATGAGCCCTCCGCTTAAAGAGGATGACTCAGTCGATGAACCACCCGACTCTGCTTGACCTGGACCACGACCAGGACCCGAGTTGGAACCCATATTCATTTTTGTTTCCTCTTACTCAGACAGAAAGAGAGTACTCACACATCATTCTCTCTCTCTCTCTCTCTTTATTAAACCTAACTGTCTTGGTTTAAAGAAAGGACGAAAGGAGAAGAAAGCAAAGAAAATATTGGCTTCCCTGATTTTGACTGTTGTTGGGTTTAGAGAAAGAAGTGAGAGAAACACAACAGAAGCTAAAAAAGATGAGAGTGTGGTAATAGACAAAGACAGCGAGATAGTTATAAAACGGTACGGACAAAACAAAAACTGTTGTCTGTTAATTACCACTGATTACCACATAGCAAAAACAAGAGAAAGATAGATAGAATGATGTAGCAGTTTCTAATCTTGGAGTTGGAAGAGACTTGAGCAAACGAACATTGGAGAGGTCTAACATGTATGTATACATCTTTTTATTTTAATTATTTACTTTAAAATGTTCACACATTTTTAGTGGATTTTTTTCTCCTTTCAATTATTTGACTCGTTAACACATTTCTTTTCTTTTTTATGTCAAGAAAATAAATAAATGCATTTTTTTCGTTTGGTCCACCATTGGCATTATGAGGTTGGCAACAATAAATGGAGATGATCTTTTGTGTTTCTCCATAGCAAAATCTACCACAAATTTGACTTGGTTTTAAACCGAGTTGAGTGCAAACAGATATCAAACCAAAATAACATATGTTAAACTAAATATATTACTCAGTATATGGTTTGTTAACCTGATAATGAAAAACTATCCGAAACAACCAAACTATGCAGTATGCATCCCTTCTAACCCCGTTATTCATTTTAGGTCATAGTTACATGATAAGCTTGCGCCCACATATTATTAGGCTGACACGTTAAATATGCATGTTATATATGTCTGAAAGAAAACAATTTGAATCTATACTAAACCTAAGCTGTTAATCAATTAGTTTAGTTAAAACGATTAGTTAATCAGTGCCAGGATTATATAAATCATCAATAAAAATATGGGATAAGAACTTGCATGGTTGATATACAAAAATCTAAGACCGTAGCGTAGATTTGGAGAATATTGACTTCAGGAAATGAGCGAAAATATACATATGAACACGTCAAACCCTGTTACGACCTTTTAGTACTACGTACTAAACAGAGCTCAACAATTTAGGTTTAGTTTTTCCACACCACACACAACAACAAGTCAATAAGTACTCATCGCTTTCCATGCTTCCTTAGACCCATATTTCCTCTAGCTATGCTTTCTTTAGACCCATGCTTCTTTTTGATAAAAAAAGACCCATGCTTCTTTTTGAAAAACGAGTGACATCTCTCATACGCTTCTGAAGTTTATCGGTCCGTGATAGCTATCTACAGTATCTGGCTTACACAACTCGTTCTCATCTACAGTTTTATTATCAGGCCGCTCGCATCTTAAAAGCGCTAATTACCAGCTAAAACTAAACTATTTGGTCCATGTATTTTTGCTGTGTTTATAGTGAGAGTTGTTCTAGTTCGATGGTTCTCCTTAATGTTGGATACCCATTATTAAATGTGATGGTGATGGGTCATGTGTGATGTAAGTTTTCATGGGTCATAGGTGATGTAAGTTCAAATTTAAAGTAATATTAAATTTTTGGGAGCATCTATCTGAGTCCAGGGAGCATCTAATCTTCACACTCGCATAGAACATCCAACTTTACAAATCTTAATACTGATTTTTTGTACTTACAACAATAACTTTTTTAGTCTTCATATATATAAATTTTTGGGAGCATCTATCTGAGTCCAGGGAGCATCTGGCTTGTATTGTTTGATAAACGTTCCTTTGGATGATGTTTTGAATGAAATGTTATCTGTTTGAGGAAAAGAAAAATATTGGGAACCCAAAAGAAAGTGCCGAGGAGATCAGAGTTCTACAAATAGAGGGTCTCTTTTATAACTGAGGTAGTTAAAAGAGCAACAGATATGGTAGAAAAATATTACTAGTGATTTAAAATGTTAAAATATTCAAGACTGAAATATGAGCACTGTGCAGTTATTGGAACACAACAAAAGATGTGACATTTCAAGGGAACTATAGCTGGTGTCGGCAGATGTGCAAGCAACACTTCAAATAATTTAGTACTCTTTTTTATTGGTTAAACCTCATTTTCTCTTGTTTATAAGTGAAATTATAACACAATATTGTATAACTATTTATGGCTTTCGATCTGTGTGATTGTTTTTGAAAATTAAAGCTAAAACAAGAAACAAAAAAAAAAGCTACAGTTGCTTCTTTTTTTCCTTGAAATTTCTTTTGACAATTTTGTAGTCACAATATCCAAAGCAAGATCTTTCTTGATTTTTGTAATAAAATAAAAATTATGAAAAGTTAAATCGTAGTCATAGGCATCCATCAGAGTCTGTGTAAACTGTAATACTTTAGATGTCGTAGGCTTAAGTTTGATTTGTTCTTTTTGCTTAGCTTTATTTAGTGAAAGTGCTTTTCATTTGCTTGGCTGCATTGGTTAAACCTTGAAACTAAAGACCTGATCCCATAAGACAGATTTTACAGTGATATAGCTAGTACATATTGAGAAATATATTATTACTAATGCCGTCGCTATAGTCAAATTTAAATATGATGAATACCTGCAGCATCTGTCAGAATTTTATCTATTTATTAAATTAAAGGTGGGCAATTTGGGTTAAATTAGATTAGGTTTTGAGTCTCCTTCTTAGATCCAGTCGGTCTTTTAGTAAAGATTTGATACATGAAATTTAGAGTTTAAGTTATTACCATTGGGATTGATCAAAAAGATTATAATAACATCTCGATTGAAGGTTCAAAGGAGAGGTTCACACGGTTTTCGAAAAAAATATATATTAAAATATTATACAGATTTAAACCTGTCTCTTGGAGGTTCACTAGAGCTGGGAATTTGATTCATTATCCGCGGGCCCCGCCCCGTTTGACCCGCCGCGGGGCGGGTGCGGGTCGAGTGATTTGAAAAAAATTATTCGCGGGTGCGGGTGCGGGTCGAGTGATTTTAACGCGGGGCGGGTGCGGGTCGACCGAATTTAAACTGCGGGTACCCGCCAACCCGCAAAATTAAAAAAAAAAAAATTTCTTTTTAAAATATGATTTTTTTTAGTAAAAATTATGTTTTTTATAATAAAAATAATAAAAAATACGAATATTTTTAAAAATTTAATTAAAATATATTATTTATATTATTTTTAAAAAAAATATTAATTAAAATAATTATTTTTATTATTTTTATATTACCCGCGGGTCCCGCGGGTTACCCGCTAATTTATGCGGGGCGGGGCGGGTCTTGCATTTTTTAGATGCGGGTCAAGCGGATCAAATTTTTGAATCGAAAAAATGAGTCGATCCGCAGCGGGGCGGGGCGGGTCGGGGCGGGTCGACCCGCAAACCCAGCACTAAGGTTCACTGCAGTGAACCCGGATCGTCACTGTAGCGCGGGCCTCACGACCCGCGATTGGTCCGAATAACTTTTTTTATTTTTTTTTTATTTTTAATAAAAAAATCAAACAAAAAAAAATATTAAAATAATGAAAAAAAGGGTTCATAGAGTATCATTGATGGAGATGCTCCAAGACATTTGTATACTTGGTTGTTCTTTGCATGTTTGACATGATAATAGTTCACAAATGTTAATATTCTTTTTTTTTCTTTTTGGTAAAATGTTAAATATTATACCAATTTTAATTTTTGACAGAGTTTACTGAAAACACAAAAAGCAGATTTGCATAAATGAAACTAAACAGATGGACAAAAGCAACAATGAATTGAAACCGAAGAAGAGCGACCAACCTAATAACTAGCTAAACAGCGAGACGCGCTAAGACCAAGCGGAGCCAGAATGCCGGAGATAAATAGTCGGTTGCCACGAGCTATGTTATACATTATGTAAGTTGTTTATTTTAAAATTGTGTAGACCCTCAAGGCTAATGGCTCTTCTCTTATTTTCTCAACTCTCTTCCTTTAATAACTTAGCTGTTAACTTACAAGTTTTGCAACGATGACATCTCTTAGAAAGATTAGAACTTCTGGAGATGAGAGGATCTCACATCTCTCAAAAGTGTAAAGCACTTCCTCTCCCAAATGGAATCATCTCCAAAGATCTCGGTCAAAGAAGGCATTTGCCAAACATGAATACCTTGTACTGAGACCCAACCGTTTTTTGGACGCTCAAATGTCAAAAAAAAACAAACGCAGATGATTAGAGACAAGAAAGAAAGAGAATGCAGATTGATACACCAAAAGATTTCCAAAGTTCTCAACTTAAAAAAAAAAAAATTGTAAGATAACCAGAAAGAAGAGGAAGCCTCAAGTTAATGTGTCCATCATGTTTCTTGACGGTTCTTGACCAAAGAAGTTTTGCTCAAACTCCATTACATTCCACAACAGCTTCAGCAGCTCTTCTCGGCTTGCTTTTTCTCCTGCTCCCGTTCTGTCTGAAACCAGTAGATGTGGACTGGGTGGAATCATCCCTACTTGATTTTGATCCTAACCTATTCTCTTCTTCATTGACATCAGTGTTGCTTCCATTAACCATCTTCCTCTTCCTCTCCTTCTCTTCTTTTTTACTTGTTACTGAATCATCCTCTTCTTCTTCTTCTTCTTCATCTTCCATCTTCTCTACCAACTCTTCATCTTCCTCCTCCTCTTCGAAATCATCTTTCATAGGTTTCTGTGGCCTTCCTCTTCTCCTGTAAGCTGGAATCTTCTCATCTTCTTCACCGCTTCCATGATCTTCCCTTGCAGATGATGCACTCTGCTTCTTCCCTTTCCCTCTACCTCTTCTCATTGTCTACAAACCCCACCCAACACCTGTACACGATACAGAAACCTGAAAGCCAAAAAAAAAAGAGAGTCTCCACCTTAAACCAGCTCAATAGAAACACCATATACATGCATGTCATTCTCCATATGCATTTCACCAAAGAATCAATTAACATAAACTCCCTTACACATGCCAAAACCCCTGAGAAACTACTTAGTTAGCGATGGAGATGCAAACACTTTGAACAGTGCCAACGAAAACAAGATTCTATCTCAAACATTGACCACACCTCTATCTCAAGATTCCATTTCAGCTCATATTCTATCGCTGAGAGAGAGAAGATTCATGGATAATTTGCTAAGCTAGGCGACAAAAAAGTTAAGTTAATTACTCTCCATGATAATCCATTGCATGAGCAGTTAAATGATTTAAAAGAAAAACGGCAATCTTATCCATCTTCTTGAGAGCAACTCAAACAAGTATATGATCGAGCTTAACAAATAATGCAAAAGAAAATTATACTCATGAAAGGATATATATAAAAGAGACGAGACTTACCTTATGTGTGGCTGATACCAACCATCAGAATCTTTGACACATGAATCAAGTTACTGAAGAACCAAAACTCATATACACACTCAGCACTAGCATCATCCTCATATCAACCATTGGCCAATGGATGGCTTCTTAAGGCCCACGTTGAAGATGTGATTACGAGATTTTACACATTCTTCCTAATCACACGCGCTAAAGTGGGCGTGTGACTCTCACATACTGTTACCAGTGGTGCTCTTGAGCTGTCTGTGTGGATACGGATGATGACAGCTCAACCAACAGTCTCTGCCAAATGTTGAGAGACGCATTGGTCAAGTAAGAAGAAGACTATTTAAATAATGGGCTTAATATAAACTCATAAGGTTTTTCCTTTGCTTAATATATAATATATGGGCCACATTCTGATGATGAACGAACTGTTTCTTCATAATGAAAAGGTCAAGAGACATGTATTATTTTATTTTATTTTGCTAAAACAGTAAATTTCATATTTATGAAAGAAAGATTTTACAAAAGGAATTTTAGGTCTGAGCCATCTTGGCAAAAAAAAAACAAGATGGATCAAAGAAGTAGATTAACATGAGGAGGCTTATCTAAGTAGATTAGCATCCTAAATCCTATATATGTTCATAAGTTATATAATTTATATCCAAGAAAAAAAATCTAATTCGATTATATTTTGGCATATGATTTCTTCCGATTAATGATTGATTAAAATGAAACTGCATATAAATGATAGACTTAATTTAGATTCGGATTATATAAAGTTTATAACAACACTTCTATTGAACTACTGCCAAACCCTTACGCGCATGCATCCTAGGCGATGGACGCACGTCTAAATGATTGGAGATTGAAATATACGATGATGTAACATGATTTTCGAGAGTATTGTAATTTCCTTTAACTAACCAATCTTTAACCCATATAAGCTTATCTCTCCTTTTTAGCCGATAAATGTCTTAATTTGTTTACGTTATATAGGACATGGAAAGCAACACGTAAAAACCAAGTCTTTAGCAAAAAGAAAAGAAACACGTAAAAACCAAGTTGCGTGTTACCATAAAGATGATAATTGACCACATTATTCTAAACGTTAACTCCACATTTGTATTTTGTAGTCTTATCTTTGGTGAGTATGTTTTTTGTCAACCTGTGATGAATGAGAATATAGATGATTTATGCCTCGAATGATAGTCTTTTTTTTTTTGCTAGCTAAGTATATTTGATTTTAGAAGTTATACCATTTTGGTGGATTTTGATAGAAAGAAAAATAAATAATTTTGGAAGCTTATATTTATGTTAGATTATCCTTTAAAACTTAAGGGTCCTAGGCCAATGTTCCAGCACCAGTATACACCAACAGATCACACGTTTTTTTTTTTTTTTTGCATTGCAAGTTTTTGTCATTGCAAGTTTTTCATAGCGATTTTTTGTCATTGCAAGTTTTTCATAGCGATTTAGTCTTAAATTTGCAGAAAGCTTAATCGTTAGACCTAGCAGTTAAAGAAAAATAATTAAGGGAGGGAGCAGTTGCGAGTTGTTCGAAATTTGAAACCAACACTTTATCGCGTTTGTGTCATCTCTAGATTCTCCTCCTCAAGTACCTTGTCCAACTTTCAAGACTTTCCTCTATTCCTTTTCTTAAAACACGCAATTATACATCAACTAGCAAAATAAATGCATGTTCTGTTACTAGCATTCGAGTTGATGTTTTATTAATTAGTACTTAGCTAGATCGATGTCCTTGAGATTTTGATTTTAATATAACCTATTCTTTATATGTATATCTTTTGGTAAACAATGTTTAACTTGACTTTGATAGATGCCGTCAAAAAAAAAACTTGACTTTGATAGATATTGGTGGCATAAAAGCTTATTTTTCTGAGGTCTTGTTATGGCTTAAAGCATTTGTGCTATTTGACCATTTCCGACGATACATTAGCTTTCCAAACAAACTATTATGTCACTCATATCATATTATATGATTAAGTAAATATTATGGACTTGTAGGGATATAAACGTCAAGAGAGTACCCTATAAATAGTCTGGATTGTCGATCAATGCTCACAAGAGAAGAGTGTGAGAAGAGTCTCTTAACTTGTGGTTGAGTCATGCAGCTCAAAAGGTCATCATCAACATCTACTCCAACCTCCATGAAACTCAAAACCCTGTTCCTAAACCTAATCACACACTCTCTTTACCGTCTTTTACAGTCTCTCTCTAGAGCAAAATCCATTATTATAGAGATATCTAAACACAACAAGAAGAGGTTATTCATGATGATGTTTTACCTGAAAACGTCATCCATTAACCAGCGCAAGGTCTTCTTCGGATCATCCTCCCATGTTGGTGTCCCTGTAGCTAACCCTTTCTCTATCTCTTTACATGCTGATGAAGACGAGGATGTTCATGAGTCTGAGCACCTCGAATGGCTAGAAGAGGAGGTTGATGATGATAATATTGTTGGTGATGTTGATATAGATCGTTTGGCAGATATGTTCATCGCGAGCTGCCACGAGAAGTTCTTGCTGGAGAAGGTTGAGTCTTATAGGAGATACCAAGAAATGTTGGAGAGGAGTTTATGAGAATTGAGAACTTGAGATAACCAACAGAGTTTGTTTGTTTTGTTCTAAAGTTAATTCTTGTTTGATGGATGTTTTAATCAATAAAATGGCGGTGAAATATTTACAAACATTATTGAGAAACTTTCTCACTAATCTTTTCAACAGCTTGGTACGTAGTCAAAACCTTTTATACAAATCATTAAACACTTATTATGATATTCCTAATAAATGGTTTGCATTATACTCCCAATTATGCATCAACAACATACTCTAACTTGTAAGCAAAAAAAAGAAACCAAAACCACACATGATATGTTGATCAAATATACATTATATAAGAAAATATTAGCATGTGCCTTCTCTTACAGAGAGACTTTAAGAAGTTAAATTGCAGACCAAAAAAAAAAAAAGTTAAATCAAAACAGAGAATCTCTAAGAACTTGGCAGCTTGGGAAGATTTGAAGGATTAAAATAAAATCAGATATTTAAGGTACCATTTTAAACATTTACAGACTCAACTTGGAAGTTGGTTCTTGTAAGAACAAAGAAGGAACATAAGAACAATGGCTAGAGTAACATCTAACTATATCTTACTCAAAGAGTTTCTGCAATGGTTGATGAAGGTGTTTCCAACCTCGTTAGAACTTCAGGCACTCCTGAAGTATCTCTTACTATCTACAAAATAAACAAAAGAAAAAGGAGATAAAACTACGTTAGTGTGACAAATTAGCAAAGTTTAACCAGCCTAATGTAGATTGGACTTACAAGAACCTCCTCATCTAGATAAGATATCATGAAGAATCTTTCAAACGATCCACCTGAAACAGATAACACTACTACATGGTTAACACGATAGAAGAAACGTATGAATAATGAACAAAGTGGGGGCTTACTCAAGGGAATCCTTAGACCACTGGATAAAGCATCCTTGATAACATCAGGAAGCTGCTGCAACGTTGTGGTGGCTTGACCCAATGCGCCTTTAAGCGTTTCAGGAACTGCTTCTTCAATGACCGTTGGGGATTCAACCATACCTTCCACATATTCTTCTCTCAGTCTCAGAGGTCCCTCAACAGTCAACTTCGTTGACAGAACGATCTTGCTTTCTATCTGCAAATTGTTTTTTTTTGTTAAAGCTAATGTAAGAGAAAGAATTTGAGTAAATGGGTACTAACCGAGTTGAGGAGTTTGATGTTTGCAGTGGCCTTAGCGTTAGAATCCGTAATCAGTATCTCCATTCTTGAGAGGTTAACCAACGTTGGAGGAAACCTCCTGAAACAACAACAACAACACAAACAGATTCAAAGAAGGAACATCGTTGATGTGTGAGAGCTGCTTTAGGTAAGTAGTAACTGACTCGAATATAACTCGAGCAGCGAGTAAACCAGGGCTTCCAGAGCCAAACCACTCGAAGTTCCATCTCCCTTCGAAACAAGGAGACCTGTAAAATTAATAAAAAAGAAAAGCTATAGGAACCAATCAAAAGAAGAACATTTCTGTAACACCGTAGGGTGCATATACATACGTAGTTGGTCTAGGAGAAGGGTTAAGGCGCTCGAGACTAGTTATCCTCTCATTAACATCGATCCTTTGGATACTCGTTGTTTTTCCTGTAACTAAAGCCTCAAAGCCTCCAGCATCCTTTAACTGTTATATACATAGATAGATCTCACAGGTCAAAAGCTGTTTCCTGTAAACTATCTATGCATCTATTGTCTGAACAATAATAAGCTCAAAAATCATAAAAAGATGTCAACAATAATTGGGGAAGGGTGTGGAGATGTGTTTTTTTTACAGCGAGAAGCAGAGATTCCTTAGCGGAAAGCCTCTCCATATCTCTGGCGTAAACAGAAGGAGAAGGAGACCCTTGAACTGCTTCTTCCTGCACCATTGCTCTTACCAACACCCTCCTCCGACACGAACCCTTCATCATCCAAGTCCAACCTTTCACCATAGGAACAACCACTTGATGACTCATCTTCGGCATTGAGTTTGAGAAGAAGCTCAATCGAACCGCAGACGAACCGGGGATTGAACTCTGTATCAACGCCATTGAAGAAGCAGTAAGAAAACAAACTCAAAGATTGAGACTTTGTGCAGGCAAACCTCAGAGGATATGAGTAGGTAAGGAGTTTCTTTTAAACCGTTAGCCTGATTTTCCGGTTCAACCGGTCGGTTTCCGGTTTAAAGGGCACTCCCTTTTTACTCTCTTGGTCTTTTAGTGTCCAAAGTTGAAAACTTTTCTACTCACTTACTCTGTTTTACAAATTTCCTCTGTTTTTTACTCTGTGTTCTGAGTTTTTTTCTTTTCTTTTTTTGTGTGTGTTTATATTTCAATTGAAGCAGGATGAGAGGTTAAGGAGATGTACATTCAGATTTACTTTGCTCGTCTTCATCATGAGAACTCTTATCTACTCTCTTGCCCCTACCTGGAAACTCCATTTCCCCCTGGTGAGTGTTTTAACTCAATAACGGAGAGTCCTTTCTCATTACAGATATCTGGTGTTCTTGTTTGCAGTTTGTATGAACTTTGTTCAAACACATGAAGCTTAAACCTTGTGTTCTTGATGAATACTCTAAAGAGGTTCGGTTGGTATACAGTTTATGTCTCTAGATTTCAAAGTGAGCACCTCAAATATGTCAATGCAGAGGTCAGTTAATCCGCTTGTTAACTTTATGCACCCTGATGATACTCCTGATCCTTGAAGACCAGAGTAGGAGACTTAAGCTTGGGACTTCAGGTCAGAACATAGATGACCTTGACAAGTACTGAGAGGCAGAAAGCAAGCTTGATTTTGTGGAAAGAACGCTGAGGTGGAGACATCTTGCTCCTGCTGCCCCTAATACACTCGGTGAGATTTCACCCTCTTCCCCCCCCCTCCCCTGCACTAAGGCCTAATACACTATGTGTACTACATGTTCTTGTCCTTTCACGGATAGAGACCCTTTCTTGATTGAAACTTTTCCTCATGTCTACTTCGTTGGGTATCACGACAAATACGACACCCGTTTAATAAAAAGGTACAGTTTCCTTGTATAGAGAGATTGATTTATAGAAGAACATGATAGCTACATTTTTGTTTTTTTTTTTTGAGGTTTAACAATGCTTTGATGTTGCAGGATCAGAAGGTCAGTTGGTCCGGTTGATATGCATTCCTAAATTCTATGAGACTGGTGTTGCTGTTGCGGTGAGTTGATGAAACTTAAGCAGAGATGGTCCTAAGAGTTACAGAGAGCTATATGCTAAAGTCACCAGACTCACCACCATGGTTGATTTTTTTCTTTTTTGGCAGGTGAATCTAAGGAATCTGGAAATGTCATACTAGTAGCTTTAGCATTCAGTTATAAGTTAAACTCTCAACACTGAAGTTGTTGCTACTTGTGTAAAATTTTAATCTCCAAGTTCTAACCAGATGTAGTATTAACTAGACTAAACACTTTTTCAGATAGCCGTTGGATGTTATTGGTCGTGTTACAGTCGGATATATTATCGTGATCTCTAGATTTGTGTTTAAGTGAATGAAAAAGATTGGCTTCAACCAAACACTAGTAGTCTGGTGATAACAAGTAATTTATTAAGGCATAAATCCATCGGTTTTAAATTTGATTCATGCCAAAAATTAGATTATAACTGGAGGTCGGTAGTTCAACTAAATTACTGGTCAAGGTCAAGACGAAGATAAGATCAATGTTTTAGATCTTATCAAAAGATTGTTTGTATTAGTAAACCTTTGGTCTAGTCGTCTAGAAATCTCAGAAAAAAATAAATTTTTTTTGGTTTTTTGCATTTATATTATCTTAAAACGCTTTTAACTTTTAACTAGAATTCGGACACGAGTTCTTATGTTTGGCATGAAAAGACAAAAAGTTCCGACCAGATGTTATCGTTATTGGTATGACGAACGTGAAAGACTGCAAATAATCATATAGTATTAAAAATGAAAAGAAATACACAGAATTTCATGCAAATGGCTCCTTCTCTCTCAACCTCTCTCTTTATTCTCTCTCAACGGCTATATTCACACTTATTTATTACAAAACCGTTTCACTATTAAACTAAAGAGGTTATTACATTTATGTTCTCCATTATTCCCCAACGGTCCATTTCTTCAAGCACTTCCCTTTATAACGACCACTATATTCATCTTCTTCCCTCTAACGCTCCTCTCTTTCTTTCTCTCCTTTCCCTCTCCATGGATCTTGTTGTTGTTGTTGTCACTGAAGCTAACTCTACACAAATCCAGCACGTGAACCGTAAGTCCTCCGACGAGTTGCTCCGTAAGTTCGCCGATCCTGACGACGTAGACAAGTCAACGAAGCGCCGGAGGAAGTCATCAGCTACCAAAAACTCTCGAGAGAACGGCGTTGATGTCGAAAGCAACACTAGTACTGCTGGTTTAGTGGAGAGGAAACGGCTCTTGCTTGCTCCAGCGGCTAGTAAACGGCGATCACTGTTCCTCCGCCAGATTGCTTCTGGAAAGTCACATCTGAAGAACAAGTCTCTCGTCAGAACTATCGGCAAGGTACATACTCAAATGATCTCTCTACACTTATATAAAGCTCCTCCACTTCTTGTTTCTTTTCTTCAAATTTTTAAAATGTTTTTTGCTTGTTTTGCTTTCAGACATGGCGTAAAACAATGGAAGGAGCTTCAAGAGTTTTCATCGAGAAGCATTATAATAGACACAGACGTCTCATCAGCGATGTTGTTTAATTAATGCAGCTTCTGCAACTTTGAACTCTTTGTTTTTTTTTTAAATGTGTTATGTAATTTTATAAACGTGAATCTCTACGTCTTATTTTTACATTTGTTATTCTTTTAAATTTCCAATAATACCAATGCTTTGATAGAACTTCAGTGTAACTAAATTCATTGACTAAAATCAAGTTGAAGTTTTGCATACTTGACATTTTTGTTTATATAATAATTGTTTATGAGAGAGATGGAATTACTTGAGAAAAAATTAGCTAACAATGATTTAATATCATATGTATGCTACAACAACCTTTATCATAACTTCATAAGCATTTTTTTTTTTGAAATAAGGCTTTAACTTCATAAGCATTTCCTGTGAAGAATCATCGCGGATCCATTTTCTTCATACTCAGCCTTGGTAAATCAATCCACATATGCATATATATACATTTTTTTCTTTTGCATATTTTTACACTACAACAAAGTCAGTTAAATAAAAAAAAATTAAAACATATTATATAGTATAGTATAGTATATTATAATAATTTACCTGTTGTAAAGTGCTTGGAGAAGACCCAAACACTACTTTCTCTTAACTTTTGTGCTAGAGGGTGCAACCGCATTGATCTCTTTCTTCATCCTATCAGCAATCCCTGCAGGGAACATCGTTGTACCACCGCTCAAAACAATGTTTGCAATTCCTTATGCCGATGTCACACTTCATGACCGAGTTGAAATTAGTCTCATGAATATCATGTATAATGTGACACTATTTAGTAGAACAAAGAAATGTGACACTATATCTTAACTAAAGATTTACATCTTGTTACATTTACTAGTTTATAATAGGAGAACACTGATTTCGTGATTAATGAATTAAATAAAAAGATAAAAATTACTTTTCATAAAATGAGTATATATATTTTTGAAAGAAAAATGAGTATATATACGAAACTAAACTAAACACATGTCAGAGAAAATGATAACTCACATCTAATCATCTTATTTATCACTAAAGTTATTTAAACTCTAACTTATCTAACAACAACTATCATGATATGTACCAAGAGTCGAGACAATATAATTATATAGTATCGATAAATTGCACTATAAAGTTACATCATCAAGTGCATACCAAGATTGAATAGTTTTAAGACTACAGTTTCAATTCTAAAAGGTCCAAAATGTAAAGCAGAATGTAAAAAAATAACGAATCGGTGGTCGGAAAGAAACACAAAACCAATCGTATATTCTAATTTCCAAGTGGTTTCACTCAATTCACGGGTGCATTAATTAACTCTATTCGTGAGGCAGAGAAAACAAACAGTAAAACAAGGGGAGAGGGGGAATGTAACTTTCTTTTCCACCGCTGGTAAATAGTAAACGCCAGGCACGAGTTATCGAATATGCCCTATTGCGCGAGTTCGAACAACTGAGTCACGCCCGAGTCACATCATCGGCTTTTTCCTTGTTTCTTTGCAAAACATACATCGAAAGACGCAATCTTGTTTTTCCTCATTGGAGAAGATGAACGCCGCCATTAGAGCTGCGATTGGCAGACCACAGAGCTTAGCTTCTCACCTGAAAACAGCGCTTTTTCACTCTACACCCGTCTTGGAACGCAAACGCCGCTCTTCCTGGGAATCGGTCAGTCTGTCTCTCTTCTCTCAAAGTTTGATTTTTTCTGTCTAAAGTTTCGTGCTTTGGGCATTTCTTTGGATCGATTGAACATGTTCTTAGCTTTATCTTTATTAGCTTTTGTTTGATAGATTTGAGAATCTGGGGGTTTTCTCTAATTGTTCAGACACAAATGTTGGGACTTTAGAGGCTTGCTTGTCTGAATTTCGACCATTTTACGAGTGTTTGGATTTATGATTTTACGGTTTTTATTTTTATTTAATCTGGCTGCTGCAGAGATCATATGTTCACAAGAAGAGGAACAGAAGAATGAGGGAGAAGCAAGAGTTATTGCGCAATGTGAATGCTTTTGCAGCTAACATGTTTACGGTAAATTATTTCCAAAAGTGCTTTTTGTTTATGCCATTGCGGAATTTTTTTCAACTGTAAAGCTTCTCAGAGCGGCGGTTTACGTTTTTGATTCCAGAGTTGGCATGATGATGACGATGAGTATGATGAGCCCTCCTCACGGAAGAAAAACAACTCGTGGTACAAAAAGAAGTATGCCAAAGAAGAGCCCAAAGGAAAATGGAATGGCAAACATGGCTCCCAGAGTTGGGGTCCAAATAGTAAGTGATTGTCTTAGGCTCTAGTTTACTACTGTGTAGGCAGGCATATAGCTTGTTTCACTGCTTCTACAATCAAGATCTAGTTTAAATTTGATGAATCTGCTACTGTGTATAGGGGGGCACTTTGATTTTTGCGGAGTTGATGATGACTTTGACATTGACTATGTCTTCCGAACTGCTTTTGGTGGATCCCGAGGTTTCTCTTTTTCATTCACCTTTGATGAGGAGGATGAACCTCCTCGATGGCATCATTCTTCAAGGTTCTCCAATAACTCTAAAAGGTCTGGGAGATCAAAACATCGAATATACGAGGATGAAGAAGAAGATGGGTATACTTCAACAGAATCCAGCGACTCTGAGTCTGAGCCAAACCAAGCTTCTCATAGACAAGCACTTGGCCTGAGTCCTTTAGGTCCTTTAAACCTCAAAGACGTCAAAAATGCGTGAGTTACCTTTTACTTCCATCATATACATTCATTCATCTTCTCACCACTCTCTATTCCTTTTTTGTTTTTGTATATTAGATATCGAACTTGCGCTTTGAAATGGCATCCAGATCGTCATCAAGGCTCAACCAAGGTAAAACCAATTAAATCATTCTCCGTTTTAGATCTTTCATCCTCCTATTTTTGTTTCTTGAATCTTTGATTTGTATTGAAACAGGAGGCAGCTGAAGCAAAGTTTAAGGTCTGCAGTGTGGCTTATCAATCTTTATGCGAAAAGCTAGCTGTGAACTGAAAGAGTTTTAGATAGTGTGTTTGATTACTTAGAGATGATATTCAAAGTGTTCATTTAAAAGCTTATCCTAAATCATAACACTACTACAGGATCCAAAGCTATTTCTTTCTTCTGTCATCTTTTATTACTAAACTTTCAAAAAAAATCTACCAAAGTGATAAGTATTTGTTTCTCAGCTCTACTTTCTCTCCGCTTTTACCAAAGTGATGATGAGTATTTGTACCGGTAAAAATAATATACAGTGTCTCTCTACTTCAACTGTGATGTTGGCTATTTGTCAGGTAAACAATATTTAGCGTCTTCATCACAAGCAATAGTAACGCTGCAACTTTGTTTAGGCCCCTGTCACAAAAATAAAAAAACTTCGCTGCCTGAACACAAGAGGCTAATCTACAAACAGTAACAGCAGAAGAAAGGCTCTGCCTGCCTGACCACAAGAATGAACAACGGATCTAGAACAAATCCAAAAACAAAGGATTCAATCAAAATACTAAATTACTGAACAAAGGATTCAACCGATGCTGTATGTATTGGCCTAGGCAGTCCTGGTCTTATGTCTTAACCGGTTAACTTGGTCAGAGACAAAGTCAAATTAAACCGGTTTATCTGCTCTCAATAATTTGGATTCCTCGGTTTTTCGTTCAGAAAAAAAATCATATCTTTAAATGACATTTCTCTCCTCAAATGTCAAAACTGTGTGACGAAATTGACGCCGGAATCTGAAGGAAACTCCGGTGAAAAAAGCGGTGCGTATAATGCTCAAAGCCGTACAGATCTTGGGTTGGTCAACAGCAGGGTTAACCATCATCTCACAGAGACTGACCAAGACCCGCAACTCCACCTCTTCCACCGTCTCTTTCCTCTCCACATCTACAAACCCTAGAAAGCTCTCAACTTTCTCCTCCTCTCCAAGGAAAACACTCCGTTTCAACCCGACCCGAATGTCTTCCTCACTTCCCGGATCCGACCCAGTTCCCAAGTCTCCAACTTTCGTCTCTGTTCAATCAGCTGTGAGTCTAATTAGCTCTTGTGAACATCACTTTGGTGGTGTCTCCTTCAATGGTGGTGTTGTTGTTTCAGGGAGATGTTCGTAAGATAAAGTTCTGTCAATGGTGTGGAGGCCCTACCAAGCACGAGATACCTGACGGAGAAGAGAAGCTCCGAGCTATTTGCACACACTGCGACAAAATCGCTTACCAGAATCCTAAGATGGTTAATTGTTTTGTTTCATCGTGATATTTTTTTATATAAGAGAAGGCTCTTAAATGTGAAAGAAAGTGTTGCAGGTTGTAGGTTGTCTTATTGAGCATGAAGGAAAGGTTTTGCTTTGCAAACGTAACATTCAACCTTCACACGGTCTATGGTACACAAAGCCCTTCCCTTTAATAAATGTGTTTCCTTAGTGTCGTGTGTCAAGTTATGATCTTTTTTTTTTTTTTTTTTGAGTATATACAGGACTCTTCCTGCTGGTTATCTAGAGGTTGGAGAGTCAGCTGCTGAAGGAGCAATGAGGGAAACTTGGGAAGAAGCTGGAGCCACTGTGGAAGTTGTTTCTCCTTTTGCGCAGCTCGATATTCCTCTTATTGGCCAAGTAAGAAAGAAACACTCTCTACTTGTCTTTTTCTTTTTCTCATTATGTACTTATAGTTGATGTTTTCGCTTTTTGGAGCGAAGACGTATGTTATATTCTTAGCAAAGCTGAAGAATCTTGATTTTGCGCCTGGTCCTGAGTCATTGGAGTGCCGTCTTTTTGCACTAGACGAGATACCCTTTGATTCCTTGGCGTTTTCATCTATATATGTTACCTTAAATCTGGTAAGTGTGTGTATGGATTACAAAACAATTTTGATTACTCTTTGATTTTCACTAGAAAACATGTTTGGTTTTGTTTTCTTTTTTTTTTTTTGTAGTATTTGGAAGATCTTAAAAAGGGGAAAATAAAGTTTCACTACGGTACTATAAACAAAAGGTGTGCGGTGTGAGCGATTTGTCTGAAGAGATGTTATCAACGGTTTCACTTATGGTTTTGTGTGCTTTGTTTTTTTTCTTTTCTCAGGCCTGGAAGTAGTCCTTCAGATATTCGAGCCTTTAGTCTTGATTACCATTTGCAGCCATGAATGGAGGTTTCTACTGTCCTTCCTTCCTCTCTAATTTATTATGTGTTCGGTGTAATAAACTTCCTCATATGATGAGTCCTTTTTAGGAGTATAGTCCTCTTGATCATGATGGAGAGTTTGTCTTTAATGTGAGAGAGTTGCTTCACAGCTTCTGGATTCGCTGTCATTCTTCCATGTCGTGTGTTTTCACTTCGCATCTCATTGTTGACTTAAATGAAAGGAAGAATGAGAGATTCCTTGGAGCAAGAAATGTTAAGGCTGTACAAAAAGAGTTTCTATTTCTGGTTTCAGTTGTTGCCCGAACTGTAAAAGGAAAACTTCAGATGTGAAATGCAAAACATTTTGATCAATCGTTGTGTTATATTAGTCACCATGTCACTATTTACTATAACGTTTTCTGACAAGGAGAGAGAAACCAAAAAGGTGGATTACACTAAGAACAAAGACGGTTGTGAATGGATCAAAATAACTGGAACAAAACTAAAATAGACAACGTATATTTATAAGACCAAAACCTACCATCCATATCCAAATTATAGAGCACAAGTTGATTGGTGTAGTCTGCAAACTGAGTAAAAGACATAACAAGAGCAGCACTGTTGTAAACAAGAAGAAGATTACGGTTAGGATGAGAATCATGTATAGTGACTTGAGGCAAATCGCAAATATGCGCATTGAACATGGAGTTCAAAATCACACAGAGCACAACAGTAAGAGAAACTTTAACTCCAATGCAGCCACATGCTCCGCGGAGGAAGTTGCCAGCGCGGTGAGTTGTGTCAGTAAGGGATTAGAGTCAAGTGGTGGTGCCCCGGCGTGGGAAGGCCATGGTGAGTATCATTAGGCCAGTAACCCTTATGGCGGATACATTATACATAGTCAGTAACTAACTTTATGTTTTATTGTCGAAAACGCTTTAAAATATTACTGATTCAGCTAATTACATAATCTGAAGTTTTTTTTTAACGCTTTTTATACCAAAGCCCTACCTAATTAAACTAAGTTATCAATATCAATCCACACCGTCACCATACATCATAATATTAAACAAACCATCACAATACACAAACTTAAAGTTATTCCCACTTTCCAGCCGCATTACTAATGTATCTAGTCTTTTCAAAATATAAAATTACGAAACATAATATTTATATTAATTTAGCTTTAAACCATTCTAAAGAACGTTGTTCAAATCACATATGGTATATCCAAGAAACACTCGGCTTTAACTTATTTTTCTTTAACCACAAGCGTGGTCGAATGGTACAGAAGATTTGGAAAAAAGTGCTATTCCCCTGATTCAAAATCTACTTACGATCAATCGGGTCTGTCTGATGCTGGTGGACAAATCCAAAAAGATTACTTGGTTGGGTCTCGGTCTGTCGTATACCTTCGGATTATAAAAAAAAAACTTATTTTCTATTGTTTAACTGATTTCTCAATAGTCCATTGGTGTTGTCATAAACATGAAAAAGTGTTCATAAAGTCATTACGTCCTCGATCAAATTTATACACAATGTTCACACACCAAAAAAAACATAAAGCTGCGTCCATAATCATCATGTACATTAAAAATATACATAAAACTGTAAATGTTGGATAGCCAGACTTACTTATCAGGAGCATCAAACTGATCAGCAGGTGCATTTATCTCACTCTCAGTACCAACAAGAACATCACCAATACCGCTACTTGTGCTGGTTTGTCCAAGCAAACTACTCATGGAACGGGCCTTCACCATCCCAAGCTTCACTCTCTTGTTCTTCACTTCCACCACCTCGGCCTTTTTCTGTCGGCCGCCGCGAGCGCCAGCACTCTTGTTCATGCTCCTTACCCTTCCTTTACCAAGATGATGCTCACAAAGAGAATACCCATAAAGAGTTTGCTGACAACATCTCCATCCTCTACCGTTAACTCGGCTACACCGTGATCCTTCCTCCAACGCACCGCTCTTCTTGGCTTTCTTCTTCTTCTTCCCTTTACTACCACCACCGCCTCCACTAGCTTCTTCTTCTTCTTCTTCTTCTTCCTCCTCATCCTCTTCTTGTTCCTCAAAGCTTATAAAGCCTCTTCTCTTCCTCAAGGTAACAGCCTTTTCATTCTTCTCGACAACTATTATATATTGCATATACAGATAACTAATTAGAAAACATGAAAAGCTTTATTTTCGCCACAACGATCAAGATTTCACGTGTACCTTGTGTTGAAGAGTCAGATTCTCCTGCGGGATTAACGTTCTTGCTGCGACTGTTTGAAACAAAGGAAAAAAAAACTTAATATAAAGAGATGAAAGCGATCTATATACGAGTGCAAGGAATAAATGATAATAATAGAGTGCACACATAGAGTGCACACAATAAAAATAAAAAATAGAGTGCACACAATAAAAATAGGGTCGATATGGGGACCATTCGTATAAGAGCATCCCATGCTAATGTGCACCGTCATCGCTAACTACTACTCTTTTGTATTCCCAAATGTTTTAGGTGTGAGAATAATGACGATAATATAAAACTAAGCGACAAGAAAATGAATTTAGATCCAACTTCGGGGGATTAGATTAGATCCAACTTTGATCACTCGTCTCCAAAACGTATTCACATATAACAAAACTTTGTGGTTCTGAAATGGTGAAAAACTATATAGTATCTGTTTAGTAGTTACACCCCCAAAAAAGTAATTACACCCACAAGTAATAGAGATGAGAAGGGGCTGTAGAAGAAAGATTCTTGATAATTATCGAATTCACTTACCTGCCCGATGCATCAGTACTACTCTTCACGTCTACTTCACCACCATCATCCTTTTTTAGAAAAACAAAAGAAAACGAAGATGAGCAATTGGGAACTTAAAAAAAAAACTTAAAAAAACTATTTATTTCTTATAAGAAGCAGATCTGCTAATGAAGAAGAACAATTATTCCCCAGTGTAAAATAAACCCCAATTATTATTTCCACAAAAACAAAAAAAAAAACAAAGTACGGTCTTAATACAAAACAAACTGCACCCCAAGTGTCGAACTGTGGATTATAAATCACATTAGGATCAGTTTCTAATTTAAATGTCAACGTATAGACAAGAACTCACCATAGTTTTCTCCTGCTTCTTGCTCATCACATCTCGCTGCTGACCATCAGAAACCGGCACGGGTGGTTGCGAAAGCTGAAGAAGAGAAGCAAGAACTCCGTCGCTGTCTTGGCCGCAAAAGTAACGATCGGTGGCCGTCGGTGACCCGTTAAAGTAGAGATCTGAGAGAGGAACAGGTAATAGAGAAGAAAGGGGAAGAGGCACTTGGCGTTTGCGGATCCTCATCGGGAGAGAATATACAATAGATTCTTTTACTTTCTTTTTCTCTCTTCAAGTCTTTTTGTTTGCACCAAAGAAGTACTGTAGTGTAATCTTTTTTTGTTTGGGTTAACACAGACTTGGAAAAATTAATAAAAGAAGAAGGCTTTGTGGTGTTGTTTTGTTCTTGGTAATGGCTCTTCTCTCTCTCCCACACACTTTTATATTGTTGTTGCACCCAAAAAGCAAGTTAGTAGTAATTGAGAGAGGAAGAGTCCACGTTGGAATGGCTGGAGAGTAGCAAACCGTTTTATATCCTTGCATTGAAGTATTTATCTTTTAGGAAAATATATAACCGGTAAGAAAATGGTCATTGAGATTTGAGTTTTGACTAATGACTAAGGTCACTCAACTAGTAGGATTTAGTTTTCAAATTTGTAACTACATAACATGATTCACATAAATAATCATGTAAATGTATCTCCTAAGAAAAAGATTAGAAATTTGCTTTGTTATTGACTTGACTAGTTTAGCACTAGTTACGCATGTTTAACGTGATATATAAATCCAATGAATTAATATGCTGTTAATTTTGATGTATATCACAAAAAAATATATATGCTTTTTTTTTCCTGAGTGGGTAGGGGGAGAAGTTTTATCCTTAAGCTTTCATGGGTAGGTCCCTTTTTACATCTCTTTCTCCCTTCAATTTTTGTGTTTTTTTTTTCGTTTGTCATCCTCTTTATTCTTTGTTGTTTCTCTATTTTCCCCATTCATCTCTCGCAAGTACATGTTCGAGCTAACTCTGACTATTCATTCTTTCATTTCTGCCAAGAAGATAGATCGAGTTATAACAATTAATTTATTCATAGTGTACACTTACATCATGATCCAATAATACATATCCCATATTTTTTTTTGTGCGACATACATATCCCATATAAAACTAAACTCTATAATGTTTGTCATGTGAAACTGTTAAACATTTGTTTATCAATTGATAGAGATCTTATTATATTTATTTGGTATTACCAAAAATTAAAAATGATAAGAAAAGAGAGGAACAATAATGTTGCACTTGCATCCCTCATTGGAATAGGTGGGAATGGGCTGGCATGTCACATTAAGCCAAAAATCGACAAAACAGCTCCTTTTTTTTCCTTTGTTATTGTGCAGGTGTAGGATAGAAACAACACGAGCTGACTTCTTAACTTGCACCTCGTTCATTCAAGTACTCTTTTCTTTTTCCTTTGGTAAAATTTTAAATTATTATACCAAAGTTTTAATTTTTATAGAAATACAAAGAAAATAAGTAGCCGAATGCAAAGAATGAAAACTAAACAGAGTATTTAGTGACAAAGAGACTCTATTACGATAGACTGATACCGTAAAGACGATCCAGAGTTAGCGTATCGTTGATGGCCCCACGTACTCTTTTCAATTGTGACTATCTTGAAAATATAAAATTATATGTGTTTTCATTTTGCCATTTAAAAGTTTATATATTTGTGATAGTTTATTAGTTGAGAAGCGGTTGTGAAAGAGCGAACAGTTTAGGTCTAGGAGTATGTTTCTCTCTCATTTATGCAATTTACACACATTACCTCATCTGGTCTAGCTGGACGAGACATTGATTCGTTTCTTGTCTGACTTTTCTAATGAAAGATGAAGCTTGTTTTTTACTTGTGATATCAACTCATCCACCTGTTCGTAATCGTACAGATGATTTTTGTAAGATTTTCAGGGTATAGTTGGGTTTTCGAGTTTACATAAATTATCTGCTTTGGTCTGATGATAAACTATATAAATATTCTTTTAGCGTTTCGGTATCTTTGACACACTACAGTTGCTGATTGTGTCTGTTTTAATCGACCACGCGTGACCTTGTCCTATGTCAAACCCTCAGGGATGTCTCAGAGCTAGTGGTCAGTGGTTGGAGTCTTGGAGAGAGTTTCGATTGTTCCTATGAATCTATGATGAGAGCATCGTTCAGTGATATCTTGAATCCAATATTTGCATGGTCTTGGTTACATTTAAAAATAAAAAACCCTTTTTAGGCCCAAATTTACTTAAGGTCTTGGTTTCATTCATTATGTTGATGGCCGCGAGAGGATGCTATGGATTTATACGAGGAGAGTTTGATTACATTTCCGTACTCTTAATATTATTGTTCACTTCCTTGACCATAATAATGAAGAAAATATCAACTTTATCCATAAACACACGCTCACATTTTTTTTTATTTTTTCTGAATCTAAACACACTACATTTTGAAAAAAACATTAGTAAGAATTTTTTTACATTATAAGCTTGTTTGGCTAATGGATATATCATGTAAATTCCATGAAACAGTTGTAAAATCAGTTAACTTCAGAGAGCATCGGTTTCACCATCTAAAATAACATCAGGATATAATTTTAAATCAAAACCACATACAGATAAATTACATCCTTTAGAATTATCAAGCATAAACATAAACCATGATACTAATAATTTTATTTAAGCCAGTTTATTTAATATTTTAAAATATTAAAAATAAAATAATTGCCCGATGCCATCACATAATCATATATCTAACTAATATTAATGTATTTCTAAATAAATAAACTTGTTTAATTGGTAAATGTTATTTAGTTAACCATCATTTTTGCCACAATAGAAACTAATTTTTTCCAATGCTCTCTAGTTCTAAATATCTACACACAATTACTATCCATATATTTGATTATGGTTATTAGTTATTTCATATAGGTTCATATGATTGATTTCAAATTTATGGAAATGTGTTATCTCTATATTTTCTTAATTGATCATGATTCACATCTTACCAAGTATAAGTAGCTTTTTCTTAACTTGTGATTCATTAAATAAAAATTTGGTAAGAAAATAAAAGTTGTAATATAAAAACAGCCTTAATCATACATGTATCTGGTCAAAGAGATTGCACAACCAATCCCGACCGTCCGATAACGCTCTTCCTGTCTGATTTAAATACACAAGTCTTCTCCGACTTTTCTTTTAACTTTTTTTTTTTAATAATTGACACAAAAGATTTGATCGTACCGAAACAAGGCGAAGATTCCATTGAAGGAATCCGAGAGAAGGTTCGAAGCTCCACAATGACAAGTTCTCAACAGTGATCTCTTCCGTCACCCAAAATTGGCTCAATTCACTTTTCTTCAGGTCGTGCCTCAGTTCCATTTTTGCTCAATTTGCATCAAATTCGTTTTTTTAAAAATTTTATACGGTGGGTTTACTGTCCTGAGGGTTACCTGTCTTAAAGGCAAGAGCTTTATGGTTCGACAATCTTAATCTCAATTTAGGGTTTTTCAAAACGGGGATTTTGCGAATTAGGGTTTGAGAATTGGGGGAAATGGAAATGATTGATCTGGTTGATACAAACAAGACAGAAGACAACCATCTTCATGTTTTTCTGTCTCGCTGTTTGTTCTTTTCTCATGTTGTGTTCTATGTAATGTGAACTATTATTTACATTGGTCTTTGTGAATCATATAAACATTATGTTGATTATGGTCTCTTTCATGCAGGAATAAACAAAGATCCAAAGGAGTTTTTTTTTTAATTGATGGCTGAGGAGATTTCAAACGAAGTGAACCTGGATTTGAATCTGGGTCCTGCCCCTGACGTGAGTCTCGAGCCAGTAACGGATCCTTCTGCTGCGTATTGGGCTAATGGAACATTTAATGGAGATATTGAACCTCTGAGAAGGCTCTGGACACGGCACGGGTCCAGACAGTTTGATGTTCCTCATAGCCCACTGATAGAGTTGAGTCAGTTAATGATGGCTTCTGCTAATGGAGCTGCTGCCTTACCAGCTGGTGGAGGAAGAGTCAGCGAGGAGGAGGAGGAGGAGGCTAAAAAGTGCGAGAATGGGAACAAAGTGGTTGAAGAAGACAATGTTAAAGAGGAGAAAAGAGTTGTTGAGAAGAGCGTTGGAAGCGACGGGAGCTTTTTCGACTGTTACGTATGTTTGGACTTGTCCAAGGATCCAGTTGTTACTAACTGTGGCCATCTTTTCTGTTGGTCTTGTCTTTACCGCTGGCTACAGGTCTCAGAGGCAAAGGAGTGTCCGGTTTGCAAAGGGGAGGTATCAGTTAAAACCTTGACTCCGATCTATGGCCGTGGGGAGAAAAACAAAAGAGTCTCTCTAGAGGGGGTTTCAGACAACAAGAACAAGATCCCTTCGAGACCTCAAGCAAGGCGTGTGGAGAGTCTGAGGACTACACTTGAGAGGTCAGGTTATATAGGGACGGAAATGATTAGACATTTACAGGATGGGCTAGCGAGGGAATCTAGGACTGGTGAAAGAACAGCTAGACCGTTTCTTAACCGGTTTATGACCTCAAGAGGAGTTAGAGCAGAGCTGAACCAGTCTAGTGCTGCATCAGTGGCACCGTTAGATGATATTAGACGTACCAATCTGATCTCAAGCACTGAATATGAAAGGGGAAGAAGACAGCTGTGGGCTGCTCCTCCTCTGGGTATGTCAATCCAGAGACAGATGCAGGCAGCAGCAAGAGATTTGAGGGTGCCGTTTTCTCCTGTGTTGACCGCTGCTGAAAGATTAGAGGATGCTTATTTGATGACGCATGCATTTGATGCGCAACTCAACGTTCCTAGTGTTGGTGCTGAAGACAGAGATTCGTTCTCAAGTATAATAGGGGTAATGAACTCGGAGAGTCAAGTTGATACTGCAGCTGACATTGATTCTATGGTGACTGTTTCGACTTCTTCCTCTGTGAGAAGACCACATGAGAATGGCTCAAGGGTCTCTGATGTAGACAGTGCAGACTCTCGTCCTCTGAGGAGGAGGAGATTGGCTTAGAGTGGTTTCTGACTTCCGTGGCTGGTGGTGGAAGAAGAAAGAGGGAGCAGCTAGGATCATCTGTAGTTGAAATCTGCGGTTTAGTTTCTCTTTTTTTTTTTTGGATTTTGGATTTTGATTTTTTTTGGTTTTTGCTTAGGGGATGGTTATTGAGTCAAAAATTAATAATATATTCAGTTGCTTATAGAATACATCTGTTCAGATTTATGTTAGTCCAAACTTTTTCAATCTGGTGAATCAAACATGAATTCAGGTTGTTGACTTATGTATAGTGAAATTTGTTGTAAAAATCAAGATGTAGTTCTTGCTTGTTTAGGTAAGGCTTGATGTCTTGAAATAGATTGGTGGGAGATTTGTTGCTGTTCAAGGAGGCTATCAAGTGTTGAATCACCATCAAAAGTGGCATTATCATGGGCCAGTCTTTTCATTTTGTATAAAAAGATTAATAATGTATCAAATGGTCATTAGATTATATGTTTATGTTTTTAATTATGCTAGTACAATGTACTTTTTTGATCTAATAAACCGAACATGAACTTGGTTGACTTTCCTGATAATTATTAATTTTATATAAACATCAGTTTGCAATTTTGAACAACAAGTCGCTTTGGCCGAGTGGTTAAGGCGTGTGCCTGCTAAGTACATGGGGTTTCCCCGCGAGAGTTCGAATCTCTCAGGCGACGAAAATGTTTTTACTACTCGTTTTACATTTTTACTGAATAGATATACATACATACATACATAATACACTTGAGACCTTCTTCGCCATATGCGACCAGGCTTTAACTGTTTTATTCAGTAGCTATAAGAAAAAAAAACACCATTATCAGTTGTTTGCAATAATATTACAGTTATCTCTACTGTAGTTTTGGTTGGAGAAGATGAAGACAGCAAAAGAGAAGGTTCTTGTGGTTCTGTTCTTGGATTATTATTTTTCACATGCATTATGATTCATTCACCCATACATAAACTGATAAAAGCATATACATATGCATGGGGGTCATCATCATAGTGAGTCGCTCAAAGTTGATTTTCTATCATGAAATGTTACTAACATGTCAAGAGATTTTTCAACTGTCAAGATTGATTCTTTTAGGTGTGTCTATTATGAATTCTCAGGCAAATGATATCTTAGAATCTCTATAAATTTTTTAATGCTTGATTGCAAATATAAATGGGAAAATTGTAAATATGGAATAAAAGAATAAATGCATTGTCCTTCTGCTATATATTGATTGAACACAAAATTGTTTCTTTTTTTTCACAAATTGAAATTTATATATATAAAACGGGCCAAGCCTAATTACATGCAGCCCAAACACCCGGCCTAATCAACATGTAAACCAAAAACAAACCAAGCTAAACCAACACCGGTTTACTTCCAATCCTAATAAACCGGACTGTACTCGGACCAAACCAACACCGACACTTCCCAGACACGTATCTTGCATCTGCCGCCCGAAGTAGCCACGCATCACGCCCGCGACGAATCGACCGCCACCATTCTGCATCACCGATGCACGCCACGGCCGGAATCCTCGACTCATCGGAGCCGCCTGGTTTTCATTCCAGAGCTCGGCGGATTCTGTCCCATCACCCTCGTAGTCCTCGTCTTACTCCTGCCATGGAAAGCTTCATCGGGTCTAACCCTAGAGCTTCATCGACAAAATTGTTTCTTTACCATAATTGTTTCTGTAATTCCCATTAAATCCTAATAAACACAATCCTATATTTTATTCAATTTGTTTCATAATTGATTTTTTTAATAAATGAATTAATTAAAAAAACATATGAATCCTAAGCTGCAGCCATCGTCATCCCAAAGTCTGCGCCACCGTCTCCAAGCCGCAGCCATCGTCATCCCCCAGCCGCGACCACAAACTCCAACGCAAAGTTTCTTCATCGCGTCTCGTCATCGGCTTCTCCGCCGCGGGATCTCTGGTCCAAGTCATCTCGAGCTCAAGCCTTCCTCTTCACGGATTCAAATCCAACTGGTGGTCTCCGCCATCACCATCGTCAGAATCAAGGCGCTTCAGTCGCAAGAGAAAGCTTCGATTCACTCCAATGGTGGAGTTCTAAGTATTTGCAAGACAAGTCCTTGGACTTCTGGGACTTTACAAAATGGCTTAAGACTTTGTGAATTGCAGAAATATCTTAGCGATTTGACCCAGAACTTTCAATTGTGCACTCCAACCCCTATGATATGCAAATGAATATGCAAATGAAATATAATGACCTAAATGCTACCTAGAATGATCATAATAAGCTAAAATATGAATCTAAAACTCATTAAAATCAAGATATATCAAAAATATACACTTCGACGTTGGTAGAAGATATATTCTACCTTAGTAGAATATGGATAAGATGGTAGATTATGCAACCTCACTGTCGTAGAAAAAAGTATTTTGGTAGATTTTTTAATTTCATATTCGTAGATATATTAGGAAATAGTAGTTAATGAAATCTATCATAATTCAGAGATTAAGTAAATGGCAGCTGGTTCATTCTACTAAGGTAGAATTATAACCATTCGTAAGGTAGAATTATAACCATTCGTAGGTTATACATTCTGCCAGTGATATATATTAATATGGTTAACCAATTATAGAATCTACGAGTTCGTAGACAGTAGATCATGTTTTCTACTACCCTAGATCAAAATATGAAATTGTGTTTTACTAATATTTAGTCAAGATAAATATTTTCATATGATGGTCTCTTGTTTTTTACATTTTGTTTATTTTTACATATTTTTATGATTCTTAAAATAACTGATATGAATTTTTAAAATTAATCAGGGGTACCTAAGTTCAAATCTGACCAAAAAAATATTTATGGCAAATGGACAATGTAGTTGAGTTTTTACTCCGTTTTGGCAATTTTTTCGATATAAATTACTAGTAGATAGAGTATGGTCCGGAAAGGACGTGTAAGACGTGAAGGCAACACTTCACATTTCCTACCTACATTGTGTATATTTAATTTATTTTTAAAAATGCAATATGCTAATGTGTTTTTTTTTATCTCCCGATTTTATCGCGCAAGAGAGAAACAAAGAGACTTGCAAATGATTCATTCCTTCTCTCTTTACCAAACTTCCAAAACATTTCAAAGTCGTTGATTTTTTTTCCAGAAATTGGACGTGAGTTAATTCAAAATTCTCAGACACAGATCCTTTTGTGGTAATCTTATAGTATTCATCATCATCGTTCTTTTGGTGTTGATTACACGGCATTATCGAGGTAACAACAATCATTCATGTCCTGGATATTATTTTTTTTTGCCCTCAAACCTTATGATCCGAGAAAATATTTTGGCAAAATTCATGTTTCCAAATCAGTATTCTTCTCCACAAACATATGTAGATATGCAGAATAAAACACATTTTTTAAACAGATAAAAAAAAACATAACGAGAATCCAAAACACACACGTGAATAAGACAAAAAGATCCGAAGACATGTTCTGTTGCGGAGGTGCGGATGAGGAACCCGCAGGTCCGCCAGCTAACCAATATTCAGCGCCTCCTAACAAGGCCGGAAACCCCAATTTTGGCGGTAACAATCCCTAACTTAATTCTCCTCACACCCCACAACCCTAATCCCTTGCTTTGTTGTGAACGAGCGTTTGCTGTTTTTGCATGCATTTAGGCGGCGGGAACAGAGGGGAGCCGAGGAATACAAACGCGCCGAGATCTGGAGCTCCTGCAAAGGTTTTACCTATAGAGATCCCTAGTATTCCATTGGATGAGTTGAACAAAATATCAGGTAACTTCGGAAACAAGGCACTGATCGGTGAAGGCTCTTATGGACGTGTCTTCCAAGCTAAGTATAATGGAGGTGATGTTGCTATTAAGAAGCTTGATGCTAGCTCTTCTGAAGAACCTGACTCCGATTTCACCTCACAGGTATATACTACACATTAAATATCACAACCCTTCAGCTAAAATTCGACCAATATTAATCCTATAATTGCTTTAAGTAATTTCTCCATATTTAAATGGCAAAGTTATCGGTGGTATCACGTCTTAAAAATGAACATTTTGTGGAACTGATGGGGTACTGCTTGGAAGCAAATCATCGCATTCTAATATACGAGTTTGCAACTAAAGGTTCCTTACACGATGTATTACATGGTACGTAAAACTCAACTCTTACTAGTCACGTTTTGTTGTGGAATATATATATATATATATATATATATATATGTGATAATGGATCGATGTTTAGGGAGAAAGGGCGTGCAAGGGGCTGAGCCAGGACCGGTGCTGAACTGGAACCAAAGAGTCAAGATTGCGTATGGAGCAGCCAGAGGGCTTGAGTTCCTTCACGAGAAGGTCCAGCCACCAATAGTCCACAGGGACGTAAGGTCAAGCAACGTCTTGTTGTTTGATGACTTTGTGGCCAAAATGGCTGATTTCAACTTGACCAACGCATCCTCAGATACCGCCGCGAGGCTTCATTCTACTCGTGTATTGGGAACGTTTGGCTATCACGCTCCCGAGTATTACTTCATCTCTTTTTATCTTCTCATTAATTAATAGGGTTTAGTTGTTGTTCTTTAACAGACTATTTCATCGTTCTTGATAACTTATGAGGGTAATCTTGTGTTAGGTATGCTATGACGGGACAGATAACACAGAAGAGTGATGTGTATAGTTTCGGTGTTGTGCTTTTGGAGCTGTTGACAGGAAGAAAACCCGTAGATCATACCATGCCTAAAGGCCAACAAAGTCTTGTTACCTGGGTACGTACACATATTAGTTAAAGTAATTATGCATGTTCGAGAGGATTAATAACTTTATCAACTTTATTGTAAAAGTTATAAACCCCGGCCTTTTATCTTGATTTTGCAGGCAACTCCGAGACTAAGTGAAGACAAAGTCAAACAATGCATAGATCCTAAGCTTAACAATGACTTCCCTCCCAAAGCAGTAGCTAAGGTCCGTTATTCATTTTCTTTTCTAAGTATAAGACACTTCCTTTGATTATTGTTAATTATTTGGTAAAAAATGATATATTGAAGTTTTTTCTTTTCCTTTTTGGTTTAGGACTTGATATATTTTGTTTTGATAAAGCATGAAATAGTTACAAGCGAACCTAGTTTTCTGGAGGTGTATATAAATCTATATATCAAGTTTCTTGAGATTTTAGCTTGGAAGTATCTGTTTTAGTTATGACTTATGATACATAACCTTCTGAGTGCTTTGGGATGACAATCAAATATGTTTGAGTGGATGTTGTATTAAGATAAGTGTTGTGAACAGCCGTCGTTTAGGTTAGAAGAAGAATAGAGAAGAAAACGTATTGAGGCAAATACCCGTTTAGGGTTTCCTATTAATGATGTGATTTTAATTTACAAACCCTTAGACCCATATTTATACAGCCTCAAAAAAATCTGATTTCCTTTTCCCAATAGAAATAGTAACTTTCCTAAACCGAAAAGGCATACCGTACCGGCGGGGTCTGCGGCCCCCGCACCCCCCCAGATGTCAACCTTGATAACTAGTGTCGCCCGCACTCGGTCGGACTACGTCCGACCCATGAATGCTGGGCATTTTACTGGTACAACAGAGATTTAAGACACACAGATACAACAATAAGTTTTTTTTTTGTTACATATTGAATCATAGCGACCTCAAGTCTAATTGCTGATCATTAGCTACGAAGGTTATTTTGATTTTGTTTTGTGATGCTGACTTTTCTTTGTGGGCGTGGTGGTCGGACAGTTGGCCGCTGTGGCTGCCTTATGTGTTCAGTACGAGGCGGATTTTCGGCCTAACATGACCATCGTTGTCAAGGCACTTCAGCCTCTTCTAAACTCCAAACCAGCCGGTCCTGAGTCTACTTCCTAAATTATCAAATTTAACCACTTCTCTTGGTTTTGTTGCTGTTGTGGCTCTCTTTCTCTATCGTCTTGTTGTTGTAAGATGTTGTCATTTTCTTTTTCTGTCAACGAGATGTTGTCATTCGAATGTAACATAATGTTCACAGCCCTTCATTTTTTTTTGGTCTAGCCTGGCTACAATGATGAGGTAATGCAAGAAATAATAATAATTTTATTGTTGATATAAACTAAAGATAATGTCTGAGACTATTTTAATCAAGTGTATATTTTCGAGACTTTTTTTTGTCAACTTCTGGATTTTTATTAATCCATAAACATTAGCCCAATAGGCTTACAAATATATTTTCGAGACTATTTTTAACATATAATATATTTTCATTAAAAATGACAATATTTGGTCTCGTCAACAATAAATTTTATGTGGATCGTACAAAATTTAATGCATTGACTTAATTTTACATCTATTCTATTAATTCTTCAACATGTCCAATTGATATATGTTGAGTCCAATATCTTTTCTAATATATATATAAAATATCAACTGTCAATATCTTTTATAATTTGATATATCGTAACCACTCTTCTAAATTTTAACGGAATGAAAAAAAAACCTCCCCTCTAATCCTATATTTTAGGGACCCACCACTCACCTACACAAATGAAAATTCATGTTAACCTTTGCAATCCTAACTAAATATGTATTCGTATTTTTTACACTCACCTTATTTACATTCGTATTTTTTTACTAAAATTTAAAAATACATTCGTATTGGACCTATATTCCAATCCTAAGTAAATTTGTATGACTGTAAGTCCCTTTAACAATGAAGATATCAATACTATCAATATTATTAAATTTGGAACATGTAACCACTTTAATAAAAATAATTGTAATTTCTATAGAATATGTTAATTAATTTGTAACTGCAAATTTCTAAAATATGTACAACACAAAATATGTTTTATTAGCAGGTTCAAGAAATAAAAGTGAAACCAAAATAGTTACACAAATTTGTAACTGTAAATATGATTATAAACAACAAACACAAATATGATTACAAAAAATAAAATGGAAATTAAATTTCTAAAAAATGTACAACACAAAATATGTTTTGTTTACAAAATATCAAATATATATATATATATATATATATTAAAATTAAAACAGAAATATATATAAACCGATGGAAATATATTTCTTAAGTTTGTTTACTATAAAATGAAAATTTAAAAAGTTAACTAATAAAGTTAACTAATATTAATATTAATTAGTGGTGGAAGCGGGTTATTAATAAAATTTAATTTTATGATTGACGGGGTTTAACGGGTTTAAGTGAATTTTTAATAGAAATAAATATTCATATGAACTCATTTAGTTTAACGGGTTTTAAATAAGTTATTCGATTAAAAAATATTTATTAAATATGATTCTACTTAAAGTTAGTAAAGACCATATTAATCCAACTATATATTTAACAGAATATGTTAAAAATTATTTCTTTAAAAAAATTTCAAAAAATTTGTTTTGTTTTAGGTGCGGGTTGAGTTTGATATTAGTTTTCGAATATAACACTTGAAAAACCGTTCGAGTATATGGATCATGTCTAATAGAGTACGAGACTTTTATTTTTGGACCGATTAGGATATAAATATTCTTGACTAAATTATGTTAGGTAACTATTAAGTAAATATAATATGTTACAAACTTTAGAAATAAAGTTTTTAAAATGTTTCTGAAATACATATGGTACAAGTGTATAGTTATGCAACTTGACATATTGAATATAGTTACAAAAAATATATTAAATTAAATTAATATCCTCTCATCCGGCTCAAGTAGTTATATCAAATAAAGATATTAAACCCTAATATAATTACGAAATACACAAAAAATAAATTAAATTATTAACAAAACATAAAACAAAACATATACCCGCCCTTTGAAGGGCGGGTCAAAATCTAGTATTACATTAAAATCAAAAATCAACGAATAGCAAAAAGGCAGCAACATAAATGAAAATAATCATGTTTTCTTTTGATTTTAATATGTTACCATAAAGTGGATTTGAAAAGGTTTAAATAATATTATTAAATTACCACAAATGTGTGAAAGAAAAAGTCTGTTACTCTCTGTAACAGAGGAAAGTACATTTCGATAGATCTCTCTCTTGCATATTTTTAGGTTATTTAGTCATTTCTAAACCCTCTTCCGCAACCAGAAACTCTCTCTCTCTCTCTAGATTATATTTAGCTCCGCGAATCTCATCGTCATCGTCGTCGTCTTCGTCGCGTCTCCTTCTCCCCCCCCCCCCCCCCCCCCCGATTCAATCCAATTCTGATTCGATTCCCTTCCATCGGAGAAGAGATCTCAATCCGGTCATACGATAGATCTCGACCGATTGTCTCCCTCTCCCCCCGATTCGATTCAAAATTCGATTCGGCTAAATTCGCTTTAGATGCTGGGTTTAGCACGCAAGGGTGATGATCACTCCTCTTCCGGGTTTTGGTCCAGTGACGTCGATGGACTCAGCTACATTCAGTTGCACAAGGTCTCCTCCTCTATTCCCTCGAGTGTCGGTTTTTTTTTTATTAGGATGAAAAAATTGAATACGTTTTTTTTGTTGTATACACACAGTTCTGGAGTGAGCTGTCACCGAAAGCTAGAGAGGAGCTTCTCAGGATCGATAGGCAGGCGCTGTTTGAGCAGGCTCGCAAGAACATGTGCTGCTCTAGATGCAGCTCCCTCCTTGTGGAATGCTTCTTGCAGATTGTTTCTCATGGCAACAAGTCCTCCTTGCCACGGAATGGATCCAAAGATGATCGAACCTTTCTGTCCCATAGTTTCTGTAACAGCTCAGCTGTTGTGAGTCAATGGGGAGGCCTCACCGCCGGGAGGGATGGATCGCTCACGCTTCTTGATTGCTATTTGTATGCTAAATCTTTCAAAGTGCTACAGACTGTAAGTTTTTTTCTTAAATCTAATCCGAGGTTTCTCTGGTTGGTTCAGTTTTTTTTGATGTGTTGGTTGGTTGGTTGTTGCAGGTGTTTGAAAGTGCACGTGCTAGAGAGAGGGAGCGTGAGTTGCTTTATCCTGATGCTTGTGGTGGGGATGGCCGGATTTGGATAAGTCAAGGGATGTCTGGTTATGGTAAAGGTCATGGAACAAGAGAATCTTGTGCTTTGCATACCACATGGCTCTCTTGTGATACGTTAGTTGATTTTTGGTCTGCTTTAGAAGACCAGAGCCGACAGTCACTTTTCACTATGAAAGAAGAGGATTTCATTGATAGACTAACCTCCAGGTTTTTTTTTCTTTTATTTGTTCATTTTGAAACCTTTTTTTGGATGTTCTTATGTTGTCACAAGTTCGGTTCAGAATGTGTGTTTGGATATGATCTGGTTTCTCCAGTTTGGGTGTATCAAGTAATTGCATGCGTTACTGAGTTGTTGTATTCTCTTATGCTTCTTTTCTTTTCCTTTCCTCAGTAACATGTTGACCTTTCAACCCTACAGTTTCGACTGCAAGAAGTTTTGTAGAGACTGCAGAAAAAATGTCATCCGAGAGTTTAAATCGCTTAAGGAACTTAAACGAATGCAAAGGAAAACTCAATGTACCGAATGGTTTTGTGTTGCGGATACAGCCTTTCAGTATCAGGTCTTTTATCTTTCTTAACCTTTTCTTCTTTGCGGATTCCTGTACTGCAAGAGTTGATTTACCGGAGAACCCGAGAGGTTTATGTTGCAAGTGAATGAGAAGTGTAATTGTATTATCTCAGGTGGGCATTGATTCCGTTAGAGCAGACTGGAGTCAGTATTTTACAGAGAATGCTGGATATCATCAGTTCGAGTGGGCTATTGGAACTGAAAAGGGCGAATCTGATATCCTCGAGTTCAAAAGAGTAGGCAGTAATAGGAGTGCCCAAGTCAGTGGTCTAGACCTTCATGGGTTAAAAGAATGCTACATTACTCTTAGGGCATTTAAGAAAAATGGCCGCTCCTCCGAGATATCAGTCAAAGCCCATGCATTGGGATGCCAACAATGCGTTCATTCTAGGCTTGTGGTTGGGGATGGACTTGTTTCAATTAAAAGAGGGAAATGCATCCGAATGTTTTTTGAGCATGCCGAAGAGGTTGAGGAAGAAGAGGTAAACTGAAGATTCACAGCTTTTTGACTGATAACCTTCAGATATTTAACTTTGCAGATATGATATCTCATTGCTAAAGTGTGGTCATTGTATTTCTAATAATATATAAGAATGAAGTCGCGATGGATAAAGATGGGAATGAGCTTGATGGTGAGTGCTTCCGTCCACAAAAGCACGCTAAGAGTCCAGAACTTGCCCGAGAGTTTCTTCTAGATGCTGCAATGGTTATTTTCAAGGAGCAGGTTTGTTATAGATTCCTCTAAGTTCACTTTCTATCTATTTTTGTTTTGTGCTTTGTTTTAGGTGTATTCATTTCTCTCCATGATACTATCTTAGGTTGAAAAGGCATTTAGGGATGGTACAGCCCGTCAAAATGCACACAGTATATTTATCTGCCTTTCATCGAAACTATTAGAGCAGCGTGTTCATGTTGCCTGCAAGGAAATTATCACCTTAGAGAAGCAGGTTTGTTTGCTAACCTTTTGATATTCTATGCAATTTTAGAAGACATTTTACGCTTTCTCTGTCCAACAACTCCATCATATTAACACTTGCAGACGAAGCTTCTTGAGGAAGAAGAAAAAGAAAAGCGTGAAGAAGAGGAGCGAAAAGAGCGGAAAAGAACAAAAGAAAGGGAGAAAAAACTTCGTAAAAAAGAGAGGTTGAAGGAAAAAGAACGAGAAAAAGAGCAGAAGAATCCAAAGTTTATTGATAAAGAAGAAGAAGTCTGTATGAATCTTGATGAGGAATCAAACAATACCATGAACTGCGAGGACTCAGGAACTGAAACTGGAAATATAGAATTGTCTCCAGCTGGTTATCCTGATGATCAAGATGGAGAGTGTTTGGATGGTTGCATTACTTCAACAGCGGAAACCCACTGTTCTGATAGTACTGATAGAGAGATTATAGATCATGAAAATGGGTGGTCAGATAAATGTACATATCTGGAGGATGAGGCAAAATACTGTAATGATAGCTTAGAACCTTCTTCAAGACGTATTAATGGGTCAAATAAAAATCTGAGGGTGAAAGCTTTGAAGGCTGGTGGTAGACCAAACAGCATTAGGTCTCATCAGGTGTTTCAGTGTTCAGATAACAGGAATGGTGAGAGGTACGATGACCATTCTTGCAGTTACAAACCCATTAATGGACACTGGGAAAAGGCAGAATCTAATATATCTGCAACCAGAGGCATGCCAGTAACTGTGAGAAAGGGTTTGGACTCCATGCAGCTGAAGCATCCGCGAAACAGCTCACACTCTGACACACCACCAGTTACATGTTCAACATTTAAGGCAGGAGAAGTTAGTTCCACTGTGGAGTCAGCCGAGGCACAGTCTCGATACAAGGCTAGAGAACAGTTGGGTAACGCCAATCTTAGTGATTGCAGCAATGTGTCTGGTAATTATATAAATTCAACTGAGGAAGACAAGAAGATGGAAGTTCACATAACATCGAAGAATGATGGTATGTACTCCAAAGATCCAATGATGAGTAGAAGCTCCAGTTCAGATAATTGCTCCTCATGTCTCAGTGAAGGAGATAGCAATACAGTGTCTTCAAACAGCGGAAACTCTGGATCCTCTCCGATGTCTGACTTGGAAGAGAAACTAGTGGGCAATGACAACAATATGCATGACTGTCACGAGAAGATGACAGAGAAAGAGACAGAGAAGGGTATTGATGAAAGAGACCTTTTGAGGATTAAGAAAATTTCCAACCATCCAGCTGAAAACGAGGAAAGTAAATTATCAGAAACTCCTCCTACGGTTCTTAGCCAAAGCATGGACAATACGGTACCCAGTGTTATTACTGGTTCCTACCTGTCCCAGCCACAAAGCATGATGTTTCCCCAAATGCTTAACCAGAGTATACCGTTGCCTGTCTTCCAGGGTCCTTCAACAATGGGTTACTACCATCAAGCTCCAGTCTCTTGGTCTGCAGCTTCAGCCAATGCATTGATGCCCTTCCCTCATCCTAACCAGTATGTGTACGCAGGTCCACTTGGATACAGTCTGCATGGAGAGTCCCCGTTATGTGTCCAGTATGGGACCCCACTAAACCATTCAGCAACCCCTTTCTACAACTCCGGGCCAGCTCCAGTTTTTCATCCGTTTGCTGAAATCAACACAATGAACACTGCTGAACAAGTTCAAACTCTTGACCCACTGGAGAACAGTTATCTCAAGGAAGCAGCAGATGAAAGGAAAATAAACAGAATCTCTCCAGTGAAAACTCCAAGCAGCAGAGGTCCGGAAACTGATAGTGGCGAAAACTTCTCCTTGTTCCACTTTGGTGGGCCAGTTGCTCTGTCTACAACTGCTCCTTCTCGTTGTCCCACTTTGGGGGACTTCTCGTTGCAGTTCTCAGGAAATCATGTTTTTGGTGACTCTGCTCAGAAGAAGAAAGAGAGGACAGTAGGTGAAGAGTACAACTTGTTTGCGGAAAGTAACAACAGCTTGAGGTTTTCTATCTTCTAAAAGGTTTATACCCTTTATTGGAAAAGGTTTATACAACTTGTTTGGATTGTTTGGTGGTTATTTGATTTCATGTGAAGATCTCTGCAATAGTTTTCTTGCCTTTTTTTTTTTGCTTTTCAGAGGTTCTGATTTACTCAAAATGAATAATTCGTGCATCTTATTACAAAAAATCACGAGCTGAATATTCTCAATTTCACTTGACATAATCTATTGTTTGGAGAACTTGAGAACAACAAGGCAAAGTTCTTGTTCATCAACAAACTGGGTTAAACTCGAATGAAAGGTTCTTAGCACCACTTCTCAAGGTGGAATCAGAGACGACCACATCTGAAAACTCCTTCCGTAATACATGAATCCGAATTGAAAAACTAGAATTGATACATAAAATTCCACACTGTATATCGGGTACTATTCTAACCCAACTGGATACTAAAAAAATTAAATACAAATCAAATTAATATCTGAAATTATATTTGAACCTAGTACTTCGAATATTTATCTTTAATTATTTTAATTAAAATTTTAAAATATTTAAACACGAAATATTATTAACCAAGTTCGAAATAATCTCATATCTAAAATGAATAATAGATGGAATTATAAATTTGTTAGCTTTAAAATGTTATAAACTGAATTAGATCCGGACATATAAAACTCAAATGAAAACCTAAAATGCTGAATTCAAAAGCATACTATAAGCCGAGCAGATATCCAACAACCCCCAAATGAAATAACCAAATGAAATCGAACAAAAAAACCGAATCCAAAAACAAATCGAAATTCAGAAATAGGTAAGCAGTTTCTATATTCTATAACCGAAAAAATTGAAACTGAACCGAAAATCAAATGGATATGCGAATATCCAAAATACAGTTTATATACCTAAAACTATTAGTTATATTTAATATAAAAATACTGAAATTCTAAACATTACGTATACACCAGATTATCTAAAAAACCAGAATACTTGAATATCTTTTATCTAAAATATTTTAAATTATTTAAATTATCTTAAAGAATCGAATTATCTGAATATTTTTTCTTCAAAATATTAATATTTATCTGTATTACCCGATTTTTTAATCCGAAAACCCCTAAAAATCTGTTTTATTCCGAATTAATTAAAACAAATAAAAAAAACTGAAACCGAACTGTAACCAAATTAGAATTAAAAAATTCGGATATTTATCAGTTTTTATAATTGTAATCCGAACTGATCTGAAAACCAAAAATAAAATAATTGAATTTTATAAATAACCGAACGGTTTCTATATCTCTAGAATTCCGAACACAAAAACCTATCTTCAAAATAGGAACACCATGTAAGTTAGATATCTTTGCATATAACTAGGTAAATACCCGCGCTACGCCGCGGAAGTTTTTGATATTTACTTAGATAAATGATATTTACAACTTCTTGATAATATTAAAATATTTGGTTTAAATATACGATTAGTATACATTAATAGACTTCGGCTGTATTTTAGTAAGATGCATTTATTTTGATAATTGTTATATGTTCAAATTTAATGTTATTTATATTGTTATGAAAATTTTGATTAGTTGATATCAAACTACTTTGGTTTATATTTCAACTTTTAGTATTTTTTTTTTTTGGGTTTTAGGATCTCTGTATTTTTTTTTGTCATATTTAGGATCTCTGTATATTCGTTAATTTGTTGTGAAGATTTTTTCTTGCAATATTTATTTTTGTTTTATGCATGATACCATTTATTGTGTCAGATTATGAGTGTTGTATGTGATTTTATAAATTTCATAAATGATTATATAAGTCTTAATAAAATGAACTTATAAAATCTCATAAATATTTTATTTTTTAAATGATCATATAAATTATTTATAAACCATGTATGAGTTTACGAAAGATTTACTTTCTATATTTATATACGTACATAACTGATAAAAAGTTATTTGTACATATACATTTCTATAGTCTCTACAATAATAATTACAATATATATCATTCCATGTTAGGTGTTTGGTTATTGATATTAGTTGGTTATATAATTACTCCTTTAGTCAAATTAAAATACTTTTATGAAATTTTATTTAATATGTAATTAAAAATCACTTAAATGTACCTTTTAATGCATAGTATGATTTCTTTAGAATCTGAACAAATTTAGGGGTATACCCTGTTGTTATTATTATTTTCTTTTTTGGTTCTAGATTATTCAATTTTTTCTATTTTTAATTTTGGTCAAAGATTGTATCATTTTCCATTAGCTGATTAACACATGTTTAGTAACATCTTAATTTAATTTATACACAGTTTATTTTGATTAGATATGGTTAAATAAGTTTGGGGTACAATACAGAGTGTTGTACATAAGCTTTATAATCATCATTATCTAATGTTATAGTGAAAACATTAAACCTCGAGTGAAAAAATTAAACTTTAACACAAAAAACTGTTTCTGCTATTTCAGTTTAGATTCTGCGTCATTAATTTCTGCATTTTGGATTTTGTTTCATCGTGAAAACACATAAGAGATCTCTGCCTGCTAGAAGAAAGCGAAGCTGATTTGCTTAATCTCTTTCTCCATATATTCCCTTCTCTTCAATTCCACATGAAGATCTTTCAGAGCATTCTCTTTATCAGATGTAATCACTCTCATCCCGTGAGTAGATTGAGAGACTGTTACATCTAATGAATCTCTTTCTTCCTTTAAGAATTGTACCTCCTTTTCGAGTCTCTCATGGCTCTCTTTTGAAGCTTCTAGAAGCTGTTTATCCAAAGATGACTCTTTCAACAGGTCGCTATATCTTTCCTCAATGCGGAGCTCAGACTTCAGCTTCTCCGCCTCCAGAGCAGTTGTTTCTTGTCCCTTCAAATCACATTCAAAACCTGTCTTAGATATGACAGGCTGACCACAAGATCTAATTAACTAAATAGAACCATTTATCAGATAATTTACACTTCAATAGATGCAAAGGTTTAACTGAATTAAAGTCCCAATAAGAGAGACACAATATCCTAGCAAAACCACAGAAACAATAACCAAAACTGATCTGTATAATGATCATTGTGACAAGTAAGCTACCTTGTCTTCGGAGTTAAGAATTTCACATGGTGTTTGTATGTATGACACCAACGATGAGGTTGTATTCTTCAGACTCACACGAAGTGTTTCCCATATCTTTGAGAACTGTGAATCTAGAGTTGAAAGAAGGCTCGTTGTGATTTCAGTTGCACCAAGAGAAGCTTTGATGTTGCTATAGTGCATATAATGCAAGTCTTCGCATTACCACCAAGCGCAGGCTGAAGAATTCCAATGAGCTTACTATCTCGATTCAGAATATGTGCGCTATAATCAAGAATGTCAGAAATGAGCTGAACTATATTCTTGTTACTTGTAATCAAAATGTAAGGGTAAGAAAGTGTACCTTAGCTTTGAACTTATTATGACATTGCCAAGAATCATTAAGCTCTTATTTATGTATTTCCTTACATCAAGCGAACTCCACCAGCGCCAGTTTTAGCAATTCGCAAAGATCCAGCAAAGTCAACCAAATTCTAAATTCCATTAAAAAACACCAGTAAGAGAATAAACAGATTTCTACATACTTCCCAAGAAACTTCATAAGATGTTACCCTAAGAGAAAAATATCACTCACCAAGACTAAAAAGCATCTCTAGAAGTGTTTTCGTTTCCCCTGCTCTCAATCACCTATCACACCAGAGAGATTAGATAAGAAAATTACTTAAAAAACAGTAGAAGTTTCTGCCTATAGTTTTCAAAAACCTTACCATTCTGAAGAATGTATGGGACCTGTACCGTGAACGTTCATGTTTGTCTTGCCAAAGTCTCTATTAACTGTTAATTTAAGAAGACAATGTCAATAAACACCACACGTAATCATATACCTTGAAACAAAAACTGTCACTAACAAAAAAAAAAATGTTGTCACTAAGAATTTATATCTTAAGACCAGCAACAAATACTCAACACTGTAGTCGCTGATCAGATCCGATTACCTTGAAACCCTCGACGACGGCATGAATGATATCATTTGTAATAAGTTCCCATGAGGAAAGTATATTCTTTTAAGGATAATCAATTGAATCTTGCTTTGGTGGTGATTAGGCCTTTGGAGAAGAAACGATTGACAGAGGAAGAGATAGCTGAGGAAGAGATAGCTGTGGTGGCTTGAGAGGGATGCGCCTAACGTCAAGGCCGTTCGTGGCGGCGAGCTGTGCGATTCTTGAACCTATCTGACCAGCACCCACTGGTTAGACACACTCTATCTCTTCCGTTTTCGTCTCTGATTCGCCGGCCATCGCAGGTAGTCTCTCTGCAAACTCCAAATCAAAGAGATAACCTTTGCCGGCTTTGCTTTCCGTAAGGTGGGATTGGTCTGTAATGACAAACTTTCAGGCAATAGAATTTACAGCAGAGAGATTAAAGAAAGACTGAAAACCATAAAAATACATCAGTAGAACAAAGAGAGAGAGGAGAAAGTTTGTTTTCTGACCCACTTTGCCGGTGAAGAGATCGGTGAAAATCCAAGCTTGGAAGTGAAGCTCTGCAAAGTTTCTTCCACATCCTCCCCTACTTGCCGGAGAAAAGGATTTAGGGATTGAAATTATCCGGGGGAGAGGAGAAAATGCTGGAGTCGAGGCCGTTGTCGAGAGGACGCTCCTCCATCACGCGATCATCTCCGGAGAATCGATGGTTCGGATCCGAAGCGTTGGGTTCGTGGGGCGATTCGGTGTCTGAGATGGAGGAGGATGATGACGACTCGTCGATGTTGTTGTTGTTGGTGCATGAAGATCTGGGAGATTGGGAGAATCTGGGGTTGGATAGGAGAGATCGGTAGAGTCTTCTGGAAAGCGTGGCCATTGAATTCGCCATTGTTGAGCTTAGGGGTGGGCGTTCGGGTACCCGTTCGGGTTCGGATTGGGTATTTCGGATTTTCGGGTATTTTGGTATAGGAGTGTAATACCCGTTCGGATATTTCTTTACTTCGGGTCGGGTTCGGGTATTTTTAGTTCGGGTTCGGGTATTTCGGGTCGGGTTTTCGGATATTTAGATTTTGAAAAAAAAATATTAAAATTTTCATTTCTCAAGTTTTTTTGTATTTAAAAATATAAATTTCACTTAACTGATTTTTTATTTTCTGACAATCGAATGATTAATAAATTTGAAGATAACATTTTACAAATAAAAGATAATAAATTGATTACTATTTTTAAATTTTGGATGTAACTTTTGTTAATGAATGAAATAAAAATCTTGACATGCATTTTAAGTGAGTAAAAATTTCACATTTTTCCAATTATATGTAAATTATCTAATTTTGAACTATGTGCATAATAAAAATAAACATTTTGAATAAAATTAAAGAAGTATACTAGGAATATAGACCTAAGTATACATATGTTCGATTATCTTCGGATATTCATTCGGGTTCGGATATCCAATCTCTCCTAATTCAATACCCGTTCGGGTATTTTGCTACTTCGGTTCGGTTTCGGTTCGGGTTTTTTCGGTCGGGTTCGGGTACGGGTTCGGATATCGGGTAAAATGCCCACCCCTAGTTGAGCTAGGATGGAAGAGATAAGAATCCGAGGTGGAAGGGAGTAAATGTACGTGGATATAATGAAATGAACTGATTGGTTCTCTAAAATTTTTTCATTTATTGACATGTCACTTTCATATGCATTTTAAAATCTGATGTGTCAACTGCTGGAGAGAACCTAGCGTTATTACTGTGTGGATTTAGGTCATTTTAGCAAACATTTTTCTAAACCCTCTTAATCAGCCAGCAACTCCCCCCCTCACGCGTCTTTTGCCTAAATGTATATATCTTACCTGCGAATCTCATCGTAATCGCCTTCCTCGCGTCTCTTTCCCGATTCAATCCAATTTTTTTATTCGATTCGATTCCCTCCATCGAAGAGATCTCAATCCCGAGGAAACATCGTAATTGGAGGAGTTAATCAGGATTCACCCCCAATCAATTCATTCCTACGATTGATAATTCGCTTTCGAGTCATTTAGTAGTCTGCGGTATGGGAATCATTGGTTAGTGAATACAGACAGAGACGAGTGTTAGAGAGAAATGATGGCACACAAGGATGATGATCACTCCTCCTCTTCTTGGTTTTGGTCAAGTGACGTTGATGGTGTCAGCTGCATTCAGCTCCACAAGGTCCTTTCATCTATATTCTTTATTTCGGATTGGATCATTTCAGGGCCGGCTTTGAGATTTTAGGGTTTATAGCCGATTTAATAAAGCTTTTGATTAAATATTTAATGTTTTTTTTAATTGTCTGTGCTCAGCACCGGCCCTTGATGTTGTATCGATGAATTTGAATGTTAAAAATCTTTTTTTTTTTTTGGAATTCTTATGAATGCAGTTCTGGAGTGAGTTGTCTACAAAAGCTAAGCAGAAGCTTCTGAGGATAGACAGGCAAGCTCTGTTTGAGAAGGCGCGCAAGAACATGTGCTGTTCTAGATGCAATGGCCTACTTCTCGAATGCTTCTTGATGATTGTCTCATCATCATCATCGCAGCAGCAACAGCAGAGAGGAGGATCGAAAGATCAAAACAGCAACTCAGCTCTCAGCAGTAACGCATTGCAAGACCCCGATGCTCATCAATGGGGAGGCCTCACTGCCACGCGGGATGAATCACTCACGCTTCTTGACTGCTATTTGTATCCCAAATCTTTCAAAGTGTTACAAACTGTAAGTTTTTAATCCAATCCAATCCAATCCAGAGGTTTCCCCTGTGGATAATAAGTTAATGGTATTGGTTGTTGCAGGTGTTTGAAAGTGCGCTTGCTAGGGAGAGGGAACGTGAGTTGCTTTATCCTGATGCCTGTGGTGGGGATGGCCGGGTTTGGATTAGTCAAGGGATGTCTGGATATGGTAAAGGTCATGGAACTAGAGAAGCTTGTGCTTTGCATACCAGATGGCTCTCTTGCGATACGTTAGCTGAATTTTATTCTGCTTTAGAAGACGAAAGCCGGCAGTCACTTTTCACTATGAAAGAAGAGGATTTCATTGGAAGACTAACTTCCAGGTTTCTTTCTTCTATTTGTTGATTTTGAACTTCTTTTTTGGATGTTCTTCTGTCACAAGTTCAGTCCACAAGGTGTTTAGCTATAATCTGCTTTCTCCAGTTAGGGTGTATTGTAGACTCTTAGAACATAAGTAATTTAAATTGAATATTTGCTAGGATGGAGTCCTTTCAACCATGATGTGCTAAATCAAGTGATTGCATGTATTACTTACTTGTTATGTTCTCTTATCTTTCTTTTCATGGTCTTGTTTCTTTTTTTTCCTCCTTTCCTCAGTAACATGTTGACTCTTTCAAACTACAGATTTGACCGCAAGAAGTTCTGTAGAGACTGCAGAAAAAATGTTATCCGAGAGTTTAAAGCACTCAAGGAACTTAAACGAATGCAAATTAAACCACAATGTACCGAATGGTTTTGCGTTGCGGATACAGCCTTTCAATATCAGGTTTTTTTGTCTTTCTTAACCTTTCCTTTGTGCGGCTTCCTATACCCTATACTACAAGAGTAGATTTACCTGTAAACCTGAGAAGCTTATATGTAGAATGAGAAGTGTAATTGTAATATCTCAGGTGGGAATTGATTCCGTTAAAGCAGACTGGAGTCAGTATTTTACAGAGAATGCTGGATATTATCAGTTCGAATGGGCTATTGGAACTGAAAAAGGCGAATCTGATATCCTCGATTTCAGACGAGTAGGCAGTAATAGGAGTGCCCAAGTCAATGGCCTAGATCTTCATGGATTAAAAGAATGCTACATTACTCTTAGGGCATTTAAAAAAAAAGGCCGCGCCTCGGAGATATCAGTCAAAGCCCATGCATTGGGATGCCAACAATGCGTTCATTCTAGGCTTGTGGTTGGGGATGGACTTGTTTCAATTAGAAGTGGGAAATGCATCCGAATGTTTTTTGAGCATGCCGAAGAAATTGAGGAAGAAGAGGTAAATTGATGACCAACAGCTTTTTGACTGATAACCTTCAGATATTTACAGATATGATATCTCCTTGCTAAAATGTTGTCACTGTATTTACAATAATATCTAAGAGTGAAGTAGACAAAGATGGGAATGAGCTTGATGGTGAGTGCTTCCGACCACAAAAGCACGCTAAGAGTCCAGAACTTGCTCGAGAGTTTCTTCTAGATGCTGCAACGGTTATTTTCAAGGAGCAGGTTTGTTATAGATTCCTCTAAGTTCACTTTCCATCTATTTTTGTTTTGTGCTTTGTTTTAGGTGTATTCATTTCTCTCCATGATACTATCTTAGGTTGAAAAGGCATTTAGGGATGGTACAGCCCGTCAAAATGCTCACAGTATATTTGTCTGCCTTTCATCGAAACTATTGGAGCAACGTGTTCATGTTGCCTGCAAGGAAATTACCACCTTAGAGAAGCAGGTTTGTTTGCTATCTTGATTGAATTCTTGACAATCTATGCAATTTAAGAAGACATAATACCCTTTTTCTGTCTAATAACTCCATCATCTTAACACTTGCAGACGAAGCTTCTTGAAGAAGAAGAAAAAGAAAAGCGTGAAGAAGAGGAGCGAAAAGAGCGGAAAAGAACAAAAGAAAGGGAGAAAAAACTTCGTAAAAAAGAGAGGTTGAAAGAAAAAGAACGAGAAAAAGAGCAGAAGGATCCAAAGTTTATTGATAAAGAAGGAGAAAAACTAGCAGAAGAAGTCTCTATGAATCTTGAGGAGGAATCAAACAATACCATAAACTGCGAGGACTCAGGAATTGAAACTGGAGATGTAGAATTGTCCCCACTTGGTACTCCTGATGATCAAGATGGAGATTGTTTGAATGGTTGCGTTACTCCAACAGCGGAGACCCACTATTATGATATCACCGATAGAGATCATGAAAATGGGTGCTGTACAAATGATAGCTCAAGACCTGTTCAGCAGACAGAAAGCATAGGGAAAGAACATCGGCCTGATCATGCTTTGAGGTGGTCAGATACAAATAGATATCCGGAGAATGCTTCTTTTGTCCATATTGCTGAGTCAAGATACTGTAACGATAGCTTAGAACTTTCATCAAGACATCTTAACGGGTCAAATAAAAATATGAGGGTGATAGCTTCGAAGGCTGGTGGTAGACCAAACAGCATTAGGTCTCATCAGGGTTTTCAGCGTTCTGGCAACAGGAATGGTGAGAGGTACGGTGACCGTTCTTGCAGTTACTGGGTAAAGGCAGAATCTAATATATCTGCAACTAGAGGTATGCCAGAAAACAAAACAATATATAAATCAGACTCTGATCTAAATGTGAGAGAACCCATGCAGCTGAAGCATCCGCGAAACAGCTCACACTCTGACACACCACCAGTTACATGTTCAACATTTAAGGCAGGAGAGGTTAGTTCCACTGTCGAGTCAGCGGAGGCACAGTCTCGATACAAGGCTACAGAACAGTTGGGTAATGCCAATCTTAGTGATTGCAGCAATGTGTATGGTAATTATATTAATCCAACCGAGGAAGACAAGAAGATGGAAGTTCACATAACATCGAAGGATGATGGCATGTACTCCAAAGATCCAATGATGAGTAGAAGCTCCAGTTCAGATAATTGCTCTTCATGTCTCAGTGAAGGAGATAGCAATACAGCGTCTTCAAACAGCGGAAACACTGAATCCTCCCCAATGTCTGACTTGGAAGATGCCAGTCAGCACGTTGAAGGAAGAGAGTCTCTAGTGGATGTTGAAAACCATATGCAGGATTGTCAAGAGAAGATAATAGAGAAAGAGACAGAGACAGAGAAGAGTATTGATGAAAGAGACCTTAAGAAAATGTCTAATCATCCAGCTGAAAACGGGGAAAGTAAATTAACGGGAACTCCTTGTACGGTTCTTAGCCAAAGCATGGACAATACAGGGGCCTTTGTTAGTACTGGTTCCTACCTGTCCCAGCCACAAAGCATGATGTTTCCCCAAATGGTTAACCAGAGTATACCTTTGCCTCTCTTCCAGGCTCCTTCAACAATGGGTTACTACCATCAAGCTCCAGTCTCTTGGTCTGGAGCTCCAGGCAATGGATTGATGCCATTCCCTCATCCTAATCATTATGTATACACAGGTCCTCTTGGATACAGTCTAAGTGGAGAGTCCCCGTTATGCGTCCAGTATGGGACTCCATTGAACCATTCAGCAACCCCTTTCTTCAACTCCGGGCCAGCTCCAGTTTATTATCCGTTCGTGGACCAAGTTCAAACTCTTGAACCATTGGAAAACAGAGCAGCCGATGAAAAGAAGATAAACAAAGTTTATCCAGTGGAAACTCCAAGCAGCAGAGGTCCGGATACTGATAGTGGCGAAGACTTCTCCTTGTTCCACTTCAGTGGGCCAGTTGGTCTGTCTACAGGAAGTAAGTCGAATCCTGCTCATTCCAGAGATGGGGTGTCGGGGGACTTCTCCTTGAAGTTGTCAGGAGATCATGTCTTTGGTGACAATAATAAGAAGAAGAAAGAGAGCACACTAGGTGAAGAGTACAACTTGTTTGCCAAAAGTAACATCTTGAGGTTTTCTATCTTCTAAAAGGTTTTTTTTATACTGTTTACTGGAAAAGATTTATACAGTTGGTTTTCAGACTGTTTGGTGTTAATGGAGGATTGCAATCCTTGTTATTTCATTTCATGTAGAGATCTCTGCAAGAGTTTTTTCTTTTTCTTTTCGAAAGTTCCGGTTTAAATAATTCATTACAAAACAAGAACAGGAAAAATCTGTGACAGGGACATAATCTATTGCTTGGAGAACTTTAGAACAGCAAGGTAAAGTCCTTGTTCATCAACAAACTGAGTTAACTCAAACGAATGCTTCTTAGCAACACTCCTCAAGGTGGAGTCATCAGGTAAATCAGAGACGACCACATCTGAAAACTCCTTCCTTTGCTGCTTTAAACCTTCTCTACCTTGCGGGTGACTGATCACTACTCGTGCACCTGTTAGGACCAGACTGTGTTAGAAACCAAACTAGAAAGAATGAAGACGTGGTAAGAACATTCTTACCTGAGGAACAACATTGAGACAGTGTCTTGAACACCTCGTCCAGGCCGAAAGGCAGAGCTGGAAGAAAGTAGAGAAACACGACATCTATGGGAGACCATTTCTCTGGAACATAGATCAGTTCTCCCTGCCAACACTTGACTTTGTCGTATTTTTCTTTGACACAGGCTAACACGAAAAGAGAGTCGTGGACTATAAGCAAGAGCTGGCAAGGTGAGGATTCCACCAGACGATCAACGAACCCTTCTGAGCTAATAGAAACCAAAACCCTCGAAGACTCTGTTACTTCTCCAGCCTTTATGATCTTTTCGAGCTTCTGGTTCTGTTCCGAATCCATGGATTCGAGAAAAGACCAATCTTTCTCATGGAAATCGACCATTGAGACTGTTTCCTTTGGTGGGGAAGAAGAGGAAATGGAAAACGCTCTTTGACGAGAGACATCAGACTGTTTAGTGGAGAACGAAAGAAGCTTAGGCTTAGGAGAAAGGTAGTGACTTTGAAGACGAGTTAGCTTCTTTGGTTTCGAAGAATTGAAGACAGACAGAGAAGGTATAAGGGTTGAAGAAGAAGATGGAAACGAAAGGGAATGCATTGATAACTGCAGCTTCTGTACTAAATCGAGAGAAGAATGAAGATGGATAGCAGAGAGAGAGAAGACTTTTTAGGGCATCATTTCGACTTGGAAGACGATGGCGTAGTCTTTGTTTGGGCCGAAATAAAAAAGCCCATAAGGCCCATTATTAAATATTTTGACAATTTCAGTTGATACACTGGAAAGTACACATCTTGGCTGTGTTAGGTTTAGGTGCATGTAGAACTTGTAATAGTCAGGTTGTTAACACTTAACACTATGGATGTGTTTCTCTAACTAAGTATCTCATGTGCTATATAGGCTGGTTCTGGTATTGGTGGCTTGCTTGGTGCCGTCCATCCATTATTTAACATCCATAATGTTGATTATACAAAATATAATGTATTTGTAATTTGTGTTCCTCTCCATCTTCGAAATTTCTTCGTTTCCCTGTCCATTGCAATACCAATATCTTCCTGGTTCATTTTACAAGAAGTCCTATATCTCCAATTCCAAAGAGAAATTAGAGTTAGGTTTCATGGCCCATTGTCTTCTTATTGAGCACTCGGGCTATTAAGCCGGATGCTTGGGCCGGGTTTGAAGTGGGTTGAAACCCGCCTTCGACAATAAGAACCATGTATTTTTAGTGGCAACCTTTTCACATGTGAATCCGAATTTTCTTGTGATATGTTTGTCCTTAATCCTGGCATAACACCATCTGAAAGGTTCATGTTGAAATTTAGTATACTATAAGAAACCAGAGCCTGAAGGATAAATTAAACACATGGTCTCAGTGTCGGTGGAACTTTATGTAGCTTAGGTTACCAAAACAAGGCCACCAGTTTGGAAGGTTGCATCGTTATGTGCATCGGATTTGAGTTTTAATTTGAAAGTGGTTTGAGATGTGTACTGTTCGAACTATCATCCTCAAGTTGCAATTTTCCTAGGGTTGTGGGCCGATGTTCCTTAACTTCCACTAGTCCTTTTAACAAATCTAATCTATTAAAAAAAAAGAGACAAGAGAGCAGAGAAAAGTGGTCCTAAGGTTATATAATGTGTGTGTATGCTCTTCACACGTCTTTATTTATGTGCTTCTTTTATCATGTTGTTCATCACATGCTTCCTTCTACATTGCATTAATTTTAGTGGGGTCCTTTTCTAGCTGCTCTTGATGTTAACTCTTTGACATGTACACCACCATATCCTTAAAATTTTCCATAATTTGATAAAACCATCACGTAATTCTCAGATGTACTGTGTTCTCTGGTTTAGTGTCTGCAGCTTTGTTATCCAAACAACTGTCTCTACGAGCACACATGTCTTTTTATTTGTTTTTATGTTCCCATAAGACTTGTCTGAAAACAACTTATGACGGGTTGAGTTTGCACCGTGTGTGTTGTCCTTCCCTATCAAAATAATCTGATTAATTAGACTTCAGGATTTGTGGTATAATGTTAGTTAATTAGTTTTTAATTTCTTTTTCTTTATAAAGCAACTCAGTAGGTTACTGTAGTTAGATAGTAGACCAATCATGCATGCTACAACGTTACATGACATAATTAATTAGAGAAGAGTACCAAGGACAAGTGTCTTCTGTTCAATCACAGTTGTTGTATCTACTAGACTTCTAATTAAACTGCATTATTGCCTCAAGAGTCAAGAATGTAAAGTTGACGTTTTTGTGATTATTACCCTTTTCAGTTTTCATAGCCTTTAGTCGTAGACTTGGTCGAGTGAGATTAGTTGTTATTAACCTGTATGTATATCGGTTAGATTTGGTTTAAGATGTACCGCAGCTTGTAGTTATAAAGCTTTGGTACTGAAATGCGTAATATATCTATAACCATCATGAGTTGTTGGAAAAATAAATGATCTAATTATGGTAGATATATGGTGAAGGAAACGCCACATATCTCTTTGATTGAAGTCATGCCAAAACTAGAAAAGTCAAGCTTTTGAAAGGTTTGGTTTACGTAAAGTCGTAGCCAATATACTGTTGTCTTTAATGTTTTGATTATTAACACATGTTAGGTACGAGGATTGGTATCGTTCTTCTTATAGATACCATTAATAATTATCATTCTTGTAGGCATTTTATTTTAAAGGCATTATGGGCTTCTATCAAAACTCTCCCCTCTCTTGGAGGCAATTAGCAAGAAACGTGGTCATGAGTGGCAGAACCAAGTAGTGGTAGCATAATAATAAGGGATAACTTAGGATACAGCTAGCGTAAACATATAAGTAGATGTTATTTGGTTAGTTTGGGTTTAGTATTCGGTTTAGCTAGTATATACATGGTTCTCCAATCACATACGATTCGGCTATTCGTACAGTTAGTCAGAAGGCAGTGTGATAAACAAACTACTTTATACCATTAAATGTGTTTTTTCTTCTGGAACTGACGATATAGCCGATATAGTTTATTAAAAAACAAAAGAGAGGCAGATTCTAAAAGCTTTTTTCAAGTTCATTATATTGAACCGGTTGCGGTGGCCTAGTGATGCTCGAGGGAATTAATAAACTCAATACGGCGAATCCGGGTTCAAACCTCACCGACCACCCAGATATGGGTTATTACTTTCGGCTCATTTGAATGCCCAGAAGATGGTATATATATGGGCTTTACTTTTATCCGGAAATTAGGTATGTGTCTTTAATAGATCTGGGTTAAACTTTTTTTTTCAAAAAAAAAAGTTCATTATATTGATTATGGTGTATGCGTAGAGATGAACAAGTAAACGCTTGGTATACAGCTTGGTTGATGATTCTCTTTGAGTTAATTGCCCGAATAAGGTTTGAAAGCTTTCAGTGTGTTTGAGATAGATGTGAAAGCTCTCTTTGATTAACTCTACATTTGTAATCATATGGACCACTTTCACTTCTCAACTCTCTTTCTTTCTATCCCCTTTTGTCTAGTCCATTTTATTCAGTGATCCCCACAGTCACCGAATCATCATCATCATCAACATCAATAGCTTTCTTCTTTGGCTCTTGGTTCGGTAAAAGACCGTTTTATTAAAACAAAAAAATTATAAACGTTTGGAACTAGAGAGATTTGTGGGTTTTCATGATTTAAAAGACATACAATTTGAGTTAATGAGACATAGATCAAGCCTTTCAATTTTCTTGACTGCAACAACAGAGAAAGTACGTACTTGTATGACTTCCATGGCTATTAATTTAATGTTCCTCTATATCTACATGTTTAGAATCTTGACGCCATAACAGAACTCAGAAATGAATGATTGAACATTTTTTCTAACTTAAATCACAAATTATTCTTTATTATATAATATAAAATCAAAATCTGAAGTTTTAAGATCTACACATCATGCCGGTTCTCCTTACAAAACATGAATACCTCGTCGTTTTTCCCAACATTGGTCTCACCACGGCTTAAGTTAAAATGATGGACACCAAAAAAGCAAGTGTCAAAGATGAAGATCGAGACTCACATGATCTTCCACATTAGGTTTCATCAACCTGTAAGGCCAATGCGACTCCTTACTCTCCTGGTCATGCGTCCTAAACGCTAAAGCTGGTGAAGCTGAGTAAACGCTATGATTTGCTGACGTGGAAGGCGGTACACGCCACAAACTCAAAGGACTTCCGTGGATCGTCGGTGTGTTAGAAGAAGCCGGAGGGGGAGGAGGAAGAGTGCGTGAGTGATACGACGGCGTTTGTTGTACTCCTCCTCCTCCACCACCGTAGAATCTAGCGTCCGGCGCCCACGAGGGATAGTGACGGTGGTGGTGGTTGTTGAGGAAGCCGTAGACGTGGTGAGAGCCAGCCTGATGAAGGTATGATGGCATAGAACCACGTTTGGCGTGTTGGCGTTCGCGTTTGTGAGCGTTTTGGTGTCCACCTAGGGCTTGAGAAGTCGGGAAGTTTCTGAAACAATAGTGACACTCGAATCTCCTGTTATTGCTGCTGTCTTTGTCCTTGACATTCTCCGAGCTTTCGTTTATCTTGGTTGTTGTTGTTTCAGAAGTGTCCTCCTCTTGTTGAGCAGTACCGGAGGTGTTATCTCCGACGAGCTCTTGGCCGAAGAGACGAATAATGGAGCCTCTTTCTTTGGGAGGTGTACGGCGAATGAATGGAAGCTGAGAGAAGGATTCAACGTTGACGTTCATGAAATCGTGAGTTTCTCTTCTTCCATTGGTTTCTTCCATGGAGAGAGAGAGAGAGAGAGAGAGAGAGAGAGAGAGAGAGAGAGAGAGAGAGAGAGAGAGAGAGAGAGAGAGAGAGAGAGAGAGAGAGAGAGAGAGAGAGAGAGGAGTGACCTAGTGAGTGAGTTTGAGTCTGTTTCAGAGACAGAAGGATGAGAGATGAGGTTTTGCATTATTTTAAAGAGGTTCCAAAATTCTTTTTAAGGTGATTAACTGTATGCCCCCCGTGTGTGTATTAGAACTTTACGTTTTATACACCTAAGCAATAATTCACATTTAGGTCGCATTGTTCTTTTTTCTGTTTGGAAAATTTGCACATATTTTTTTAATATATATCTTGAATATCTTTAGTCTTTGTTCTAGTGAAAAATTTCATTTATTTCTAAATTTATTACTTTCTAACACGAATAAATAGCTAAGAAAAACAAAAACTGACAAAAGATGCGACTGATGTACAGAGGAGACTTTTTGTTGATACATAGTACATGAACGAAGTTGTTAGCAAAAAAGACATAAACTTATCGTCGCTTACTAGGCAGTAGGCACTGATACGTGGATAACCATGGATATGTAGTATTAGGAATACAAATATATCTCGTGTGTCTTTGGTATTGTATGTAACGTAATGTGTTTAAATAGTACTCCCTACCCAATCACACGCACATTTCCTTCGCTTAAAACTCCAATAAGTTATCCTTTTTGAAAGTTATCTCCTTTTCTGTTAGATGTTTCTTAAAAGTGATTCCTGAAACTGTTGAAAAGAAGATAAAAAAGTTTACCAAATTGATCGTTAGGAGATGAAATGGGGTCATGGTGAGTAATGGGTTGAACTAAAAAGAGTGAGAGTTTGTAGGTAAGAGATCATTAGCAAGGTGAAGTTAGGTATGTACTCTTTTATACCATGGACCCTATTTGGTTATAGTTATGCCTACGTATAAGTACATGGATTTTACTACTAACAGACTAATTAATAGACAGAGAGGAGAGAGACCTAATTAAAGAGAGCTCTTCTCTCTCAAGGACCAGCATTTTACATTCTTGGATTATTATCTCACTAATGCAAAGATGATCTTACGGGGAGAGAGAGAGAGAGAGGTGGTCCTTGATATATGATCATTGAATGATGCTAATAACCAACTAGTTCATCTCATCACCAGATAATTAAACCAAATATTGAATCTTTGTTTGTAGAGATCTCGTCCTCTCATCAATGAATGTAGCTTATCAACACGATCATCCGGCAAAATTTGGTCCACGTCTTCTTCATTTTGAACTATATATTCCCTTCCCGTTTATACACTACAATTTTTTTTTGGTGTTAAACACACTACACACTCAAAATTCCATTCGTTGTACCAATAATTCACTCTTCAGTCCACTAGTTTTCATATTTTTTCCTGGTTCGCTTTTGTATATTTTTGGTGATGTATGGAATGTTAATTAAGTTGTATTAGCGTATTGACTAAACTAAATTGAATTCGCAACTAGAACCGGAATACCATCCATTTTAAAATATAGCTATTTAATCTAATCATGTTGTTACGTTACGTTGACGTTGACAAACCAAAATTCTAAAAACATGTTACATGTTTTGATATCGCTTGATATTAATCTCATGAGTGTAGGATAGCACAAACAAAATGATATGCCCGATTATCCAAGAACAATAACACAATATATTATGTGTTCTTTTTATATCTTATGATATATTTATAAGCATAAACTATAATCACGTCTTAGGTAGTCCTACTTCTAAAATAATATTTTCTTTTTATTTATTGTTTCATAGCATTCTATTGATGAACCTTTTTACAAACAAACAAAAAACTCAATTGATGAACTTCTCAATCCCGATTCACAACATTCTTCGACCTATATATATACTGACTACTGTCATAACTCAAACAAGAATTTAGATCAGATGTTAATAGCTAGCTAATTTCTGTTATATGTCATTATTATATACATATGGATCCGGTCATTTGATTTTGAAATTGATTAGAACATGATAAAGAGTGATATATGCACCAAGACATCCCCACCTCCGACCCCTAATCTACTAACTGAAAATTATTATAAAACTAAGACATTTTTTATTTTGGCTTATATGGTTTAACTAAAACTCGTTTATTTAGTTGGTTTTGTTTATAATGACTGATGTAATCATTTTACAAAAGAGTTATTTTTTTCTAAATTGTCACAGACGGATTCCCCTAAAGATTGTTTAGAGTGACTTCCTTACATAAATTCACTTATTCACATAACGTGTGTGTGATATCTGACTAATCAAAACGTATTGTAAGAACGGAAATAAATTCAACTATGGAAATGTCCATGCGAAGTACTGGTCCCAAAATACATTAATTTACAAACATAACTTTGCAGATTTTGGACCTCACATGAGGAGTCCACATCTCTTTATTTTCACAAATAAATCCTGTTTAACCTGTAACATGGGGTTTATTTTTCAAATTATATAGAAGAAATATCCCTGGAAAATCATAAGTGGCTTTAAGTGTGTTAATAAATATTATAAATTGATAAGAATATTTAAGTTTTTTCTAATCTGATTCTGGTAATATTAAATAATGGGAAAATTTCCAGTACATTACTGAGAAAGTGACCCCAACCATGAACGAAGCACTTACAAAAGCTCCATCTGATGATGAGATTCAAAGCGCTATATTTGATATAAATCCGGAAAAGGCTCCTGGACCAGACGGTATGACGAGTCTCTTTTTCCAGAAATACTGGGGCATCACTGCCGACGTGGTGCGTGAAACCGTGAAAGAATTCTTCAGGAGTGGAACACTGGATCCCCTCCTGAACCAGACAAACATTTGCCTCATCCCCAAGACTGAGAGACCAATCGAAATGACAGAGTTCCGACCCATAAGTCTGTGCAACGTCTCTTACAAAGTCATCTCCAAACTCCTGAGTAAGCGGTTAAAGAAGTGCCTTCCGAAAATTATCTCGGAGACCCAATCGGCCTTTGTAGCCAAACGTCTAATCACAGACAACATCCTAGTTGCTCATGAAGTTTTCCATGCCCTGCGGACTAACCCTGGATGCCGATCAAAGTTCGTTGCAATCAAAACGGATATGAGTAAAGCTTTCGACAGAGTTGAATGGTCCTTCCTTGAAGCGCTTTTACTAAAACTTGGATTCTCTCCGCAGTGGGTCTCATGGATCAAACTATGCATCTCATCAGTGTCTTACCAAGTACTACTCAATGGGGAACCAAAAGGAAGCATTACACCATCTCGAGGCATTCGACATGGCGATCCTCTATCGCCTTTTCTCTTCATTCTCCTTACGGAAGCTCTTATCTCCCAACTCCAAGGAGCAGAACGGGAAGGAAGAATCACTGGCCTCAAAATCGCCAGAAATAGCCCACCCGTCTCCCACCTTCTCTTTGCGGACAACAGCCTCTTTTTCTGCAAAGCCGATACGCAACAATGCTCGGAACTCCTCCGTATCATCCATACATACGGCTTATCCTCGGGACAGCAGCTAAATGTTGCCAAATTCTCCATTCTCTTCGGCAGTAAGGTTCCACAAGACATCAAAGCAGCTATTAAACAGTCCTTCGGGATCTCAAAAGAAGGTGGAATGGGGGTCTATCTAGGACTACCAGAGAAAATTTGTGGAAGTAAAAAGCAGGCTTTTGCTTTCATCCAAGAACGGCTTCTTAGTCGTATCAACTCCTGGTCGGGGAAACTACTATCCAAAGGAGGGAAGGAAATCCTGATCAAGTCCGTAGCCCAAGCTCTTCCCACCTATGTCATGTCATGCTTTCTCTTACCTATGGAGATCACTCGGAAGCTTACCAGTGCAATTTCCCGATTCTGGTGGAGCACAAAGCAAAATAACAAGGGTTTACACTGGATTGCTTGGAAAGATATTTGTATTCTCCAAGATAAGGGCAGACTCGGCTTCCGGGATTTTAGAAATTTTAATCTCGCCTTACTAGCGAAGCAACTATGGAGGTTAGTCCAATACCCCGACTCGCTCCTCGCACGAGTCCTAAAAGGAAGATACTACCGCCTTTCGAACCCACTAGACGTCAAAAAGGCGAGCTCCCCATCATACGTTTGGCGAAGCTTGATGGCCGCTCAACCTCTCTTGAATGCCGGCCTGAGACGCTCGGTAGGCTCGGGGAACGGCACCCTGGTTTGGTCGGACCGATGGATCCCGGATACCACGCCACGACCAGCTCTCCCCCGCGGCCCTTCCTTCGATCCACACCTCCGGGTAAGCGATCTTATCGACCCCGCATATTTTGAATGGAACCTCCCAAAGCTCCGGGACTTATTAGCTCCCGAGGATATACCCCTGGTTCTGAGCCTGCGACTACGCCGCTCCAGTCGTCCGGACAGCTTTGTTTGGGCATCCACCAAGTCAGGAGCCTATACAGTCCAGTCGGGATATACTCTTGCTATGGCAATGGACCCATCTCTCGCCACAGTCCCCGTTACCGAGCCTATTACTACAGCTCTAAAAGCCAAAGCTTGGTCTATCAAAACGTCAAGAAAGATCAAACACTTTATCTGGCAGGCACTCTCAGACTGTGTTCCAGTTTGCAGCCGACTTTCAGACCGTCACTGTAGCAAAGAGAGGAATTGTCCTCGCTGTGGAGCCGACAACGAGACCATAAACCACCTACTCTTCGAATGCCCACCATCGGTACAGACATGGGCTCTGGCTCACCTTCCCCACTCTCCGGGTATCTTCCCGAGCTCGTCAATTTTCAGCAACCTAAACCACCTCCTCTGGCGCGCAAAAGATCTTGGTATTCCGACCTCTATCTGGGAGAACGTGCCCTGGATCTTGTGGTACATATGGAAAGCTAGAAACGATAAAATTTTTAACGGGAAGGACACTTCCCCTCTGGATACGGTCCAAATAGCTATCTCAGAAGCAGGCGACTGGAAGCTGGCGCAGATCCTACATTCAAACGAAGAAGAAGAAGTCACGCCACCACTACCGCACGCACAATCCCCCGGCCCTAGATGCTCGATCGATGCTTCATGGCATAAAGACGATGCACTATTTAGCGGAGGTATGGTTCTTTTGAACGAGGAAGGGGACACGATCACCGGTTCATTCTCTAGTAACCGGGGTCTCACCCCCCTACACGCAGAGCTTCAAACTTTGCTGTGGGCTATGAAGTCCTCACTTCAAATGGATCAACTAGATATGACCTTTGAGACAGATTGTCAGCAAATGGTCAAGATCATAACCGACGAAAAAGAAGACGACTGGCCAGCTTTATTGGTCGAACTTGAAGAGTTTCATAACCTTCGTTCTATGTTTAATTTTTGCTCTCTACGTTTTATTCCCCGTTCTTGTAATATCCGAGCCGATGCTCTTGCCAAAGATGCTCGAGCTCGTGGTAAAATCTTTTCCCATGTAAACCCAAGAATTCCGAATCGGATGACTCAAACCAACCAATCGGAAATTTCTTAATAAAATATGGAGCTTTTGTTGTCAAAAAAAAAAATAATGGAAAAACATTCTAAAACGAAGAATATATTTTTGTAAGAAAATGTGTATCTAAGAAGATCGGAGTCTATATATGTATGTAGAATCTTGGATCCTACTAATAGTTGGTTGATTCATAAGTCCTAATCACTATCCACTATGCGCCATCAATAGAATATTTTTAGGACTCATGAAACAGGGAACTCTTTGAGAAAACAAAACATATAGGGGTTGTATTAAATCTATAATTTGAAATTATTTGATTTTAATAAAATTTCAGGTAATTTATTATATTTATGTTAGACCACTCTAAAATATCATCTAAAAGGGGGAATTTGGATATTATTTTTAACTAAACAATTTCACCAATACAGTACTCTAAAATAACTAAATAATCTTAAAATTCACAAAAAAATCTGTAACAGTGAATTTAGTGTAGTCTATTAAATAATAAGTTAAATAACACATGATTCTTTTTACAAAAAAAAAATTCAAAAGAAAAATAAGTTTATCAATTTGATAAAATAATTTAAACTTTCAATTGAATACAATTCTTGACTAATAGAGTAAGAAAACAATCTAAGAAAAAAAAAGTCATTAGAAACAAAAAATAAAACAAATCTAAGAAAATGTATTTGGGTCCCATGAATGGCATTTGAACCCTACAAAAACATGCACTTAAAAGCCCACAAACCTCCTAAACCCTAACAGCAACGCTTCATTGAATCATGCAAATGCAAACCTCTTTGCTTTGCCATTAAAGTCACAGTCATATGCTCAGAGATTTAATGGCTTTTGTTGAGGGGACCATATCTCTCACTTTCTTGCCTTAACATCCATTTCTTGGATTCAACTCCTACACTCTTACATATTATTTTTTCTCAAAAAGAAAATTGGTGAAGTGTTTGGCCAGCAATAAATAAAGATCATAATTCATAAATATATGGAAGATGAAAAAAGAGAGTAGATTTGAGGGACAAGCATATCTTGTCCTTTTCGTTGTATGTGACCTCACAATGTTTAGCTAAAAATAAGGACCAAACTTCAAAGTAATATAGGAAATACATGATGGAAGATATTTTAGTTTAAGTAGAAGAAAACAGAACTAAAGAATGAGAGGAATCCCGAAATTAATAGCTACAGAACAAATGCAAGTGGAGTTGAAAACAACATGAAGAGCTCACTGGTCTCTT